>OU015743.1:126317848-126330666 GCA_907169655.1 Acomys percivali
TCTCTCTCTCTCTCTCTCTCTCTCTCTCTCTCCTTCATTTCTCTCTTTCTGTCTTTTGTTTGTTTGTTTGTTCTCAATGGATATCCCAGACATTCTAGCAAGCTAAGGCATGAGGCCATGAGGCAAGGTTCCTCCTGGGGAGTCTTCACAGTCTGGCTGCCTTTGCGTTCATTCTTTCTGTCGAGCAACTGTGAGATTTGCTTGTCATTCACCTTGGGAAAGCCACAGTTGGAACTGGAAGAAGGGAAGGGGTTACAGGCTCTAGTTGCATCCTTCCTTTATCCTTCCTTTCCTTTGAAGTAGGAACGGATTCCCCACTGCCACCCCCAGCCCCAGCCCCACCCCCAGGCCTCCCCACAGCTGATGTTTTTCCAGCTGCCTGGCTCCCTAAGGGGTGTGTGGCTTCTTTGTCAGGTCACAGAGAGGCTAAAGGGCCAGACCTGGCCAGGCTGGTGGTCCAGCCTCTCTGTGACTCTAGTGCTGATCCTCCTTAGCAGTGTGACTTTGTGTGGCTTTGCCACTTGCGCAGTCACGGCCTTACTTTGTGACTTAGGAATGGTAATTCCACAGTATGACTTCTGAGTGCATGGTACAGCCACAGACCCTTCCTTTGACAGGTGAGGAAACTGAGGCCTGATAGGCAAGAAAGGTACACTACAAACTTCAGCCAGTGTGCGATGGTCCAGGTCTGGGCTTAGCTTCCTGCATCAGTCTGTCTCATTTCCACTCTCCTGGGACCAAGTCTCAGATCTGGGGATGGTACCTGACCCATCTCTCAGATTGACCGTGGCCTGTCCCTTGGTTCCATGTGTGCTGGTGTTTGTGGATAGCAGGGGAGACTTCAGAACCCTAGATCCAAGGAGTAAGCCTGCTCAGGCATTGTCCTTGAGGCTCCTGTGGGTGTGGCTCAAAGCCAAACTGCAGCCTTGAGTACTAACCTCTGCATTTCTTCTCTTTCCTTCTCTCAGGGATTTCCTGGAGACTATGGGGAAAGAGGCCCCCCTGGACTTGATGGGAACCCTGTAAGTACCCCCCAGAGCTTGCCAACAAGCCAGAGTGCTGTGGACTGGAGGAGCCTGACTTTGGGGGTCAGACAGACCTGGGTTGTCTTCCACCCTATGACCTATTGGCTGGGTGCCCTTGGGGGAAAAAGACTTCTCTGAACCCTTTTCTTTTGTGGGTACTCAGTAGCCTCCTGGGAGAGTCCCCACCTACTGAGCTGCAGGTTGTGCTCAGTCTGCGGGGCTTCTATCTGATGGAGAGACACCAGCTGCCACCCATAGGAGACACCAGAACCATTTATAGGTAACTTGCCTTGGTAAAGGCAGCTGCCACAAGCTTTGTTGGAAGTAGAGGCAAGTCCACAGGCATCTTCAGTTTTACAGTTTGTAAACACCCAGAGGTCCATCTTGCCTGTGAGGAGACAGGTTGGCCTCCCCTGGTGAATCTATCTGCTTTTCCCTTCTTGTCCCGGCTGCAGGCCCTGGGTGGAAGAGGACATTACTCTCAGCCTGGGGTGCATGCTATGGCCAGTGTTCTCAGTGGTCCTTGTCATTCCCTGGGGCTCTTTACCTGAGCAGCCATGGCCATTTGTGTGTGACACTGGTCCTCCGTCAGCACTGTATTATGTGTTGGCCCACTTCAAGTCCATAAATGCTACTGAGTCTGACCTCGTCAGATAGCCTGGGGACAAAGCTGTGTCCTAAGAGCCAGGATCATGGAGTGTGTGAGCCTTGGGAAATCAGTTCACCTCTCTGCATCCCTGTTTCCAGGTGCAAATGCATGCTTTAGGGAATGGAAGGTCTTAGCCACTGTGGGTGTTCAGTGGGCAGCTGTCATCAGTGCTAAGCACTCATAAAGTGGTCTCCGATCTTTAGTCCATTGCCCTTGCACTTGGCTAGTGAGAGCTGGGTGGAGCAGATAATCGAGTGGAGTAGGAATGGCCCATGGGGATGACAAAAGAACTGGGACAAGGAAAGAGATGTGGACTCTTCAGGTGGAACAAGATGCGTTTCAAAGGTTTGCAGGGGAAAGAGGCCCTTCCACAGACTCAGCTCTTAATAGGTTGATGTCACACCACAGAAGAATGTGGCCCTTCTGGAAGTTTTCTTGGCTTGGAAGAGACGTCTTTCTTCCTAGGGTCTGGAGGAATAGAACAATTTCCTGGCCTTGACATCAGGAGGGACTGTGGCAAGTCATTTCCCTTCGGGGCTGCTCCACAGTTGTATCTACAAGGACAGCCCTGAGGGGAGGCTGGGATTTCTGTTCATCAGTTGATGGAGCCACAAGTTTTTTTTTTTGTCACTGTCTGTTTTGAACTTGAGCCAGGCTCTTCCCCTGATGGTTGTCCCCCCACCCCCACCCCAGCCCCAACCCAGTGTGGTCAATTTATAAAGCTTGGGAGGACTGGAGTTGGAAGGTCAGCCCCACATTGCCCCATCCTCGGGTTCCAGGCAAGAGCTCCATCTGGTATCTTGGGAAACCCCAGCAATGGGGGGACCTGGAGAGCCTGAATGTTAATAGGACCTCTGAGCACTTTCCTCATGCTTGCCTCTGATCTTGAGTGAACCATTCACCACTGAAATCCCAATGTTCGTGCCAAGAGAGAAAAACACCCAGCTGCTTATGGTTTGGTCCAGTCGCACCTGTGTGTGTGTCTTTCATGCCTAGAGTCTGGAAGGTGCTGGACTTGGAAGTTCCACGTGGGGTAGATGGTAGAGGGGGAATATTCTTCAAAGCGCAGGGCAAGCATAGAAGAGCATCTATGGACTGTGGTAGGAAGAGGGGGAAGTCTGCTCCCAGTGGTCCCACCCAGCAACTGTGTGTGTGTGGGTGGGGGGAGGGGTTATGGTATGGAAGAAGACAGAGCAGTAACTACCTTGGTTTCTGTATTTCTAGGGAGAAATTGGCCTTCCAGGGCCACCAGGAGTCCTTGGCCTCATTGTAAGTACACATATGCCTAGGCCCAAGTTGGGCAGAGGTGGGGTAGCCCAGGGTGTGAGGAGAAGCCAAGGGGACCTACAGAGGAAGTCAGAAGGGGTCTGCCATCAAGTCCCCAGAGGGGTGAGGAGGAGGGGGAACAAGGCAATATAGGAAGGAGCAAAGCCAAAACCCTGCTGTGGCTGCAGGTAGCTTCCTTCTTGGGGCCTGCTTCACTGTTGACTAAATGAAGATGAGGTCAACCATTCTTAGGCTTACTGCCTGTCCATGGCTTTACAGGCAGGTAGGTTAGTGTGATATTCGGCAATTCAACTGGGAAAGGGCTCAGGCCCAGAGGCAGACTGTGGTTAGCAGGAAGCAAGACTCTAGACCATGATGGGCAGGCAGCCTTCTTCATTCTTTTCCTTAAAGCAGTGGCTTTGGAGCTGGAGTACTCAGTTCAGGTCTCAGCTCTGTCACATCCTTGTCATGTGACCTGAGCCATGTCACTTAGCCTCTCTATGCTTTAGAGTTCTCATCTGTGACGTGGAGATGGAGCAGAGTCCTCTTGTGGGTACAGTGTGGCCAGCTCCAGCACTCTGTAAGGGCCAAGTCAGTGAACTGTTTCATTATCATCACCGCCATTACCTGCCGAGATGCCCAGGCCTAAGAGGCTGGGGAGCTGGAGGGGACAGGAGGGCCTCTGATTGTTCCAGACTGGAAAGGCTTTGACAGGTGGCTCTGTCAGTTAGTCGGCATAAGGGTCTGACTCACCAGCTGCTGGACCTCAAGAGCTAATATTGACCTTGGACTCAGCTCCAAGGGCTAGTGAAAGGCCAGAGCCTGCAGGGGACCCTAGATGCACCCCCTAGAATATGCTCTTGGGCTCTGACCCTAAGAAATCTGGGGTATGGTTGGAGGTGTAAGGTGGATTCCCCAGACAGAAGGGCTCATTTTGCTCTTCCAGCGACTGTGCTGAGACATTCTCTTCAGATGGAGGCTGCAGATGGTGTTCGGATGAGTGGGAAATACCCCACTCGCCAAGACAGTGCATCCTTAGAAGAGGGCCCAGGGTACCCCAGAAGCATCTCTCTTGCTCATCCAGGTGGGAGGATGTGGATCAGGTCAAGCTCAGTTAAAACCTCACCTCTATGAAGCTCAGGAGCCCTCTGTCACATGAGTTCATTGTCCTCATTTATTCTGGGACCACAGATGCTCGCCATCTAGTCTAGGCCCTATAGCCCAACCTCCTGGGTCCAAGTTCTACTTCACTGACTCATATAATCCCAGTCCTGGATACATTTCTTGCCCTCTTGTTCTTCATTTTCTTCACCTATACAATGGACATTATGGTAATACTTGCTTTGCGGGATTGATGTGATAATTGAAGTAGCTTAACACCTCAGCAGTGTTTGGAACATAGGCTTCAAGAAGTACTAATCATCATAATAGCTATTTCTTTTTTTTTTTTTTTTTCTGTTACATGTCTAGTAGCACTGTACATTGGCACTTAGTGGGAGAGGGTGTTACAGTTGACTAGTGATGTCTGCCTTTGGCTGGAGATGCTAGAGTTAGCTAGTAATACCCTCCTTGGCTGAAGATGCTGCAGTTGACAGTGATGTCTGCCTTGGCTGGGGATGGGAGAGTATTAACTCAGACACTCATCTTGTATGTTCATTCAACAGAATTTTGCTGAGTACTTTCTCTGGCAGTATGTGCCAGGAGAGTCTGAGAACCAACTGGAAGTCTTAGTATCTATTTTTTCTAAGCCCTAAAGGGATCACCTCTAGCGTAGTGTCATCAAGATGCAATTGAACACTTTGGGTGCTAGAGACTTCCTCCTTCCCTGATCCATCCAAGCAGAGCCCTCAGTTTCCAGTATTGGTCCCAGGTTACCCTCACTGCCCCTGGGAGAGAGACTGTTCCTGGGATCAAATGTCCATTACCTGATCTTTTCAAACTCCTTCAGTGTGAACACTACTGGTCCCAAACTTTTCCAAGGGGATGTACACACATCCTGACAGTCATCTTTGGCACCTGTTCCCATTTGGCATTGTTCTGTTTGGATGAATGAACAGATTCTATGGACCCAGGCGATGCTGCCTCTGTCCCTGCTCCTCCCGATACTTGGCAGGTTCCTTCCAGCCTCGGGACAACCCAGACAAAATGCCAGTCGCCCAAGTGGATTTGGATGTGATGTGATATTTAGGACATGTCTGTGCTAGGACATCATTCTATTTACCTGGCATTGAAATGTCCCTCTCTTTCTGTTCTGGCCTGGTGCGGCTGCTGCTCACAGTGTCTCTTTGGAAGGTGGGAAAACAGACCCCAGGTTAAGGTCACCCACAAAGCAGGAGAGGGTGGGGCCTTGATTGGAGGCCTTAATCCCCAGATTCCATTCCAGGGCCCTTTCCTTCCTCCTTCTGAGCCAAGCTCTGGGCATGCCTGCAGCTCTCAGGCCGACCCTACTAGGTTTCCAAAGAGCATCTCTTTCCTCCAGCCTCCCAGCCCCTTGTCTTTCTTTGGCCACTGCCAGCCTCTCTTTACTTACTTTCAGATTCCCTTCTCTGCCAGAATAAAATTGCTTCACCCTAGCACCTTTGGGGGGGGGTGTCACTGAGCTGGACCTGAGCCCACCAAGCCACCACTAAGTCCAGAGTGTGTGCCCTCTCTTGTCCTGGGGCTCTGTGAGTGGAAACTTCTGAGCCCAAGGAACTTCCCCCAGGGAAGTAGAAAAGAAAAGGACTCTGCCCTGAGGTGCCCAGGAGGAAGTGGGACTGAGTCACCTGTGGCTTTCTAGAATGTATGGTGCTCAGCCAAAGGGGAGGATGTCCGTGCCTTGATGGTCATTTTGCTGTAGAAACCAAGATATACTCAGCCCTCTGTGGAGTCAGCTGAAGGAGCTCTTTTGCAGCCCGCACCTGTCTCTGTCCCAGGTTTCCATGTGCCTAGGCAGGAGGGGTGGGGTGGGGTGGGGTGGGGTGGGGTGGGGTGGAAAGAAGACTAAGCTACCTCTCTCTAAGTACTTGTGTGCTCTGTGCATGTGGGATGCTGCAGTGCTGAAGCCTCGGAAGCCATGCCATGCCCTGGCTCACCCTCTAAGGAGTGGGGAGTGTCCTGCTTATAACCCATATCTGAATGTCCCCAATTTCCCACATGCCACCAATGTCTTCCTGCCAGCCCCAAGGTGAGAGGACTAAAAGTAGCCCTCTCAGTGTCACCAAAGCTCATGGCTGGCATGCAGGGAGACTGCTCACTTCAGAACCTACTCTACAGAAATCTCTTTTGAGTTTTCTCTTTGGAAAGACACAATACTCTTGGATTCTGTGTTGAATGGGAACAAAAGATCTTGTGGTCTGGCCCTAAACCCACAATGTGAAACTCTGCTGTCATCGAACGATTAAGGACTATCCTCTGTGTAGAGAGCCAGTCAGGAACCTGGTTATGTGTTAACCAGGCCTTGTATGCTTGACCCTGATCAGAATTGAATGGACACGACAGCCCTGGAGAGGGAGCTCTTTAGTACCTTAGTAGGGAAGAAAACAGGCTCCGAGTAAGCAAGACACCTACCTGAGGTTACACAGCCCATAAGCCGGGGCTCAGCATATGTCCCACAAGCTCTTACCCCCACTCTTCATTGCTACCTCTGTGCTGGACAGAGACAGTGTAGGGGGGGGTGGAAGTACAGGTTAGCTAGGCTGTGCTGCTCTTCTACAAGATCAGAGCCCCCAGGTTACTTTCCTGTCCCTTATTGGAGGCCCCAAGAGGCTCGATTTTCTTCAAGGCTAGCTCCCCAGTGGGTTTTAAAGCAAGACTGATGGTCTTTGTAGGTCATTCATTAAGTATGTCTAAGGCGCACATCTTATGACGTGGCACCATCATCATGCTGGATACTGGCATGTGCCATGGAGGGAGGGTCCTCCAGCCAGGGACCTGGCCTCAGCCTGGTGGTGAGACAGATAGTGGCCTCTGAGTAGGGGAGATTGGAAGACCCTCACTCAATGCCCTGCAGTGGTCTTATTGGGTCTTGACCATCATTGTTAGACTGAGGTGGTCTTTCTTGATGGACCAGTTCCTTAATGGGCACTAAACGCAGGATTTGCAATGAAAGCAGAGTAACCTTTTTTACTTTGTGAGAACCCACACTGCCCCAGATATCACCACATCCTCTCACTCGCTAACTTGGCTACTCCTTGGAACAGTGCTGGGGCACAAGGTGTTGCTACTCTCCCTGTCCCATGCTAGGTAGACGGCAGAGGGACAAGCTGACTGGCTTATGAATATCCCTTCAGCCACCAGGAGCACCTGTGGAGAACACCCTTGTGGTCACTAGACCTCTCAGGCCCAGGAGTCCTGTTGTTCCCAAGCCAAAGCTGGATCCCCAACCTGTTGCCCAAAAGCCTATCTTAGCATCTTGGGGAACATAGACAATATAGAGCACCCAGAATGCCTCCTGTCACTGCTGCCCTGCAAGGAGCTAATGAGCTGCCCTGGGGGGAGACCAAAGTCTGAAGAAGTTGAGAGTCCTTTATGTAGTGCATAGAGCTCTTGATCTCTCAGGAGAAATTCTGGGAGGGGTGGGATGGCTGCTGAGACACAGCCAAGGTCAGGGATTGTAGCTGGCTCTGGCTCCAGTAGAATCGAGCAATGCAGAACACTTCTAATTCCAAGCTCAGCCCAAGGGTGTGGAGTGGGATCTTGGGAATCTTCCCTCCTAGGTCTGTGCCCAGGGCCACCTCTCATGATGTCTTCCTCTCTGTCTCTCCCCAGGGTGACATGGGAGCATTGGGTCCAATTGGCTACCCAGGACCCAAAGGCATGAAGGTAAGTTAAATGAGGGCTCCCTAAGTTCAGACCCCACCCCAACTGGGCACCCCAGAAGGAAGCCACTAGGAGGGAAGATGGGAGAGGCTGGCCGGGAGCTCCGTTCTTTGGCCCAAGAGCTGGCCGGCATCTGTGTATCATTTAGGCCAAACATCTTTATTGGACACCAAGTCCACAAGCTGAGAGGGAGGCCAGTGTGGTTCTGGGATGTGGGACTCATGGCTAGGGATGCAGAAACCCTCATGGCAAGTGGTAAGCTTGGTTCCCACAAGTGGGAGAGACTTGCCAAGGACAGCCCTTGCTCTCACCACCAGTCCCTGAGACTGATTAAGGGACGAGGGTCATTGCAGCTTCTCTCAGCTCCTCACACAACCCTTTGCCCTGTAAAGTGGCCCTCACTGCCCCCTTTGCTTATAAGAACAGAGCCCTGCAGTGGGGTCTTGAAACACGTCAGTTCCTGACTTCTGTGGCCTTGACCTGTCTTGCAGGGACTGATGGGCGGCGTGGGGGAGCCCGGACTGAAAGGTGATAAGGTGATCGGAACTGTCCCTTAATGCCCGTGGGTTATCCGAGTCCCTCCCTGCGTCCCCCCATTGCTCCCCACCCCTTACCTCACTGCTTGGCTCCTCTGCCTCGAACTATGTCTTCCCTCCTCAGTCCTCTGTACCTACCACTGGTTTCCTGGTATGTGGGACTCAAGTGGACAGCTGTAGGGGGATGGGGTGGGGGGGATTGATGATTGAGACAGATAGGAGAGGAGGGTCTCTGGAGTAAACGGTCTAGGGTAAGTCAAGGCTGATCTCTGAATCTCAAATGCAGAGCACAGCAGCAAGGCAGGTGGGGGTCACAGCCTCAGCGCATGGAGGGTGGAGAGTCACAGGACCAGCCCACAGAACTATTGGGATCCAATCCCCGTGTGGCTCTGAGGGACAGCACCCAGGCTGAAGCACTATGGGGACCCAGGCCAGCCTCCTCGTGCCACCTGTTTCTTCTCTGCCGCTGGGAATGCCATTCCTAGGCCTGTGCTGAACAGTCCTGCCACCGAACGTTGGTTGTCTTGGCCCTGTGCCAAACCTTGTTGCAATGGAGAGGCGAGTCCCAAGGCCCAGAGACGGGTAGGACCTAGCCTTGATCACACAGCATCAGAATGGCAGATAACTAGAAGATATAGGAGTGCTCTATGTTTTACAGACATCTCTTCTTTCCCACCAGTTTCTATATGAACCTGGAATGCCAAAGAGGGTGGCATGTTTAGGGGCAGCACCCTATGGACTCACTGCTCAGCCCCTCCCCACCCAGGCTCCTGCAGCTGCCTCAGATGGCTGGGTCTTTGTGTCCTCTTGAGTCCCCTCAAGACTCAAGACCTGAGTCCCCAGACAGATCTACCACTGAACAGAATGGAAGTCATAAGATCTGAGTGGATGAGGTTCTGGGAAGTCACTTGCTCTAGAACCTACAAGTGACTACAGTGCAAACAGAGTCCCAAAGAAGAACAAATATAGATCAAATCAAAGTCTGTGCACTATGGACAGAGCTAATCCAAGTCCCTGGGCTCTTAGGGAATGGAATTTTTCAGTCCCCCCCCCCACAAATGGTAGAGCCAGATGGTCTTATTCAGCTCCCCTCGGGCTGCCTGGAAGATGGGGTGCTAACTTCAGCTCTTTCTCTACCTGTTGCTGCCTCTCTGTTTTCTCCCATTGTGTGTAAGCCTCTGTTGTGGCTCTCCCAGGTACTGACCTGGTACTGACCTTCCTTCTAGCCCTCTCTGGAGGTGAAGGGCTTATGTGGGTGATGAGGGTGTCCTGACACCTGTCTGCTCTGAGGCTTGGGCCATCAGCTCTGTGGAATAACTGAAATCCTTGGCCAAGGAGCAAGCAAACGGGCTAGATGAAGTTGTGGCCGAGGGCTTTGGACAGGCTGTTGTGCAGGGCTGGCTGCCAGTTTGCTGGGCTGGGAAAACGTGGGAATGAACCTGGTGCCATCTCGTCCTTGTCACAGCAGCTGATGAGGGCCACCAGAGGCAATTACAATGTTTAGCTCGGAAACAAACTGAGGTAGGAGGAAGTCATTCGAGGAAGCTCTCCAACCCCCTGGCTGGGCCAGCGTCTCCAGCTTGTGCTCTGGTGGCCGTACAAATGCTGCCTCTAGCCCTCCCAGGACCACGGAGCCATCATTCATCCCTCTGCTCTCCTGCTCATTCTGACCTTCCATGACCCCACCTGGTCCTAAGCCAGGCAAGCCACAGCCTGGAGTGGCTCCCACTCAGCCTGCCTCGGCAGCCTGGTTTCCTAGGTGACTTTTAAGCTTCCCTTTTCTCATATTTTAATATTTTCACCCCTTCTTTGCACGTGACACAGAGAGAATATCTTCCCAAACTCTATAACCTTGTACAAGACTTTTCAAATAGAAAAAAAGAAAAAGCAATTAATTAAATTTTTTAAATTCCGTTTTTTTGTTTTGTTTTGTTCTGATGGTATAGTTGTGTGCCATGTCACAGCCTTTGCTACCTAGCACCTTGGTTTTCTGAGATTACTACTTTTTCCCACTGCTGGGGCTTCATAAGGTCTCAGTGACCAGAGCTAGTAGGCTACTGGGAAGGCCTTCCAGATGGTTCTAGCCCTAAGGGGTGGCGCCTTCCCATCTGGCCTGGGCACAGCCCATTTACCAGAACCAGATCAGGAAGGCACAGAGGAGGTCTCCTCCATTCTCAGTCCCTCTTAGAAGGGACCCACCCAGAACTCAGAAAGCACACATTTGATTCCTGTTACACGCAGTCTTAAGAAGCCAGCTATCTGGCGCCTCCACCATAGCTGATTAAGAGCAGTTAATTAGAAGTCAGCTGCTAGTACAGAAGGCGGGCAGGAAGGCATGAGAGCTCTCAGCAGGCACAGTGGCTGGCCTGCTGTCCCTGTAGCCTTCACCCTTGGGTGCTGAAGAGGCTGAAGGAAAAAGAAATTGTCCTACAAGCAACCCAGTGCTCTCTATGAAAGGGACAGGTGGCCTTGACAGTGCTCTGTGCAGCTGTGGAATAGGAGGGATCCCCTCACCCTAAGGCTCTTTGCCCCACTTAGGGGATGGGCCCTTGATCCCCTTAGAGCTAAGGCTGCTTGCTGCTGGCCACAAGAACAGCCTCCACAAGGCTCCACAGGGTCTGCTGTTTGGGGAAAGCTTGCAGGTTGCATGCCCACCCCTCCTTATAATCTCTTTGCTGGTGTGTACTCAGGGCGAGCAAGGGGTGCCAGGTGTGTCGGGAGATCCCGGTTTCCAAGGAGACAAGGTAAGCTTTATCTGGTGCCTCCAGCTCCACCTTCCTCCTCATTCTTCCAGTTCAGGGCCCGTTGTCAGGCGGCATTTCTCAGCCACCTACTCCTGGCTGCTCCCTGGACTGCAGAATGGCCTCTGAACTCCTGCCCAGCCCCTGCCACCTAGCTCAGTCTGTCTTTCCTTACTGCCCCAAAATTGTCCTTTTGAGGGCATGTCTTTGTTCTGTTCAGATACTGTCAATGGTTCCCATGTGTTCTTAGGGACAAGTCCTTGTGCTCTGCCCAGTGCCACCAAATCCTAGTCTCTGAGTCCCTCCTGCACTCTCCTGCTTTTCCCCTCTTGGCTGTGTTCTGGGCCCACTAAACTCTCCTGGGACCCTTAAGCTCTCTGAATGCACCACTTCTCATTTATATTTATTTATTTATTTATTTATTTATTTATTTATTTATTTATTTAATGTATATGACTGCTTTATACCTGGAGGGCAGAAGAGGGCACCAAATCTCATTATAGATGGTTGTAACCACCATGTGGTTTCTGAGGACCTCTGAAAGAGTAGGTGGTGCTCTTAACCTCTGAGCCATCTCTCCAGCCCACACACCACTTCTCTTTCGGAGGCCCTGGCCTCCTCACCACCCTGTCCACATGCCATTGTCTTTCTACTTTCATCAGAAAGTGGCCTCTGATGTCCAGGTAGATGTGTGTCACTCACTCACAATACTCTTTGTCACCTTAGTTTGGGGACCTGGCCTTAGACTCCTGCAAATTGAATTCCTTGAGGAGCAGGGCCCTAGACTGCCCTGATAGCTTTGCTCCAGTCCTGCACTCAACAGTGAAAATTCAGGACAAGTTGGCCAGAGGGAGGAAAGGAAGGAGGAAGGGACTGGCTGTGCTGACAGAAGGAACAAGGGATGAACTACGGTGCCCTCATTGATCTCTAGAGGTCTGCTGTGGCCTGATGAGAATGGCTCCTCTGCTTGGGTTCCACCATGTGGCCACATATGGCCCTCTCCCGGCCAGCCCACCAGGCCCAAATGTTGACCAGCTCCCTCTTCCCTTCCTCCCAGCTGGCCTGTCGTAACCCAGTGTCCGTGTTTGTGTTATAACATACAGGTCTGGCAGCTCTTCCTTTAGGCTCTGGTCTCATGTGGCCTGAAGGACACTGTGGAACTAGTATGGGGTAGGCCAGAGCAGCTCTCAACCCTGAGACCCAGGCCTTGGGACGCAGACAAGTGTGATCTCAGCCCAAGCCCAAAGCAGGGAAGGGAGGGAGGCCTTTATCCTTTCTGAAGATCTGCTTTCTAGGCCCCGGCTGGCAGAGGGATTCTCCGGATGCTCTTGGCATGGCTATTCTCTGATAACCTCATTTGCTTTTTTTTTCCCCCCACAGGGGAGTCAGGGATTGCCCGGGTTCCCTGGTGCCCGGGGGAAGCCAGGGCCTCTGGTAAGTTCTTCTTCAGCCCTGCACCTGGCTGCAGCTTTGGGATATTGAGGCCAATACCCTCCATCTTCTTATGGACCATGCCTGGGATTGCACCCACATCCAAGACTTCCCTTTGTCTTACTAAGCAGCCTGAGGCACACATGGCCACTGGCCAATTTCCTGGATAGAATTTCTGAAACTTGGCTGGGGGGGTGCGGGGGGGCAGGAGTCATGTTGGGTACTATATAGGCCCCAGGCCCTGCACACCAATGGACTCTAATTGGAACCAGATTATGCATGCCCATGTCATGGCACTGAGTATTAGGATGTGCCTCAACTTTGTGTGTGTGTGTGTGTGTGTGTGTGTGTGTGTGTGTGTGTGTGTGTG
>OU015743.1:126335386-126384648 GCA_907169655.1 Acomys percivali
GGCTTTCCCCCCTGAACCTCCTAAGAGAGTCCCTGGGATACAGCAGGATTTCCCACCTGAGCCTCCTAAGAAGGTCCCTGGGATACAGCAGGCTTTCCCCCCCTGAGCCTCCTAAGAGGGTCCCTGGGATACAGCAGGCTTTCTCCCCCCTGAGCCTCCTAAGAGGGTCCCTGGGATACAACAGGCTTTCTCCCCCTCCCGGAGCCTCCTAAGAGGGTCCCTGGGATACAGCAGGCTTTCCTCCCCTGAGTCTCCTAAGAGGGTCCCCGGGATACAGCAGGCTTCCCCCCCCAAGCCTCCTAAGAGGGTCCCTGGGATACAGCAGGCTCCCCCCCTCCAGAGCCTCCTAAGAGGGTCCCTGGGATACAGCAGGCTTTCCCCCCTGAGTCTCCTAAGAGGGTCCCCAGGATAGAGCAGGCTTTCCCCCCGATCTTCCTAAGAGGGTCCCTTGGATCTCAGAGTTCTCTGACTGCGTTTGGAAGACCACAAACAAGAAGTCTGCATTACCCTGCACCCATGGCCTCTACCCAACCTCTTCCAGTCCTCTCCCATAGAAAGTATGGGTCATTGTCCCTATTTCTAAAAGCTCAGCCCAGGCATGGGACAGCAATGCTGAGGCCACATAGCTAGAGACAGTCTTTGAATTCCATTGTCTGGATGCCTGGTGACATTGGGTCTCTACATCACTGTCCACTCACAGCATAGTACCTCCCTGTGCTGGACTCCTAGAGCTCTCCAGGGTCCCTCAGCACTGTCTGTGGCTGTCCCTTCCATGTGCCTCTCTGTTGCAGGGCCAGCCTGGAAGAAAGGGCTTTCCTGGGAGGCCTGGCCTGGATGGCTCTAAGGTGAGGAGACTTAGGCATGCCTAGTGGGGACGGGGGAGGAAGTGGAGGTGGGTCTGACATATAAAGCGCTCAGACAAGCCCTGAGTCTCAATCTCATGGCTAGTGAAAAGGAGGCAGGGAAAGTGGTCCTTAGTCATCCCAGGTGAAGGAGGAGGCAAAAGGAAGCAGACATAGCCTAGGTGTCCAACAGAGGGGGATTGTTCAAGTAACGGGATACACCCCAGACACTCTGGGGCAGGCTGTGAATGGGATTGCGAGCCTTCTTATATTTGAGCAGGCAAGGGACGGACAGTGCTTCACCGGAATAGAAGATTTCTGTTTTCTCCTCTGGGCCTCTGTATAGCCCCTGGTGTAAAATACATATGCACTGTGTTTGTCAATGGGCCTTTTTATTTTTAATGATCAAAACAAGAACTGATCCCACTAAGGGAGTGGGCCAGTTTTCTTCTTATCTCAGTGACAAAATATCAGACAGAAAATTAGTTAAGGGGATGTCATCGTTAGGGTCACCATGCTGTGGTGAAATGCTATGACCAAAAGCAAGTTGGGGAGCAGAGAGTTTATTTGGCTCACACTTCCTGGAAGCAGGAGCTGACGCAGAGGCTCTGGAGGGATGCTGCTTACCGGCTTTCTCTTCATGCCTTGCTCAGGCTGCTTTCTTATAGAAGCCAGGACCACCAGCCCAGGGATGGCAGCACCCACAATGGACTACAGGCTCGCTTACAGCCTGATCTTATGGAGATGTTTTCTCAACTGAGGTTCCCTCCTCTCAGCTGTCTAGAGCCCGTGTCAAGTTGACATAAAGCTAGCCAGCACGAGGAAGGAGGATTTATTTGTGCTGTCAGTTTAAGAAGGTACAGGTCACCATAGCAGGACAAATGTTGTGGAGTTCATGGTGGTAATAGCATGCAGCTGGGCCTCTTCACATCTGGGCAGAGAGGAGAGCAGAGCAGGGGACGCTGGCTGTCTCCTTCTCTCACCTCCCTTTTATCCACCTGGACCCCCAGCCCCTGGATTGAGGCTGTTCCCATTCAGAGCGAGTCATCCTGTCCCAGTTAACCCTCCCTGGAAATACAATCTTGGACACACCCATGTGTTTTGATGCCCATTTCAAATCCAGTCAGGTTGCTATTGAAGATCAGCTTTCATTTCCAAGAAAGCCCTTCAAAGGGGGATGTTGGGCTAAGTCTATGGATGCACTGGAAAGAAGCGGGTAGGAACCAGTTGGAGGATCTCTTGGGCCCTTGGGTGATAGCTTCCGTCCAAGGGAGTGAATGGCCATGTGTCTGGCCTGGCGTTGCCAGCATCTCCAAGAGTGACATCTGGGGAAGAATTGAGGAGAGAGCGAGACTAGGACTAGAACGCATGAGCTATATTTTCTCTCTAAGTTCCTGTCCCTGTGAGTCTGTGTCCTGCCCTCTGAGGTCTTGCCACAGTCCTTCAGATACTGGTTGAGTTTCTATGGTGGGTATGGAAGAGACTGTGGTGGCTATGGCTACCTATAGAGTAATATCTGTTCATCAGAGACCATAGCTGCTGAGCAAAGCCATGCCAGGCCACCAAGTACTAGAAGCTGGAAGGCTGAGCCCAGCACAGAGACAAGACTCCTCAAGACTATCTGTGCTAGTGGCAAAGCTTGGGAGGGTGGAGATTTAGCTGCCTAATGATCTTTACTGACAGTTCCCAGACCTTCATGCAGTGAGCAGCCTACATGGAACTGGGCCTCAGCCAGCTGACAAGGTCCCAATTGTAGCCCCCCTTTCTAGCTGGCTCTGTGATCCTACAGTCTTTCCACCCATATGGTCCTCAGTTTCCACCCCCAACAAAATGAATTAGGTTGTTTGAAGTCCCACGGGAGTCAGGATCCTGGGGGACTTCACTATCCACTCAGAAAGCATGAGACTAGAGTGTTGGGGTGAGTGCTCTTTGGTTGCTTCTAGCTGTTTAGATTCCTCAAGGCCAAAGTCATCTTCACCGATGACACCTAAGGCCACTTGATCCTGGGGACTTCCTGGACTGGTTTCAGTGTTCCACCTCCTGATCTGTCTTAGCCTTTATTTTGTTCCATTGTAGGGGGAGCCAGGGGATCCTGGACGGCCAGGGCCTGTGGGTGAACAGGTAAGTTAATGATGGTGTCAACACGGTGACTTCTCTGTGGAGCACTCACCTGTGCTAAGTCCATTGCTAGGTGGTCACTGAATCCTCAGGTTGGTAACATACCAGCACCAGACCTTTCACACACTCTCAAAAACGGGAGGACCCTGAATTTTTGCTGCATTTGCTCGAAAGGCCAATGTGATTTCATGCCTCAGAACTGGTATTAAACCAGAGAGTACCCCAAAAATGACTGTGCTCCCTTAGCCCAGTGGTTTTCAACTTATGGACTGTGACTCCTTTGGGGCTGAATGACCCTTGTACAAGAACAGCCTAAGACAATCTGCATATCAGATATTCACATTACAATACACAACAGTAGCAAAGTTACATACAAAGGTATGAAGTAGCAAGGAAAATAATTTTGTGGGGGTGGGGGCATCACAACACCATGAGGAACTGTATTAAAGAGTTGCTTGGGGTCCTGGCCTCCATAAGTTGTAAAGAAGAAACTCAAATCAGAGGCTCTAAATAGCTGGCAAACAGGAACAAGGTCCGCAGAAGAGAGGTGGCCACTTGTCAGTCAAAAGAAGTTGAGGCTCTTCACCCTCTACTCTCAATTAGAGGAGCACTTCTGGGTGCTGTGTGGATGGCTACCTTGGGGGCCTCCAGGCCTCAGTGCCTCCCGCAAGCTTAGCTTCAGGGCTCAGACATGGAGTTGGGGGTGATAGTTTACACTCCTATAAATGAGAACCCTCTAGGAGCCTTGGAAGGGGTTCCTTAAGCGTGAAGAATAAGGGGGCTCAGAAGAATTTAGTCATGCCCAGAAGTGCCATCCATGGAGTGAGACTCACATGCGAGAGTTCCTCAAAAGGCCTGTGACATTGAGAGAGAGAGAGAGAGAGAGAGAGAGAGAGAGAGAGAGACGGGGTGGGGTGTTATTAATCTGGGAGAGGCCAAGATGTTTGAAATCTTTCAGTATCACTCTAGCACATTCTGTCAGAAGCCGGGAGCTTGGGAAAGCTGCCACAGCCTAGATGTGTTTCCTAACCGGAAAAAGCAGCACAGTTCACAGTTATGCTAATAGTAGGCTCCGGGGCAACAGACACTTAGAACCCTAGACCATCAGAACCCAGGGGGATCCTTGGAAATCATTTTCTCCAGGGCCCTGACCATTTTCTGTGCCTTAGATACCTTTGCCAAGCTAAGGAAGCCTGTGGACCCCTCCCTCAAGTAGATTTTAGTGCATAAAGGGAAAGCAACCAGTTATACTGCAGTACATGTGGAAAATGTGTCCAGATGTGGCACACATGTATCTACTTCTTAATAAATACACTCAACAATGATGCCTGCCAGTAGCCTCCATGTTAAGGTGTGATGATGCTTTGAGGTCTGTGTAAGAATGACTGTCATGACATGTAACCAGATGGACAGCCACAGTGTTAGACACTACTGGGGCTGCTGGTTGTACACATTCATATTTAAAGAAAAATGCAACATTTTGATGAGAGGGTAATATATATAAAAGTTGTAAATTGTTCTGTTCAAGTTCCTGGACCCTCTGCATTCCATCAGTGGAAGCTCATGGTGGATGCACCCCTGCCCCCCAATGTGTGTGTGAGTGTGTGTGCATGTGTGTGTACATGTGTGTGCGCACACGTGTGTGTGTGTGTGCGCGTGCGTGCGTGCATGCGTGCGTGCATGTGTGTGTGTGTGTGTGTGTGTGTGTGTGTGTGTGTGTGTGTTAAGAAACCATGGATTCTGGCCTACATTGGCAATTTGGGTCACAAAGTGGAGAGGAAAACTTGGATAAATAGTATGCTTATAAAGAGTAATGGTGGAGCTGAGGCCAAGAAGAGTAGACACCCTGTCTGGGATGGCCCCGGTCACCAGGACAGTAGAGTCCCCAGCTAGCTGTGTGTCCAGTGGTAGCTATAAACTTTCTGAGCTGAGACTCAACACTGGCCCGTGCATTTGCTGTAGGGCAGGTGACAACACCACACCAGCCCCTCTCCAAGTGGCCACAGCAAAGGGGTGGCTGTTCCCTGTTCCTGGCAGAACCATAGGCTTCCCAGGAAAGATTCCCCCAAGCTCACAGCACAGTCCCTGCAGGTAATCACAGTAATATCTTCCTTTACTTACTGCTCACCCATGAGGTACCAGGCTTGATGCCAAGCACTAGGCACAAGCATCTGCAGTCCCTCCACAGTTGTGATGTGAGCTGTTAGGACTCCCATTTTGCACATGAGGAAACCAAGGCCCTGAGCCGTTAAGTAGCTTGTCCAATATCTCACAGGCAGTAACATAAGCCAGAACTGACATCGACTCTTAAGAGACCCTGGGTTCCCAAGTGCTTCCCAGACAAAATGGAAACTCCGTTGACTTCCCAGAACCCTTGCATTTATTTACCAATGAACACAGACTGCTTGCCAGGCCCTGTCCTAGGTGCCGGGGACAAAGTGTGAGCCTTGTCTTCTTGGAGCTCTGTCCAGGGACAATGAGCACACACCTACCTGGTGTGGTGGTCCAGTTGAGGACTCACAGCTGTCTGATTGTCAGAAGCAACCCCGCCGCACCATACCCTACAGAATGGTGTTATCAGGAGAAGCGCTGCCACCACATCTTGCCAGCCAGAGGAGCAGGCTGTGCCCCTGACTTTCAGAGCTGTTTCTCTGGCCACTCCATTATGTGGAAGCTATGTGTCTCTGAGATAGGCTACTTCCCTTCCAGTTGACATACTGGGAGTTCAAACCCCACCCCTCCCAACCACAGGAGAGTGCACCATGGGGCTCTGGAGGGCATGGGAACAGGCACTTGCTGCATGGCTCATTCAGATCCTGCCTGGCTTCTTGTTAGAGGTTTATGCGTTCTAGGTCCCAACAGATAATAAATTTAAAGTGCCCATGCAATTTCTTTCTCCAGGCCCATTAGGCAGGCCTCTTTTTCCAGAGCAATGCTTACTGCCTTCTGTGACACTGTTTAAGTGTCTGACTACTTCCTGGTGGGGAGTTCTGGTGGTGTCTTAGCCTTGTGCCCCTTTAAAAACATCAGGGTCTTGAATAGTCAGAGCCATCAGGAGATGGGCGGGACCTTTATTGATGCCAGTTCTGTAGTTAACATATAGGCAGACCCATTTGTTCAGGGGCCTTAAACCCGGGGCTTGAATAAGAATGACAAGTGCAGACCTAGGCACATAACTAGCCCTCAGTACATATATCCATAATTATTAATGTCACCGTCACCTTAGAAGCGTCCCAGTGTATTTGATTTATTGACTGCTTAATTTTGATTTTTGAGACAGGGACTTACTAGGTAACTCTGCCTCTTCTGGTGCTTGCTCCATAGCCCAGGCTGGACCCAAACTCCAGATTATGCCCCAGTCTCAGCTCAAGTGCTAACATTATAGGTGTGAGTTATGAAGCCCATGTTTTGTTTAGTTGTTGCAAAAGTGAGCACATGGCTGTCCTCTGTGACACACTATCCATGAGACCATAGCTCATACTGTAGCGCCCCCTACTCCCTCATATCACCTCTGAAAGAGTCTCTGGCCAGAGACAGGTGAGGAGGCCATCCTGTGGGTAGCGATGATGCTGGTCCACTTGAGGTCTCCAGTGGAGAGAAGGGGCAAGGGGGCTGGGAGGCGCACTGTCTGAATCCCCACCTCTACCCTCCTAGCTGCTGCCTCAAGACACTCATGGCCCCTGGGAGCGTGCTACTTACAGCTGTCTTTGAGGAAGGAAAACTAGGCTTTGTGAACTGAGTAGCACCTCTTCCTCTCTCAGCTCCCTGGCAGGTAGCCTGAATCTCCAGCTTAATTGAGCACTAGCCTCTGGGCTATTAACAGCTCCCGGTCTTGCCTCACTTTGGTCAGAAGTGGGACACAGCAGATTTCCCAGGACAAACCCACCCCACCCCCGTGTGTCCTAATTCTCTGGGAAATACCTGGCTGTACATCTGGGGTCTCCACAAGCTTCTTTTGCCCTCCTGACCCACACAGGAGCCCTCTGAGTGTGTGTCTCAACACAGGGGAGGTGGGTTCCAGCAAGGCTTCACTCCAACCCCTTGGGAACTCTTGGCTGTTCACCTGCCCTAGGCAAACACACGCTTACTTTCTCAGGGTGACAGGAGGACCACTAACAAGAGCCTCTGGGAGCTGGAGGCAAGTTGTCATGCAGAAGAGTTTTAAAAAAGCCAAAGGAGGTGTGTGTAGGTGTGTGTGTGTGTGTGCATCCACACGTGGATATGTGTGTATGTATGTGTGTTTTTGTATATGCTGTGTGTGTCTGTGAGTATCTGTGTTTGTGTCTGTCTGTGCACATGTTTGTGTCTGTGTGCCTGAACACGTGCCTCCATCAAAGCAAAGCAGCCTTCAGAAGAAACTTCCACTTCCTAAATCCCACCCCTGCCTCTGGCGTGGCCTGTAAGGGTATTTCTGTTCGAGTCAACAAGTTTGTTTCTCTCTGAAACAACCCCAGAGCCCCCAAAGATGGAGACGGATGGCCTCTTCTCAGCTTAACCCGCCCCCTCCCATTCTCCAAATGTGTAGGGATCCCAGCCTGCTTCTGGCACGGGAAGAATGCTCAGCTCCCAGGGTTGCTGGCAGCAGCCCCACTGCTTGGCTCTCAAATGTGAACCATCTGGCTGAGTGGTGGGGAAAAGCAGCGCAGAGGCTATACTCTTATGAGGCAGTCCCAGCCGTAGGAGTCACCAGCTCAGGGCTGGAGAGAGGAGATGACAGGGGGGTGAGGGGCCATGCCGGGGGGGGGGGGGGGGGGATCAGAGGAGAAAAAAAACCTTGAACACTCAAGCATGCCTCCAGATTCACTCACGTTTCCGGATGTGTCCTCTCCAGGGACTCATGGGATTCATTGGTCTGGTCGGAGAGCCTGGAATCGTGGGGGAAAAGGTAAGTGAATGTGATTGAGTTGAAGCCTTGGGGCTTGTATATTTCACTCAGTAAAGGGGCTGCAGATATTATGCCACCTTCCTCTGGTTCTGGCATCCCATGTTTTCTGGAAACAGCCTATGTCCCTGTCCCTGTCCCCTCCAGAGCTCTTGTCTTTACCCATAAGCACGACCAGACCTTGGCATGGCCTTCAGTTGATGTGTGTGCCCTGGGCCCTCCCAGCTGCCTGCTGGCATCATCCATCATGGGTAGCAGTGGGTGGGGGTAATTCTTCAGTGGACATTGCCTCAGGTGCCTCCATATCTCCTGGAGGAGGCCACTGAGATCCCAGCAGAAAGGGTGATGGCAGACCAGAGGTCACCCAGGTTGTAAGTGCCAGAGCTGGGATTTGAATCAGGTCCATCACATCAGGTCATGCATTACCCAAGTAGTAGTCTGTGGCTTCCCTTGTCCCTCTAGGAGCTTCACTTTAATCTTCCTCACTCCCTAGACACTCTCTATGTTCTTCCCCTTCTGTTAGCTTTAACGCTGTTTTAAAGTAGTTAGCCATCCAGCAAAAGTTGCAAAGTTTGCACAGGAGTTCTCCGGATCCCTTCCCCTCCATCTCCCAGAGCTAACAGCTTATGTGATCATCACTCAGCATCAAAGCCAAGCCTGGCTTTCTGTTGCTCACCTTTCTTGTGCCCTTTCTTGCTTTGGACAGGTTCCCTGTTCCCATGCCCATCCATGTCCAGTCTTCCTGAGTCACTTGCTAGGGGCGTCTTTCAAAGGGAATCTTCTGCTTGTTTCGTCACCAGGTGGTCACATCCCTGTGATGGTGCCTCCGCCCCTCCCCCAAACCCCTCTACACCTGCCCCAGGATGCATCTTTCCTGGAGGTTCCCAGCATCTTCCAGTCCCACTGGGTGCCTTGCATATGGGAATTGATCTGTTTCTTCCCCAGGGCTGGTTATATAGTAGTGTCGGCACACAGTGGGTGCTTAATTCATTTTTACCTGAAGAGGAGGAATGGACGTTGTGCAAAACGGAGGCAGGATGGCTGTAGCCTTGCCTGCTGCCCCTGACTCCCCCAGACTGTTTGAATTGTTCTGGAGGATATGAATGATGTCTGATCATCATCTGGTGTGTCATGGGGGAGGGAGTGCCATGAGCAGAGTAGAGGAAGGGTAGTTATGGATGTTTCTACCTCAGCAAGCCCAGCCTAGAGGGTGGCAGACCTGAGGAGAACCATGAGATGTTGGCCAGGATCAAAGGAGTGATGCAATGATTGCATCCCTTCATTGGGGCCATCCTAGCCCAGGGACCTGTCCTTTGCTGTCCTGGAAGAGAAGGCTGAGGTTTCCTACCGCTGAAACTTACCTGACCATGGGAGGGTGTCCATGGATCATCTCAATTCCCTGCCTTCCTTTGTGTCCCTGTCCCCAGAGCCCCCCCCAACCCCAGCCATGAACTATGTGCCTTGCTGTCTTCACCACAGGGAGACCGTGGAGTGATGGGACCCCCAGGTGCACCTGGACCCAAGGGGTCGATGGTAAGGAGTAAGTCTGCATCCTCTCCCCTCTCCTGGCATAGCTTTGGGTGGTCCAGTCCCCTCTACATCCCACGTGCTCCAGATGGCCAGAATGCCTCACTCTCCACACCCCTGGCCTGGCATGACTTTTGACCTCCTCACCCTGGGTTTGGGCTGATCCTGTCACAGGGCTAAAGGAGGGAGCATATGGTACCTTCTACAGCTGACTCCTCATTTTTTTCTTTTTCCTTGGCAGGGCCATCCTGGAATGCCTGGTGGTATTGGGAACCCTGGAGAGCCTGGACCCCGGGTAAACAAAACTCTTCTGTCTCCTAAGCACAAATACATGGGGTCCAGCCCTTAAGTCTCAGACCTGGGTGGACACCCAGCCCCTCAACCCTGGCTGGGTTCCCAGGCAGATACTGCAGCTTTCTCTGAGCCCACATTTTGTTCATGTCAAGTCTAGAGTGTGTTGTAACAGTAGTGATGGAACAGTGTGGGTTGAATGAAGCCCTGGGGCTGAGATCCCATATAGGGCAATGTAAAGCTCTGGGACAGCCTGGTTGTGTCCTCCCTGCTCTTAACCTGCCACACACTCAGTCAAGACAGTGTAATCTGTACTGTTACTAGGACACAGATGTCAATGGGGCAGACAGCAGCCCATCTTCAGGAGGGATCAGGTTATATCTGATCAATCAGGCATACCTTTATGGGAGTGTTTGGGGCTTCCTGGGATTGATGATAGAGGATGTGGGAATTTTCCAGAACCTCCTAAGGAGCAAAAGGGGGAGTAGTAGTTTGGAGGGCTGCAGGAGGTATGTGGCCAGGAACACCTAGAGTTGGGTGTAACCTGAGGGTGATTGGGGCTGCTCTCGTTTGGAGTGGGTTCTTGGAGTGGATGAAGTTTGGGGCACTCACGAAGGCCAAGGCCAAGGCTCATACCTGGAGCCAGTCAGGGTGGGGGTTAGGCATATGGTGATGGTGGGAGACTTTGGAGGTGGCGAGCAAGCTCATCCCTGGGCAGATCTGGAAATGATGAGTTCTAGTGGAGTCAGATGAAGGAGCACTGTAGGGCTGGACAAGAGGATGCAGGTACCTCTGATGGCTTGAACTGGGGCTTGGGGCGGGGGGCTCCCACATACCAGTTCTCTGTGCTGAGGGAGGGAGCAAGGCCAAGTTCATTTCTACCCTGTTTCATACACCAATAGTATACTGGTGTATGGTCTGCCCTGGGGTGCAAAAAGGGCAGGAAAGAGACTCTGTTTTAAAAACTGTCTCTATGCAATGGAGTGTCAACAACAACGTTCTCTCAAGCCGCTAGCAGGTGTTTACCGAGTACCTGCTGCATGCCAGGCTATGTTGGGTACTGAGAGGAGGCATTAACATTATAACATCCTCACTCTGAACTCTGAGTGCAGTCCCAGCTCGATGACTAGGTTATAGGGAGGCAAGTCCTAGGACCTGCTGAGGACCCTGTAGGTCCCTTCAGCTCCCACCAGCCTGAGAGAAGAGGGACTTTCCTCATCCTCATGTTATAGATGAGGTCACTGAGGTGAGGTGGTAGTGGCAGGGAACTGGGCCCTGCTATGATGCCTTCCCTGGCCTTCAAATAATTTAGCCCATCCATGTGGGACCTAGTTCCTTTAAGCCTGAGAGGATGTGCCTTCTGAGAGAGCATTATGGAAAACAGCCTGACTTACTCAGCTGTCACTATCTCCACCAGCTGCCTTCCATGTCCACCTTTTTACTGTGCAAGCCTGGAGGGCAGGGGCTGTGTTTGCATCTCAGGGCTGTGGGAGCAGCAAGATGAGGCTGGGCTGCTCACCGGGACCCAGAAGGGATGAGGCTGCCCCCTTTCTGGTAGTGCTCCTGCCTCTACCACAGGGTCTGGCTGCCTGACACAGATGGTTTTCTGTGCTCTCTGAGAATCCTACTCAGCCAAGGGACCGAGAGTTTAAGGGACCTGGCTATGTGGCCGTTCTGCTCCTCCTGTTCCCCTTAAGCCTCCTCTTTTCCTCTTGTTCCTGTCCTTCCTCCCTGTTCGATTTTTAGATTAGGTCACACTGTGAAGCCCCAGCTGACCCAGAACTCCATAGACTAGGTCAGGGCAGAGAGTCTTAAATCCTCTCCACTCAAGACTCCTCACCCAAGAAACGTTTGTGTGACTCTGGTTATACAGATGTGTAAAATAGCTCTACAGGTCACACAGCTACTGATAATACGACACACAGAACTCCCTTTTGAGACAGTCCTTTGGTATCTGAATAATTTCGCCATCATTTAACTATGAACGCAAGCCTGCATACTACTGAGATGGAAGCATGTGCTAACTTTTTTTACACAGAGGGTTACATCTTGGCTGAGGATCTGATGCTGCTGGGCCTCAGGCATCCTTGCCAGCTTTCAAAGTTGATTGGCAGATGTTTTAAATTTAATCATCAATGCTGAAAATTCTGCTTTGTATAAATACGTAATAAAAAAAATGGCAGAATGATGTTTGGGGCCATTCAGAAATTGCTGGAAATGTTGTTGTAATTCCAAGCCAAACTTCACTGAATGATTTTTTAAAATGGGACTCAAGTCAGCAAAGCAATTTTTAAAACCAAACATTCTAATACAATCTAAAGATATGCTAATTTGATACTTGTGTGCTGAGTGTGGTGGTAGGAAAATATTTAAAGTCTTTGTTTTCCTTTATTGAAGTGATTTTTTTTTCTTTTTTCTTTTTCTTTTTTTTTTTTTTGGTATTGCAAGCAGCGTTTGCTGGGGATGTGTGGTGTAATGGCATGTGCAGTGTAGACTGTGTGTGTTGTGTGGTCACAGTGACATCATACAATGTAACACAGGTGAGCACAGCCAGAAATACTTGACTCACGATGTTGTTTATTTTAAGCTGAGTCTTAGTTCATTTTATGCATTCAGAAACCTCTAACTGTTGCCATTTTTTTTCAGTCTCCTCATTCAGTTATGTGACCAACCCCTATATGGGGTTTCAGACCACAGTTTAAGAAACTGAACTAGAAGCCGGACGTGGTGGCGCACGCCTTTAATCCCAGCACTCGGGAGGCAGAGGCAGGGAGATCTCTGAGTTCAAGGCTAGCCTGGTCTACAGAGCGAGTTCCAGGACATCCAGGGCTACACAAAGAAACCTTGTCTCGAAAAAATAAAAAAAATAAAAACAAACAAGCAAATAGAAGAAACGGAACTAGGCTCAGCTTAAACTTGTAGCAGTCCCTCTGGCTCAATCTCTCTAATGCTTAGATTTCAGGGGCGAACCACTGTGCCTAGCTCAGGCCTGTCCCTTGCTCTCTGCCTCTCCCCGTTTCTATCCCTGCCCTCCTATCCCCATTTCTATCCTTCTTTCTATCCACATTCCTCCTTCTTCCTTAAGGCCCCCAGTCCCTGGGGTTGGGAGCATCTACCCAGGACTGTGTGAGATACAGGATGGAGAGACAGAACTCTGGACCCGCCCCGCCCCCCACCCCCCAAAGAGAGAAAGGACACAGAAAATAGAGGACATGCTTGTCCTGTGTCACCTCTCATTGCTGGTTGTGAGATAGGGAAATGGCTTGTCCAGGGAGGCTCTGCCCAGCCAGCCCCTCCCTCCTCGGGCAGTTGCCGTGCCCAGGGTTGTCACTTGCCAGGAGCCTCTTCCAGCAGGCCAGAGCGCCTACTTCTCAGCCCTACAGCGGCTGGCTTCCCAACCCACCATTGCTTTCAAACCTTGGAGGAGCTTCTAAGCACCCTCTCCCCTCCCCTACAGGGCCCTCCAGGATCTCGAGGCCCACCAGGCATGAGGGGAGCCAAGGGGCGCCGGGTAAGTGAGTACACTTCTGCTGCTTGTCACCCGCCCCACTCTGAGCTGTGTGATTTCTGTAGCATGGTCAGGGAGCAGCACATCAGACTCCGATGCTAGAGGCTGGCCCAGAGCCATCTTCCAGCCAGTGTCTGAGCATCATACCTGGCTATCCAAAAGGCACAAACAGGCTATACTCATCCATTCTGTCACTCATGCAGCTACCGCTCCTACCGTATGAGTTACCACTGGAGGCAGACACGTGGGACAACAGGGAAGGCCTAAGGTCTGCCTAGCCTGTGACCCAGGCACAGGTCACACACACATACTGGGTCTTAATAGCCAAAGCTGTACCCTAAAGGTAGTGGGGAACCATAGAGATTTAAGACAAGAGCTGGTCTGTGTACGGCCGCTGATGAGATTTGCCAGGACTTCGTGCTGTGGGTCGCACACAGTAACTCATTAACCCCCAGCATTACCCTTGCCAGGGAAGTGCTGCTGTTGTCACAAAATGACAACACAGATAGGTTACGACACTTGCCCCAGGCTGCACAGCTGGAAATTGGTAGAGCTGAGATTTGAACCCAGAGAAGCTGGCTCTCTGACATACAGAACTTAGTCTCCTTTTCAGTTACAAGGGGTAAATGGAATGATCTTATATATTGGTGTAATGGTGTCAGGGCATGTGGCCTCCTTGTGAAGAGGAAACAGGGTGGCTTAGGCGGCCCAGACCTGTTACCAAATGCCATGCCAGGCTCTGATACCATTCTCCTACGGCCTATAAAGTTTTGATACACGCCTTGAACTAGATGTCCTGAGTAGCCGGCCTGTGATGGGAAAGATGGGACACAGGTTACCAGGGTTCCTCCCAGTGCCCATTTTTCTGAGTCTCTTAAGTGAGACAAGGCCTAAAGGCTTTTTGGGTGCCTCCTCACTGAGAACGCTGATCTAGCTGTGGGGTGAACTGTGGAGGCCTGGGTCCTCCACACTGCTAAAGAGTAAACTGCCCCCATACCCCTTCCCAGAGAAGACTAGAAGCCTCCCTCCCCACCAATAAACATACATATCCCACGTGAGGAAACCCAGGCTCCTATTGGAGTATTCAGGACTAGGAGAGGCATATGAGGACTAGAGACATCTCCTGTGATTTGGCAGTAGTTGAAACCTGTGACATCAGCCTTGGGACAGGGACCTAGAGAGGCTCCCACTGCACCAGTGGACTCCTGCGTTCTGGCCAAGTTTGTCCTGTGGCTTTTGGAAGGCTCTTTGTTCTCTGGGTCTCAGTTTCCCCACATAGGATGGGCATGGGAGATCTGCAAGGCTGTGCTGGCTTTTGTGACCATATGTAGGGTCAGTGACATTCTATCCTCAGAGGGTCTGGAGACAGAGGGGTGGCCCATTTGCACCTGTGAAAGAATAAAAGCACCCTGTCGTACCAAGAGTGGGGCAATTGCCTTCCCAGTTTGTGGCTGCACAACCTGATGTTACTCCCTTTACCTCTTAGGCTTTCCCCATCTGTTCAAGTGGCGAGTTCCTACTGAAGGGCTCTTGGGATTTGGAGTGATGGTGCTTCATCTGAGCTCTTAGAGTGAGGCTCTTCCCCTCCCATGTCAGACAGCTGACCTCCCCTCTGCAGCCTCGGTTTCTCCTTCTATAAAATGGGCCAGCAACAGAGCTTGCTTGTTTGGGTATGAAAAACCCAGCCACTTCTCAAGAGCTTTGGCCCTAGGCTTGACCACGAAAGCTGCATTTTCCTCTCTTTCCTGTTGCTTTCTCAGGAGGCTGCAATATGCTGGATTTTCTTTTCTTGGGAGGCTGTGGTAGGCTGGATTTTCTGCCCCTGGCAGGAATGGCTCCAATAAGCCTGACCTGACCCAGCTGGAGGGCACCCCCCAGGGTGTCCCTGATGGAAAGCCCAGCCTGGCTGCTACAGGAAAGCCTGCCTGAGGCACAAGGGAAAGAGCGTAGCTGGGGGACCTTAAGGACAAGCTGTCAGGTACCATATCCCTAGATAACGGCTGGGTACCCAGAGCGACTGGTATCAGCTGTCTCTTCCCTCCTCTGGGCAGGAGAGCTGGCTCCTCTTTCTCTACAGCTCAGCTCTGGCTTTTAGACCCTGTCCCCATCCAGTGCCCCACCTCATGTACAGCCTTCCTGGAAGGCAAGCCCTCCTGGCCCTCTTGATAGCTCCTTAGCATGACAGTTGCAGGAAGTTCATCCCTACCCCAATAAACAGTGGCAGATAGTAGGGAAAATAAGCAGGCATCTGGTTGTTTGGGTTCCAATTCAGGCTCTCCCGTCTCTGTTGGCCACAGGCAACTTCGCATATACATCAGGCCTCTTTCCATACAATTACTTTTCTCTGAGGCTGTCTGGTGCTATTGACACTAGGTCACATCCCTTCTCCTGACAAGGCTTCGATCCCAGGCAGGGGTGGTCAGTGTGCTCTGTGTCTCCGATCTGAGTTTCCACTCTGAGGGCTGTTCCCTTCCAGGGATGTGTGAGCTTGTACCACACACAGAGTCCAGGAACCAGGAACATCTCTCAGGCCTACTCCGTCTGTGACACCCCCCCCCCCCCCCCCGGGATGTTGCCTCACCCTTGCCTGCCTTCATCTCCCAATAACTGAGTCATGAGTTAGGGAAGCAACAGGAGGCGGTAAGCTAAGGCCCGGCTTTGGGAACATGGCCACAGGTTGGCTGGTGGCAGCTACCCAGGCCACTTTAGACAGAATGACTTATACATCCATTGCACGTAGGGTCTCTAGCTGACTCCCACAGGCTGTGGCTTCCGAAGAACCACCGGAAGCCATGGCAGGAAATGACCTGTGGAAAGGGAGGAGCAGGGACAGCCAGATGCCCTGGCCAGCCTCACCCTCTTGGTCCACAGCCCAAGGGAGACTCCTGCCATCCAGTCCACTGTGCTGGAATCTTCTTCCTTTTCCAGGGTCCTCGAGGACCTGATGGACCAGCTGGGGAGCCAGGGTCCAAGGGCCTGAAGGTACAACCCCTCACCACCCACCCTGTATTGCCCCTCCAACCCCTGGCCCTCTGAGGTAGCAGAGAAGACCCAGAATGAGTCAGGATGTGTTTTCAATCAACTCACTCAGCCTCCTGCAACCCAGAGCAAAAGAAAACAAAGGAAAGCCATTGAGGGGATCACATGTGTCCCCTGCTGTTCCCTTAAGTGGGAAGAGTCCTTGCTTCTTGACCCCAGCACCCCTGTGGTGACTGTGGCAGCCACCTGTTCTCAGATATTAGGTATTCCCACAGGCAGTGTGATGAGGACAGTTGTCCTTCTGGGTCCCTTCCTCTCTGTAAAGGGTCCCCCATGAGCCTCTCTCCCACCTCGACATGCTCTACTCCTCACAGGGCCGTGTAGGACCTCGGGGTAGACCTGGCCAGCCAGGACAGCAGGTATGTCAGGCCCCACCCATACTAGGTTTCTGGTCCCTCCTCCATTTGTTGTGACCCATGCCTCCTGTGATTCTCACTGTGCTTCCAGGGTGCGACTGGTGAGCGGGGCCATGCAGGTGCAAGAGGTTTCACTGTAAGTAGTGTCATCTCTGGAAATTCTGGGGCTCTGGGGGAGGTGGGGAAAGGTTACCGTGAGTTTTTGCTGAGTTTCTAGCTCAGCTGTAAGGGTGGAGTGGTGACACTAGGACTAGCCTGGGGTCAAGGGGAGGGCCATAATGGGGAGGCTTAAGGAGACTAAGGTCACCTCTGCTTTTCCACAGGGCATCCCTGGTCCCTCAGGCCCTCCAGGTGCCAAGGGCCTCCCAGGAGAACCGGTAAGTGTCTATGCCATCTCTCTGGTACCTCCGCCCTGGAAGACTGGTCTCAGACTGATTGTAGCAGGGACTATTGGCCAGGTAGACAGGTGGGGAGTGTGGAAAAGGCAGAGCTAGACCTGGCCTGCAGGCCTGGAGAGCTTGGCCCTGGGCTCTAGGATGAGTCTTGGCTTGCTTGACCAGTGGGTCCATTTTACTCAGTGGGGGTAGCTGACTTGCACTTGCCACATGGTTGTGAAGATGGTCCGAGAAATGGATAGAGGGAGCACTTAGCATCCTGAAAGGTAGAAGGAAGGAGGAAAGGGAAGTCCTGGTGAAGGACAGGGAAAGGACAAGGGAAGCCATTGACCCATGGCTTGTCCTTCAGAAGATGTTTCAAGGGATGGGGCTGAGGGAGGTGGAGGTGTTAGGTGTCCCCAACGAGGCTGCAGGAATAGTTGGGGCTAGAGGAAAGAGGGCAGATTAGAAGAGGGCACAGTGAGTAAACTTCTGAGGTTGTGTGTTGTAGCAAGGAGCGGGGCATCCCTGCTGGGGTTCGGTGGGAGTGGCTAGAAGGGAACTGTATATGGTTGGAGGTAGGGTTGTGGGTCTTCTTTTTCAGTTACCATGTTAGACTGTGTGGCCTACCCTCCCCATAGCTCCCCCCATAAAGGAACCCTGGTTGTCTTCTCCTGACTGTCTGTCTGTCTCTAGGGTTCTCAGGGACCTCAGGGACCGGTTGGCCCTCCAGGAGAGATGGGACTCAAGGTGAGTGCCAAGAAGCCCTGGTTTGTTCTTTACTACCACTGGGGCACCCTGGGCAGGAGCTATACCTGTTACTTGACCCCTGCTCTGCCCTACAAAGATGGTCAGGTTGGTGCCACAGAGTGGAAGGTAGAGACCCTACAGACAAAACAGGGTGTGAAGGGTAGGGAGCTTGCCTTGCAACACTAGGTGGGATCAAGGGCCTTCCTGGGAGGTTCCCCACACCTCCCGCCTTGCTAAGTCTGCACTTTGGTACAGAGTCGTGAACAGAGACCCAGCCCACTAAGGGTCCCCTGTCCCACCCTTACCACCCTGGGCCAGCAGCAGGAAAAACAGGAGAGGTCTGGGTTGGCCCCATCATTGGCCTCTTCCTCCCCACAACCTCATGCAAACCATGGATTTTCCTGTCTGTTTGCCAAGGGCTCCTGTGTGGTAAACCGCACTCATGAGCAGGCAGAGGGTCCAGCTGCTGGGTGGCGTGGCTCTGCCAGCTTGCACCCAACCCCATAGTTTTGCCAAGACTCAAAGGCTTCAGCCTGATCCCACTTCTGCAGCTCCCTATTGTGCGATCTGAGCATGATCCTTGCTCTTTCTGGGCCAGCCCTTGCTCCAGGAGAGACCAGTGGCTTTTTCTTGCAGGGCCCGCCGGGTGCAGTGGGAGAGCCTGGCCTTCCTGGGGACTCCGGGATGAAGGTGAGACAAGATGAAAGATGGGAAAATGACTTGTTGACACCAGTCCCCAGCTGGCAGCCTTGTCCTCTCCCTGGAGGAGAAACAGGCTTTCTTGTGCTTGAGATAATGGGGTCTCTGTTCTGGCTCAAGAGCAAGCCTGGTATGCCCACAGGAGAGTTCCCAAGCAGCTCAGGGCCCCTGCACTGTCCCCTGCCCAGCTGTGTTTTCTCTGGCACCTGTCTTGGTCCCCCATTAGGACATATGCCCCTCCTGATCTGCATGATACCATCAGCACTTCAGCACAGGTGACCCTATTACCTGTAAGGACAAAGGCACCTATTGATACCCAGGCCTGGGGACCCCCATGCCTCTTCTGCTGTTGGAAGAGGATGGAGAACCCTGCTTACACTGCAGGCCTAAGAGTCTAGGGGCCGTGCCTGCTGGCTGAGAGTATAATAAAACCAGGCCTAAGGGCACGTGCCAAGGGACTATGGGACTGAAAGCAAATCATTCCTGTGCTGTGGTCCAGTGTCCTGTCATTCTAAGGGAACTGAGCCCGGCCTGGAGCTATAGGTATTAGCTCAGCTCTGCCTCATTTTGCCCAGGCAATAGAGAAATCCATCTAACATGTAAAAACGTCACTCACATGTAAAGTGTCTGGGGCTGGCTTGTTCCAGTCAGGGCTGGCCTGGGGTACTCAGCTCCACTTTTTAGAGCCTAGACACCAGCAGGGAGCATGGCATTCAAGTCTCCAAATGAGGGGGACTCTTTGAAGGCCTGTCAGGGCCAGGGTGCAGGCATTTTTGCTTCTTCCTTCTTTGGGGTCTTACCACGTTTCAAGGAAGAGGAAGGACAGTGCTCATCAGCACTGCTTTCCAGCAGAGGCTTCCCTAGCTGTGCTGCCCACTTTGGCCGTGAGTTTGTTATTTGGGCTAGCTTCTGAAAGATGACACCTTTCCTTCAGGATTTTGCAGAGGTCCAGCCCACTCAGATGAAAATGTTGCAATGGTGATACAGTAATGGTAGTGGTAATGCAGCGATGGTGGTGGAGATGTGGTAATGGTGGTAATGGTAGTGATACAGTGATGGTAGTGGTGATGTGACGGTGGTGGTGATGCAGTGATGGTAATGCAGTGATGGTGGTGGTGATGGTGGTGGTGATGGTAGTGATGCAGTGATGGTGATTTGGTGATGGTGGTGGTGATGGTGGTGATGCAGTGATGGTGATTTGGTGATGTTGGTGGTGATGGTGGTGATGCAGTCATGATGGTAAGGATGATGACGGTGGTGGTCGGGATAATGATGATACTGGTAGTGATGGTATAGGTAAGGATTATGATGGTGGTGGTGATTTTGGTGAGGATAATAGTGGTGATGATAATGATTGTAGTGCTAGTTGTGATGATGTTGATGGTGGTGATGATGGTAATAGTGGTGATGCTGCTGATGTTTGTGATTATGGTAATGGTGGTGATGGTGCTGATGGTGGCCATGTAGTGATGATAGTGGTGGTGGTAGTGATCTTGCTGGTTGTGATGGTAATGGTGATTATGATGATGCAACCATGGTAGTGGTGATGATAGTGATTGTAATGCTGACTGTGGTGGTGATGGTAGCTCTGGTGTTTTAGGTGCTAGTAGTAATGGTAATGGTGGTGGTGGAGGTGGTCCTACTGCCTAATGGAAGAGGACCTGCCCATGCTCAGGACATACTTGCAACAGGGGTTTGGACTTATCAGTTAGAATTTCTCTATTGTCCTCAAAAAGTAACTCCTTAGTTTCTCCAGTCCTACTCAGAGCTGGGAATATGACGGGCTGGAGGAGGCTGGGGCTGGCCATACACACCCACATGAATTGTATTTGGTTTCTCCTAGGGTGACCTTGGGCCTCTGGGCCCCCCTGGGGAGCAGGGCCTCATTGGGCAGCGGGTAAGTGAAATACACGTTCCTTCTAGAGCTCCCAAGTAGCTTGTGAACAGTGGGCAGGAGAAGGGCTTGAATCGACCCCCAACACTCTCAAATTCCCCAACTGTGTGGAAGCAGGCCAGAAGTCCTGGCAGCTTTTCCTGGTCTCCCTCAGTACCCAGCATCACCACCAAGAGGAAGTGTTCTGTGTTCAGAGTTGGGCACCACCGTGTGCTTGCTGTTTCTTAACACCCAGCTGCATTTGCAAGGCTCCGAGAAGGCCTGCAGTCAAGAAATTAACTTATTTTGGATTAACATGGGGCCTCCAGAAGTGTTTAACTTCCAAATATGTGTTTCTTCCAAAACTGTTCTACGGTTAGCCTTCACCTTTCCAAAAGAAACCCACAGGGCAGCCTTGTTCTAAGAAGCCCTGTAGGACCCCTGAGTCCAGCTCTCTGTGCTCTGTGCCTCTGTCTGATTGTAGACCCCTGGGGCATGTAAGGACACAGCATGTATCCTTGACACCTTACTAATGGGGCAGGTAAGGCCAGTGGTGACAGTCTGTGCAACCAGTCTTCAGGGAACCAGGTCCTTACCCCCATCTTCTCATTTCCCATCTAGTCTTCCTTATGAGGCCTCACACACTCCTTGCCCAATGTCTCCAGAGGCTCCACAAATAAGGCAAACTAAGAGAGGAAGGATCCGGGTAGAAGAGAATAGGAAAGCTTAGAGTCCAGGAGCACTAGCCATGTGTGGCTGTCAAGCTTGATCAGTTGAGTCTCTTTTGAAAGCTGTGTTAAACAAAAAACAAAAACAAAACCTCTTGAGGCCCCACATAGACTCAATAAGCTCCAGGGGCAAAGGAGCACTCCCCTAACACCCACTGTGCACCAGGCACATTTCTCAGTCTGGGAGCACATAGTGAGTGACAGAAGGCCTGTCTAATAGAGCTTATCTTCTGGTGGATTGATTATTGATGTCTGTCATGAGTACCAGAGGAGCTGAATTCATTTGCTTGTCACATCTTTGCCATGCCTGAATTTGCCAACCAAGATCCCCTCCTAGCTCTGCCTCTGTACAACTCTGAATTCTAAAACCAGAGGGAGATGCCAATTTAGGTTGGCAGTTGTTTGGAGAACGGGGGCCCGTCCTAGAGCTGGGAGGGCCAGTAGGGGCATCGATCTGGGCCTTGGCATTTTTAGCATCATTCTCAACTTGCCCACCCAAGCCCACAAATTGGCCTTAAATTCCTCATGTGGGACATGGTCCCAGGAACAGTTACTCCAGCTCCCAGAAGTAGATCTCAGGTGGCTTCCAGCCGTGGGTGGGACATGCTCTTCAATGTCAGCCATGTTTTCCAGATAAAAAATGGATACCCATAGAAACTAAGATTCTACTTGAGGTCACACAAGCACTGGTGATGCTGAGGTTGGCTCTTGCCAGAGCCTGTTCTTATCTACCAGACCACACTGGATTCCCCAGTCCAACCAGTGAACCAGGATACCTGGTCTATGAGGCTCTGTGGTCCTTCTCCTGCCCCTTGGAAATTCACTTGTTCAGCTTCTGAGAGCCAATGGGCCCCTGACTCCCTCGGGGGAGGGAAAGCTCATTGTATCCCTACCCAGTAATACTTCGCCATCTTTTTCTCCCAGGGAGAGCCAGGCCTTGAGGGAGATCCTGGCCCCGTAGGGCCCGATGGGTTGAAGGTGAGTCGCCTGGGCCAGGATCTGGGAATGGCTTCTATCCCTGTTCTGGTTTTCAAGGAGCACCAAGAGGCCAGCTCCTGCCCTGCAGAGGACAGTGGGGAGGATTGACAAGCATCCCAAGGCTGCCCTTGCTCTACCTATCCACTGCCATCTCCCATGGGGCTTGGCCTAGTGCCCCCTTGGACCTGCCCTGCTCCTATGAAAACAGCAGTTTCTATCAGCTAAGGCCAGCCCAGCATGGGGCTCTCTTATGCCTTCCCTTCCAAACACCTTTAAAGATCTGAAAAATTCTCATCACCACCTCTAAGTCAGCACTCAAGGGGAACCAGGGGGCCAAGCACTGAGCCCTCTATGTGAAACCTCCATTGATGCTAGCAGGGCTCAATCTTCAGATGAGGAAACAGACTCAGAAGCTAAAAGGCTTGCTGTAGACACACACACACACACAGCCACTATGTGCATGTCCAACATCCATTCTGAAGGAGAAGGGGGAAAAGGAGGCTCATGGGAAGGCAAGGAGGCATGGGTTCAGTCGGCCTGTGAGTGAAGGAGCAGTGAGTGGGTCACAGGTGCTCCCCATGGGCACTGCGGCTCCCTGTGGGACCTGCGGCCTCTCACCTGAGCTGCAGGTGGGCAGATGATGAATAAGAAACTGCAGGTGGTGAGTAGACAGAGCCCCACTCACAGCCCCAGGCCTGTCCCAGCCTCCTTGTGAGCCTTGTTCCACAAGTAGACTTTCTCTTTGCTGATGTGGTCACTCCATGACCCCGGAGAGAGTACTGCTATAGTGCATGTCCCCACCGTAAGGTCCCCTCTTACGCGCCCGCCCTCTACAGATCTCATAGAAGCACTCCTACTTTTCTGAGTCTCAATATCCCAACCCCGAGCTAGGCCCTCATTCCCTGCCCTCCTCACAATCACCCTGAGACTAGAGAACATTTTGCTTTCCTGCCTTGTCAGCGCTTCTGTTTTCCTTGCAGGTGATAGAGCGCCCCCTGTCGGCCACTTAGCCACTTGCTCTTAGCCCCAGCTTTGCTGATTTCTGGTACAACTACTGTGAGGGCAATGCTGTTGCGAGCCCTCCTTGGCCAGGTGCTGGCCACACCTAGTGGTGCTGCCACTGATGCAAGCATTGTGTGTGCAAGAAGTGCCGATTATGGCATATTTTTAGGGATATGCCGATTATAGCACAGCTTTAGGGATTCTTGATGATTGACTCATTCAGGAGGCCCCAACAGTCTCAGCTAGAAACATCAGCCTCCCCACAGGAGAAGTGAGTAAACTGAGGCCTGGGATCACTGCCTCCTCAGCCCTTTCTATATGTCCAGTTTTCTCCAGGAGTCTCTATCCCAGGGGACAGGAGAGCAGGTCCAGGCTTTGCACAGCCTCTCTACCTCTGCTTTTGACAACTCTTGCCTCTGGCTTCCAAAACCAATCACACCTTTGTCCTTGGACTAGAGTGGTCCCTTGGAAGTCTAGTACCTTCCTAGTCCTGAGTGGTCCTGGGAGAGACTGCTCCCTAAAGTGTATGTCCAGGAATGGCCTTCGTGGAACGGGCTGCTGCCTCAGTGCACTCGGCACATCACAGTGCTCTTGTGTGCACTAGCTTTGTGGGCAACAGCCATGGTGGCAGTCACCCACGGCACGCACACTGCCAGGGCCTGTGCTGGGTCGAGAGCATGGTCTCTCATTTTCCATCTGTACAGAAGCCCATTTACAAATGAGCAAGCTGGCCAGAGCTGCACAGTTGTTGAGTGTGCTTAGAGGATCGTGACCTGAGTATGAAGGAGACTGTCGCCTGAGCTCAGATCCCTGCCTCTCCATGGCCTTGGTTCTTCCATCTGTGGACTGGGAGGCTTGAGACAGGCCACCCAGAAGGCTCTCTGGACTTGGACAAATATCATGGATTCCTGAAGGTTCCAGGGACCTTTATAACCCATTCTCATGGGCCCCACAGCACCCCCTTTTCAGCTGTGTGGGAGTCCGGCCATGAATAGCCACTGGAGACTGGTTCTGGCCAGGGCCGTGGCCTTCCTTGGCTATCTGGAGCAACCGGTCTACAAATGAGAGAGCAGGTGGCCAGGATGACAAGCCAGGAGTGCAGACCTGGAGCCAGGGGAGTCGAAGAGAGCCAGGACTGGGCCAGCAGGTCTCTGTGCCAGGCTGTGCTTAGAATCTGACAAGCTCAGTGGAAAGGGACCATGCAAGCCATCCTAGTGTCCAGCTCTGCCCTATGCTGGCCTGTTCCTCAGTTCAAGTTGTCCTCCCTCATGTGTCATCTGTGGCTGTTCCCCAGGCCAAGCTGGGAAGTACCTACAATTCCTCATGCCAGTCTCATTTCCCCGAAGGTCGGGCCCCAGCCATCACATCTGTATCCCCAGCCTCTCTTCCTGGCCAGGCCAAATCAGATTCCCTCCGCCCCTCTCCCGCAGCTGCTCTGAGCCCTGTGTGCAGTTGTAGGCATCCCTCATAAGCTATTGCAAGGCAGCACTGTACCTTTTTGCAGGCTTACTCTTAGTCCTCTCCTCCCTCAGAATGGGACTTCATGCTCTCTTCCTGCAGCAGTCACAGCTAGGCCACACAGACATGCCGCAAGCTCCATGCCTGTCAACCCCTCAGAGACAGGCTTGGGAGGGACACTGCTGGAACTGTAGCCCACATCTTGCCCTGGAGGAGCCCAGGCAGCTCAGTTCTGCCCAGGGCATGATGGAAAGATGGTGAAGCTGGCAATCAGGCCTAGAGGACACCCCCTAGGAGTACACACCTATGATCTGTTGCAAAACTCGTGCTTACGAAGAACCAAACAAAATGCCTGGGCCTCAGGCTCCTGAAGCCCATGCGAGGGGGTCCCTTCATATGAAAAACTCTTAGAGTCCTCAGTTTCGGGGAGTCCTTGCTACATCTGATAAGAACTCCTCCCTTGGGCCCTCTCATTTTCCAGGACTTGGTGCCATCTGCAGATTAGCTGTACCCAAAATGGTGGGATTTGGGGCCAACTGGCTTGACTTAGCTCTGCCTCAGTTCCCTCATCTGTAGCTAATACCAAGAGAGTACCTCCAGGGATATGCCCTGGTGAGGCGGACCCCAGTATTGAAGGCATGTAGGGCAACTAACTGGCCCCCGGTCTCCAGGTGACCTGAGGTGTAGGTAGGGCTTTTGATGACTTGGTTTTCAATGTTCTCTCTCTCTCTTCCTCCTGCCCCCTGACCCAGGGCGACAAGGGTGACCCAGGGCCTGATGGTGAGCGTGGCGCGAAGGGCCAGGAGGGGCTAAAAGGAGAAGATGGCCTCCCTGGGCCCCCAGGCATCACTGGCGTCAGGGTGAGTGTGCAGCATGTGGCTCCGGGTGAGGGACACTCACAGCTGTACAGGCCTCCTGAGAAATTCTCTAGTTTGTCTATCCCTTGCTCAGCCTTCCTGTGGCCTCCTAGGCCCTCAGGGGAAAAAAAAACTGTTCCCTGTGGCCCTGTAAGTTCATCCCACCCAGCGCCATACCCAGTCTGGTTTCTTCACTCCTGGGGCAAGCTTGGCCTGCCTCTGGGCATTTGCATCCACTCCCCTCTCTACTGAACACACTCTCCCTTCTTTTTCATCCTCCTTGTAGCCCTGAGGGCTTTCAGCCATCCTCATAGGCAATTACTACCCTTGCAAGCCTCCCTGACCCTAAGCTAGGCCTCTGCTTTCAGCGCCATTCAGAGCCCTCAACAAGGCCAGGACCTTGTGTGACTTAGATTTAGGTTTCCCTTATGTGACTGAAAAGACAGCAAACTGCCCTTCACCCTGGTAGAACTTTATTCACAGACACCATGAAGTCTCTTCCCTGGGCTCTGGGACACTAAGAGAAGAAGAGAAACTTTGTTTTAGTGTTTGCAGACAGCACACCGAGTGCTTTCCAGAACGTTCTTAAATAATATAGCATCCTTGAGGGCTGGGAGACTCAGAGAGGTAAAGGAACCTGACCAAGGTCACACAGTAAGAAACAGCAGAGCCGAGATTTGAACCCCTGTATGTACATCCTATCTCTCTGCTGTGGACTCACTGGAATTCAGTGAGTCTGTGAGGGCAAGGAAGGATGGTGGGTAGGGGATTCTGATATTTGCCCGATGGCTTGGAGTTTGACTCTGTAATGCAGCCAAGGGTGTGTATGGAGCAGGACTCTGTGGCCAGCTCAGTGTCCTGCCAGGCCCTTGGAACCCGGCCACCTTGCAACAAGCCACCAGAGTGTCCAGGTCTCCAGATTTGTGCTCTGAGCCAGCCTTGGCCTTAGCCCAAATCCACAAGCTGGGTGCTTTCCTACTGCCCCCCCCCAACACACACACACAGTGACATTTTCTTGCTGTTACCTGGGCTCTTCTCGCCTGCTCCCTGACAGCTCTTCAGCCATTGGAGTGACCAATCTGGGAGGGATCCAGATTAGCCATCAACACACTGGCCGTGGGAAAATATCTGTTACCTAAAAATAGAGCTGAAGTGCTAATCGCCCTCAAAAGCAAGGGGGATGAGGTCACTGCCCAGCCCAGCTCGAGGGTGCAGGCGGGATGCCTGTCAGACACGCCTACCACTGCTTGCCCCGGCCCTGGGGATGTGGGCAAGAAGGACTTTAGCAGGAAGAGATGGCTTTCCACCTCACTAACCCTCTGTGGGACTTCTCAGTTGCCCCTGGCCCTCTCTGGCCTCAGTCTTGCTATGTTGAAAATCTGGAGAGATTATTTGCCAAGATTTTTTTGAGTTCCAGAGTCTGAAGGCCACTGTCTCAGTGAGCGTGTGCTTCTGCTGTGGACGGAGCAGTGAGCAACCAATCTGGACATGTCCTTGGAACCTTAGTTCAAAGGTCAAACCTGGCTTCCTGGCTTGAGCAAGCCTCCTTCAATGTGTTGGGCAAATTGCTGGCCATCTCTCATCCTTGGTTTTCTCAACTATGACCAGAAAATGGGAAGCTGAGGGCTGGCGTAGTGCGGAGAGTTCTTGCTCCACAGCACGAGGGCCTGAGTTTGAATTTCCAGTACCCATGTGAGCAGTTGCGCAGAACTCTGTGAGCTTGATGAATGGCCAGATGGCAAAGCCAAACACAATGCTTGCGTCCAGTTATACACTTTGCCTCCAGGCCATAAGGTTATGGGCATAGAGGAAGACAAGCAATGTCCTGTACATATATGCCCACACAGGCATGTGTACCTACCTACTCAGACCATACGCACACCGGAGAGCGGTGGAGGAGAAACATTGGGTAAGAAATTTCTCCTTCTCTTGTCTCTGTGTCCCCTCAGGGTCGCGAAGGAAAGCCTGGCAAGCAGGGTGAGAAGGGCCAGAGGGGAGCTAAGGTAGGTCCCCTGCTTTCCAGGGCCACAGTCCTCCATGCTCATCTTCCAGGGCCAGCAGCCACAGGGAGATCCTGGCTCCTCCCTCTCCTTTCCCTCTCTCTGCAGGGTGCCAAGGGCTACCAAGGACAGCTGGGAGAGATGGGCGTTCCTGGAGACCCTGGGCCCCCTGGCACCCCAGGTCCTAAAGGAGCCCGGGGCACACTAGGGCCAATGGTGAGGATCTGGGCTGGGGGAAGGGGAGGAGAATAGGGAGGGGCACCTGCTTCCGTAAGACCCCCCCCCTCATCCACCCCCACACTCTTATAGAAGTCCTTGGTTTCCTGTCCCAGCTACCTCATTTCTGTCACGGATCTCTCCGGGAATTGCCCAAAGCTAAAAAAGCCCTTGAACACACACAGTCATGGCAGCCAAAACACATCTTGTAAACTGCAGGCTGCAGTAGGTCCCTGTGCTTTCTGTGGATCCTGCCAAGGATAGGGAAGGAGCCAGACAGGTCCCTGGGTACAGGGTGAGGTGCTGCAGGTCCCTGAGTGTCTGGGAGAGAGTCCCAGGGCCCTAATAGACTGTCCTGAGGCAGAGCCCAAGAGGATGAGAGCTGAGGTGAGAGAAGACTCCAGTGTGGGGCAGAGGAGAGGCTGTGGTGCTTTTGAACAAATGGAGCAGTACCATTTTGTGTGGTGTCAAAGGCTTCACCATGGTGGTTTATGACCGCACATGGGATGTCCTGAGTAAAGGCTGGGGAGATGCACAGTAACATCCATTAGACAGTGCTTTTTTCCCAGTATCAGACTCAGGTAATGCAAGCACGGGTACCCATGGGTCGAAGGAAGCAGAGCAGGGAAAGGCACTTTCTTATTAATACTCATTTAACTGCAAGTCTCACAAGTTTGAGCATGAACAGCGGCTTAGCTCGGGTGGCTATAAAGGCTCTGAAGAAAAAGACATTGAATAATGTCATCTACACCTTCATAAACCATAGGAGCAGAGAGAAGGAAGAGCCAGGTGGGTGGGGTCCTGGGACCTTGCCCCGCTCTACACAGACACTGTGTATGTGCCAGGCGGCTGAGCTGAGTGGCTGGAGCCAGGGGAGGAAGTCACCACCATGTCCCTGCTGTGGGAGAACCATACTGTATTCCAACAAGGGTCTCTCTCCTCTCTAGGGTGCTCCAGGACGGATGGGAGCCCAAGGAGAACCAGGATTGGCTGGTTATAATGTAAGTGACACACATCCAGGGGAGTCTCCTTCCCACCCTCTGGAACTGCATCCCAGCATCCTGAGCTCAGCCCTTCCCACCAGAAGGGAGGAGGTGTGGTTCTCATAGCCTCAGGGGACTCCTGGGCTCATAGACTGGGGTCCGGGGAGGGTAGAATTGCAGTGATGGGACAGAGAGAGAGAGAGAGAGAGAGAGAGAGAGAGAGAGAGAGAGAGAGAGTGAGAGAGCGCCAGTTGCCAGCCCAGGTTTCAAGTCCTCCCTGCAGATGGTGGGTGCTCCACAACTCTGAGCTTCATTTGTCCTCTAAAGAGGGGCCAGTGTGCTCCCAGATCTCTGTACACATTCAGAAGATGAGGGCCCAGAAAGGGCAGGCTTAGTTAGAAAGGAATAGGGGCTCGAAGTGCTTAGAGAACACATGCGCAGACCAGGCCTGGCAGCTTTATGATTTTAGGAGTGGAGACCACACCCAGCCTTGGTGGCTCTTGCCAGACCCAGAGACTGAAAGAGAGAGAGAGAAGGGAAGAAAGAAAGAACAAAAGAAATAGGAGGGCCGGGCGTGGTGGTGCACACCTTTAAGCCCAGCAGAGGCAAGTGAATTGCTGTGAGTTCGAGGCCAGCCTGGTCTACAAAGCGAGTCCAGGATGGTCAAGATAACACAGAGAAACCCTGTCTCCAAAAAAATGGGGGGGGGGGGAAGAGAAAGAATTAAGGAGGGGAACTAGATGGGGGTGCCCACCTAGAATTGCCTGCAACTGAAGGATAGCCTCTTTCCATAATTCTGCCAAGGCAGCTTCCCCCACCTTTGACCCCAGACTGCCCTCAGGGCACCACAGTAGGGCCTTACTACCCAAGGTGGCACAGAATTGGAAGTGCATCTGGAGCCAACAAGTATCTATGGAAAACCAGGGTCCAGAGAGGTACAAGGCATGGTTAGGATCCTCTTACAGTGTCCCGTGTCCCCATCTCTGAGTCCCTGTCCTTTGTCCTCTGTCCCTCACATGCCCTCAAACCTTCAGTTTTCTCCATTTTGTTTGCCTGCAGGGACACAAAGGCATCACAGGACCTCTCGGGCCTCCTGGGCCCAAAGGCGAGAAGGTAAGTGTTGCATCTTTGAGCACTAGCTAGAGGCGAGGTCAGCTCTGCGGCTTTGGGGATGGGGTAAGCATGGGGCAGGGACATGGCATCCGTGCACTCGTGGCTTTGGGGTCACCTGGCAGCAATGAACAGTTGTGTCACGGCCAAGTCTCATATTATTCCCTCATGCTTGTGAAGGGGAGCATTGGAGCTACACAGGGGGCTCGCTCAGCATGAGGGAGGAGAAACACTGTGGAAGGAGAAAGCTCAGGAGGAGAGTGAGGGCCCGGGATATATGCCTTCTCATTGGGGCTCTGGGGGGGGGGGATGAGAGAAATTGAGGGGGCGGGGAGGAGGGAGAGGGGAGGAACTTGGCTGTTTGTAAACACTGTTGACAGCAAGGTACACACAAGGGCCCAAAGGTTGTAAGAAATGTCCCTTGGGTCATGTCTCCCGCGACACCCTGTGGACATGGAGCCAGAACTCTGGGTTCCCCTGTCCTCCCTCCTTTCCTTTTCCTCCTCGTAGCTGGAAGGCATCCTAGCTGGCTGTGCCTCTGTCTCCTTGTCCCTGGCCTCCCCAATCCTCCTTTCTTTTGCCGACTCAGCTTCCCACTAACTAAGTCCCGCTGTGGTGAGTCACACTGGCTTGGCATGCTGGCCTTCGGCCCCTCCTCCTCCCTGGATGAGTACAGATCTGTAAGTGCAGTGGCCCAGGCCCTGGCATGCTCCCCGTGGAGCCGTAGGAAGTACACTCGGGCCTTCAGTTCTCCTTAGCCATCCTAAGGTTGCTAGAAGCCATGCAGAGGATGAACGCAAACCCTGGGGCCAGGCAGAGACAGAGCCCCAAGTACCACCGCTCAGGGTCAGGGGTAATTCATATAAGACATATTGGCCTACAACAGAGGGCTTTGACATCTCTAGATGACACAAGGCTATGGGCGTGTTGTCATGTTATGTATAGCTCACTGTTGATGGGAATGCTGTCGTGTGGCTCATGACTCTCCGTAATGAACAGCCAACCACAGACTGGTCGGTGCTGGCAGGGGGAGGGGGTTGCAAGAAAGATTTGTGGAAGACCTGGTCTTTCCCCAGGATCCCCCCCCAACCACGCATAATCCTACTTTCATTACTAGACACAACAGGTGGAGAACCCCAGCCTCTTGGTACATAGGGGGTCAGTTCCTAAACAGTGGGGGTGGGGGGGGAGAAGGGGGGATCTGCTGAGCCCTACTCCTCTTGCCAGAACCCCATCCAGAGGGGAACCGTCGTCCTGCACTTGTGCATAGGCGTCCTTGCCTATACAGGTGGCTAAGGGAGGGGCGAGGCTTAGACCTAGGCCACTCACATTTTAATGCTCAGATCCTGTCCCTACAAGTGCAGCCAGGCTGGTGGCATGCTATGTGCTGAGGCACTGGCCTTGGCCCTGACTAAGATGGCTCCTCAGCCTTGTTTTCCTATTCAGTGAAGTGGGAATGAGGGAAATATCCCAAGGTTGCTGTAGAATCTATAAGGCAGTATATGAAATCAACCCCCAAATGCCTAACAACAACAACAACAACAAATCTATCTGGTAAACCCTGGTGCCCGTGGAAGAGTTCTGGTTCCCTGACACCATCCACAGTTGGATCAGAAGTGTGGACAGGAAGAGAGGGGATCCTACCCTCGAGGCTGCCTCTCTACGGAGTTTGTTCCAGGCCCCCAGCTGGGTCTGTCTTGCCTTTAACTGCCATCTGTGGGAGCCATGGGGGCCCCAGCCAAAGGTTGGGACCAACATCTGACTGGCCAGGGCTGCGTCCCAGTTTTGACCATTTCCTTCTTCCTGCCTCTCACGTTTCCTTCCAGTTCTGTGGGCAGCAGGGGACTCAGGGTACCCTGGCTAGAGTCTTGTCCAGAAGTTCCCAGGAGAGATGACGCCAGTTTTCTGGGACTGGAGTCTGAGCCCCGAGGCCCTGTCTGCTCCGTGCATTTCAACCATCTGTGTAACTGGCAAGAGCTCGTCCTACAGCTGGACCAGGGCCTAGGGTGCCCTGCCTTGGCCCAAGGTCTACACTGTAGTCTTTGCTCCTCTTTCAGCCTGTCCTAAGCATCCATGTGGCACGTGGACACTCTTGCCACTGTTTCCTACCATGGCAGTTTTGACCGCTGGTCTCCTAGTCTGCCTGCCTACGGAGGCTGGCCTCCATGCCTGAGGAAGGTGCCTTCCAGCCTGCAGTTCACTAACTCCCAGAGTGGCCTTTGCCTAATGCTGGTTCTGTGGTGTCCACAGGGGGAGCAGGGCGAGGATGGCAAGGCTGAGGGGCCCCCCGGGCCACCTGGAGATCGGGTAAGTTCTCTTTTTCTGCCCCCCCCGCTCCCACCCCCCACCCTGGCCTCCCAGTGTAACCAGGCACAGGCTGGGCAGGGCTAGGCTGCTGTGAAGCCTACAGCAGGTGGGGCTCACATGTATCCGTTGTCCCTGTCATTCAGGGTCCTGTGGGTGATCGAGGAGACCGTGGGGAGCCAGGCGACCCCGGATACCCTGTAAGTATTAGAGTTCTACCTTTGGGAAGGGCAATGCTGGTGGGAAAGGGGAAACCAGTCTGGGACATGGGGACACAGGCTCCTGCCCCTACCCTCCTTCTCCTACTGGCCATAAAGGGTAGAGAGCAGCCTTTATGAAGCCAAGTTACCACCATGGAGGCAAGGCCTGGCCTCTTCTGAGGGACAGGAGGGTCAGGTTGGGAACACAAACCAGCAGGTTGGCCAAGTTTCCTTCCAGCATGATCTTGAGCAACCGCTTCTTTTGGGGGTGAGGGGTGGGGGTGGGGTCTGTTGCTGTCCCACCCACTTAGCCTCTAAGAAAGCGAGAATGGAGAACACCAGTTCCCCAGGCACGTCAGAAGGGCCCTCACCTGTCTCTCCTTGCCTTTCAGGGTCAAGAGGGAGTTCAAGGCCTCCGTGGAGAGCCAGGCCAGCAGGGCCAGCCCGTGAGTCCTGTATCTACTTGCTCTAAGTGACGTAGAGTGTCAGAAATGACAGAACTGAGCCTTTTAAAACTTAAAAGGATCTGCCCTTAAAGAAGACAAGAGGAGACAGCCCCTGCTGTATTTTATGCCCTGACCCTGGGGCTCCCCAAGAGCCTACATCCCCAAACCCCTCACACCCATCCTTCTCCAGGCAGAGACTGGCCAACCTCCCCAGGAGAGAGGCCTGGGGCTGCCTTGAGTCATCTCACCTTGGTTTGCAGGGCCATCCAGGACCCCGGGGGCGGCCAGGACCCAAAGGATCAAAAGGTGAAGAGGTGAGAGGACTGGGGTTCAGTGAAGAGGCTGGGCTGGTCCAGGGTCACACAGTCGGCAGAGGCAGGGCTGACCAATCTCCACAAGTTATGCAGTCATCCATAGGGTCCGACGGATCAGCCTCTGAGTAGAAGTCTTTCTGGCGTAACCAGGAAGTCAGCCTACACCTCTGCCAGGCTGCAATGAAGGAGTGAGAACAAGGAGGAGCCAGTTGCGGGATGAAGGGGAGAGGGATGAAATGGTCATGGACGAGCCACTCCTTGCTGTGGACCCCAGGCCCCTGTAGGGCCCTCCTCTAGGCCTGATAAAGACCTTCCTAGCTATGCCCTTTGGGCCCAGACTCCTTAGGGACATGTACATTTGAGACTAAATGGCCCATGGGGGCCTAGTTTCCAGCTCTGAGGCAAATGTAGTGCCCTTGAAAGGTCTTGGCAGGAAGAGAGCCAAAGAAGGGTGTCAGCCCCACAGCAGCTGGGTTAGCCCTGGGTGACTCTGGGGGTGGCCACAGCCCTGGGTGACTCTGGGGGTGGCCACAGGCCTGGGCTTCCAGGCAAGTGCCTCTCTGGTAGATCACGCTCACTCAGGGGACCCCATGATCCTCCTCTCAGTGCCTCCTTCTAGGGGTCCTAGGTCTTGCTAATGTGCATCTCTTGCTTCTGCTTTCTCAGGGCCCAAAGGGAAAGCCAGGCAAGGCTGGGCCGTCAGGCCGCAGGGGGACCCAGGTGAGTTCTCACAGCCCCTCTGTCACCATCTGTTTCTACGTTCTCCTGAGAAGAGGGTTTGACTGAGCTTCTTTTGTACTTTCAGGGGCTGCAGGGGCTGCCAGGGCCCCGGGGCGTGGTGGGCAGACAGGGCCCTGAGGGTATTGCTGGACCCGACGGGACTCCTGGCAGGGATGGCCGGCCAGGATTTCAGGTAAGCATGATGTTGCCTAGGCAAACCGGTGTTAGGGACGTCCAACAGGCTATACACACAGGCCGCCGGCACAGGCAGGGGTCTGAGGAGTCGCTTGGGAAGCTGGGTGCCATATAGGTGGATGGTCTTACGCCTGTTAGGATACTTATCACACTCTCTCCTTGACGCTAGCACCTGGGTCACTGGACCATACTGCCCTGCCCCCTGGCAAGCATGATCTCCTCCTCTCTCCTTCCTCCTCCTCCAACTCATGGCGGGGGCGTGGGGGGGGGTAGAGGGGGAGGGGTACAGTCTGCAAACACCGCCTTCCTGTTTTCTTTGTAGGGAGAACAGGGAAATGATGGGGACCCTGGCCCCATGGGCCCTGCTGGGAGAAGAGGAAACCCCGGTGTGGCTGGCTTGCCTGGAGCACAGGGGCCTCCAGGACTCAAGGTGAGCGCTCATTAATATTTCCTTTCTACCCTGGCCCTGGGTATAATGATACTGATTCTTGGAGCATCTATGTCCTGAGGCCCATTTGAAATTTCTTGGGGATCCCTGCCCACTTGTTGACCCGGTTAAAGACTAGTTTATTCAAGTGACTATAAATACTGCCCCCTACTGGACCGTAGAAACAAACCTTCCACATTAGCTGCATTGCCCACGGGCGCCCTCTGGTGGGTCTTTGGGGGCACAACAGGCTGCTTCTCCTGGGATGCTCTAGCCCCCTTACAAAGGGTCCTTGAGCTGTTTTTTGTGTCTAGCTAGGGCCACACTCCAAAAATAATATGTAAAGGAAGGACCCAGATACGGTGTTTGACTTCCCTAAGTTCATGATCTAGTTGGAGAAAGGTTGGGAGTCTCTGTATTGGCCAGGGAAGTGAGGATGAGTGACAAGTTTGGAGACGAAGCCTACATGTCTTGTTGGGGAGGAGCAATGAAGAGAGAACTTCGATGGATGCAGAGAGGAAGCCATGGCATGTCCCACCCCATCCTCATGCCCTTTCTCCCCTCTGTCATCCTGAGACCTAATAAAAGCACTGTTCTACTGCTCCTGAGTCCCCCTCCGCTGTCCTTGGAGCCACGTAGCTACCCTCTTGACTGGTGATTTTGATGTGGTTCTTTAAGGGTGAAAGTGGCTTACCTGGGCAACTGGGTCCCCCTGGAAAGCGAGGGACAGAAGGCGGAACGGGGCTTCCTGGGAACCAGGGGGAGCCAGGATCCAAAGGCCAGCCGGTGAGTGGGTCCCATGGGATATTCATGGCCATGCACCCATATGCCTAATGCCATAAGCACACACATAGACTCACATAGACATACTCAAAAGACACATACATTCGCATGCACACACACACACATGTTCATATGTGTACACACACAACCCTAGGAGCTACCTGTTCACTTGACCCCAAAGGCAGAGCCATGCATGCTCTGGGCACCAGATGCCATCTGTCTTTCCCTACCCAGGAATGAGGTGTTGGGGGCCAGAAGAATAGGTCTGTGCGGCCCATTCAAAATGGAAACCAGGATTATAGGTAGAACTTGGCCTTGTGGGTGCCAGGAACAGTATTATTTCTGTACAACATTGTCTCCCTGCTCCCAGTGTAGCTGGAAACTATGTACCAGACATCCAAATGACCCTTGGGTCAAAGAGGAAATCAGAAGATAAATTAGCATATTAAATCTAGTGAAAATAAGAACACGGTGCCTTGGAATTTGTGCAGTACTGCCTAGATTACACTTGGGAGTGTTTGTAGCAACTTGAGTCAGTAGTGGCAGCAAAGCCAACGTAAGAATCTAAGAAAACTACAAACAATGTAAGCAGTAGGAAGGAAGTGATGAAGATCATAAATAGAAAATTGGGGTTTTGAGAAGATCAGGAAAATGCGTATGTGCCTGGCCAGACTTCTCAGGACAAAAAAAAAAGTAGAATACGTACAATATTAATGTCAGAAGGAGAGATGGTGTCTGTCATGGACGATGTCAGAGATGACAGCAAAGGAATAGTATAAATCACTTTATGCCAGGCAACTACGCAACCCTGGATGAAATGGGAAAACCTCTTCAAAGGCAACTCTACCAAAGCTCACTTGAAAAGAAATAGACGTCCTACCTTGTCTTGTATCTCTGAAAGAGTGTGAGCCTATAGTTTAAAAAGCCTCTCACAAAGAGACTCTGGGCCCAGACAGCCCCCTGATGCTTCTCCTAAACACACAAGGAAGCAATAGAACCAACTCCACATAAACTTCCAGCAGCAGAAAGCTTGTCTCCCACTCAGTCCACAAGGTCAGTATGACTCAGACATTAAATTCAATCAAAGACATTTAAGAAAAGAATGCAACAGACCAGTGTGGCTTGTAGATCAACTTTCAAAAAAGTGTTATCAGAATGGAAGTAAGGCTACATAGAAAAGCGCAATGCATCAAGGCCAGGTGAAGCTGACACAGAAAGGCAAGGATGTGGTGACATCAGGAAATAGGTCAGGATAAATCATACTAATTCACCAAACTAAAATAGAAAAGCCACTTGATTGTCCCTGTAGGTGCAGGAAAAGCACTTGGAGGGATTAAAACTTCATTTCTGATCAGGGAGGAGGAAAGAGGACCCTCAGCAAAGTAGGCAGGGAAGGCAACTTACTCAATTTGATCCATGCTATCCAAGCAAATCCTGTAGTTAATATGCATAGCGGTGATTGGCTGGGTGCTTTCTCTGAAATAGCAGAAACAAGCTGCCACTTCTATCACTGTTGTACTGTGCATCCAGCCAGTGCAATAAGGCAAGAAAAATAAATGAAGACATTCATATCCAAAAGGAGGGAGTAAAAATTTATTGTATGAAGTGATTTTTCATCCACCTGCCGGTACAACTGTGCTTCATAGAGCTCTCTGGGTGAGCAGGAGTATATCTGTGGGTCTGTTTGTCCTCTTCCATAAGTAAGGACCTAGGACAGGAGCTGTTAAGGATAGAGCATCACTGAGACTCTGAGCTGGGTTCCACCTGCTTCTCTGCCAGAGAGCATGGCATGGGTGCCTGTCCACTCCACCTCTGGACTGATTGGCGTCTGGCATAGATAACTGGCAGCACCATTGTCCTGGCTCGACTCACACCATCTTGTTCTGCTCTCCCCACAGGGCGACTCTGGTGAGATGGGCTTCCCAGGAGTGGCTGGCCTCTTTGGACCCAAGGTACAGAGCCCCATCCCACTGTGTCTATGTCACTCATCCATCTGTGGATTCACTTAGCTCTCCCAGTGTGGGCCAGGAGCCAGCTGCAAGTTAGCTCAGCCTACCAGCTCCATGCCTCGGGCATGTGACTCCGTACAAGCCTTGTTTTCCCAGTCTGCAAAAGGGAAGGAACAGGCAAATACTGTTGTTAAAAACATTAAGACCCAAAGCATATACCACATAGCACCCTGCTGGCACATAGTTTGTACTTGCCTAAGAATCAGGGGCTTTTACTGGTTTTCCCAGGGTGTCTCAGCCAGCCAGAACTCAGGGTCATGGTGACTGCTAGGTATTCCCTGGTGGCTCTCCCAGACACAACCCTTTCTGCTTCTCACAGGGCCCCCCTGGAGACATTGGCTTCAAAGGCATCCAAGGTCCTCGAGGGCCTCCTGGCTTGATGGTAAGTCTTCCTTCCTGTCCCAGCCTGCCAGTCCCTCCAGGGCCAAGGCTGGCTGTCAGCTGGTTGAGCGCACATGTTTTTTTTTTTTTTTTTCTGTTTCTTTGCTCTTAGAGCCTCCTTTACATGCTATTGTTGCCAGCTTTATGCCCTTGCTCATGATGTCCCAGCTAGCAGGGACACCAGCAGGGACACATGCCCCGTCCTTTTCTTCCCTACTCTTGTGGCCCACGCCAGCATGCAGAATGGCTCAGGAGACATGGCCTGGCCCAACCCAGCATACAGAAGGCACTCAAAAGATGCATGGCTCAGCTCTGCTTGTAGGGGTACCATTTTCATTCCCATGGGACACTCAGCCGCCACCCTCCTCTGTCACTCTATTCCCCAGGCCCAGATCGAAGACTCATAGCCTCTCTCTCCTTTAGGGAAAGGAAGGTATCATTGGGCCCCCTGGAATGCTGGGACCTTCTGGACTCCCGGTATGTGCAACGGGAAGGCTCTCAGGGTCTCCTGCATTCTGGGATCCAGAGTTTCATGACTCAGAGCGGGTCTGAGCCTTGATTTCCCCATATGGGAAACAGGACTTTCTTCTGATCCCCAACTCACTGCTATGGTTTGTTGCAGGGTCCCAAAGGTGACAGAGGCAGCCGAGGGGACTGGGTGAGTGGACAGCCTGGTAGTCACTACTGTGGGGCGATGGGAGGAGAACCGCTGCTCAGCCCCACATCTCCTAACTGTCTCTCCCCTCAATTCTGTCTCCAGGGACTGCAAGGCCCAAGGGTGAGTAGGTTGGATGTGAGGAGTGGAGACTGGTAACAGGGATGAGAGATCTCAGGCTCTCCTTTCCACGGTGGCATTCTTAAGTGCTCTCTCTCTCTCTCTCTCTCTCTCTCTCTCTCTCTCTCTCTCTCTCTCTCTCTCTCTCTCCATCCTCCCTCCACACTTGTGGATCACACCCCTTCCCTTTGTACCCTTCTATCCTATCCCAGGGGAACATTATCTTTGGGCCTGGGTAGGCAGAGGACAGCCTGGGGAAGGAACTGTCCAGCACTGACTGTCTCCTCTTTCTTCCGCAGGGTCCTCCTGGTCCAAGGGGTCGGCCAGGTCCTCCGGTAGGTAGCTGCATGCCCCATAGGCCTTTTTGATTCCCAGGGGAGGAGGTTGGTTTCTTTGAATGAGGCCAAGGTTATATTTGTTTGTTTTAAAATATTATTTTTATTTCGTGTGTGTGAATGTTTAGCCTACATACACACATGCATGTAAGTGCACTGCAGCCATGCCTGGTGTTTTTGGGGGTCAGAAGAGGGGGTTGGATCCCTTGGAACTGAACTTAGAGATGGTCGTAAGCCATCATATGGGTGCTGGGAGCCAAACCCAGGTCCCCTGCAAGAACAAGTGCTCTTAACTTCTGGGCCACTTCTCCATCCCCTAGACCAAGGGCTTTTGTTGTTGTTGTTATTGCTCTTTTTTTGGGGGGAGCGGTTGTTTTTCAAAACAGGGTTTCTCTGTGTAGCACTGTCTGTCCTAATATTCTCTTTGAAGACTAAGCTGGCCTTGAACTTGCAGAGATCTGCCTGCCTCTGCTTCCTGCGTTCTGGGATTAAGGTTTTAATGGCAGACTATGCCCTAACCCAAAGCCACATGGGCCTCATGTGCTTCCCGTGGCCTGCAGACTTTTAGAGAGCATAGAGCAGGTCGAGTGAGGACCTATTGTGAGACTTTTCCTGGGGAGATGTCCACCTTAGATAGAACATTGACAGAACACAGAAACGCTCCCACCTCAGTCTAATGTGCTAGTGTGCTTGTTGGGGTCACTTACGGGAACATCAGTGGCTCAAAACTGACATGGATGAAGGTTCCTGAGAGCTGCTTTACTGGAGCTCCCTTCCCGGCTTGCATGCACCTTGGCTGGCAGGAGACCTCCAGCCCCACATCCTCCCGAAGTCTTTGCAGCTCGTTTGCTAACTCTGGCGAGGGGCCTGATGACTCCTCCTTCCAAGAGCAAGTGTTCTGACTTAGAAGAAATAGCTACCCAACATGCCCCTGGCAGGCTTTCTCCTGCTGGCTAGCCCCTCCATTCTCCAGCGACATGAACCTCCAGCACAAGTCCCTATCAAATACTGACCTTCCATCTTCTTTTCCAGGGTCCTGCTTGGCATCCTATCCAGTTTGTAAGTTGCATACCGTTGTCTTTGATGAAGCTTTTGAGTGGGCAGGGGAGAAGCCACTGGACCTTCTCTGGCCGCAGTGGATGGACCTCTATGTTCTGTCCCTTGCTCTGGAGTGATGGGGCTGGACTTGCAGGAGGAGCCCTGGGCAAGAGGCTCATCCATGTCCCCAGCTGTGAGCCGGGGGAGGGGGCTGCTCTAGTGCCAGTCCCAGAGCCTGTCTCTGTCCTCCATACTCATGGGTTGATGCTCAGACTCAGGGTTCAGAGGGTCAGGTATACGGGGACACTGGGACCTATTTGGCTCTCTGGTGGGCACAGCAAGCCTGCCAGAGCTCAGCCTTCCTAGCCTGGAGGCCGATTGGTCCCCATGCTCCTACACCAGTGAGCACTGGGTCAGACCCTGATAGCATCCCTGGGGTGTAGTAACAGAGAAGGCTGGGTGCAAAAGATGCACTAGGGCTACTGGGCGCTCAAGGATTCTTTCTATCTCAGCTCCTCCCTGCCCGTCCCTTTGTGCTGTTCATACGTACACAGCACTTGCCTGTCACCTCCCTTGTCCCTTCATCAGAAAGACAGGCATGGGAAGAAGAGCCAGGTAGAGCCCTTCTCCTGCCAAGATATGGAAAAGGAGAGTGCATACTCTATATAACTCATAGCTGCAATGTACCCACCGCTCATCGTATGCCAGACACTATTAGCGTCTTAGTGGCTCTGGGAGAATGTTTAGTGTGGGGTTTATTTTCCAGACCATGGAACCAAGTCTGGCCTCTTAGTGGGAAGATGCAGAGCCGGGAGACTCCCAACAGCCCGCCTGTGTACCCCAACCCCAGACTCCTTGCCATGTCCTTGGCCAAGCCTACAGCTGTGTTCAACCCATCTGGGTACCATGGCTGAGGCCAGGCATACTCAAGAGCAGAACAGTTAGAGCTGCGGGGTCTGCTGGGATGTGGAGGAGGAGCCTCACCAGCCTGGAGGCAGAAGCATCCACAGAGGCCTTCCATCACAGAACCAGTGCAGAGCACCGCTACCAGTTGCCTAGCTTTACTGAGTTACATGTCATGAGCTGGGTTTAGCAGCATTCCTTGCCTCCCACCCTGAGATGCAGAAGTGTCTCTTCCTTAGGCATAGCAATTGAAAACACATCATGTGGCAGGGCTCAGTGTCCTCTGAGGAGCATTATCACCCCCCAGTTGAGAAAAGCAGATGCTGTGTTGGAGACAGGAGAGACTTCCCCCCAGACAGTGGGAAGAGGTGGAAAGGTCCCAGAGCTAGAGAGAGCAAGGCTTTTAGGGACTTAGAAAAACCATATGTGCCTGTGCCAGAGCACGCGTGGAGGGAAAGAAGGCCAAAGACCAAAGCATTCACACAGGTTTCAAAATCTGGCTTCCCCTGGGAGGAGGACAGGATACACATCTTGTCTTTTTCCTTGCACAGCAGCAAGATGACCTTGGGGCAGCTTTCCAGACATGGATGGATGCTCACAGAGCAATCAGACCAGAGGTACTGCCAGGATCTCTGCTTACATGACTTCCAGTCCTGGGTGAAAGAGAGAGGTCCTGGAGGTCAATGCTATCCCCATGGCTGGCACTGAGAGTGCTAGAGCCCTTATCTTAAGTCATACCTCACAGTCTAAGATGCAGTTTATCACTAGGACTCCAATGGAAACCACAGTCCAAAGTGGAACCCCAGCCCACCCTGCCAGAGCCAGGCCAGGTGCAGACACTGTGCTCGTGCTGCTTAGAAGCCTCCCCATCTGGTGCGTGGCTGGCCTGAGTCAGAGAGGGGTGCTTCTCTGGTCCGTAGCCCCACAGCAGGTTCCCAACGTCACCCTGGGATCGCACAGAAGCAAGTGGGTGCTGCCAAGACCCGGCCTCTGGTCAGCTCTGCCCAGCGGCTCCAGGCTGAGACAGGCCTTTGGGTGCTCTTCACTCCGGCCAGTATCAGACCCCATTTTGCAGCCTTGCTTCCTTCTCATGGTGGGAAGCCCCACCACCCTAGTTCAGACTTTCTGCCAACATTGGTGGGGTTCATAGGCTATGGGCGAGGAACCAGCCCTTGTCCTTGCTACGGTATGCCCCTGACCCTCCCTTTCCTCATCTGCTGTAAGGAGGGGTAGCCAGTCTAAGCTACCTAGGAACTGAGAGGTCACCAGATCTCCTGGACAGTGAGGATTTTAGAGCAAGGTGTCTGGGATCGTTGGCAAGGCCAGGACTTAACAGGCCAATGGCACTGCTTCTTTCTCCATAGCAGGGGCACAGCTATCCGGACCAGCTGATGCTGGACCAGGGAGGCGAGATCTTCAAAACCTTACACTACCTCAGCAACCTCATCCAGAGCATTAAGACTCCCTTGGGCACCAAGGAGAATCCAGCCCGGGTCTGCCGGGACCTCATGGACTGTGAGCAGAGGATGGCGGATGGTAAGGCTGTCTCTGAGACTGGGGGGAGGGGCTTCCTGCCTGTGTTGGGGTGGCACAATTTCAGGAGGAGCTCAAGTCCATGGAGTGCTGGGTCCTTGGCATATCTCAGCCAAGTTCCTGTCATCACAGGCACACAGCATCATTTATTCCTCCAGGAAACAGCCGCTGAGCCTCACAGTCGGCCAGGCCTGTAGTTCAGGCTTTGAGAATATTGTAGAGAGGATGGGCCATATGCAGCCAATAGTGTCACAAGCTGGAACCATTCCGAACATAAGAATAAAAACTTTGAAAAAACAAAACAAAACAAACAAACAAAACAAAAAACCCAAAAAGCTCTCCAAAGGCTAGGAGAACCCAGGAGCTTCCTGCTTGAGCAGGGAGCCTCACCTCATAACCTCACCTGCCCTCTCATCTGTGAGAGGGGACACACCATGGTACATATATAGCTATCAGGAAATGTTGGGGCATCCCTTCCTCTGCTGCTGAGCTCTTGTCCACCAGGAAGCCCAGCAGAGAGGCCAGAAGTGCAGATGCAAAAGCCAGGTGTAGGTCAGGGTGAAGCCCTGAGCCCCCCAGCTCCCAGGGCAGGTCCTGGGAGCAAGTCTGAGCCTTGAAGAATCTGGGGGAGCTGAGACCCCAGTTGTCTGCTCTATAGAGTAGATCTATCCCAGCCGCAGTGCAGGGAGTGTTGCTAGGTTGCAGGTCAGCTCTACCAGGAAGGCACCCTTCCCTGCCTCGTCCTTGAGATAGCCTGTGCCTGCCTGCCTTGCTCATCACTTCCCGCCCCACTGCAGGCCCGTTGAGTCACAGGTACAGGTCCTACAGAACCCCCTCCAGGCTCCATCCTGATACACACAGCTCTGTCCTGCTCTGCTGCAGGCACCTACTGGGTGGACCCCAACCTCGGCTGCTCCTCTGACACCATTGAAGTCTCTTGCAACTTTACCCACGGCGGCCAGACATGTCTGAAGCCCATCACGGCCTCCAAGGTACCATCTGTTCCTCCATTGCCACCAGGCTTGGCCCACTCTGCAGTCAAAGGCTGTGGGGAAACCATGCCCTCTTGAAACTTAGTTTCCTCACTTAGAAGTTGGGGCACCTGTAGGACCGCACAGTGCTAAAGACCCCAGCGTCCCTCGACATTTGCCTCAGATTGAAAGCAGAGTAGATAGCCCAGGAGAATCATGGACTGCTGGCACAAAGTCAGAAGAGTATGTATCGGGAACGCACATCACTCGTGCACGTGTGCTCATTAACTCCTGTTAGGTGCCAGCACATCATGCCTGTCCCCGGGGATGGGGCTACACAGAGAAACCCGGTCTCAAAAAACAAAAAACAAAACAACAACAACAAACAAACAAACAAACAAAAAAAAAACAGGAAAGGGCTGGATCCTAATATTCTCTTGCAGGGCACACCCTCAACGAACTAACCACCTTCCGCTAAGGCCCGCATCCCCACAGCCTGACGTCACAGCTCTGGCCACTCTTGAGTCCTTCATAGGCTGTGTTCTGGAAGGCCCCTAGCGTTTCTTCCATGTGCAGCTTGGGCAAAATCCTTACCATCCTCTGGAGCTGGCTGAACTGTTAGCTCGCTGGCCTTTCTGGGGAGCAGAGCAAACTAACTGCAGCAAGATCTTTGGAACCAGATGCAGCACTGGTTCTAGGCTTGAGCAGCCACTCGGCTGCAGGTCCACTTCACACAGAACTCAGTTTTCTTTGTCTTTTGAGTGGGCTGATGACAGGAATAGCTGGCCCCGAAAGGGCTTACTTACCCTGGTGCCCTCCAGAAAGGCGCTGCTACCTGCATCTCCCCCAACAGGTGGAGTTTGCTGTTAGCCGGGTCCAGATGAATTTCTTGCACCTGCTCAGCTCCGAGGGGACACAGCACATCACAATCCACTGCCTGAACCTGACAGTGTGGCAGGAGGGCCCAGGGAGCCTCTCTGCCAGGCAAGCCGTGCGATTCCGTGCCTGGAATGGACAGGTCTTCGAGGCTGGGGGTCAGTTCAGGCCAGAGGTGTCTATGGATGGCTGCAAGGTAACTGTTGGAGTCCCTCAATGTCCCTTGATGTGGGGACAGTGGGAGGAATTTGCTTGGCTTTATGAGTATGTCTTAGAATTTTATGCTATATTGTATACAATTTTAACCATCATGCAACCTCACGAGGCATTCTGTGTGTGTGTGCCCATGCGCATGTGTGTGTGCATGCATGTGTGCACATGTGTGTTGCTGGGGGTGAACCCAGGGCCTTGCACACCCTAGGCAAGCAGTCCCTAGGTTAACTTTTCTAGGAACCTACTCAGAGGAAGTCTGTACTGGTTAAAATCCTTCAGGCTAATAAAATCTTTTGGTATTTGCAAAGATCTCTTCAAAAGAGTGTCTGTTCTCTTCGCTCCACCAATCAGGCTGTTTCTTTTCTTTTAATATATTTTAATATCATTTTCAAATATTAAACATGACAGGCTTCAGATATTGGGGAAGACAGTAGGAAAAGGTAAAACTACTTTCATAAGGTAAAATTAATAATACACGGTGTCTTTAAGGATGTGGGGAAACTGGCTCCCCACACGAAAGTACTGAGAAGAAGACTGGAAAACAGCCCTGTAAATAAAAGGCCAGTATTTATTCTACTTGTAGAATGGAAAATTACTAGGAATGTGCCCCAAAGGTGAAACAGTGAACTTTATGCAATGTTAACAAGAATAAAAGAGAGAAACAATTAAAAATTGAAATTGGTGTGATGGATCACACTTGTGTTCGTTCCCCAGTACTCAACTGGGGGGTCCGAGGGGGAGGTAGAGGCAGGACGAATAGGAGTTCAAGGCAAGGCTGGGCTATATGAGGTCATGTCTCAAAATAGATAGATAGACAGATAGAGAAGTAGGTATATAGATAGACGGTTAAATGGTTTGATAGATAGATAGATAGATAGATAGATAGATAGATAGATAGATAGATGATAGATAGAGAGATGATAGAGAGATGAGTGGGCAGATAAGAGCACTTGCTGCTCTGCTCTCACACACAACCCGAGTCCAGTTCTCAGCACCCATGTTGGACAGGTCACTAGAACTCTGGCTCCAGAGGATCTGATACTATCTGGTCTTCAAGGGTGCCTACACTCACATACACCAACCTACACTCAGACACACCACATACATACAATTAAAAATTTGAAAAAAAAAAATCTGGTAGCAACCAAGCCAGAGGTGTACCCAGATGTGCCACGTACAAGTTATTGCTTCCGCAAAAGCGAAAGGTGACGGGAAATGCATTTGTAGGTGGCAGGAAGCACATTCACTGTTGTCTCCCTGCCTACTCTCAGGTTCATGATGGCCTCTGGCACCAGACACTGTTCACCTTCCGGACCCAGGACCCCCAGCAGCTGCCCATTGTCAGTGTGGACAACCTCCCACCTGTCTCATCAGGGAAGCAGTACCGCCTTGAAGTTGGACCTGCATGCTTCCTCTGACCTCCGGGCTCCTCTAAGCCTTGTGGGGCCAGGAAGAGGCGGGGGCAGCTGGCACGTGCAGGTCCCAGCTGTTATCTGCTCATCAGGAGTTGAAAAGGAGCAGCAGGTCTGAGGCTGTCCTGGAGAACCACGCATCCCAGCTACGCCCCAGGAACCAACCAAAGAGCCAGTCAGAGCAAGCTGGCCTTGCAGCCCACTCCAGCCCATGACCTGTTTGTGTAGCTCTGTAGACACCCCCCTTCCCAACTGCCCAAAGAGCTCCCTACCATTGATGCCACCTCAAGGGAAGGGGGTGTGTCATCAGCTGGTCCCTGATAGGGAGCTTTTGATGTGCAATATTAGAAAGGAGACATGAAAAAAAAAAAAAGAGAGAGGAGAAAAGAAAAGAAATCTATATCTATATCTATATATATATTATTTAAACAAAGAGAAGGTGTGTTACTATTTTTTTTTTCACCTGGGAGAGGTGAGGAAGAACAAGAAAAGCTGGGGGTGTGGAGAGGCAGGCCCCCAGGCTGCGGTGCTGACCCCTGGGCTGGGTGCTGGGTGCTACCTCCCACTGTGAAATCGCTGGTGCTCACAATTGTAATTGTGTATGTAATTTTCTTTTTAAGGAGAAAAAAAAAACCTTATTTAACATTCTGAAGGTGCTACTGTTATTGTTGCCACGGGCTTTGAAGAAACTCTTGAGTGGGCCCTGCCCACTTTCTCTCCTCCAAATGAGGAGTTAAAAAATGTTACTAAGCATCATCCTTGTAATCTGCTGAGGAGGAAAAAAAAAGAAAAAAGAAAAAAGAAAGAAAACAAAAGAAGAAAAAAAGAAAAGAAAAAAGAAAACCCAACAACAACAACAACAACAACAACAACAACAACAAAATTCTACCAGAAACCAGAAGTAGAAAACTTTCTGCTAATTCTAGGCTTTGAAATGTCTACCCTTTGAGAGGGTGCTTTGACATGGTCCTCCTTTCTCCTGGAGGGGCTTGCCCCCCCTTAGAAGACTGCCCTGGAAGGCACCTTGATTCTGAGGAGGATCCTTGGTTAGGGCTGATCTTGAAGGTGGACAAGATACAGAGCCATCCCCGAAACCAGGTGACACCCCAAGGTCTTCCCTCCTGGGAGCCTGTCCTTCCAAGTGTCTCCAACCTTGATTTCTCAGCATTGCACAGCTATATAGAAACAAACCCACCGTCCTTTCCCCTAAGTGCCAATTTGGGTGGGGGAGGAAGGAACAGTTATGGGTACCTCGTCGGTCGCCACAACAGTGACCTTCCATGCAACCTAAACAAGTTGGGACCCCAATTGGATTTGGAAGTTATTTTAACTGTGGGATTATTTTTTTTTAGAAGCAAGATTGATGTGAACGTCTCTATTTGTGTGTTTCTAACGTTGTGTATTGTGGGGAATTGGATTTGATTTTCATTATTTAATACCTCACTCCTGCCCACCCCTCCCCATATGCTGCCTGTGCACCCCTTCCTGCCTTCCCAAGCCCGGATGTGTTTGTTGTCATTTGGTCCCCATCTGAGCGCTGTTTCCTGTATCCCCATCTGTGTCTCCCTCTGTCCTCTTCTTGTCACTCGATGCGTAGTCACTGTTGTCCCTTCATTTCTGTCTAAGTGTCAGTGTGTTCAAACCCCCTAGTGGGTTCCGTTTCTCCCATTCCCTTCTGGACTTTAAATAAATATTTAAAACTGCGCAATGGAAAGATGAGTTTGTGGTCTGATGCTTCCTCCCAGCACTCACAGGCAGCTTCTGCAGTGAGGTGAGAAGATGGAGGGAGGGTAGCCTGCTGAGGCAGTGACCGGCCCTGCGGTTTGGACATCCTCAGAGAAGTCAACCATATTTCACAGAGTCTCTAATTTGGCATGAAGGTCATAAAGTCAGCTAACTCAGTGGTGGACATCGAGCACCGGGAGTCTGCTTACTTCCATCCTATCCCTGCACTGTTGGGATTATGGGTGTGTGCCACCACGCACAGGCTCTATTGTATGATATATAGAGGCCAGCTACAGACGGTTCAAGCCATGAAAAGCGCCATTCCGTTCACAGTACAGGAGGTGGTTCCCGCTCCCGGACCACTCCCCCTGCACCAGTACAAAGTGTGCTAAGCTTTCATCTCAGGTGTATGGCTTAGGAGACATGTGTATACCGTGATGAGCTTCCAGACAAAGGAACTGAAGTCCATAAAGGTCAGTCATACATAAGTTTCCAAGATTGCCAAACACAGTCTGGACTTGTCCCAACAGTCTTTGGTGTATTTTTTTAGCCCTGACCCACAGGTCCTAATGGAGAGGGGCAGGCCCTCCTGGTGGCTGCTGCTGCAGAAGCCGGTGGAGAGTGCTCCTCACATCTGAGGTGTAAAGTCACTTGTGCTCTACTGCTGTGTGCCTTAACCTCTCTGTGCCACTTGCCACCTCATCCATGCCATGGAGGACTGTCTTATTTTCTTGAGCCAGTGATAGGCATGTTTTTGCATTTTAGTGCCCTTAGAAGTGGACTCCAATCTGTGATTAACCAAGCTGGGTCTGCTTTTTTTTTTTTTTCTTTTATTTCTGCGCCCCCTCCCCCATGTCCATCCAGTGTGTCGTTGAGCTGATGGTAAAGGACAAACACCTTACAGCTTGGAACTAGTAGAAACCCCATAACAACCTAGCCAGTGTGGTGGTCTTTATTTTACAAATGGAGAAAAATAAAGCACAGAGAAGTTAAGTACTGTGCCTGAGGTTGTTCAGCTAACAAGCCACAAATCCAGGAGAATGCTTTACCGCTTGTGTTCTACTCGCTGAGGTCTTTTCCTTTCTCTTCTTTCCCACAGACTTTAGCCACTGTGCCAGGATGGATGGAGAGACAGGAAGGAGAAGAGTCCCTGGAGCGCGGGTGCTAAGTGCTAGGTGTGCTTAGAGGAAGTACGTGGCCAGCCACGTGGGTGGCCAGACCCCAGGGGCAGCCTAAGTGACCATAAAGACAGCAAGGACCACATACCCTTTCTGAGGAAAGGCAAAGCATTTTCCCCACAGACGTCCTCACTCCGTGCAGGCCACTGCATGAATTTCTGCTCTTGAACTAGTGGAGATCCATGGGTCAGCGTTCTAGACAATTCGATGTTCTAAAGCCAAAGTGTGAACATAAAGCTGATATTATAATTATAATAATTATATATAATAATTATTTTATTATTATTATTATTATGATGATGATGATGATGATGATGATGATGATGATGATATTATAACGTATACATTTGGGGCATTGGTTTCATTAGTCACATCTTGTCCTTAAGTTTTGTACAACTAGAAATGACTCACGAGGCTAGCGTTCAGGCCTCGGTTGTCAGAGTCTGGAACCTGCTGTGTGTTTGTTTCCTTGGCTTGTGCAGGTGCTGGGAGCAATAGGCGTGATGGGGTATTGTTAAACTGATGCTCAACACCTTGGGCAGATGCTGCCTGGCCTCAGCTGTGGCACATTTCCACAGTCGACTTTGTGAGAAGGTTGATTTTTTGGTATTGCCTGAAGCAAGAGCCGATGATGGGGGAATCCGATGATGCAAAGCAGGAGGAACCGAAATGCAGCCCACTTCTCTCCTCGCTCCAGGTTCCCTCCGATCTCCTCCAGGCCAGGAAGCCACGCTGGTCAGCTTTGGTGGTCACTTACTGACCACAAGGCTCAGGTGTAAAGAATCACTCCCCTGGGGCAGTGCCGTGAGGGATGCTTAGACTACACACTGTTCGCTGTCAGAACCAGGCGTCCACAGATACATGAGTGTAAATGTTACCCAACAAATCCCTCTGTGTGTGTGTGTGTGTGTGTGTGTGTGTGTGTGTGTGTGT
>OU015743.1:126408948-126428133 GCA_907169655.1 Acomys percivali
CACACACACACACACACACACACACACACACACACACACACACACACGCCTCTATCTCCTGCATGCTGGCATTACAGATGTGTGCCACCACCACGCCCAATTTTACGAAGTGCTGGAGTTCAAACTCAGGGCTTTACACATGCTAGGCAATCATGCTCTACCAACTCAGCCACATGTTTAGTCCCAAAGGAAGGATTTAATTCTCAGGGGCAAATCCCAAATCCCCTTGGTGATATGCTACAGTCCATGTCACATACTCTGTAGCTGGAAATTGCTGTGGCGTCTGTCACAACCTGAGAGAATGCGCATGCTATGACATTTCTTGGGGTCCCCCTGTATCTGTTTCTCTAGGCTATATTTTGGCTTCTTTTCCTCCCTGCCCTTAACTGGACCCTTTCCACATCAGCTTTCAGGGTATCTGTCCAATGAGAGGGACCCAGAGAGACCCTGGAGGAGTGGGGACACGTACTTCTCCTGGCTCTCTCCCATCTCTGTAAAGACCCTGGTCTCACCCATGCCATGCTACCAGTCTTTCCCCATACAAACTCCCAGGTTTGAGGACCCCACACGCACCTTCCTGGGGCCCTGAATGGCAGCAGTAAAGATTGGACATGTCTGGCTCTAACTATCTAAAACCTGAACCCAAAGAAAACAAGTTTAGCTGGTGAAAGTTTCACGGGAGAAATGATCCCCACTCCTCTTTACCCCTGGTTCCAAGCTTTGGAAAAATAACAGGAAAGTAGGTTGGAAAGCAAAGGCTCCTTTCTGGAGCCTGCGGGTATGGCAGGGCAGGGGTCCCAACTGGGAGGCAGAAGCCCGAGCTAAAGACTCTGCCGCCCACCACAGTATGGCTTCACTGTCATTTCTCTCAGGGCCTCTGCATCATCATAGTTAAGCAGGGTTAATGATCCCAGCTCCCCAGTGGGCATTTATGATGAAGAGATGATGAGACATCCAGAGTGTCTGGGAAGCCACTATGACTCAGCAAGAGCTTGCTACCATGACACAGTAGTAGGTGCCTCGGGCATGAAATGGGAGCTCTCAGCTGCCATGAGAGAGACTGGTCTGGGGCACAGCCACCTGCCTTCAGGAAAAAAATGGGGCTCAGAGACTCAACCCTAGGGTCAGGCTAACTGGTCACTGCTGGTGCACCTCCCACATGGGGTAGTAATACCTTGATTTGTTCCTGGGGTGGAAGATGTCCGGCCAGTACCAGTTCCTCGAAGGATTCCACCTGGACCATGGGAGGGAAAGAGGGGCACGCTCTATAAATCTGACCCTCACACACTCAGTCACAGTGTGCTGTGTCAGCCTTTGGAACGTAGGTGTCCTCCCAGCAGGGGGTGGGTCCTGGAAGTGGATTCCACCTCTGGCCTTGGCCAGGACAGCCTTGGGGAAAACCTAGGAGGTGTACTCATGTGGTGGAGGACCTATGAGGGACATTTCCTGCAATCTGACTAGTGGGAGGAACAGCAGCCATGGCAGTCTGAGGAACAGTATGCAGTTAGCAAGAAGGAGGGCCTCACGAGATATTCCTATGTCCAAAGGCTCCAAGGCCTATTGTTCAGGGCCAAATCAAGATAAGGGCACTGCCTCGGATGTACCCAAGGGAGAAATATGATGTGTTTTGTACACGTGTCCCACAGCATCCATGGACCCCTAGCCGAGTGACTATGAAGACACAGGGATGCTGAGTCTCTTATATAAGATGGTGTTGTGTTTCCTTAGGACCTGCTCAGTCCTCTGTGGGTAGAGAAAGGCTTCAGCTCTGGGAGACTTAGCAGTGTCTGTCTATGCTTGGGGTGTGGCTCAGTGGTGGAGTATGTGCTTAGAAAACAAGGATCTGAGTTCTATCTAGCACTGCAGACAAAAAACAAAAACAAAACAAAAAACACAACAACAACCCCCAAAAAAACTCAGTAGCTGAAGCTGGCTTTGACTTCACAGTGACCTTTCTGTCCCAGCCTCTCTAGTGCTGGGCTTACAAGCATGAGATACCAGCCCGTGAGACAGCTGTGAGTCTCATTTTGATGTGTCCTTAAGCTCTAGTGTGCCCTGTACTCCCAGCACACTCTCACTCAAACCTGCCCCGTGTCAAGAATTAAAGAGCCCAGGAAGAGCCAGCGGTTCCCAGGTGGGACAGCATGGCTCTGGACTGGGCAGTAGCCATGCCCTGTACCTGCTCAGTGTGAACCTGACTGCCAAAGAGACAGGGTATCCACATGACCAAGAATGGTAAGGACGGCATGACATGCTGCCGTACCACAGAGGAGCCAAAAAATACCAGGGAAACTCCAAGATGTCAGACATGAAGGAGGAATGTGGCTGAGCCAGATCTCATGACATGTCGTCCCAAACAGACAAACTGCAGAGACAAAGGAAGGTGGTGTAACCACTGGGGACGAAGGGTTGGGATGGTCAGGGTCTGCTTCCTGGACAGTGTCTTTCTGGTGATGGAAATATTCTAACATGGACCTTGGTGGCTGCAGGCCCATGACACAGGAAACATGTGACTGCATGCATTTGAAATGAGTGAAGTTGTGGTATATGAATGTGAATTAGACCTCAGTAAAGCTATTACCCTACCCCAAGGCCCCAGAAAGGAAAGACAAGGATGGTGGTAATGGAAAAAGAAATTGGGTTTTTAGACAAGGTAATATAATGATTGTGTTTATATTTTTATAATGGAGAGCAGGAAGCTCAAAGCCTAAGGTGTGATTCTGGGCTGAGGGCTCAGGGCCCAACAGAACATCTCGTTTACTGGCTTTGAGCTAACTTGGTTTATTTTTCTCTACGCGGACTTCCCCTCCGCCCCAGCTCCCCTACTTCCGTTTTCAGAATGTGGTTAAGGCGTTGTGTCTTCATAAGTCTCTTTAGACACCTTTGGAACAAAGCCAAGTGTGAAGTTAGACAAAGACTTGCAGACAGCTCCACAGTGCACTGCAGAGGGCTGGAGTGTCGACTGAAAAGTCCTAAGAGGTGGTAGGACTGACTTCGGTAGTGAATGAACCAAGAAGGGGCAGTTTGTCCTAAAGAGGAAAATGTTGGGTGGAGGCCAGAGAGAGCTCAGGGTCTCCCCATGGACAAACAGGGGATACCTCCAAGCCTGATTGTAGGAGCTGGGACAACAGACAGGTCAATAGATAGGTTCAACCTCAACCTGGGTGACAAGGAAGCTGGATCACATAGTGCCAGAGGGCAAGAGGGTTGGTCAAGTTCCTAGACCGCTGAGTTAGTCACATGGAGGTGGAGCAGAGACATCTGGGACTGGCGGAAGCATCTCTCACACACACAGAAGGCCCATGCACAGGGATGAGGTGTCTTGTGGGGTAAAGCTGGGGTTTACTCACCTTGGCCAGGAGCCGACTGGCTTGAGACGTTAGCGCCTGGGTCTGTCCTGTGGAGGGCTGGTCTGTGGCAATGCCCTGGCTCTGAGGAAGCCGCCCTGGAGTGGTCATGCTGGGGGACGAGGAGGGACTCAGGTCTCGTGGGGACGGCCACCCTGGAATACATAGCTGCTGAACCCTGGGACTGATGACAGTCTCCCAATCCACTGAGGCTAAAGGCCTGAGGCATCTCAGATTTCTATCATCAAGCTATAGTCGGCCCCTTCTGGCTACCCTCCCTCACATTATCTAGGAAGAGGGATGACCACTATGCTGTTCCACTACTAGAGAAAATGAGGCATGGATCTATCCTACATCAAAGCTGAGAGTGGGTAGTATTGGAACCCGGAGGTGGGGAGGGGGCAATTCTCAGTTGTAAGTATGGCCTCTAATTTAGAGATGCAGGTTCGAATCCTGGCCCTTTTCATCCCAAGCTATGTGACCCTAGCATGACTTTGTCTCTCTGAGCCCCAGGTCTCCCAACTATCACAGGATTATGAAAGATGTGTCCCTCACCGGCTCCATATGGGGACAAACTTAGGTCACATTGTGTCCATTTTTTAGGGCTTACAATGGGTTCAATAAAAACAATGCTCACCCCACAGAGGAGCCAAGAGGCCAGGTGGCTTAGCTAAGGCTCTACCCCGGATGTTTAGCTTGGTCAAGTCAGTTGGTCCAGAGGGGTCTTGACACTCCACTCTGGCTATAAGCCAGTGCCCACCCCGGGGTGGACCAAATGTCTTCCATGAGGAGGAGGCTGCTAAAAAGCCTGGCTCCTTCCCCAACTCACCTGTGGCCTCAGAGGCCTGTGGATCCTGGGCAGGGCTAGGGCACCACTCTGCTGATCTGGGTTGCGGGATAGAGAAGGACAAGACCTTGTTTCCTTGTGGCATTGACCCAGAGCGGATGCTCTGACTGGGCTGGGGTGGGTCTGAATACAGATGTACCTGAGGGAAGCAGGGAAGGGAGGAGTCAGGTGGGGGCAAGCTCACTGGAAAGAGGCCACAATGCATCTGTCATTCATCCATCTTCCACACAGGAGCTCCTTATTCACCCTGAGCATCGTGAACACCACTTTTCAGTGGCACCTACACGGGTAGAGGACTTACAAGCAAGCCACTGGCTACTCTCTTTACAGAGGTCCTGGAAGGGAGGCAGGCAGGGACTGCTTTCTCCATTTTTCATTCTTTTATTTTTATTTAGTCTTCTCTCATACAATACATCCTGACCTCAGCCTCCCCTCCCCCCACTCCTCCAAGAACCTACCCCTACTTCCCCTCTCCCCCAGATCCACCCCCCTCCTCCGTTTCCCTTCAGAATAGAGTGGGCCTCCCAGAGATATCAATGCAGCATGGCATAACAAGCCACAATGAGACCAGGCACAAACCTTCATATCAAGGCTGGAGGAGGCAACCCAGTAGCAGGAAAAGGGTCCCAAGATCAGGTGAAAGAGTCCGAGACACCCCCACTTCCACTATTAGGAGTCCCACCAAAAAACCCAAGCTAAACAACTGCAACATATACACAGAGAATCTAGTGCACACCCATATGGGCTCTGTGATTGCTGCTTCGGTCCCTGTGAGCACCTTATGAGCCCTGGACTCCCATCTAAATACCTAGACTACATCACAATACCATGCTGATGCCAAAGCCTATGGCTTTACACTGGTAACAAAAAAGTGTTACAAATAACATTTATTATGTGTCATATATATATATATATATATATATATAATAACCATTAACATTTCAATGAAATATCTCTAATAATAACTACATTGATAATAATAAATACATTGTAATGAATGGCTGTTTGAAGGAAGGAAGGAGACATCATGTGCAGAGGGGGGCGGATCCTGTGCTCTGCCATTGAAGATAGGATGAGAAGTGTATAGAGAGGCAGCTGAGGAGGAGGAAGCACACTGGAGCTCAGAAGGAGGGACACTAGGTTCCAAGCAGGGGTGTGATTAAGAGTTGGGAAGGCAGGATCTGCTTTGTACACTGAGGTTCACTGGATGCAACCATGTCTGTCACTGTGTGCTGTCCATGATAATTTTCACTCCACAGCTGAAAAGCTGAGCAGCCATGACTGAGCTGTACAAGCCACCGCTGAAAATACCCAGTCTGGCTAGCTTGGCTTAATATGCTCCAAAGCCATTGGCCAGGCTCAAATCCAAGCTCCGTTAAGGTACACTCTGAGTTCCAGTGGATGACATTGCTAACATCCCCACACATAAAGTCAGTGCTTAGTAAATGTAGCTGCCACCTGCACTTTCAGCATTGTCACTGTGGTAGTCTGAAAGAAAATGTCCCCCATAGTCTTGGGATTCGAATACTTGGTCCAGTTGGTGACATTTTTCTGGGTAGGACTAGGAGGTGTGGCCTTGCTGGAGGAAGTGTGTCATTGGGGTGAGCTTTGAGGTTTCAAATGCCACACACCATTCTTGGTTCCTGCTTGTGGTTTATGATGCGAGCTATAAGCTTGCTGATCAGCCACCATGACTGCCTGCCATGCATCTCCACTATGATAGTGATGGACTCTTATCCCTATGAACCATAAACCCCAATAAATCCTTCCTCCTATATGGTTAATCATGATATCTTACACAGCAATAGACAAGTAACTAATACAGTCACCAACATCTCCACCATCACCGTTGCCATCATCACTATCACTATCATTATCATTGTTACATTATTATTATTATTATTATTATTATTATCACTATTATCACTATCATCATTACCATTATTATCACTATCATCACCACCATCACATCATCACCACCATCACCATCATCACTACCACCACCACCATCCTCACCATTACCTTAACTTTCATCATCATCCCTCTATCTTCAACATCCTCCCTATCCTTATGTGTATATGGCCACCATGAAGCTGGGCCAGTGAAAAAGGCACGCTCCTATGATGCAGGGGTACCTATTTAAGAGCTCAGGTGGACTATCCTTACTGCCTCTGCCACCCCAGGATCAGGACTAAGCTGCTGAAGATGGGCGTGGCTTAGGGGTTCCATGGCCTGCAGACAGGAAACCCCTTTGCTCATGCTGTTCTTTGGAGCCTGGCTGCTCCAAGTGTAATTTGGTGACACTACCTCCCCCTCCTCTAGCCTGAGCTTCCCTAGCTGAGAACAAAGCTGGATTTTCATAATCCCCCGGACCATCTGCTCAGGCTCTGCCTGTGGGGGCCTGCCCATCAGCACCCCTTTCTTCCTGAGGTGACCCAAATCCCAGGGGGGCCCCTTACCCTCTAGAGTTCCTTGCCCATTGTGCCAAGGCCCCACCTGGGAGCAATGGGAACCTGGCAGCCTCTAGATCCAGAGGATGAAAACAAGGGGAGCAGAGCCGCAGGCCTGGCCATGCAAAGGAAGTGGGGAGGAAGGAGGGGCTTAGCAACTGATGAGCTGTTTGGGCCTGTCCCTGACATGACCTGCCTTGTGGACACAGTAGACCCTGCACTGATATTCTGAAGCACTCAGGACACTGTGAAGGGTGGACCAGTGAGTCTGGGAAACATTGGGTTAAACAAATGAGTATTCTGGGCACAGATGGGGTCTCCAAGCCTTTAAAATGGTAATGAGCTTTAATGAATGGGGAGAGGGGAGGGGGAAAGGAGTGCTCTGGCTCCTTGGAGCACAGAGGCTTCCCACATGCACTGAATCCCACCAGGAGCTTCTGTACCCAGAGTGGCAACAGAACTCACTTCAGGAGAAAGGGGTGACGTCATCCCCCAGTTCCTTTGGGGTAGTTTCTGTCTCCTCATCTGTTTCACATTCCCCCCCACCCCCAAAGCTGAGACTGAGGCACAGGAGCTGGGAGGAAGTAGCAACAAGACAGCAAGCAGTGACATCATCACAGACTCGAGGGTCAGCATACAGAATAAAGCCCACCCCTGACTCTGTACTATTCCATACTCCCAGCCTCTGGCTCCTAGAAGCTCCTAGATCTAGCACTGGCCTTCCCTGGGCAGCTTTTCTGGCTGCAGATCCAGTGAGTGTCCGCTTGGTTTTGACAGAGCGAGTGAGTCAGGGGCCCTGCAGTCAGATCTTTAGGGTCAAACCCTAGCTCTGGTGCCTCTGTGTTGTGTGACAAGTTTCTTAACCTCTCTGTGCTCAGATCTAAATGACTTAAGAGAGCAGTCAACAGGATGGCTATTCCTACTGCCATGGCCTACCTGTCTGTAGGCCAGTCGCACACACTATGTCAGGGCCTGAGCCCAGGGTATCCCAGACATGAAGAAACTACACCATCTGGCATGAAGAGACCCAGGGGCACATGCCACCTTTGTGCCTAACACCTGCCGTGGGACACTCCTAGCTTAGCATTGTGTCTGCAAGTGGAAGGAACCAAAGGAGCCACTCTTAGTCTGGCCTGGACTGACTGGTTCAGCCCGTGTTTGTCTCTGTTCCATCAGACTGTGGTTCCCATAGAGAACTCACCACAGAAGTAGCCCAGGTATCAGGGTGTGGTCCCGCCTAGGTCCCTCTTAGGTGGGCCTAGCCTCTCCTGTATTGTTCTGGGCTCTGGATGGAGTGAAAGAGCTCAGCAGGCCCTAGAGAAGTCATGGACACGGATTCGTGTGCGAGACAGGAAGCCCATGGGAGCCAGAACCCCTCACTCACACAGGATACCTTCTGGCAGATAACATGGGGCTCAAAAGCAAGGCATCTGGGCCCCCTGTCCTCCCCTGCAGGTTGGGACCATGAGCTGTGCCCCCATCACTCCGTGACAATAAGGCTGAGGCGAAGGGAATTACCGGCCATTTTCAGTGCAATCACCTGAGCAGAAGTCACTTTTCTCTTGGGCCAAAGAGTTATCTTTCCAGAGAGTTGCAGAAGGTCTGATGACAAGCCTCCCCCCCCCCTCACCCCCTGCTGTAACCCAATGGATGTTCCCAGGAGACTGTGTAAGAACAACTCTGTCTGCACCTGGCAGGGCCACAGGGACAGAGAACTCTGGTCCTACAATACTACAATAAGCCCCTTTTACCGTGTATGGTTGCCTTCACCCATGTTCTCCACAAGTGGCTGAAGACATGAGGTCAGCACATGGCAGAGGGGCCTTAGAGTGAGGAACATTCTGCAGGAAGGTGGGGTGCTCTCCTTATAGGGGGACAGCCAGAAAAGGGGAGGCCTACATCCCTGTCCTACAGCTGCCCTGCCTCCTCCATGCTGCCCGTTTAAGCAAACAGGAATATGAGGAAAGCAGAAAGCCACAGGGGCTGCGACTGGCCCACTTCCTGCCTCACCCCAGGAAAGAGGAAGGTCCCTGTTCAGGGTTCTCAGCCTCCTCTGGAGACAGGTCAGGGTGCAAGGCAATGCTGTGTGGTTCTCAGTGTGAATGAGCTCTTCCCTTCAGGACAGTCTACATGCCACACAGGGGATGCTTAGCTCCAGTTGGATAAAAGGAGGAGGTTTGGGGGGAAGGCATGAGAGAAAGGTGAAAATGGGATCCTGGGAAAATGGGGCACCAGAGAGAGTAAGCAGAAAATCTGGGCTACAGCCTAAAACGTCACCTAGCTGGCCAGAAATAGTGCAGGAGTCAGCCTAGGTAGTCATACCCCAAAGTCACAGAGAAAGAGATAGCTTCTGCTGACCTTTAGTACCTCAGGAGAAAGAGAGAGAGAGAGAGAGAGAGAGAGAGAGAGAGAGAGAGAGAGAGAGAGAGAGAGAGAGAGAGAGAGAGAGAGAATATCAGGAATAGCTAAGTTATGCCAAGGTCACAGAGAAGCCTGGTGGTAGTTTAAGAACTAGGAATCCTCAATACATAGAGTCTCAATGCAAAAGCCAGCCAGTGTGGTAAGCCATCTCCCTAAGGACCCCAGAGCTTGGCTCTGCCCACCCCAGCCAGTACCTTAGCCCCAAGGCGAAGCTGGTCGATAGTGTTCTCAGCCTCCGCGTACTTGGTGAGGAGCTTGTGATAGTCCTCCTGGAGAGAAAAGATGCAGTCACCTCAGGCCACACATGAACAGAGACCAGGCTCAATCCCCAAAACTCGAGTAGAAATGCCAGATGTGGTAGCACACATTTGGGAAGGCAGAAGCAGGCGGAGCACTGGAGCTCTGGCCAGCCAGCCTAGCTGAATTGGTGAGCACCAGGTAAAAGTGAGATCTTGTCTCCAAAAAAAAGCCAAGTCAGGAGGAGAACTCAGACAGTCAAGGTTGACTACTGGCCTCCATATGCAAATATTCACACATGCATCCATCCACACATACAGGAACATATGCATACACATATGCATAAAAACACACAAAGGGCAGAAAAGCAATTAAAAGTCATAGTTCTAATCTACTCAGGGGTCACTGGTCTTCCAAAAAAAAAACCCCAAGTTTTGGTAAAGCAACTCATTGTAGGGGAAAAACTAAACTAAACAAAACAGATGCCATTGGTAGCCTGTGATGCAAGGAAGTAACACTTAAAAATGAGTCGCTGTTATAAAAGGTCAGGGTGATGGCTCTGTGGGTAGAGTGCTTACTGTGCAGTCATGAGGAACTGAGCCTGGATCTCCAGTACCTGTATTAAAAAGTCAAGCATGAACGGGGCATGAGTCCTCATGCTGGTAATCCCAGCACTTAGGAGGCAGAGGCAGGGGGAACTCTGTGAAGTCCAAGAGTCTGGTCTACATAGTGAGTTCCAGGACAGCTAGAGCTATGGGAAGAGACCTTGTCTCAAAACAACAGTAATAAAGCTAAGTGTGCTGATGCATGCCTGTAACCTCAAGACCTGTGGGAAGAGGCAGGAGGACCCATGGGCTGGTTGGCCAGCCAATCTGACTGAGTGAGCTCCATCCTCAGTAACAGACCCTGGAGCAACACAACGTGGTGAAGCGTGATACAAGATGTCTGATGTCAATTTCTGAAAGTACACAGAGGAGCGGTGGGAGGAGAGAGAGGGGACGGGGCCTCAAGAGGTGGCCCAGTGGTTAAGAGAACTTGCTGTGCTTGCAGAGGATCCAGGTTAGGTTCCCAGTACTCATAAATGATTCATAGCCATCTGTAGCCCCAGTGTCATGGGATCTGATGACTTCTGACCTTCTCAGGTGCCATGCACACATGAGCACACATACATACATACATACATACATACATACATACATACATGCAGGCAAATTGTTTATATGCATAAAATAAAATGAATAAATCTAAAAAGGAAGGAAGAAGAGGCACATGGGTATCTCTTGATTTTTTTTTCCACATTAACAAGACCTTGGTTACTTCATGGTCAATGAGGGAGGATGTTATCCCTTTAGGTTTATAGCAATGAGTGTAGAAGGAGGCAATATCAGAATAATACTATCTTTTCACTTCAAAAGAAGGGCTGGGGCAAGGCAGTGACTGCTTGTGACTGCACATCATGAGGAGAGGCAGCAAGTGGCCACAGCTCCTGAAGGAAGCTCACAGCACCCTCCCCGATAGCTCACGATCCAGTGGGGAGATGTGCACGTAGGAGACTACACCCCAAGCCCCCAGCTCTGATCATACAGATGGTCAGGGTAAAGGGAGGGCATGCAAGTTCCCCTGAGATATCACATATGCCTCAGCACTGGGCAAATGTGGGTGACTACTGGAAAGACCATCTCCATGGAGTGGTCATGTACAAGGAAGGCAGACAGAAGAGATTAAGAAAGGAGAAATGCAGGAAGAGCTGCAGAGACTTGAAGGGCACATGGGCCACGGGCCATCCCCCTAGCCTCATCTGACTCGAGGGAACAGCAAGAACAAGCCACAGCTGCGTGCCTGGGGACCTGTTTCTGGCTCTGCATGAATCCCTGGGGGTAAAGTAGTTAGAGTTAAGCACAAACAAAACAGAGAATGACTGGGTACCTGGAATTTTGCTTAATTCATGGGGATTGTGGGAGTGGGGTAAGAGGTTAGACATAGATGGAAAAGAATCCCAGGAGTTGCTTCCTGTGGCTGTTGGGTTATAAAGGGTGTCCATTAGACTGTTCTCCTCCCAGCATATGTTAGATTCTTTTTCACAACAGAGGTTGAAAACAAACAGATCATCCATAAGACATGGCCATGCTCACTGCTCTGTCGTTTTGGGACAGGGTTCAAGCTAGCACAGAACTTGCTATTGCTATGTAACTGAGGATGGCCTCAGATACCTGATCCTCCTGTTTCCATTTTGTGGGATCCTAGGGTTTCAGATGTGTACCACCATGCCCATTTATAAGGTGCTGGGATTGGACACAGGGCTTTGTGCATGTGAGGTAAGCTACCATTGTAGATTCCCCAATCTCTCACACTGCTCTTGATCAAAAAGCAGGGTCTGTCTTTAGCACAGGGACAAGCTCTCCCTTCACCATCAAGGGCCCCCACCCAGAGGCAAAGTTTCTCTAACCAACAAGTGCCTGGGTCTTGTTTACCTGGAGCTGATGAACCAGCTCAGTGGCTTGTTCAGGTGTCTGGAACTCCTGGGGCACCCTGGTGATCGGGTGGGCAAGGGAAGAGTCGTTGGCCAGGGATGGCTCTCCGCCACTCAGCAGTACATCCCGAACAATCTCAGCTGGCGACTTGAAGATTAGGGGTCTGGTAGGGTCTTGTTGCCTCTTGTGGCCTCTAGACTTGGGGGGTCGGTAGTTCTCATCTTTGGGAAACCTCACCCGGGGCCCCACCTTGGACAAGTCAGGGAGTGGGTAGTTGAGGCGCCCCCGGCCATACTTGGAGGCATCTGAAGAAGAGTGGCCAGCCATATTGGCCCCTCGATTGCGCTGTGACACAACTTTCTTTACTGCCCCAAGCTGAGTGTTCAGGGGGCTGATAGAACCAGTAAACCGGGAAGGCAGTGGCTTAGGTGATGGCTTAGTTCTCTTCCAGGTCCTGTCCTCAGGCCGAGAGCTAGACAAGCTGGTGGTTTCTCGGCCCCATGTGCCTGCAGAGCGCTGAGGATTCTGGGCTGGCGCTGCTAAGGAGTGCCGGAATTCTTTGGGTGTTGCCAGAGCAACGTCACCTCCATTTCTGTCATCTGGCAGTGGGAGGCTGTGCCGTGGACTCTGTGGCAGGGCATCGGCCAGGGTGGCAGGCTGGAGGACATCAGTGTCTCCTTCCCAGATAGAATCAAGGCTGTCACTAGGTTGACCAAGGCTCACGGTTCCACTGCTCCAAGACTTTGTGGGACTGTGTTCAACAGATGGATGGGCCTCGGGATGCTCTGAAGGTCTGTATGTACTGCCTTGTTTGACAGTGGTTACCCAGTCTCTGGCTGGTTCCTGACCTGGAACTGCAGGGCTGGAAACTCCTTGGTCTTCACACTCCAGCTCCGTGCAACTCTCTCCACCTACCTCCATCTCAGGGCTTCCAGGGACCTCATGCAGCTCCTCTTCAGACTGGTCCAACTGTTGATTGTGCCTGGAGAGCCAGGACAGAGGCATGGTGGAACCTTCTGGGCTGCTCGCATCATCAGCTTCTGTTTCTGGAAAGACAGGTCATTCATTGCTAAGCACATGTTGGGTCTGTAATGTCACCTGAGTTACCTCGTGACCTCAAGATGTGAAGATGGCAAGAACCCCACACAGGCAGGTACTTGTGTGACTCTTCCCCTGGTCATCTCAAAGGTCCTCCAAACTGTGTCTCACATCTCTACTAATGGCAACACCATCACATATAGTTGCAAAAGGCAAAGCCTGGGAGGCATCTTGAGCATCATCTCCTTAGCTACTGATCCAGAATGTCCATCCATCCATCCATCCATTCACCTACCCATACTTTCAGGCATCCATTTACCCAGCCATGTTTACATCTCTGCCTGTGATAGATCTAGCTTTTCTTTTCTTTTCTCTCTTTTTTCTTTCAAGACAGGGTTTCTGCCAGTCTTTGTAGTCCAGGCTGACCTTGAACTCATGAAGATCTGCCTGCCTTTGCTCCCCGAGTGCTGGGATCAAAAGAGTGTTCCATCACACCCAGCAGATCTAGTTTTTCATGAGACACAGTGGGTAACATTGCAGACTCTGCTCTGGATGGAGGTGTCTTTGTCATAACCCCTGTTTGGCCTGCTGTCCCATAGTGCTCTTCACCCTTACTCTTGACACTACGTATCTCTTGGCTTCACCCAACCACCCTGTTTTACAGTAGCAAAGCCAAAGCCAAAGCTCTGAGATGCTAAGTAACTGGCCAAAGGACCATACTTTTTCAGAGCAGTCTGGAACTCAAGCAAGGGTCTGCCATCCAAGGTCATGCTGGGGCTGTACTCACTCCAGGCTCTTCTGATCCCTGCCTGGGGACCATGCACAAGTTACTGATCCCTGGTACTTGTTCCTCTTACCTCCAGAGAGTTGTGTGGAGGGAGGGAAGTGTGGGGTGTGTGTGTGTCACAAGGCATAGGAGTATCTCTTAGGAAGAGGTATCTCTGCCTATTGCCTTAAACATCTGTCTCCATTCCCTCAGAAGTGACTACATCTCAAAAACATACCTTCCTTTTTTAGAGGCTGGGGATACAGTTCAGCCGTAGAGCATTTTCATGAATTATAGAAGGCTCAAGGTTCAATTTCCAGACACACACACACACACACACACACACACACACACACACACACACACAGTGGCGGCGGCAGCAAACAAGCAAGCAAAAAACTCCCAAGTGGACAGCTGTATTGGGGTGAAACACTTAGGGTAATGGCACAAGTTGTTTCTCTGTGCCCCAAGGATTCTATTGACTTAAGGGAGTCTGATATGTGCATATTCGTAATCCGGTAGAGGAGCCACCACACATCAAGCCCTTCCTGTTCCCAGTGGTGTCATTATGCCCATTTCATAGGTGGATATACTGAGGCTGGGGTGGAGTAGGGACTGGCCATGGGAGAATCTGAGAAGTTCCTCCACGCTGGTCCCCTGGCAACGGTGGCAGTCATTGGTGAGGATGAAGTATGCTAACACTCCCTGCTGCCTGGGGTTTAGAATAAGCCTAAACCCTGAGCCAAGCAATTCAAGTTACCAAAGACACAATGGTGACAAGTTCGCAAAGGGCTGGATGGCTCAGCAGTGCTGACCTCACACCAATCTGTATCCTACAGGGCCAGAGAAACTGGCCCAAAGGATTATGGGAGAGTCATTTCATGCAGGCCCTAGGAGAAACTTGTGGAAGAATAGGGAAAATGTTCTATTGAGATAACAACAAAGCAAGCAACAATGGAGAATTCTAAATTATATTTGAATACTTATATAATATTTACATATTAAAAAGAGGTCTCACCTGGGGAGGGATAGAATCATGAACAGCTTTTAACTTTACCTCTTATTTGCTTACATTTTCCAAAATGTGCAGTATTGTGTAATTTAAATGTTAAAAAAAAAAGATAGAGTTTAAGTAAGCACTATAACGATGCCTCTATTTTCTTGCCCCTACTGGAAGACAGGCTCTTTGGGTAACACCTTGCCACTTCACGCTAGAGGAGTCCACCTCACCTTCTCCAGAAGGTTCTTCAGAGTCCTGCATGTCTGGGTCCCACTGCAGGGGTGGTGGTTGCTCCTGTGCCTGGCGGAAGTCCTCCAGGAGCTCAGGGCTGGTGGCTTTAGCAAGAGACTGTTTGTGTCCCCAGCCCTGGTCACTGCTTCCAGCTGCATCTTGCTCCTCAGCCCAAGCCCAGCGCCGTCTGCGGGGCCCTTGCCTGAGGCCTGGCCCAGCCCAGTGTGCTTCTGTCCCTGAGCTGGCCATGGGCCCTGGTCTAGCTTCACCTGGGCCGCTTCATCTTTGCACCTGAGCTGCAGCTGGGGGTCCAAGTCACAGGTGGCTCCTCTCAGCACCAGCCATTCTGCTTGTGGCCTGCTGGGACACAAACAGTGGATAATGTCAATCCTTAGGGTCTTCTTCCATCATACTTACCAGTTGGAGCCCCCAAAGGCAGGTAGCCCTCTGCTGTGTGACCTTTTTAACACACTGTCCTCATTTGTCATCAACGAGGTGAGGATTCATCCCCTTCTAGGGTAAAGTGCTAGCAGGAAGCACACTGAGGTGCGAGTGGCCCCCAAATGCCAGCTATTGTCACCACATACCACCTAACTCTGTCTGCAGGCATCAGGCACAGGCCCTGCTCACAACACTGACTGCCTATAGGATGACAGGCATAGATTAGCTCAGTGCCCCCCAAATGCTAGTTACTGTGACTGCACACCTAGCTCTGTCTCCAGACACCAGGCACAGGCTCTTCTCACAGCACTGACTGGCCATGGGAGGACATGCGCAGATTAGCAAGCGGCCACTGACCAGGTGAGAAGTGGTAAGAAAGCCCCGGTGACATCACCGCAAGCCCAGGAAGTCAAGGAAGGCACCACATTCTGGAAATGAGACATGAATTCCGGTTGAAAGCAGAAAATGGTGAGCCGGTTCCAGTGCCCAGACTCATTGAAAGCAGGTGTGCAAACAAACATGGCTCCACACATGCCCCAGCAGCCACGCTACAACACCCAGGCACCCAGCTGCACGGAGAAACAATTTGCGGTTTCTACATACAACAGAGTATTATTCCGTAGCAGAAAGGAATGGGATGACAGCAGAAAAAGGAATGAAGTCACGACATGTGTGCCACCGCAGACAAACCACCAAAGTGCTATGCTAACTGTGACACAAGAGTCCTGCGTGTCCTGTGTGCAGAGCAAGTAAGTCCAGAGAGGAAGGGGGCCAAGTGGTGGTTGTCACAGTGATGCTGGGGAGGCGAGGAGGGTCCCTGGCTGCTTAGTGGGCTTCCTTGAGGCGATGAGAGAAATGTTCTGAAAGCTGAAGAGACACAATGCAACCATGTGACTGTGTATGTCAAGGACTGCTGAGTGGCTAGTTTCATGTTATATAAATTTTGCCTCAAAAAGGACATACTAGAGCATTGTAGGCCAGGGGTCCTGTGAGTACAGAGGCTGGGTGACTGACAGAGAGTGCTGGGAGGTGGGGATGCCAAACCCAGCAAGCTTCTCATGACATCCTCAGCGGCTACACGTGACTCTCAAGCAGAGAGCCCAGCTGAGAGGCAGTGGAGAAGGCCTGCTCTATTGCTCTGGGACAGTGAACCAGGGTGGACAGCCTGGCGACAAGAGGGGCCGTCAGAAGGGCCCTGGTGGCAGAGAAGGGTGGCCCAAGGAGGACTGCCTCATCCTTCCCTCTTTTTCTCATTCTCTCTTGTCCCTTCACACTCTAGCCCTTTGCTGGTATTTCCTGTGTCAATCATCATGCTGGGCCCAGGGAACCTCGCCTCAGGAAAAAGGCACAGGACCTAGGAGCTGCCAGCCACTCAGTTATCAAAGAACTGTGGCTGTCCTAGTGTCTGTCTATACTTAGTTTATACAAAGGTAGCAAAGCCGAGGCACAGAGAGGGAGGGACCTTTCCCTGAGCAGCACAGGAGTGAGGACCAGACTCGGGTAGAAGGCATTTGGCTCTTGGTACTAGCCTGGGTTCTTCCATGCAGGCTGGGGTTGGGCAGTCAGATTTGTCCTTGAGAATCCGGGGCTCAAATACATAGTTGGGAAAAGTCATCAGGCAGCTATTTCTAGACTCAGTTCCCCAGAGGCAGGGGCTGCTTGGGAAAGCCTGGCTTCACAAAGACTAGGAAGTGACACAGGCTAACTCTCCCTTGGTTGTGACTCTGGCCCTGGGGATGGCGGCTCAAGGGCTTCTCCCCTGCCCCAGTCCCAATAAAACTCCCACATTTCCTGAAAATCTCCACACTGTTCCCACTCTCCCAGGTTTGCAGGAAGCTTGAAATATCTGCCTTCCCACCTTATTAACAAGACCAAGGCTCAGCGAAAACAGTGATTCAGCCAGGATGCCCTGGTCAGCAAGTGTGATGACAAAAGGTCAGTCCTGGCCCAGGACTCTCCTAGTTGGTTTTGATTGTTTCTGTAACCACCTATCACCAATAGTAAAAATCTGCACACCTATACCTCTAATGCATACTTCTAACTGTATATCTGCATATCAATATACTACATGTATTTTAAAATGAAGCAATAGAGGGCCACTGAGATGGCTCAGCAGCTAAGGGTACTTGCTGCCAAGCCTAAGGACCTGAGTTCGATTCCTGGGACACACATGATAGGAAAGAACTGACTCTCAAAACTGTCATGACCGCTACATATGTCCTATGGTAACACATGTGCACACACACATAAATACACAATAATTAAATGTAATTTTAAAAAAGGATGAATAGAAGAGTTAAGTTGGCCTCATAACCCTAATGACCTGAGTTCAAATCTCCAGAATACACATAGAAGCTTGGTGCAAGTACGTGTAATTCCAGCAGGTTGCTACGAGGAGTTGGGAGGCCAACAGGAGAGCGTTATCAGCTAACCTGGCATAGGCAGTGGTGAATGAGAGACTGTCTAAAACAAGTCGGAAAGTGAGACTCAATACTCCAGGTTGTCTTCTGACCTCTGACACATGCAGCAGCACACGTAGTGTCCCACTCCTCACAAAAGACTGTACAGAGCCTGCGCTGCTGCCTCAAATCTATGGTGATAGGGGATCTTGGCCTTGAGTATACATAAGAACTCTCTCAGCACTCAGGCTATGTCTATAGGATCCTGGCTCAGCCGCCCTGGGACAGAGCCTCAGGATCTTTATTTAAGCAAGGACCTCACCAGAGCCTCTCCCAGTTTCTGGCTCCCAGTGTGGAAGATGGAGGCATGGGCAGGTTGAGGAGTGCAACTGTGTCTTGCCTCCTCTTGACATTTCTGCTGAGGAAGGACTGTGGCGTGTGGTTTTCTGACTTTTGAAATGCTATTTTTTTTCTAGCCCACTGCAGAGCAGCCTGCCCAATCACAGAGGACTCAGCATGTAAAAGAGGAACAGCCTGCTTTCTGCAATGACTCAGTGGCAGAAATCTCACTGTTCTCAGCGAAGCCCTCACGTCACAGGTGGCAGCGGTCAGTGGCTACAGTTTTGCACATGTTTCTCAAGTGCCTCAACCTGTGAGCATTTCCTGGGAAAAACCTTAGTCTTCTGTGCAAGCCTCAGTGCCATGGAGCCTGGGACGGGCCAGTCAGGTAGTCAGTCAGCAAACATACATCAATGCCAAATATATGCTAACCTCAGGTAGAGATGAAGTTACAACAGAGCAGCAGGCTGAGCAGATCCCAGGCCTGGTGTTACTGCCCCTTGAGGCTGGTGGCTGGCTGACTGCTCCTCTTTGTAAAGGGGAACAGTAGCCCTGCTGCTGCTGTGTCCATTGTCTGGCCCTGGTGAGCATACTGGCCCAAGTTGTACCAAATGAACTTAGAGGTTCTATGCCCACAGGATTTAAAAAAAAAAAAAAAGCTTGCCAATATCTCACCCACCATGGAGGACACAATCCAGGAAAGCCACTAAAGAAAGTATGGGGGCTGCCTTAACATAGGAAGCAAATCTAGGGGAGAATGAGGAAGGGCTTTCAGGACAGAGGAACAGCATAGACAAAGGGCCCTGTGCTTGAGTGCCACAGACAGGCAGGGAGGTCCCAACAGGACAGCCATCAGAGGGTAGCAGTGAAAGTGCCATATGAACTGTGTCCTGACCCAGAAGGGCCTGTGTCCTGACCCAGAAGGGCCAGCCCCTATAAAACTGAGTCCTGCTAACCACTGGGCTAAGGGTCCCCACCTGAGAAAGCACCAAACACTGCTATTTCTGTACCCTTGCCTCCCCGCCCCCAACACTCGTAGAGACCTGCTCCCCGAGTTCTAACACTCCAGGGATTCTGTTTAATTTCTGGTTAGGCAGTCTTCAGTTCCCCAATGCTTCATATAAAGTTTGTGTGTGTGTGTGTGTGTGTGTGAGAGAGAGAGAGAGAGAGAGAGAGAGAGAGAGAGAGAGAGAGAGAG
>OU015743.1:126428143-126454097 GCA_907169655.1 Acomys percivali
AGAGAGAGAGAGAGAGAGAGAGAGAGAGAGAGAGAGAGAGAGAGAGACAGACAGACAGACAGACAGACAGACAGACAGACAGAGAGAGAGAGTATGTGTGTGGGTGGGTATATGTGAGTGTGGGTGTATGTGTGCGGGTGGGTGGGTATGTGTGAGTGTGTGTGTGTGTGTGTGTGTGTGTGAGAGAGAGAGAGAGAGAGAGAGAGAGAGAGAGAGAGAGAGAGAGGGAGAGAGAGAGACAATGTGTGCGGGTGGGTATGTGTCAGTGTGTGTGTGTGTGTTTGTAATGGGAGAGAGTTGTTCCCTGCCCTGGGTCATTACAAAGCCTGAGGGCCCTCCCCTTATGCCACTCAATACACCAGGCTCCAGGATGATTCCCAGTGTGGCTATACAATCTTCAGCTGCCTTGGCCCTCAGAAATGCCACACCACTTAGCCAAGGATAGCCAGGACATCCCCACCTTAACCTCACTCCAACAAGGAAACTGAGACAGACACCTAATGAGAACAACCAGGAAGTTAAGGTCAGAAAGGATCACGGTGGCTATTAAAGCAAGGCCATCATGGGACTTGTAGGAGGAAGGAGAATGGGAGGGGGGGGGAGACCTCCTGACCAACCTGCTGGGCCTTTCTTTCTAAAAGGCTGGGCTGTGGGGCTCCAGAGCAAGTTCTGATCAGTGGCAGCACATAGACCTGTTCACAAGGAGTGGCCTTTGGCCTGCAGCAAGCAGAGATACCCACTATGAATGGTCCAGACTGTCCCTGACTCACTCAAGCAGCCAGGGAGGAACTAAAAAGGGGGCCAGGCTGGTACAGGCCCCACTTGAGGTCCAAAGTGGCCTCCTGGTCCCCAAAACATCCAGGCTCTGTCCCTGTCCTTATGTGAGGAAGGGGAATGCTGCCTCCTGCCCTGCTCCTCACTCCTGCACATCTCCAGAGGCCCTTGGCAACCCAAGTACTAACTGGCCTGTGAGATGGACTCACCCTGGGCACAGAGAGGGACCAATGCCGGTCCAAGTTCACCAAGGGAACCAAATGAAAGCTGGAACTGGAAATCAGCATCCTAGAGTCCACTCTGGCCTGGGGGCCGGACTCCCAGAGCTGGGCAGGAGTGGCAGCAGCTGCTTAGCTGTGATTTCCGGGCTAGGCTGGGCTGATTGCCAGGGTTGTCCAGAGACTCTATGACTGGCCCATCCAGAGGGAAGGCGGCCTTTCCTCTGGCCCTCCTCCTGCCTCAGCTCCTTACCTCACTCGGACTACACCACCATCTTGCCAGCCTGGGCTCAGGGGAGCTGCCCACAAGGTCTTTGTTTCAAACCTGGGGAGCCCCTTGCCTTCACAGCACCCTGGACCGCCTCCAGACTGCTCTGCCAGCCAGAACTGCCTCAGCTCACAGACAAGCATCGCTCCCCACTTCTCCCCGCCCCTGCAGCTGAGGCTTTGCCTTGCCTCCTCCTCCTCCTCACAGGAAGAGCCCAGCCTGATTTCCTACAAGTGTTTGTGAAAAGGAGGAGGGGTGCTGTGCGGAGCTGGCGCCAAGAGTTTAACCCCTTGCTGGGCAAGTGTGACGCTGTACTGATGGGGAAGACCTCACTGGAACTTCTGAGACCTTGGGCTTAGGGACCACCTCAGCCACCACCCTGCATACAGGCAGAGAGACAGAAGTTCAGAAAAGGCCAAAAGCTTGGCTAAAGTCACACTGCATGCTGGACCTGGGAAGAGGAGCCTGCAGCTTCTTGTACCCTCCATGGGTCTCTTCAGCTACCCATGACCTTATCAGAGCCTCTCCTGCCACTCTGTGCCTCAGTGCCATGCTAACAAGGGGTCTCAGACTCGGTGCTCAACCATGTCTTTCCAGCTTTAACTCTGTCTCACTATCAGGGAGGATTAGGGGGTTTCTCCCCTTCCACTTCCTGCCCATGCCTGAAGACAGACACACCTGCGTTGGAATTTTCTAGATAGCATGAGAGGATGGAGGACTCGAGGAACACATGACTGTCTCCTCTTGTAGGTTTGCCCTTAGAGGCCCCCAGAGATGAAGGAACAGAACTATCTTGATGATCGACCAGTAGCTTCCTCAGGTCCCTTCACTTCTGTAAGAGGTACGAGGCAGATGCCAGAAGCATGGCAGGGCACAATCACACAGAGTGTGAGAGACAAGCTGTGACCCAGGGCCCAGGCTGCCTGAAGTATTTCTGAGGCTGAGAACTTATAGAACTGAGGGAAGCAGTTTCTAAGCACCAGTGGTTTCGGGTACCAGATGCCAGATGTGCTCTGTCTGAAGACAACCGGGTCTGAGAGTAACACACTGGGGAGGTGAGGCAGAACCACCAGGAAGGTCTGGAGGGGATGGGGGAGGGGAGGCCACAATCACACTAGGGACCGGAAGGACAGGGAGGCAAGAGCAAGCCACAAGCATGGCTGCCGCAGAACGTTCTAGAAAGGCAGCTGCAAACAGGATGTGCTGTGAGAGGCCTCAGGTGCCAGGGGAGAAGGTACAGGATCTGACCTTCAGGGTCCAAGCTGGAGCAGAGCATCCAAAGGAAGCAGGAGCCAGGTACAAGGGAAGAGGTTACAGAAACCCTGAGCCTGCTCCTGGCTTCTACTCTGGCCTGCTGACCCAGAGAGTCAAGTCAGGAAACACAAGAGACATGAGATCGACCTCTGACATCCAGAAAGCCCTCAGGGGACCTCAAGGGAACAGCCAGGCCAGGGGCCACCCAAGTGTGATGGAGACCATCTTAGAGTCCATAGGTCAGGAGGTTCATTGTCAGCCTCACCTCCTGCTGGCTCTGTGACCTTGATGGCTCCACCACCAAGGGCCACCGGTTTCCTTTCTGTGGAGCAGAGCCAAACAAAGTGGTCACTGCAGAGAGACTGCTGTCAGTTTCACAACAGACGGCCTTCTCAGTGTGCAGTAGGGGGACCTTGGAGTTATTTCATCATCATAGTTTCTACCCCTAGGTCTCCTTAGGTGGGAGTCTCTGGCCTCTCCCAAGAGCTTGTGGCTGACGGACGAATGGAACGAACGAAGCCTCCGAGGGCCAGCTGCCAGTATCTGGCTAAGCCACTGCTAGCACCAAGGACCTGCCAGCAGAATAACCTCCCGACTCCTGCATCCCTGGCCCTGCCTTGTATCCACATCTGGGTGGTGGGGCTCTCCCTGTAGCCCTCTGGGATAATGGAACAGAGCCAAATCCTACCCAGGCCCTCCCTGCTGCTCTGGTGACCATGTGGCCCATTATATGGAAGGCGGGCTTCCTTGACATCCTGTCACTCACTCAGAAGCCTGCCTGATCATTAACCCATCAGCACCAGGTGGCTGCCACTGCTGGCACACCCTCAGGCCCTTTTGAGAGGCAGCAGCCAGTATTTACTGTCCTTCACCCTGCCCCTGGGCCTTTCCCTCCCCCTCTCTAACCTTACCCACATCCTATTCCTTTCTGGGTTCTCAAGCCAAACTGGGTGGGCCGCCTGGCCACTCCCTACCATCATGTAACTCGTCATGCAACTCATCAACCATTTCGTCCCTCTTGCCAAATTTCCTAAACCTCACCGGATTCTGTCCCTGTCTTCCCCACATACCCTCCAGAATCTCTGTCTCCTACAGAAACACCCTCCACACCCAAGAGCCTCATGGGATCTTCTTAGGCACAAGCTTTCCAACATGGCCTTGCACATTTTTGCCATTCAGGATGCTTGTCCACAGCACCAGGACAAACAGAAGCTGCAGTTCGGCCCTACTCCAGCCTCCCTCACTCCCTCTGTGCTTGCGCTCTCCACCACCTCACTGCTCCCCTATAGGTGTCCCCCAACAGGTCCTTCTCACCAACGATCAACTCTACTCCCCGTTGACTTTAAGCTACTTGCAGACCTGGCTTCTGCGTGGCCTCCTTGGGACTTGCCATTTGTCCTGATGCTCACCAGGGGATGATCATGGCCAGCTCTCTTGACTTCTGGGAGGAGCTCTTGAAGCACTCACTACTAGGTCCCTAGTACCCAAGATGGTTGACACATGGCAGACACACCACAAGTGCATACTGGATCATCCATTACACCTAGCCAGTTGCCCAGGTAGCTAGCTGCCCGTAGCCCCTAACAGCCATCAAAACTGGTATGATGTGCCCATTTCACACATGAGTAAATAAGGCCCCTAGAGCCCACACAACTTGCCCAAGGCCACAAAGCTGGCAAGCATGGTAGAGACTCAGGTACGTGAGGGCCTGGTTCTTCCTGACCAAGACTAATGCTCACCCTGACCCAGCCTGCGATCCTAAGGCCTGTGCACAAAGTTCAGGGTGGAGCCTAAAGCCTAGGCTTCAATTCTGCAAAAGGAGGTCCTTAGAGAAGAGTGTCTTTTTCCATTGCTGAGGGGAGAAAACTGACACAGAAGGAGGGTATCAGTTCTCAGCCACCCAGACAAGAAAAATGCAGATCTTTGTACCTTGATCACTAGCTGCTGGAACGCAGCAAGCCTTCTACTGTTTGCCCTGACCTTGGGTCCAGACACTCCGCTAGACCTTTGCCCACTCCTTGTCATTGCTTACCCATCCTGCCCTCGCTTGATCCTTTGGAAGCCCCAGAGGCACAGTAGAGGCATGAGAAATCCATCCATCCTGAGAGATCAGAGTTGGACACCATGGGAGTGGGGCTATCATCCATCCCTCCTGTGTCCTGGCTCTCCTTCTCTGGGATGGTCGATCCCTCCTCCTGCCCAGGAGGCTGACCTTCCAGTTTAAAGTATATAGTGCATCTGGGCAGGGGCAGATGCCACAGAGGATCAAGGAGAGTGGTGGAGACCTGGCTAAGGAACTCTCCCAGGTCACCTGGGACACGGGTGTTTCTCTGAGCTTCAGATCTGGTGTATCAAGAGAGAGTCACTAAGAGGCCGGACAGACAGCTCAGCAGCTAAGAGCACTCGTTGCTCCTGCAGAGAACTTGGGTTCAGTTACAGCATTTATATGATGGCTCATAACCACCTGCTCTTGAGGATCCAGTGTCATCTTCTGGCCTATGTAAGCACCAGATACACACATGGAACACACACATACCTGGAGACAAAGTACTCATAGACATAAAATAAAAATAAATGAAGAGAGAGAGAGAGACAGACAGACAGACAGAATATATATCTGAGGTGATCAGGTGATCAGAGGTCTTGGACTCCATTCCACTTGCCCACACAGGAAGCACCACTGTGCTGATGGGTGGCCACAGAGACAAGCTGAGACCTCTGGGCCTTTAGAAGTGGAGTGAGCTTGGCAAGATCCTTGCTGATAAAGACTCTCAAGACCCCGGTTACTCATCTGTAAGATGGGGCACTGTTGGCTTTATAAGACCTATGGGATGAAGTAAAGAGGGACGGTGCCCTCAGGTGTTGGCTCAGTGCCTTAGCTGGCACAGAGCACCTGCCGGAGAGCAGTGGCCTTGACCTCAGTGATGTGGCCACAGAGTGTGGCCTCTGCAGCACTCAGCTCCCCCGGAGATGCAACATCAACCAAAGCTCCAGCTTCAGAGCTCCCCCAACACACACACATGCACACCCAGGGGTGTGAGGGGTACTATTGCCAAGTGGCTTCCAAACCAGTTCTGGGGCCAGAGACCCAGCTAAGAAATGTATGTTCATCCCTAGCCACTGAGGGAGGGAAACGGGCCATGCTTAACTAATAAAAACAAGGGTTATAAGGACGGTGTGTCCAACTATATAAATGAAAAATCTCAATCTTTCTCGCTAGCTTTTTTTCAAAGTAAAATTTTGAAAGTTCGTGGTGCCAAGAATGTATTGCTACCATTGAGGCTTTACTGAGCACCGATTTTGTGTCAAATACCTTGTAAAAAGTCCTTCCTTCTAAAGAGTAGTTCTCATTAACTAACCTCCTTATCAATCCAAGGAAGCAGAAACTCCTGTTCATGTCTTGTAAGTAAAGAATGTCTTATAGTAATTATTTTGTTAGTGAAACATATAGTGAAGAGGCTGGAAACAACCTCAGTGTCCAACAATGGGGACCGCTGGAATCCTATTTGTTCCCAGCTGGGCAGTGGCGGAGCACACCTTTAATCTCAGCACTCAGGAGGCAGAGGCAGGTGGATCTGTAAGTTTGAGGTGAGCCTGGTCTACAGTGTGAGTTCCAAGACAGCCAGGACTACACAAAGAAACCCTGTCTTGAAATAAAATTATATTTGTTCTAAAAGGAATAGTTTTTTGTTTTTGTTTTTGTTTTTTTTAGTTATTTACAGAAGACTACAGAATGGTGTTTAAAATTGTAATGTGGAGGCGGAAGGAGTAGCTCAGTACAGTAGGCATGAGACCCCAGGTTCCATCCCCACCACCACAGACACACAGACACACACAGACACACACACACACACACACACACACACACACACACACACACACACGGGCTTGCACCCTGCCTCATATGTGCATAGCAACACTCAAGGATGCCCTTCCTCCTCAGTTTCCCCTTCTCAGAGCCCTGAAATTCTTGGCAGCTCTGCCCTTCTGTGACACCCAGCAGCTCCCATATCTTCTCTTTTTACTTATCTGATGCCTTGAGCTGTTATTTGCTCCCCTGGCCACTGTGCATCATTTGAGAACAACACAATAAAGAGGAGGCTTCCCAGCTCCCAGCCTTGGAGATTCAGCATTCTGAGGCATAGCAGGTTATTATCTGACTGGCTCCTCATAAGCAAATGGGCAATTACCAGGTAAGGAAGACTCAGAGAGGTCACACAGACTGCCCAAAGCCACACAGCACATTAAAGGCATTCATAAATAGAGTGCTCCCCCCACCAGATGAGGAGGAGCTGATGGGGGATCCTAGAGTTGTACCCCCTCCCTCAGGTACTTGGTCCTTGGCTGTAGTGCCAGGACCACAAGGAGACTGACAGCTGGGCATGCTATCTGGCTTTGATTCCAGCTCCTCTCCGGAACAGGCTTTCTGGGGTGACGGGTGCTGGCAAGAGTCTAGAGATGGGTAGGGGAGGCCCTGGCAGGAGGGTCTGGCTTAGCAGTCCAGCTGGTTTGGCTGACACTTGGCAGTGGAGACCAGAGCCAAGATGGGGGTATACCGTGGAAAGAGGAGAGACTAGAGACTAAAATGGGAGGCTGTGGGGGTAGGAAGCCTTGGCTGTTTTGTTCTGCAACCTCTCTGATACCCTCCCCAGCAGCCAGGGACCCTGGGCGGGCTGAAAAGTGCTTCCCCAGAAGTTTATTCTGGAGACACCAACCATGCTCTCTCCAGGCGTCTGGGACACTGTGCCTCCCCCCAGAGTCTAGGTCACCCTCCAATGTTCCAAACCTCTGCACATACTGCCAGATGAGCCTAAAGGACAAGGCTTTTCTTTGCCCTTCATAGAGACAGCCGTGGGGAGAATGCTTGGTCACTTAAAAGGTGAAAGGGCTGATCTTTTAGAATTCAGGCTAGCCCAGGCTAGCCCAGCACTCGCTGCTCGCCACTGAGCTACTCTCTCAGCTGGCATGTGTCTCTCCGACAAGCCTGGATACACAGCCCTTACTGGTTCCCTCAAGCCACCAACACACTATGCCTGAGAGCCGTGCTGAGAACTGCTGGGAAACCATTGGTTTCACCCATGCACATCCCACACTGAGGACCTGCTAACCCTAGGGAAGAGCTGTGCGACTTCAGATGAATGATTTAATCTCTCTGCACCTCAGACTGTACCACAGGGACAACAGCATCCACCTAGTGGCAATGGTAAGAAATGAAGCGACAAAATCTAGCAAGGCACCAGGCACTGGGGAGATAAGCCCCCATGCCCCAAACACACACACCTCACTACCTACAGACTCCTGGTACTGTGGCCTGAAATCAGTACTCATTGCACTAGCTGTTGTCACCAGTGCTGTTCTGTCCTTTCGCTGGGTTTAATTTATCTCTAAACTAAGTTGGAGATGCTGAACAAAAGCTTTCTAAGATGCAACCCACCTGGGCTTGAAAATGGTACTGGAGGGAATACCACCCTGCCCATTTTCTAGAGGGGTAAACTGAGATGCTCAGAAGTAAAACATGAGGGTGACTTCCAGCTGCATCTCTAGATCTGCCTAGGGAGGGGGCAACCTGAGGCTCTGGCACACATAAGGTCTGTGGATTCTCTGAAAGGCTGCTGTGCCCACAGGGGTCCACTGACTGGCACAATGCCCTACAGTTTCCAAGTCTCCTCCCGATGCAGCCAGCTGCGTCTGTAGAGTCCCAGGCCCTCTGGAAAGCCCTCCTCTGGCAGCTGATGAAATCCCCTCTCAAGAGAGCCATGATCACATGGTTCCAATGCAAATCAGCTGGCATCTGGGAGGAAATACCCGCGTGGGCACTTGTCCCTCCTGCAGAACACGGGGACAGCCAAGGGACAAACCCATACGACCTGCGACACCCTCAGATTGCTCCCCACATCAGCTGGTCAAATAGCCGTAGGTCCCATTTAAGCGATGGCAGCAATTCTATTACCTCAACAACAACAACAACAACAACAACAAAAACCGGCCCCAGCATCAACCCCTACAACTCCAGAAGAGGAACCTGGGAACTTCTTCAGGAAGTCTGTGTGTCTCTAGCCTTAACCTTCATGTTTCAGATTCAGCCTATTTCTTCTGTTTTAGAGGGCAGAAACAATGCCTCTTTTCACCGCAGCGGGCTCAGCTTCTCTTCTGGGCTCTAAAATAGCTCGCATTTGTTTTCAGCAACTTTCCAGTCCAACTTTCTCAAAGGCAGAAGGGCTTTTGATTCTCTTCGTCCTGTCCTTTCTTTCAACTTAAGCCTGGGGCAGGAGCGTCAGATGTCTCGTCCAAGATTTCACAGCAAGCATGCGCTGGCTCTGCCTCCTAGTACAAGGCTGAGTCCAGATTCGTGCCTCCATGCTGTGCGCCTTTGACTAAGCTGCGCCACCTCTCTGTGCCTCCTAACTCACCCTATTTTGACAATTCCTCCCGGTCCCTCCCACTGAGGTGAGGAGACAACCCACCCCACGCTGTCCCCCACCCCTGCCCGACAAAAGAAAACAAAAAACAAAAAACTTGCGTTTGTCATCCCGGGACGGCGCGAGGCTCTGAAGCTGCTTGGCCCGGGAGTTGTTGCCGGGTGACCCAGCCTCACACAAATCCCAGAAGAGAAACGCCCCACCTCCCTAGTCACTAAGCAACAGGGGGCCACGCCTCCTACCCAAACACAGCCTGCAGTCCCGCCAAGGACCACCCCCGGTCCCACGGGACCCTTGCCGGGTAGGCGACCAGCAGGGACTGGAGGACAGAAGCCCACGCCCCCACTGCGCGGAGGTGGAGACTGAGGCCGAAGCGGCAGGACCAGGGGTCTGGGTGTCCTGGCTTCCTAGGGGTGCGGCTGAGTCTGCGGTCCCATGCTCCGGACTTTCGGAGCCAGGATCGGAACCCTCACGCATCCCACGTGGAGCTATCCAAAGCCTCTCGCGTCCTGCAGTGCCCAATCTGGCAACGCTGTTCGCTCGCTCCTCCACCCTCCCAAAGGGGAAACTGAGTCCCCCGAAGGCTGAATTCCACTTCCCCCTCGCGCTCCTGGCTGGGTCTCACCTGCAGCTGCTACCGCGCGCCCTGGTTTCCTGGAGTTGAGCGGCAGACAAAGGCCTCCAATCCGTGCGCGAGGCGGGGCGTGGCTGCTTTGCATAATACCCACAGCCTGTCCAAAACGACAGAGGGGCGGGCTCCTGAGGGTGGAGCTTCTGTGAGGTTCACCAATCATTGAGAGGCTAGCGGCTCCGTCCCGCCCCCTCCCAGGCGGTCGTCGGGGAAAGAGGTTCCCAGGCTAAATTGGCTGAAATCTCAGATCTACTGGGCGGTATCTCCTGTGCAAGCCTTCCCTGGCGCAGAAGGGGAAACTGACAGCTGGAGGGAGGATATCTGTGTGGGGCCCACGGAGCCACCGTGAGGTGAGGAAGGAGTCACCAGGTTTGAGCATGGCGATCCGCCGTTTAATAACTGTAGTGAGAAATTGTGCACTCACTGTTTGGTGTTATGCTACTGTGAGATAGGCCTGGTTACCACCGGTCTTCTGGCCCCAACAACGATTGATGGTCCTGGAAATGGATAATGTCTTCCACGGAAGCCACCTCGAACAATGGCGGTGTGGAGTGTCAGGCTGGCCTGGGCCCCTGCTCCAGTTCTGTTATTTGCCAATGCAGAACAGCAAACATTCTAACTCAACACTGCTACTTTTGCGTGTGCAGAGGGCGCGAACAGACACATGGCTTCAGCCCCACCAAGACATGGATTTAACAACAGCCTTACTGCCCCTGTGTTTCACCTGGATGTATGTTCGCCGTGCAGATGACTCCCCGATTGCCTTACTGCCAGACTCTTTGCACACAGCCAACAGCAGCAAGCACAGCATTGGCTGGCTTCGGACACCAAAGGACAATTAGGATGTAACGGACCTCCAAAATTATGTCAGCACTGTGATCTGCATGTAAAGATGGAAAACAGCTGCAGGTAGTTTACAGGTGGGCAGGCCCACATGGCAGGAGCCCCAAAGTCTTCCTCAAGCCAAGGTGGACGTCTGACTCGTCCTCCACCCACCATACAAAGTCCCTTACAAGGCACCAGTATGGTTGTCTATCCTGGGGCGCAGGCTGCTGAAGGTCTGAACTTGATCTTCCTAAGTTTGCTGCCAAGGAATTTGGAGGTTTAAATTACACTGGAAACTGGTCTTGGTTGCAGGTACCAGAAAGGCTGAGGCAGCCAGATTACAAGTTCAAAGCCAGCCTGGGGGCTACAGAGAGACTCTCTGTCTCAAAATCAAAACTCTAAAGGACTGGAGATTTTAGCTCAGTTGTAGTGTTACCTAGTCCTGGGTTCAGTCTCCAGTACTGCAAAAATGAGTGAATGCAATTCCCTTGGAATATGGGTAAACACCCATAAAGAATACACCAGTGGACCCCTTCAGCAGAGCCAAGCTCAAGAATTCTGGAAGAAACAGTGCCAGAAACTCATTCTTCTCCTATTTTTGTCGGGCTTCTGTGACCAAGGGGTTGGATCATGTACGAAGTTGGTGAATTAGGACCAGGACAAAATATCTGCCCTGTAGGTCAAACAGCAGTCCAGTGACTAGCTTACAATCTTCACGCCAGGCAGTAACAGCCTGGAAGCTCTGCATTTGGAACAAACCATAAGGCCCTGGACTGGAGGAGGTAGGGCACTCTTCTGTTACGGTCATGTAGAATCCCTCAGGCAGGGCATCCCTGGACCTGTAGCTGTCACCCCATAGCCTACACTTGTTGTGCAGTTCAGCGTATTGTGCATTTCTGGGCCCAAATGGTGGGAATCTGATCACTTTTGGGGCCCTGTGCTGAACAAGGGCTTCTTACACCCAGGGAAGCTGAGCACAGGGTCACACCTGCCACACTTCCTCAGGAATTGAACTCATGTGTGTTGTTGGGAGCAAAGCCCTCTGTAGTTGGTCAGGGCTTATTCTCTCATAGAGGTACCAGCCCTTACAGGGAAGGGGAAGAACACACCTCTTCCACCAGACATCGTAAGGACAGGAGGAAGTGGCCCTTGGGGCCCTACGTCTGCCTCCAACCTCCATTTCCATGCTTTGGGTACTGGAGCAGATGGGTCCTTTCTGGAAGGGAGGGCAGGAAGAGTCCAAGGAGTTCATGACCTTGGCTTTGGGCCTTGCCCACCATTAGGCAGGTGTGTCCATCCCTGGCCCTGAGTGGAAATACCTCTTAGTCTATCTCTCTGCATGCCCAGGATCCTGCAGCTCAAGGCTGAAGGAACCCTCTGGGAAGTAGGCTGCGCAGTGGACCTCTTCTCTGTGTCCTTCCTAAAGGAGTCACTTGCCTTTGAATCAGAGCTTCAGAGTGGGCTTCCTGGGGGTGTGTACAACATGGCCAGTCTGGCAGGTGTGTGTACGCTCAAGGTATGTTTGTGTGGGTGCAGGTGTGTACCTGTAGTGCACTCTCCCCAGCAGCCAGAGGTCAACTTCAGATGCCATTTGTTTTTTTGTTTGTTTGTTTGTTTTCTTGAGACAGGGTTTCTCTGTGTAGACTCACTTTGTAGACCAGGCTGGCCTCGAACTCACAGCCATCCTCCTGCCTCTGTCTCCCATGTGCCACTACACCTGGCTTCAGATGCCATTTTTAAGGAGCCATTCCTTGTTTGTTGATGGGGAAAGCTGGTTGGCCAGTGAGCCCCAGGGGTCACCCTGTTTTTGCCTCCCCAGTGTTTGGATTACAAATGTATGCTTACCGTGTCTGTCTTTTTATGTGGGTTCTGGGGACTGAACTCAGGTCCTCATGATTATACAGCAATTACTTCACTGACTAAGCCATTTCCCCAGCTCCAGTGTGTGTTTTCAAACATTCTGCCCACAGCATACTCTACCCAGGAACATATCTGTATGCCTAAGTAACTTCACATTACTTAAATAAAATTTACCCTCACAGCTTCAATAAGGTCCTCCAATGGGCAGTTGGTGTTCAGTCAGTAGTTGATAGTGTGTGATGTTCTAGGTGCCTCACCAGTCCACCCCTCCCATGTCCCCACGCCAATCGATCTAAGCCCCAGTGCACAGGTGACAGCACAGCATGCTGGCCCCTAATCTTGTTCAGATTTCTTTATTGAAAAATTAAAGTCATAAGCTCTGTATATAAATACACTGACATTGCTGGTCGCCTGCAAGGCCTCTGGGATAGGCTGGGGGTGCAAAGGGAAGCTGGGGCCTGGGGTCCCCTAAAGCACAGGAAGGGAAATAAATAAATAAATGCCATAGGGACACGGAGCCAGGAGGAAGGGGGTGCAACTGGTGTGAACAGGAGTGCTGGCAGCTCATTTGTGGCACTGAAGGTCCTCCTGGCAGGAAGCAGTCTATACATTCTTCTGTGACCTCACAGCCAAAGCCCTAGGCATCTGAGAGAAGCGTGCTCTGCCTTCCTTCTCTTCATATAGCATAGTTTTCTTGAGTTCCTACTGTGTTTCCGGCATACAGCTTTTGACCTGACTTTCCGCTTGCCTTGACTGGCTCTCTTTTTCTCCAAGTATGGGCCAGGGGACCAGGCAGGGTGTATGTCAGGGTAGGGTGGGGAGTCTGCTTGTGACTCTGGCTGATAGCCCTGACGTTGGCGCCAACCCTAGAGCATCACGTTGAACTCAGTGACCAGAAAGTCGATGTAGTCTCTCTCCTTGGTCTTGAAGGCCTCGGCAATGATTCGGGCAGCCTCTCTGTGTTCTTTACCCCGAAGCGTCAGTCCATTCACTTCCAGAATCACATGGCCCACCTTGAGCTGCCCACAATTATGGGCAGAACCTCCTCGCTGCATAGGGAGACACAAGAGGGGTTCATGTGGGTACCTAGTTTTCACCACCTGCTAAGTAGCTGGTTGTTGCCAATCTAGGGCCCACAGTCCTAGCAAAGTTGGGGTTCTACAGAGCAAGAGGAGGCAGATTTCCAAGTTCTAGGATAGGATGGAATAGGGGTGGGAAGCCATGTTCCTGATAACCTGCCTAGGCAGCCTGACACTTCAAAGGGGCCCTGGGTCTGTCTTTAGGTTCTGTGTCACCTCTGGGAATGCAAATCTTGAGGGTGCTGAGGAAGAGATCCTTAAGACAGGGAGACTTTCACAAGGGGCGCCTCGGGGACATACCTGAATTGTGACAATCCTGGGCAAAGGCTGGCGTGTGTTGGCACCACCCTCAATGGCAATGCCCAGTGTGGCTGCAGTTTTCCTCACACGCACCAGGGTGGATGTTGGCTCCAGCAGGCCAGGCTGCAGGTTGGAGAAGGGTGGCCTTTCTCAGTGGAGGACAGTTGAGCCTCAAATATGACACAGACTAAGCTAAGCACCTGGTGGTGTTGGCTCTTTAAATAGTACCCAAGGCCCAGACTGCCTGATGTAGCAGAGACTTGAATCCCAAGCCCGGCCTCAGACTGCCTGAGCTACCAAGCCACATGAAAATAGAGAACAGCTGCCAGCCCTTGTCACCCACGATCAGGGCAAGGCAGAACCCCAGATTCCTAGCACAGTGACTGTTCTGGATGAGTCTTTCCAGCATTGCCTCCTAAGTGTCACATGCTAAGTGTCTCCTGGCTCCCAGGACCTTTCATCCTCCATCAGGGCCCTTTTGTGCACCTCCCCACTCACAGGTTTGTTGGCACCCTCTGTGGTCCTCTCCGTCCGGGGTAGCTCCTTGCCATTCTTGCTCTTAGTGGATGTTGTTTGTCTTCCTCGGCCTGAGGTGCTGGCCTCTGTCTCCCCAGCATCCACACCGCTGTCCTCACTTAGAGTCTGCCCACTGTCTGAGAGCTGAGAGAGTGTGGAGGCAGCTGGGGAGAGACAGGGGGGCAGAAGCAGTCATGGAGGGCAACTTGGGGAGGTAATGGAGCTAGGGGCTGGAAAGCTAGGAAAACTCATTATGCAAAGATAAAGGGATACAGGGACTGGAGGGCAAGGGACGGTCCCTGCATCCTCCCCCATTTCCTGACCACGTGACCTGCCAACAGAGGTTGGCCTGATGGTTACTACTTCCAGGACTTCTGCCCAGACCCCCAACCACTGGCATAAATATGAAAATAGAGGTTAATGGGCTCGCTCAGCATACAGAAGTGGGCTGTTGCTTTTGCTGTTTAAACTCACATAGTGTCATATTTTAATGATAGATATTTGAATTATATATAATTTTAATGTCACAGTTTCACAGGAGAAACATTGAAAGTCTGCCGCCTTGTCTATGAGTGATGTGAGTGGAGTGATGGACACACATATCCCATTCTCTAGCTAGCAAAGCTGTTTCATTTTATGTATGGCCACTAGATCCTGAGCTGGAGGCTCTTGCTTAAGAGTGTGTACTGTGGATCCTGTGGTGGGTAAGAGTGCTGTGCAAGCCTGGGTGAGACATCTGTCCTCTCAGAGCTGCCTGCCCTTGCTCTAATCCTGGAGAGCGATGCCAACACAGTCATCGCAAGGACAGTGTGCAGGGAGAAGCAGTGGAGGGCTGGCCTGCACTCACAGCTTGAACTCTACCACTGCCTACTGCGTTTCAAGCTTCACTTGGGAAATGGAGAGAAACAGAATGCTGGCACAGGGCTGATGGGAGGACTCCTGAATTGAGTACAAGCAAGGTGTCTAGTCATTACTGGCTCCCACCATCCCCTGCCTGCTTCATCTACAGAGGTTGCCCTTCTCTTCTCACACTTGCCCATGGTACCTCAGGGTGGGGACACAGTGTTCAGCATCTATGAGTATGACCTCAAGTCCCCTGACCCTGCCTGCCTTTCCTAGGCTACCTAGTCAGGCTGCCTAGGCTTTGCCCTGTTACATAGCTCTAGGCACCACTTAGCCACAAGATGGCAGCAAAGCCTAGCTAACTGCTGGCCAGCCACCGCTTCTGCCACCTCCTCATGGGGCACCCCTTAGAAAACAGGGGGGCCCAGCCTGGAGCTTTGCTGCACTCTGACTTCTACACACCGTTCAGAGGCCCAGTGACTAGGACTGTCACAGCCCCGGAACTCAGCGCCTGCTGTCTTCCAGACTGAGGGGTCAGGGCTCAGTCTTCCAGAGGAGGCTGTGATGCAGTGTCATGGGGCCCCTAACTCCATCCCTACACACAAACCCCCACCCAGTGATCTGGTAGTACAGCCACTATCTGCTCCACTGTCCTAGGGGGAGGTGCCGCTCACTCAGGGAGCAAATGACTAGTCAATGGCAGAAGCAGGATTCAAACTCAAGTCTTGACTCTGGGACATCTTCATGTTACCTTGAGCCAGACCTCATGTAGGCTAGCAGACCCTTTGGCAGCACCGGGCCACTACCGGCTACAACAGAAGAGTGACCCTAGGGACTAGAGAGGCCTCCTTGTGTCCCAGGGGCTGGACAGCCATACTCACTGCGCGTCTGGGGCAGAGCCCGTACTTCATTGACATCGGGCTCACTGTCCGGACGATGCACCTCCACCAGGACAAAGTGCTGGTTTGCACCCACAGGGTCCGGATGGTCAGAGGGTGATGGTGGTGGAAGACAGGCCCCGCTCTCTGCAGGAGAGTTCTTCAGGTGTGGTGGGGACTGGACCCGAGGGAAGGGGCCGATGGGGTGCTGGTTAACCAGGGCCAGGTGGGTGTCCAGCGGCTTCCTGGGGTTGGCATGGGAGATGGACGCATAAATGGGGGAGGAGGGAGAGTTCTGTGCTGATGAAGGCCCTGGAGTGGGTGTAGTGCCCAGTGGCGGGCTGCGATTCCGTGGCGCTGAGAAGACGATGCTTGAGTGGGCGGCAGAAGACAGAGGCTCAGAGTCCTCCCTCCCTGGCTTCCGTGTCTGGCCAGGCAGGTGGTCGTGACCTTGAGCCAGAGGCGGTGGGGGAGGAGGTGGCTTGGTGCCAGGCAGATCCTCTGAGGGGAATTTGACATCATCCTGCCAAAAGACCCAACAGGAGTAGAAGTCAGAGCCCATGGTGGCTGGAGAAGGACAGTGAGCAAGTAAGTGGTGCTGGCCCCATCAAGGACTCTGTCCTGGCTCCTCAGCTCCTAGCCACACTGCCTTGAATAATGCAACACTCAGTGGAAAACTGCTCCCCACATCTCAGCAGCTGAGGAGCGCCAGGATCTTGGCAGATGTCTCTGGGGACCCACTCGATACCTTTGGGAGTTGAAGTTCTTGGCATCAGCAGGGGCTCGTCACGAGTGACAAGGCTTAAAGGCAGGAAGAAAAGGAAAGTAACACCGAACAAGCACTTCCATTGTGGGAATGACTTGGACTAGTAGAGGTGGGAGGGAGGGTAGAATTGGAGGAGGCACCTGGGGCTGCAGGGCGAAGTGGCCTTGGACAGGGCAGGGTGCCCTTCTGAGCATAGTGCACCTACCAGCAGATTAGAAGGGGATGAGAGCAGCAGGGTACACAATGTGTTAACACCGTGCCTGAGATGCAGTGTGCCTGGTGAGCAGGGGAAATGGACCATGGCCACCAGTTCCCTTTCCGCTGGCCAGTGTCCACACCTGGAAAGCTCTGACAGCCATATTAGGGACTGTCTCAACGCTTGGACTAAATCACTTGACTTACTCCGGCCCCCAGCTATGAGCAAGGTGCAGGATTTTCATCTCCATGTTATAGGCACAGAGAGGCTAAGAAGCTTGTCCAAGGCCACACAGGTGACAGAGAGGTGGGATTAGAACCCAGGCCACCAGCTGGGTTGGTGGTCTCTTGGCAGAGACTCTAGCCTCCCACTCACCCTGCATCCCCTCTCTGTGGCTATCCCCAAGAGGAGCTCAGGAGTCCATGAGCAAAGCAGGACCTTACCACAGACACATCCGGGAGAGTGTTAGCGTTGCCTTGGGTAGTCTCACCGGTTCCCTCCAGGTCTAATGTATTCTAAAAATGGACAAGAGACATGCTGAGCAGGCAAGGGCTGAGAGGAGAGCCCATCTTTTTCCCAGGACCCAGAATGTATGACTTATGACACCTTCCAATGGCTGAGGCAACCCTGACAGACCCCACTCTGAAGATATTTGCCTTACCCATTCAAAGCAATAGTGACTTTTTCTGTTAGTCACTTTGAAGTAAAATTTTCTTTATTATTTTAAGACAGGATCTCATGTAGTCCATGCTGGCCTTGCTTAAAACTTACTACACAGCCTAGGATGTCCATTAATTGATTCTCCATTTGTCTGCCAAGTGCTGGGACTCAAGGCGTGTGCCAATACATTCAGTGTATATGATACTATGAACTGAGCCCAAGTCTTTGCATACAACAAAATGTACTCTATAAACCGAGCTACATCCCAAGCCATGAAGTTGGTGGTTTTCTTTGGGCCTTCCTGATCTTTTTTAGGCCTTTGTTAAAGCACCTGGAGATGCTGGCGATGGCTTTGGCTTCAGCCTTAGGTGTTGTTCTCAACAGATTCGGCACTCCCAAAGCTAGCAGCAAACAGAATGCTGGGGGCAGGCGGGGCGCGCATAGCAAATAAGGTGTGTAAAGAAAGGGTGCTGTTCTTGATTAGTGGCTTCAACCCCAAAGGGGTAGCTTAATGTATAAGTGGATTCCATCTTACAAAATATCCGTGTCTTTTCTTCCTTCACAGTGTGTGTGAGAGAGGTGGGGGCAGGAAAGGAGAGAGAAACACACACAGATTTAAACCTCAGAGGGCATCGTGTGGCTAATTGGGAGAATACCCTTGGGGGGGGGAGCATCGACCAAGGAAGGCTTCCAAGATGGGGCAGGGTTGGACATGGGGTCTATGTGTGAGCAGGAAGCCATGTTTCAGACACTGGGAATTGTGTGTACATAATCAGGGAAGAATACCAAGGATGCTTGAGGCATTCCTTCCAGCTCCTCACCATGCTTGGACTTGAGCTTGAGGGCAGTGGGTTGCCTCGGAGATGAGGTCAAGTTTGCTTTCCACAAAGATGATTCCTTTTGCTCATGTCCCCTTCCGCCAAGTGGGAGCATGGCAGGCAGTGTGGCTAGGTCTTTGCTTTGATTTGGCTGCAGACATGCTCTGCTGGCTCCCAGGTCACCTCCTGAATGGGGTCTACCTGAGAAGCCCACCCCTCCCCTTGCTCCACTTCCCTTTTCTCTGACTCCTCACTGCTCTCCCACTTAGCAGCCAGACAGTCCTTGGAAAAGAAATCAAATAACGTTTGTCCCCAGCCCAGGCAAGGCCTTGGGGCCTTAACATGTCACATGGGAGAAATTCCAAAACCCCAACTCACTGTTGCCTACATAACTTGGCCCTTTCTTGCGTCTTCTCCGGAAGACATGCTATCAGCCCCAGGGCCTTTGCACTAGCTGTCCTGCCACCTGCACCATTCATGACTCACTTCCACCTTTCCTTTCCTTTGGTTCTTGCTGCCTGAGGCCTCCCAGACCAGCTGTCTACATGGGCAACATACCATCATCTGTCTATCCTGACCCAGCCTGACCCCGTTCCACTTTTCTGTATACAGGTCACAATGTGGCTCTATTATCTCTTCTTCCTGCTGGCTATAAACTCAGGCAGGATGTGAGCCGCTGTGTCTTCAGAACTGAGGCTGCTGGGTCAATATCTGCCAGGTAAGGGAATGACTATGAGTGAATGGACTGCTTGCTTGAGCTGCTGGGGGCAGGAGCTGAGCATGCTGGGAGTTGAGGAGGGAGCTTTACTGCTCTTTATAGGGGCCAGTAATGATAGCTGGAACAAGAGGCACAAGCTGTGGACAGAAGGCACAGATTCCGTTGTCCTGAGGCAGGGCCTCCTGTGTGTGGATTCCTTTCTCAGAAGTTTCAAGTATTCTATGGGTATCAGAGACAAGTGTTTGCAAAGACCAATGATGAAGCCACAGACTGACAGGACTGGGTCCTCTTCTTAGGCCACCCGTGAGCTTTTCTTGAGCTCACATCCTTGCTACTTTTCCAGCTTGATGACATCATACCTGCCCCAGGGCCTTTGCATAAGCTCTTGAGTGCTGCCTCTAATGGCTGTGTGACAGCAGGCAAGCCATAGAGCCTCGCTGTGCCATACTTTAAAATGGGTAGCCGACCATGCCGTGCTGCTGATCCTATAACCCTAGATAGCTCTTCCCACGGGGCCTGGCACTGTACTTTGGAAGCCTAGGAAGTCTTGCAAACTGCCCCCACTGTGAAGGGTACCATGATTCCTGGGCGTAAGTCTCACAGAGGAAAAAAGTCATGGAGCCTCCCCATAATCCCTTGCCAGTTGTCATCAGCACAGTGCTTCCTAGACATATCACAAGTGGGTGGGCATCAGAGAACCCCTCCTAGCTAAGGTGAGTGGCGAGGCCATTTTGTCCATGCAGATCTTTCCCAGGATTCCACAGTCAAGCTCTGGCCTCAGAATCTCCATAGTGTCTACTCCAATGAGAGAAGCCTGGCCATAGGGCACACATGGCCAGTGTCATCTGCTGCAGAAGATGCTGGGGAGTTAGGGTGTGGCTCAGATGACTGCAATTGGCCAAATGTGCCCTGTTCTGGGGAATGAGAAATGTGGGGCATCATTCAGTCACTCAGCAAACACTGGCCATGATTTAGGAGGAAAGGGAAGGGTTTGAGGGTCATGAAAGGCCAAGTGAGAACTAGGTGCTTGGCTCTTCTTCATACCTCACTGTGTGCACTTTCCCACATTCCTGAGGTAGGCACCATGGCTGGCTCTCCTTCATTATCTGTTATCTCTCTGTGACTACAGATCTTAGAGGAATGTGACAGGTCCAAGGTTGCATGGCCATTGTCAACTTGACACAGGTTAGAGTCATCCAGAGGGACCTTTGAGAAAATGCCTCCATAAGATGGGGCTGTAGGAAATCCTGTAGAGCAGTTTCTTAATTAGTGATTGATGGGGAAGGGCCCAGCCCATTGTGGGCGGTGCTGCTGGGTTCTATAAGAAAGCAAGTTGAGCAAGCCATGGGGAGCAAGCTAGTGAGCAGCACCCTTCCATGGCCTCTACATCAGCTCCTGCTTCCAGGCTCCTGGCTGGCTTAAGTTCCTGTCTTCCTTCAGTGATGGACTATGGATGTGGAAGTGTAAGACAAATAAACCCTTTCCTCCCCAACTTGCTTTTGGTCATGGTGTTTCAGCATAGCAATAGTGACCCAAACTGAAACAGCCATTCTATAGTAACTTGGGCAACTGAGCCAGGTCTGTGTTTCAGGTGGGGGAGAGGACAAAAGTGGAGCATACAGCAGGCAGCTCCTTGGAGCACAGTGCAGCGAAGCCACGCTCCATCTGCCAGATCAAGACACACTGGAGCCCCAAGTCCCCAAGTCATGTTCCTTGTTCATCTGAAGTAGCTACGGACAGCCTGGCGAAGAACTAGGGCAGTGTAATCAGAACTCCAAAAGCAGGCTTTAAGGTCTGAAGCCACAGTGCATGTCTGCATGTCCTGGATACTGCATCTCCTGTTTTGCTTGTGTCCTCAAGCGCTGACAAGTCATGAAACTCCTTCTGTTCTATAGCCTAGCCAGAGGCTCTGAGAGGGGAGGTCACATGTCCAAAGTCACACATCAGGAAGGGCTGCTTCCCACTCAAGCCAAGAGGTCTATAAGACCCTATCCCATTGTCCTCTTCTCCATTTTCCTCGTGGATGTGAGGGTTCAGAGCAGCCCCTCCCTTATATTTGAGTGGGTCCAACAAGGGTCCAGATGCTCACACATCTGGCTTACGGTAATGGAAATTTGAAGGATGGGGGAGTGAAATGAATGACCAGGAGCATTCCTTGTGCTGACTTCTACCCGGGTACCGAGGGCGGGTAATGCCTGGTTTGGATATCATCAAAGGCCAGGTGCAGCTCAGGTGCCCAGAGCCACCTCAGCAAAATAAGGCTCCTCCCCACACCCGAAGCCCTCCCCAAGCCATTCTACCTTCTGCCTCCTGCTCCTCTGCTTACATAAAGGTGCTATTTTCAGCTCTTTGTTCTCCCAGCTTTGTTACTCCCAAGTCAGGCCACTCTCCACTCCTCCCCCACCACAAAATGCAACCAAGGTCTGAAACTGGAAGGCCCATCTTGGTTCTGTCTAAAGAGAAACTGAGGCACTGAATTATAAATGCTTCCAGAAGACCACTGGGTGTGTGTGTGTGTGTGTGTGTGTGTGTGTGTGTGTGTGTGTGTGTGTGTGTGCGTGCACGCCTGCTTGTGTGCACGCCTGCTCGCGTGCATGAGAGGGGCTGGTTTGAAAAGTGCTGGTCACCCCAGGAAAGGTAGAGATGGGGATGTGAATAGGGGAGGCAGAAGCTCTGGCATTGCTTGCAACAGTGTTTCCATCAGTCAAAGCTGGGAACTGGGATCTTTTGTGGTTACTCCATCAGCCCCAGATCAAGAAAGCAGAGAGCTCTCTGGGAAGGAAGGGCACATTCACCTCACAGGGCAGGACAAGGTGGTAGAGAGTCATATTACAAGCCAGCAGGGATGCTGCTGGCCAGCCCTTGCTTCCTTCTGCTGAGCCGACACCTGTCCCTGCATCTCCCTCCCTTGTCCTGAGAAAAGAATGACACACAGTAAAAAGAAAGCACGACCGACCCACAATCGCCAGGTCAGGTGGAACCCTTAGGATAAGTGTTGAAGGGGAATCAGGACTTCGGAGAGGAGGGAACACGAGGACAGAGAGCCTGGCTCAGAGCCTCCTTCCATCGGGACTGAAGGCAGTCACTGTCACCCAGGGGAAGTCCCAGATCTTTGCTGTCATAGGTAGGCTGTTAGCAGCTTCCCATTCAGTGGTTCCTGATGCAGGGCTGCGCTTCCTTACCAGGAGACGGCAAGCAGTGCTGTTGCTACTGTGCTCCCATGTTTTGAGACGTACGCACCATCAGTTAAATGTTTTGTCCTCCTCTGTGCTACATTCCTAAATAGTTAAAGCTGCTGCCCTGAGCCAAGGCTCCATCAGCCTGGCGCTCACACAGAGAAGTCACTTGAAGCTAGCATCCTGCCCAGCTTCCCCATATGCCAACTAGAAAGCACTTTTTTGAGGGGCAGCAGAGCTCAGCCCAGCTCACAGCTTTGGCTGCATTTGATGGGAACAGCCTCCTAGCACCCAAAGTCCTCATACAGGCAGGCAGATGTTCTGAAAATCCTTGGACAGGATAGAATAGCGCTGAAATGAAGGAGCTGTTATGATGGATTGAGGTGAGTAAAGCCCCTGGGGGTGCTAATACCTCTGGCGAAGGGATGGTTCGTGGGTGCTGGGGCAGGTGTGAGACCTGCTAGATGAAGTGTTCTTCTTAGCTGAGAGGACACACCTTGGTATTATGGTGGAGCGGGCAGCTTCCTGGCATGGGACACTGTTTTGAATCTGAGACGTCTGCCACGGCCTCATGAGGACTTGGAACTGTGACCCAATCAGTGGATTCATTCTCTGATGTGTTCAAAATAATATGGCATAATTGGGACATGGTGAGGAGAGGAAGTAGGGCCTAGTTGGAGGAAGTCACGTCACTGGGGTGTGTGCCCTTGAGTCTATATCTTGTCTTAGCTTTTTCCTGTATTCCCTCTTCACTGCTTCCTCCCCCCCCCCCCCCCCCCCCCCCCCCCCCCCCCCCGCCGCCACAAGGTAAACAGCTTCCCTTTTCCATGTCCTGGCCGCTATGATGCTCTGCCCACAGGCATGGGGTTGAGCAATGATGGGCTGAACTTTCTAGAGCCATGAGCCAAAATAAGTCCCCTCCTCTTTCATTGTGCCAGGTGATTTGTCACAGCACAAAAGAGCAAGCCAACTTGGCATGACATGCCAGCTCACCAGGGACCTAGACAGTGCCCACGGCTCCCCTGGCCTTCTGTACACCCAGATGCCTCTGGCCCCACATCCTATCATCCCCAACACCATTCTCCACGTGTCCTTCGGCTTAAGTTAAAGTTCCTAAACTGTCTTGCCTCATTTAGCGTCTGACTTGATGCCAAACTCCAGATCTGTCCTCTCATACATCCTCAGGCATTGAATTAGTAGACTGCATAGGGTGCTACAGATGGAACCAGGCCTGGCTCACGCTAGCATTACTACGATGCAATTTCATTCCTTACGTAGGTCCCTTTAGCAAAATCTTCTTCCTCTTTGGCTTGTGAGCTCCAGGTGGGTGGGCTGGATGGTAGGGAGGGCTTACCCAACAAACATTGCGTGGCAAGCGTGGGGTGAACAAACGAGTGAGTGAATGAAGGGTCTCCTCCTGAAGAAAGGAGTCTTTCAACGCAACAAATCAGTCCCGAGGCAGAGGATGAGAAAGCCCTCTGCTTCCTTGCCCCATGTCTCCGAGTGACAAGCAGATGTCATTCCATCCAGAGTGGCTTGAGTCTCTCTCCTTCACTGTGCTCCAATGAGGAGGGAGGCACAGGCCACAGAGGGAGCTGATGCAGCAATGTTAGGAGCCTCTTTTGTTTGCCACCCTGTAAGAAGGTAGAGCCTGTGTGGCCTTCAAGGTTGGGGTACCATCCCGACACCTTGGGCACCTACAGGGCCCCACTCCAGACATGGGAGAGGTGTTTCAAACCAGGCAGAGAAACCTGAGTGATAATTAGATTTTGTTAGTTGTTATGAGTGCACAATAGTGGCCTTGACCTCTGATCTTGTTCTGTACAATCCTTACAGTAGTAACGTGGTCAGCTTACATGCTCCCCACACAGGACCTCTCAGTTCCTCTGGGCAAACCAAGGACATTAGGTATTTCCCATCCATAGATATGAAAACTCAGGATCAGAAAGCTTTTGCCACCTGCTCAAGATGACCCACTATGAGCCTGGAGAGCCAAAGCCAGTTGGTAGGATTTGCAGCCTTGATAATGAAGCATCAGCCATGGTCACACTAAAGATGCAGAAATGGCTGGCAGGCACATCTTTTCTCGCCTGCTCTCAGGCCATCGATTTCTACAGGGAACATAAGGCTGGTTAGAGGCTGGAAAAATAAAAAATAAAAAGCTCCATCCTGAGTGGTAGAAAACCGAAAGGGGATGTTATTTGTCCATGGGCAGGGTGGGGTTGGGGATTTCCTTGATTGCCGGCTTCTGCTCTGAGCAGATGTTACTGCACGGAGGACCAAGTGTAACCTGGGAATGATTGCTGTACCACGTGACCCAGGGAATCTGGGTTCAGTGGAAACAGGCTCTATCTAGGATGCCTGGGCCTCTGGGTCACCATCAGCCAGGCTCCAGGATAAGGCGCACTTCCCTCAGACACAGAGGCAAATGGTGGAAGACAATCTTGTGGGTAATGGTAGGTGCCCCAGGCTTCTGCTGGTAGCATGTAGTTCCTGCCTGTTCTCCCAATACTCTCCCTTCTGCTGGGGAAGTAAGCGTAGGCAGGGGTCAGAACAGCAAGGCTGATGTTTCTGATGGGGTAGGTACTTTAAGTTCTGTGGGAAAAGGAAGGAATGGGTTTTGCTTTCTTCTGCTGATGCGCAGGGCTGCTTGTAACTCTGCATTCCTGCATTGGAAGCTGTGCTCCAGTCCCTGGTGCCTAGTTGGGGGTAAACTTCACTTCCACCTCTTTCTCTCTTTGCTATAGCTCTTGCTCAGATGTGGAGCTGGGGGACACGGCCACTACCCTCTGTCAGGCCCTCCTGAATACTTTTTAGCACCTGCGTTGGTTTGAATGAAAATGGCCTCATGGGCACAATTAGATGTGGCCTTGCTGGAGTAGGTGTGGCCTTGCTGGAGTAGGTGTGGCCTTAATGGAGGAAGTGTGTCATTGAGGATGAGCTTTGAGGTTTCAGATGCTAAGCCCGACCCAGTGCCACATTCTCTTCCTGCTGCCTGCTGATTCAGCTACCTATCCAGCAGTATGCATGCCTGTGTGCCGCCATGACAATAACAGACTAAACCTCTAAACTGTAAGCCACCTCCAATTGCCTATTTCCCTTCATGAGACACCACCTCTCAACATAATGGATGCTTCGAATCTGAGGAGCCATGGAGATCTGCCTTAGGCTTATAAAGGGGAGACTAAGGCCAGAGTGGGGAAAGAGCTTCTTCAAAGGCACATGACACTGAAGGGACAAAGTGGTGTTAGAATGCCCTGTGAGACATGCTTCTGGGTGGGGAGGTGGTATCCTTTGGTCTTGTTCCAGGTTTCTGTGTGTGTAAGATCTGAGGCTGCCATGTGCTAGAGGCATGGCAAGAGATGCTAGGCCGTGGCAGCTCATGTGCAGGAAGAGCTGGCACCTGCTCAGCTCATCACTGTATCTCTTAGCAACCTGGCTGCAGCATCTCCACGGAGCCATTGCTAATTCCTGGGAATGTGTCTGTGAGTTCCTGTCTGTTCTCAATAATCAGAGACCTGGTTAAAAATAAGCCAGATTAGGGTTGTCATCTTGTTCCTAGTCAAAGTCTTCAGTGTATGACCTGCTGGTTCGTGTTCTCACCCTGCTCTGGCTCCACAGTGTGTAGACACAGGAGGCATGCTCCAACCTCAGGACCTTTGCATATGCTTTTACTGCTGTCTGAACTGCTCCTCCCTCCAGATGTGAGTGTGTGTGTGTGTGTGTGTGTGTGTGTGTGTGTGTGTGTGTGTGTG
>OU015743.1:126454107-126468766 GCA_907169655.1 Acomys percivali
TGTGTGTGTGTGTGTGTGTGTGTGTGTGTGTGTGTGTGTGTGTGTGTCTCACCTACTTCAGGTCTTCCTCAAGGGTGCCTTGCTATTTCTCCCCTAGCCTCAGGTACCCTGCCTTCTTTTACTATTTTCTTCAGTTCGTATCACTTAGTGTGCCTGCCACTCATCTCACTGCTCCGTCATTTCTGCTGGTCCCCGAAGAAAGCATCTTTATTAATCTCTGATGCACTGTAGTATCCGGGCTGCACACAACACATGACATGCACCACACGAAGACTAACAGAAAGGAAAGAAAAGGAGGGAGGGGGAAAGACAGATGGTATATCAACCAACAGACAGACTGCAAGGTGATGCTCAGCAAACAACTTTAGGAAGAGCCAGGGTTAGAGGACAGGGTTCACAACGCCACGCAGAGGCAAGTGGGCCAGGGACCTGGTCCTGACTTGGTCTCTCCAGTGAGCAGTGTGACCTGGACCTGACTTGGTCTCTCTCAGTGAGCGGTGTGACCTGGAAAAAAGTTGATTCTCCTCTCTGAGAGTCAGCGTCCTTCTCTGTAACACGAGGGCCTTATGGCACACGGCCACTGGGAAGGCCACAGAGGACATATTTGAGAAACGCTGGGACTGTTGCCTTAGGGAATGCTTACACATCCCACCTATTATAAACAACAAAGGCTCCAGTATCCACAAGGACTGAGGTGTGTGCTAACTCCAGGGATCCAGCAGTGACCAGATATGGTCAATTCCCTCAACCACTGATGGCCAAATAGGGGCAACTGACCACACCTCTCCTGTTCATGAAAGTACAATGAGGCAACAGCTGGAAGCCTCCCATCTAAGAGGGTCAGGGAAGGCTCCCTGTAAGATCTGCCATCTAAGCTAATGGTCCAGGCCATGGGAAACACAGGAATAGGCCATGGGAAGGAGAGCATCCCAGACAGGCAGAAGCCATGACATGCAAAGGCTGCTAGTGCTCTCCACTGCACAGGACAGAAAGGCTCATCTTCCTTCTATGGATCCTAAAACTAACCTCAGAGAGGCAGAACTACTTCTTGAGGTCACACAGCAAGTGACTGGACTAAGGCAGGATTTGAATAGGGAGGCCATTCTCCAGAACATGAGGCCACTTATGAGGTAATGACCAGGAGACAGACTGAGCAGCAAGAACACACAGTTCCCAGCCAGGACAAGTGCAGAGGGCAGGGGTGGCCTGGAGGGCTCAGCCCCCACCTCTGCCCTGCCTAAGGGACTCCCAGCTCCCCACCCTACAGAAGAACGGTACCTCCATCAGGTCTATAAGCCACAGCAGCCGCTCCTAGGAGGGTAGATGGGCAAAAGGCAAAGGGCAAAAACAAACAAACAAAAACAAAATAAATGTCAGGGGATCAAGAGGCCTCAGCATAGCTGGCAATACACACACACACACACACACACACACACACACACACACACACACACATACACACACACAGCTACTGAGCGGAACAACAAGGTCCTCAGAGAAAAGCTGCTCTGGGGAGCTGACCTTATCCTTGTGCAGGGGTGGAGTGGGGTGTCTCCACAGGTCACCAACTTGGGACAGGCTTGGTGCCAGCATTTCCATTCAAAGATGGAAAAGCAGGCTGGAAGGGAGCAGTCTGTCCCAGGTCACACCTGCTGAGGACAGGTGGAATCTGCTTGGAGACTTGGATCTAGCAATCTAGGTTGTCACGGACTTGCTGCAGACCCTAGGACTGGGCCTCAAATCATGCTAGGGAAAGTCCCTGGGAAGGGGCAAGGGGGCGGGGCAGCCACCTTCAGCCCAGTGTCTTGTGGAGCCTTTCAGTATTTATGGGCCCAGTGAAGGCGTCTCTGAGGGGGTTGCCCAAGTAGGAAAGGCATCAGGAAAGGCACGGCTTTATCTACCCCCAGGGGTGTGGCCACATCCGAAGGACTCATGTTCTCATCCTTAGCTCAAGAGGGCTGGCTTTCTTTTTCTGTTCTCCTTATACCCTGGGGACTTGGCAAAACAATTCCCCTACACCGGAGGGACCTCAGCTGAGACACAGAGAGGTAAGGGGATTTTCCTATGTGCAAGATTCTCAAACTCCATCCCAGGAGCTTATCCTTTCTTGGGGGAGTGAGTGTGAGTCCTCTTCTGACATTCCTGGGTACCCTGATTGGTCATGGATTCTGAGCAGCGCCCATTTTAGGAACTGTGAAAAGGACTTAAGGGTGCTCTACCATCTGCCCCAAAGCTGCTTGCGCAGAGCCACTTTTGCTGTGAGATGTACGCCCTGTGTGCTGGGGCCTTGCTGGTGCTGTGCTCCGCTAGTCAAGCAAAGATTTCTCAGGGATGTAAGGTCATTGCTGGGCTGCAGCCACAGGTCCCTCTGCTCTTTGTAAAGCTCTATCCAGGCACAGTGGTTCCTCTTGTCCTATACTCTTCTCTGTTTTGGGGCCCTCAGGTTGCCACATACAACGATGGCAGGACCTTACACAGTTTATGCATGGGGAAACTGAGGTGCAAGGAGACCAGGACTGGGGCTGGAGAGATGGCTCAGCGGTTAAGAGCACTGACTGCTCTTCCAGAGGTCATGAGTTCAATTCCCAGCAACCACACGGTGGCTCACAGCCATCTATAATGTGGTCTGATACCTTCCCCCGGCCTGCAGATGTACGTGCAGGCAGAGCTCTGTATACATAATAATAAATAATAAATCTTAAAAAAAAAAAAAAAAGGAGACCAGGACTTAAACTCAGATTTCCTGCCTTCTAGACCAGAAAAGACACTCTCACTGTGGCGGGCGCTCTGGATCTGACTATCCAAGAGCTGCAGCCTGTATGTAGCTCTTCGGGTTTTAGAGCTGTGCTCTGTGGCTCTCGAAGCTCCACACGGACATTTTAAGGTCAAGGTCACAAAAGTCAGACTCAGAGAAAAGTAGAATGCAGATGAGGGCCCGCAGCCTGAAATCACCTCATCATGAGGTGTGGTGCATCCAAAGCCTGTGGCTGGAGCAAACTCAGCAGCAAGGGGGCAGGGCCTCTGGCTTGCCCTGGAAGTGCCCTGCACTTCTGGGGACTTGAAAACCAGCTGTTGGAACATCCAGAGCCCTGGAAGAAGGCACAGCAATCTTTGGGGTCACCTCAGGAAGGGGCAAGGACCCTTGAAGATGAAAGAGATGAGGTTAAGGTCCTTCAGACCTTAGAGCCCTAGTGTTAAAGAGAGACCACGTGAGGAGCCAGCATCTGCAGGAGTTAGGGCTGCGCTCTGTGGGGTCTCCAGACAGCCACTGGGTAGCTCATCCCTCCTGAAGCTCAGGCTGCCACTGTACTTTCAGGATCATCTGTACGACACTCTCTTTTCACAGGTGACTATACGGGGCTCTGGGCTGCTCTGGGCCTCCAGGCCACCTGCTCTTCCTCCTGTAGGATACCTAGCTGTCACCTAACTTAAGACACAAGACATTTATTTGGTGTCGAGCATGGTAGCACATGCCTTTACTTTCAGCACTCAAGAGGCAGAGGCAGGTAGATCTCTGTAAATTTGAGGACAGCCAGGTCTATATAGCAAGTTCCAGGCCAGTCAGGACTGCATATGTTTCAAAACAAAAAGAAAAACAACAACAAAAAGCCAAACAAAAGAAAACAAGCTGGGCATGGTGAAACACACATTTAATCCCAGCACTTAGGAGGCAGAGGCAGGTAGATTTCTGTGAGTTCGAGGCCAGCCTGGTCCTAGTCTACAAAGCAAGTTCCAATACAGCCAGGGCTGTTACACAAAGAAACTCTGTCTCTAAAAATCAGCAAACAAACAAAACCCAAGGTGCTTGCCCTTGAGAATTCTGGAAGCAGAACCACATTCCAGTGTGAATTAAATGCTGTATTGGGGGCTGATGAGTTAGCAAGAAAGCCAGTCCGTGCTCCACAGACAACTGGTGGCCTCTAGCGAAACCCAAAACCACATTCCAAACCACTATGACCAACACTGTGTCAGTGGTGACCCTATGCTGAACACCATTCCTTCCCCATTTGATCTTCCTGTGAACTGCAATTGTGTAGTTTTTGTTTTGTTCAATTATCCTTTACATTTTTTTATCATGTGTGTACACTCACACACATGTGCAAATCAGAGGACAACCTGCAGGAGCTAGTTCTCTCCACCTTATAGGTTCCAAGGACTGAACTGGTTTGGTGGCAGGCAAGCACCTTTATTGTCTGAGGCATCTTGTTGGCCACCAACCATCCCATAAAACAAAAAGCAGCTGGTGATGTGATGGTGTGCGCCTTTAATCCCAGAACACTGGAGGCAGAGGCAAGAGAATCTCTTCGAGTTCATGGCCAGCCTGGCTTACAAGTGAGTCCAGCACAGGTATGGCTACACAGAGAAACCTTGTCTCAAAACAAAAACAACAACAACAAAAAACCAAAACCAATAACTACAACAACAACAAAAACCAAAAACCAAACGAAACCAGAAAAGCCATTTAAAAAATAAACAAAAGAAAAAGAAAAAACCTTTTCTGCTGGGCATGGTGGCGCACACCTTTAATCCTAGAGTTTGAGGCCAACCTGGTCTACAAAGTGAGTCCAAGACAGCCAAGGCTACACAGAGAAACCCTGTCTCAAAAAAAAACAAAAACAAAAACAAAAACACAAAAACCAGAACAAAACAGAAAACAAACAAACAAACCACAAACAAAAACAAAACAAAAACAAAAAAACTCTTTTCCTTAGGATCACCATACGAAAGCCCCAGAAGGCATATCTTTCTTATATGTCCACTGTCCCTGTGTCTGGCATACAGTAGGTACCCCACAATTACCAGGCTTTCACAGACAAGGAACCTGAAGCTCAGTGAAATAAAGCTAACATCTTAACTGCACCCCTAACCTTCTCACCAGGGATAGGGCAGGGGCAGCTCACCCTGGCCGAGCTGACGGTTGTAGAAGTGCCGTGGCTGCCCGTGGATGAGCCCGTGTCACTGTAGGACACCATGGAGTAGGTGTCTCCAACACCAGGGCCTGGGGGCTGCCGTGCCTTCATGGACTCTATCTCCCGCCTCAGCACCAGGTGGTCAAAGCGGTCCAGGTCTTGGGGTAAGATGGTGCTTCTCACCTCAGACAGGAGCGAGAACTGCAGGGGAGGGTGTGACAAATAAGACACGCAGTAGAGAACTCCACCAGCAGGTGAGACTGGTACCTCTGCTCCCCAGCCATCTGCATGCAAGCCTGCTCTGCCCTCCTTAACCTTCTGTGGCTCTCCAGTGTCCTTGAGGGAACATCCAACTATTTTTACTCAATCGCCAGGCCCAGCATCACCTGACTCTTTCCTCTCTGTCAATCTTCCTTCTCAGCGTGCACAGGTGACAAAAGCCCAGAACGTACTATCACATCCATGCCAGAAAACCCTTGGCCATTCTTTCCACCTAGCGTGGTCCTCTGAATCATGGTGTCTGCAAACTATTTCCTCTTGCCTCCTTGAATTTACACCCTCCCACAAGATTTAGTTGCTTCTTCCTCTCAGTAGTTTCTGACAAACAGACTTCCACCTGAGTAGGCTTCTCTGGTTGGTCCCTCACCTTGGTCCTTGCTTGTAAAGAGTATTCTGTGATAATGACCACTATACTCTGTCCCTGTCCCCAGAAGTCTGTGAGTTTGTAGGATGGGGCTGCCCGGGGTCCAGTTGAGCTGAATTCCTTGGTAACAGGGTAGGGACAGAAGGAACAGGTCACCTTGGCATGTGTGTTGAGCAACTCAAACAGTGCCATGATCAGGGCCTCCACCGAGATGGCGCCACCACGGTACTGGTCCAGGTAGTACATCATGGTGGCACGCTCCTGCTCTGTCAGCAGGTGCCGGGCTTGGTCATCCAGCAGTGCGCGTGTTTGATTCCCCAGGCTGCTCAGTGTCACCTGGGAGCCGGCTGGGCCCTTGTAAAATCCTGGCTGAAAGACAGAAGGGCACAAGCCAGAGGACTCTAGGCTGCTCGGGAGCCAGAGGACAGTAGCAACACCATAGAGGGATAATGTGGCTTCTAGAGGCCGTTGGGTGGTCTTCACATACATAGGAACTTCCCCACCCAACCCTGGGGCAAAGTCACTGTGTGGTCATCTCTGGAACTTTCATATTTGGCTCTTATGTCTCCTTGAGCCCATCCACTCATGCACTAAGTGATCCTCTGGGCTTCCCTATCTCTCTTAGTAAACTGGGGTGATAAGAGTCCCTCCATTTCTAAATTATAACTCAGATCTAGACCCCTAACTCATGCCACATTACACCAGCCGATACCACCCAGTTTCTCCTAAGGTTCCCTGGCCCCCCCTGTCACTTGCCAAGAACATGTAAAACAACTTTGGAAACAAACTTTTTGTCTACGTACAAGGTGCCCACTGCCCTCACCTCTTTCCATGGCCCCAAAGCCTATGAGAGCAGTTCAGCCTGCCAATCACTCCATTCCTAACCCCTGCTGATTCTCTCCACTAACCCATACCCTACTCTGTCCCCGGGCCCTGGCATATGCTCTTGTCTTGGCATGGCTCACATCTCTCCTTCGGCTCTGTGTCCCAGCTAGGTTTAATGACTCCACTCTTACTCCCCCTTAATGCCCACCTTGCCTCCAGGGTTCCCAGTGTGTTTTCTAATTAGGCATTTGTTTGAATGCCTGCATTGTCTTTATTTGTGAGTCTTCCATTGGGTGTGACACCCCCTCCCCCCTGGAGGGCAGGGACCTGGTGACTTCTGTCCACTGCCTTCTCCCTGGAGCTGGCACAGTGGCTGGAAGCCAGCAAGCACCTAGACTGTTGGGCAGACTGGCTGAAGCTCCCTACAGGGTGTAAGCCCCTGTGCATACTCTGCCCAGAACTGGGAGGAGAGGAAGAAGATGCTGATGATGCCTCACAGATGAAGAGGCCTACCTTGTTTGTCCCTTCTTCTGTGAGGTCCCCTGGAAACCTGAGGAGAGAAACAAGTCCTTCAGCACATGTTAGCACAAGGAATGGTGCACACAGGGGAAAGGCTGAGGGGGAGCAGGAATGCTAGGCTTTGCATGTGGCATAGTGACACATGGAAAATATGGACTAGCCTGGGCTACACAGCAAGTTCCACGTCAGCCTAGGATATGTGACTTTGTCTCAAAAGTTCTTCCTACCCCCAAAATAGAGCAAAAGTGTCAGAAACCACATATCTACATATCGTGGTCACTGCTTAGGTGCTGCTGCAGGGCATGTGACCCTGAGACCTACATGTGGCTTTTAGCCCTCTCTATTAGCCACATAGTCAGTACTGCCACACCATGCAAGGTAGACTCTTGAGTGTCCTGATGGGACCTAGAGTTCTCTGGTTGGCATGGGAACACTGGAGAGTCAGGAATTAAGGGCCTCTAGAGGTGATCCAGGTCAGCCATCCCCTAGGAGGGTGGAGGCACAGGACATAGGGACACCTCAATCTAGCTCATATATTCATGAGACAATATAGGCTTATGCTGCAAGAGTTTAGAATTTTCTTTTGTTTCATTTTTGTTTTGTTTTTCAAGGCAGGGTTTCTCTATGTAGCCTTGGCTGTCCTGGACTCATTTTGTAGACCAGGCTGGCCTCAAACTCACACCTGCCTCTGCCTCCTGAGTGCTGGGATTAAAGATGTGTGCAGAGTTTAGAATTTTAAGAAATAACCAGAAATCCAGTTTTTTAATGGGAAATCTGATTTAAAAAATAGTTGAAAATTAATTTTTTGAAAACATGTAACACTATTCAGGAGAAAGGAAGGGAATAAGGGAAAGAAATGAGACCCTGTTGGGGGTGTTTGATCAGGAGTTGCCAGCCACCAGGTGGAAAGGTGTGATGAGGACACAGGTTACATTACTGGCAGGCATACAGCCACCTGGTCACTGCACTTGGTTTTGGCTTCTGGGACTCTTGCATCCCAAGTGCCTTCTGGGGTCTTCTCTAGCAGTATGGGATGGGGGCAGAGCCAACATTCAGACACAGCTCTAGGTACCCAGAGAGAAAGAAGTTATCTGCCTGATGGCAGAGAGTGGGGCTCTAAGTCCTGCGTTTCCACTTTCCATGAGGAGACTGAGGCTAGAAGAGGAAAGGGAAGAGCCCACCCTCGCGCTCTTAAGTGGAGTAGATTGTAGGCTCAGGACACCAGGCTAAGTCCTGTGGCAGAAGATGAGAGGAACAATCATTCTTAGAAGTCACTGGAGGATCCCCGAACCCCGCGCCTGAGGACAGACCCTGCTGAGTTGGTGGCACTTTCCCCAATCCTGGAACTGGCAATCCATTTGGTCTGGTCCACGGTGGTTCGTGCGTGTGGCAGCCTTCCAACGTCCTTCACAGTCAGGATGAGGTGCCTGGATGACTTGAGCAGCTTCACCGCCTCGTCATGCAAGATGCTGAGAAAGCTCCGCCCATTCACCTCCAGAATCTGGTCCCCAACCTGCCAAGACCCAACACCGACCCATCACATGGGCTATCCTTGTCCCAGCTCTCCTCTCGCCAGACAGAGATGAGGTCGACGAGGTTCAGGGGGCCTATGTGGATGCCTGAGGGTCACACAAGAAGGAAATGACAACTTGCTTCCAATCCCAACCCTGAGCCCTGCTCCTGTCACTAGAAAGGGGCACTTCCTATCTAGTGACAGCTTTGAGGCTAAGGCTACTACTATTACATTGCCCAAAGTCCCCCATCAGAAGCAAGCCAGCTCAGAGACCAGAGGAGCGGGGTGGAGGCAGATGAACTAACTGGAGGGTGAGGTGACTGGAGTGAATATAGACACCTGTTGTTTTCATATCTGATTCTTTATTTACTGTTGAGATTTCTTATCTAGCACATGCTCTCTTTTATTTATTTTATGGGTATGGATGAGTGGGTGCACTGCATGCACGTGTGCCTGGTGCCCATATAGGCTAGAAAGGGGCGGCGGGGGGGGGGGGGGGGGTTATATCCCTGGGGACTAGAGTTGTAGGTGGTTGTGAGCCAACACTGGGAACTGAACCTGGATCCTCAGGAGAAGCAGCAAGTCCTCTTAACCACGGTGCCTTCTGTATCCCTAGCTCACATTCTTTTGTCACTTTAGAATGTCAGCAATACTTTAACTTGACTTAGTAAAGAGAAAACCCACAGTAACTGAGATACCCAGCCTCTCACTGAAGGAGGACACACTGCTGGGAGTCTTATGACAAGCAAGCAGCTTTATTTTGTAATATAAAACAGCAGACAAGTGAACACGTGTAAAAGGAAAAGATATATAGAGACAAAGCTGGAAGAGGCAGAAGGAAGATGCTGCAGTGTGCAATGGGGAGTGCTGGATGGAAACTCAAGGGACTCTCTCTTCCAGAAGGTTTTCAAGCCCACGGATGGGACAACACCATGTGTGGGAAAGATTAAGCTTTGTCACAGGTGGAAGCAGTCTTGGTGGGTTTTACCCTTGGGGCACCCCATGAATACCTTGTGATAGACTGAGAGGAGCCAGTCTGGGCCTGGAATTCAGGAAGCAGACCTGGGAACCCCACCTGGGCTATTGTTTTCCTAATGGACCCTCAACAGGAGAAGGAGACCACCCTTCCCATGTGACTCAGGCAGGTGGGGAAGAGAAAAACAACAGATTCAGCCGGGGGTTTGGGAGCGCGTGTGGAGAAAGTGAACCGGCTGGACTATCACACAGGCCAGAGAGACACCTAAGGACTCATCCCGTGGAACGGATACCGGAAGGTTCACTCTTTTGTCCCTTTAACCTTTTTTCCTTCTTGTGTAAGTAGTTGGGTTGTATAATAAAGTTTAATTGTTAAGAAACAGAGCCAACAACCATGCCTGCTGTAACCTGAAGGGTAGCTGGCCCGCCTGCTGGTTATTCTCAGCTATATTTCCTTCCCTCCTTCTGAGCCCACAGTATCAATGGTGGGGTTGTCCGACTCTCCCATGGCCCGAGCTGCTTGTGGGAGTGTGCTATTCAGTGATGTGGCTGCCTTGGAGTCAGTTATACTACTGTAAGTAACGTCAGTGAAGTCACTGGTCCACTAAACTGGACCTGAGTGGAATTGTTTTTTTGGTTTGTCACTGACACCCAATCTGGGGAGAAGAGATATTTGTTTATCTCCTTGGGAAAAGTTAGACAAGAGGATGCTAACCCTCAGCTTGTGATAACTGCACTAGTGAGGGAAACTACAGATGCAAACCTGGGTCAATCTGGCCCAAGGCCCATCTGTTTTCTGCTCCTGCAGCCAGCCAGTTGCTGCTAGGGAACCACAGGGCCTGGCTTCCAATCCAGCCTATCCTGAAGCCATCTTCCTTAGCCATGCCTGCAACAGTGGACCTTGACTCTGACCCAATCATCAACTCCACCGGTATGTCCACAGCTAGCTCTCCACCGAGTCTCACCCAATCTTCCCCTTCCCCCACCCTTGGTGGCCTCTGTCTTGGGTCCCCACCTGCTCATTTGGTGGTTTCTGAGTCAATACTTTCATCTCTGTGGGTTTACAGTCAAACATCCACAGTCTTTATGTAAGAGACTGTTGATATGTGGCTAAGAGCATCAGAGAACATTAGACCGAGGTTCAAGTCCTTTCCCTGCTATTTCCACACCGTGTGACGTAGCCCCCACAACCTGCCTCTCTCCTCAGTTGGCTGTGAATTGGAGCCTTGGCTCAGGATTTCCCTCCTCTGAATGTCGTTATCAGTGCCTGTCTCTATACACCATCAACACTGGCACCACCAACAATGACATGTCTCTCTTCCTTTCCACTGAGCTCCCAATTGAAAATGTGGAACAAGACCCAACACCGCCCGAGGGTGGTGCAAGCAAGTGCTTAGGCAATGCATCTTCCTCGTGATGGCCTGCATTTTGTCATTTCTATCTTGATCCATCTCCCTTGCCCACGGCATGGAAGGGCTGCTCCCAGCACTAGCCTTCTTGTGCACGGAGAAAAATCTACCTCCCTCTAGGGTCACTTGCCCAAAGCCTGCTGGGCAGCACCCCAGGAGTCATGGCACTGTTCTGGGATCTCAGCTGGGGGGGGGGGGGGCGGGCAGGGCACAGTCAAGGCTGCACATCTCATATTCCAGTGTTTCATTTTCATGAGTGTCCCTCTGCAGCTTCGGCTTTTTGCCTTCCTTTCCACACCCTCTATTTCAGCATGCAGCTTAATTACAGGCACTTACTTCTGGGAGAGCAGCTGTGCCCAGGCATGCTTCTGACAGCCCGGCTCTGGATCCCGCTGGGGGATGATGGCCTGTAAAGAATAAGCCCATTCAAAGGCCCGTGAGGCTGGACTGGAAGCCGGATAAGACATAGGCCAACTTGTTCTGTGGGAGCTTCAGATAAGCAGCAAGCACTTAGAATGATGGGTGCGTGGTCCCAATATCCAGAGTCACTATACATGTCCCCTCAGTGGCACCCCTAGCTTGTGTGGAATTCTTATGGTCATGGGCTTCATGGTGCTTACTGATTAGGCCTGGCAGGTCCAAGAGCGGCTGCAAATCACCTGGAGAGACCAGGCTGATGGGCTATCATTGTTCTGAATGTCAGTCTTCCTCCTAGCTTGGATTCAGTGGCTACTTTTACTACAATCTGAGCCCATGAGTGAGTGGTCCAGCACAGCGAAGGCTTCAGCTGCACCGCGGGATATCTATGTGTTGGAATTTCAGGTTGACTAGTTGAGCATTGCTCCCTTGGGCCTGCTGAAAAAGCCTATCTCTGTGGGAGGAGGCAGAGGTGGAGGGCTTCCCTCTTATGCAGCTGGAGAACTGCAGGGTGTGGAAGCGGGATACAGGTAGACCAGATGGGTATGGAGTCCCGCATCCTTTTGTGGCCTCTTTCCCCAGGGCTCAGCTGGAAACTACTGTGATTGAGGGGTTAGGATCAGGCCCTCCAGAATGCCCACCCCAGCATCTGACCTAGTCCAGGTCACTCCACTATCTAGGTTCCTTTACTCCCTCTTGCCCTCTCCTTGGAGGAAGGTGTGGTGTTTGAGTAAGAATGGGCCCTATAGGTTCATACGTTTGAATGCTTGTTTTCCAGTTAGTGAAACTAGTTGGGGAGGAGTAGGAGGCGTGGCCTCGTTGGAGTGGGCATGGCTTCATTGAAGGAGTGTCTCCTTTCAGGTTCAAGAGCTCACACCAGGCCCAATCTCTCTCTCTGCCTGCAAGTAGTACAACAGGAGTGAGCGCTCAGCTACTGCTCCAGTCCCATGGCTGCCGGGCTACCATCCTCCCAGGCATGATGGGCATGGATTAACCCTGTAAACTGTAGGCAAGCCCCCAGTTAAATGCTTTCTTTTAAATGCTGCCTTGGTCATGGTGTCTCCCCACAGCAGTAACTGAGACCAAAGGTTTCATGCACCTCAGCAGCTGTCAGGATGGACGTTGACTCTTCTCTGTGACTCTCCAGTTAAGAAACCACTCTCAGGAAAAGCCAGTGTGTCTCACTCAATGTGTTCCATGGGGTGGGATGTTGTGTCTCCACACTGCAGCCCTACTTCAGAAGCCACACAACTATGACACAGTAGCCCAGTGGCCTGCACCACTCTCTCAAGTGACGCCCCAAGTGTCAGTGTTCTTATCGGTGGGATGGGTATGGTGTTCTAGCCAATCCCAGGTCACTGTGAGAACCAACAGAAATACCCAACACAGAGAGAGGGATATAAGGCTCTCCATCCGCTTTCCTTCCAAAGAGAAGAGACATTAAAGTCACACAGGAAGTGGACGAATAAGTAGCACCAAGCCCTGCCCCCAGTCTCTGCCACCTTCATCAGCCCAGTGGGAGGGTTAGCCAGTGGGGAGGGGAAGGGCCATTCCATCCCTCCATTGCTTCCTTGTACCTTTGCCCCGTGTCATGAAGCTGGAGGAGACTAATGTCACCCTCTCAAAGAAAAGCCAGGAGCTCTGTTCACTGAGATGTGATTTTTTTTTTTCTCCCCAGCCCAGAGTGAGATGTTGTGCATGTAAAAAAGGGGAAAAATAAATGAGCAAAGATACTATGTTCATCAGAACCTTCCCTGGGGTCTCCTACACATGGGGAAACTGAGGTTCAGCAAGGACACATAGCAGCAATGACATAGCCCAGGAGCCAATGCAGGGAGCTCTCAACCCTGGTCCAAGGGTGATGTAATGGACCATCTGATATCGATCGGCTTGCTGCAGGTGCTGATGGGGCACAGAGAATGTACCTTTAGCTTATTTGCCACCATAGTCCCCCTCCCCCTTTGGTACTAGTTGTAGAGAAGGAGAGCTGGACCGTGGGGAGGATGTCCTTCGTTTTAAGGCAGAGAGAAACCTGCTCCATCAACTCCAGGCTGCCCAGTGCCAGGTCCATGTCCTAGCGCCCTGAGAAAGTGAGACACACAAGAAGAGAAAGGGTACCACTTTCCTCTAAACTTGGCCACCAGGAGGCAGGATCCACTCCCTACAATGTGTGGGACCCACACAGGAACACCAAGGCGGTGGCCCTCAGAGGCAGCAGGGGGACTCGTGCAACCTCCAAGAGACCTGAGAGAGACATTTCCATGGTTCGTACTTGCTACCCATGAAATGGGAACAACACCCTGATGAGTGGGTCACCTGGACAGCTACATGAGAGACCAAGAGGAACGTGGATGTTTGAAGGGTCTCTCAGAGTCTGTTTCAGATTTTGCTACGTGTGCGCTGTGTGTATGAGTTGCCTCCTTCCCCAGTTACTTTGGAAAACTTAGGAAATGTCAGTTGCTACCCATAGGTGGGTTAGCATGCCCACCATTGTGTCTTCCACACTTCAAACAGAACGTATTAGGTGCTCGCCAAACACTTACAGGACGTACAGAGAGAGCACTGGATATGGCCTGTGTATAGCAGTTCTCAACACATGTTGATTGTGTTTCTGAAAACTCCTGCTTATCCTGACACTCTCATCGCTCACTCACCAAATAAATCCTGCCACTCCATCCTTCAGAGTCCCTCCTGCCATACCCGCCCTCGCCTCCTGCTCCCAGCGTCAGCGTCAGCTGACCACCTCCCGGCACTGACCACCCTGAAGCTCCCATTGCTGTCTCAACTTACAGAGATCTGGGCTTCTGCCCAGAAGTGAACGTGACAAGACTGAAAACATGGCCTAGTATCCCGAGCCTGCACAGTATTGACCCCTCCTTTAAGAAAAGACACACTATGAGGGGTCCCTCACAAAAATGTTTCTGATCGATCTACACATTTAAAAAAAAAACTGCTTTTATGGATCTGCCAACTTTTAATTAAGCAGAAGCTACAATCGGGGTTTCTTGTGTGTCTGTGTAGGGAGTGGCTCCTATAGAAGAAGAATGGTATCAGCAATAACTTGAAATTTTTCAGTTAAAAATATTCATTGGCATAAATAATGTTCTCAAATGTCTTCTAAATGATAAGCATCTGATAAAGCTTTTTACTTGAAATTAAAACAAGAAGAAGAACGAGGAGGAGGAAGAGGACAGGGAGGAGGAGGAGGAGGAGGAAGAGAAAAGACATTCTGGGTGTAGTAAAGTATACCTATAATTCCAGTGCCTGGATGCTGAGGCAGGAGCATCACAAGTTTCCGGCTAGGCTGAGTTACAAGCAAGGCACTGCCACAAGGAAACAAGCCAACCAGCCAGCCTGCCCTTCGTTCACCTTGTACCATGGTTGTCTGTAGGTTTCGAAACACACACACACACACACACACACACACACACACACACACACACACACA
>OU015743.1:126468776-126496031 GCA_907169655.1 Acomys percivali
ACACACACACACACACACACACACACACACACACACACACACACACAAACACACACGGGAGAAATTCTATTCACACCTGAGAGAGGGCTTGAGAAAAGTGAAACAATAGCAACCTGAGGCGGGGCAGCAAGTGGCTCTGAGATCCCTCAGCAGAGGATGCTAGGAAACAAGTTTGCCAAGAACTCCATCTCTGTGCCACAGAGACAGGATCGTTCCCTTGGGACCTGCAGGGAAAGGACCCAAGGGCTTCCTGCTTCCATCCCAGGGCTCCATAGACATGAAAGGTTCATGGAACCCTCTAGGACTCTGCTGGACCCCAGAACTCACTGAAGTGGACTTTGGGGGTCCCAGGCAATGCCCTGCTGATTACAGTGTCAGCACAGTTCGCCTGCCTGTTCTATTAAGGGGTTTTATTGCAATTATGAATCTTTAATAGTTTTCCATGTCAGGTATAAAACTTTAATGGGCTCCCCCCCCCCCCACACACACACACTCCGCCCCTTTCACTACAAGTGAACAATGCAGTTTTAATTAGACAACATTCGTTTTTCCCAACAGTTCAGAAGCCGGCAAACCTTGCCCATATTTAAAGAAACAACAATGAAAGATTGAGGTCATTGTGACACTGGGATGGGAGTCACAACTAGGTTGAAAGGGGCAGGTCACACACTTCGCCTCTACAAACTTGGATTTTGCCAAGGAAGAACCTATCAAAAAAGCAGTGGGCGGTGTGGCAAAGCCCAGTGAGGGTGAATTCCAGCATGTGGCACCTGCCCGTGGCAGAGCTGTGGTCTCCATGTGGACGCCTCATCTAAGGCTTCAGATCCACAGTGGGAAACCTAAGGTCAGACAGGGGAAAAGACCCACCCAAGGCCACACTGGGTAAAGGTCAGAGCTAGGTTCTGGAGGTCATTCCTGGGTGCTTTCCAGGGGAAACCACTAGGGGGCCAACTGCAGGGAGAAGAGCCCATACGGACCCCCTCTGAGTGCCTGCCTCAGGCCAGCCTCCTATTGCTCCCACCACCCAAGGCCGATACGTATTAGATAAAGCTTCTGTTCTATACAGGACAGCAGTGAAGCTCAGAGAGGTAAAACTGTTTGCCCGAGGATGCCCAGCATGGAATGGAATATTCTAAGAGTAACTGCTTCCTTTACATTTTAAACATTTTTTAAAAATTTCCCCTGTTTGAGTGGAGAGTGGGGGCTGACTTTCCCATGAACTCTGGTGCCCCATATTTGACCATGTCCCCTGGATGGGGAGACCTGGTGGCACTCAGAGGAAGGACAGCAGGCTACCAAGAAGAGACCTGATACCCTATGAGCATATACAAGGGGAGGAGGTTCCCCTCAGGCACAGACATAGGGGAGGGGAGTATGGGGAAAGTAGGAGGGAGGGAGGAATGGAAGGATACAAAGGATGGGATACCTATTGAGATGTAATATGAATGAATTAATAAAAAGGAAAAAAAATAAAATTTCCCCTGTTATTAACCATAGATTCTTTTATCATACAATATAATCTGAATATGGTTTCCCCTCCTTCTATTCCTCCCAGTTTATCCCAACATTTACATTTACTAATTTACAAATTAGTTAAAATGATGTAAAATGAAAGCCAGTTCCCCAGCACAGAATCTCCATCCCTTTGACCACCTGTATGATGGCTACCTTAATAAACCAAGCTCCTCTCACCGTGCCCCTCCCCAGTGTCTTCCTGTAAGCCCACTCTCCCACCAGCCTCCCAACACTGGCTGCGGTATCAGGGACCGTTTTCCCCACAGGACTCTGGAGTCCTCATGCCACCAGCTCTGGACCAGTCACAGCATCTCCAAAGCAGCCCCTCTGTTCCATCCTCATCCAGCTGGGACACTGTCCTTAAGTGATCAAGTCCCTGGCCCCTTAGCCCCACCTCCTACTAAGTGCTACCCTCTCCTGACTCCAAAGGGACCTTAGCAGTATTCCATCCCACAATTGCCTACTACACTTCTGTTTGTGTGTGTGTGTTTTGTGCAGTTCTACTTGCCAGCTCTCTATTCATTAACATGCAGATCCTTCCCTTCTCAAGACCGCAGTGCTGTTCCTCTGTTCCAAACACTCCTCCCTCCATTCTTTACCTGGAACCTGCCTGCTCAAATAGCACTGTGTCCAAGGCAGGAATCACTGATCCACGCGTGCCCTGTCACTGTCTGATCCTGCTGGATGGCACTATACAAAGTCAGTGTCCCGCACCTTTGGAACGGCACCACGCAGAAAATGTTCAACAGAGCCCTAGGGTGGGCAAATAAGCAGTTAAGTGAACTGATGAATGCCACTGAGCCAGGCCCTGGCCCTGGTCTCCAGCAGACAAGCATGGGACAATTCCCTGTTAGGTAAATGTTGCCTTTGATGAGGCCTGGCCTTGTGAGAGGCAGGGCCTTGCAGCCCAGCTCCACAGAGTAAAGCAAGAAAGGACAGGGGGCTTTGCAAGCACATGGACAGCCAAAGAGGTAGAAAGACCGACCACAACTTTATTCCTGCTAGAACCACAGAGACCTGGGGAATGGAATGTGCTATGAATCTCCTTATTCTATGGGAAGGGAAACTGGAAGGCTAGGGAGATGGCTCAGTGGGCAAAAGTGCCTGCTGCCCACACCTGTCAACCTGAGTTCAAGCCCCAGAGCCTAAGCTGGGTGTGCTGGGGTGTGCCTGTAATCTCACCACCCCTACCAGGAGACGGAGGTGGAGAGACAAGAATGGTTTGGAAGCTCTCTGGCCAGGCAGCTTAAAGTACACACCACAGTGACGGAAACTAGAGAGAGCTCCCCTCAAAACAAGACTGGAAGACTCCCTGAAATTGTTTTCTGGCCTCCACTTATCCTCTACTTCACACACAGGCATGTGTATGCCTGCATTCACACACATGCATAGAATGAGGTATGAAGGGAGAAAAGAAGAGAGGAAAGAAAGAAAGAAGGAAGGAAGGAAGGAAGGAAGGAAGGAAGGAAGGAAGGAAGGAAAAAACAAAATCTGGAGCGAGGTGTGGGATGCCCTTGTTCTTCCAGTGTACTAGGGCAACTGGCCAGATGCGGTTGGTCTACTGACTCACTTTGGGATTCTCAGTAGACCTCTCAGTTCTGAAGTTCAAGTCCACAGCCTTCCTAGACAGACAGTGACCAGTCAGAAGATACAATAACAGGGGGAATCCCATTTGTGACGGCAACAGAGACAAATACTTAGGAACAGACAAGATATGTACAGCACTACATGAAGCCGACTTGAAGCCATCCCGTATCACAAGAAGTGGATTCAAAGGGCAGAGGCAGAGGCAACCCCTATGCTGGAGGGCTGGGCACTGCCCAGTTGCAGCTCTTTGCTTACTCTTTGCAAAGGCAGCCTAGTTATAATTGCAGCCAGAATTTGTCAGGAGTTAGCATAAAAGTTCATGTGGAAAAATAAAATCATACGTGAAGGGCTCCAGTGTTTACTGCAGAGTCATAACGCAGTAACTATTGCTTACAGCAGTCCTCGGTCCACTCAAAAACAACTAAGGAAGAGTCGCCAAGGTCCCCAGCACATCTGAGCAGATGGAAGTGTTATCCCCTGGACTGGTCATGGAGAGTAGTGGACCCATGTGGGATGCTGTGCTGGACCTTCACAGATATGCATGATGCTATGTCTCAATTAATATGTTAGAAAATAATGTGGCAAAGAAAAAGGCAGATCTGGAAAGGCTCGACAGTGTGTACTTCCAACTCTGTGACAGACAGGAAGATGGAGACAGATAGAAATATATAGACGGTGAGACGATCAAAGGGGCTTGGGAGTGGGGAAGGGGGAGACTAGTGGAGAGGGAGGGCAAGTGGGACAGGGGGGTTTTAGGGAGGGGAAGCTACTCTGGATGACACTGAAATGTCGGCGACGCAGCATTATTCATCCAATAAACCCCACAGAACTGTGAGCATGAATGTAAATTACAGGCTCCTGTCAATAATGTAAGCCACATTGCCTCATTAACTACTGCACGTGTGTCTCTTTCTCACTAATCTGTGAGGTTGCTAACAGGGCGGTGGGAAGCCCACACCTGCAGAGCACCTACCCTGTGCATGAGGCCCTGGCTGCACTTCTAGTAACACAAAAATAAAACTAAACAAATAAACTAGAATAACAAAGTAACAACTAGAGGGGAAACTTCATGAAGGGGGGGCAGGGGAGGGGGTTAGGGGTAGGGGCACTGTGTGAGAACTCTGTACTACAGGCTCAAATTTCTCTAAATCTTAAATACTCCTCAAAGTAAATGCATTAGCCTTTAAAAATATAATAATTGTATTAGTCAGAAATCATTTAAAAGTATGAATAATGGTAGATTTATTTTAAAAATGAAATTTATTTCAATTAATTAACTGTTTTTTAAAGTACTGAGCACTGAACCAAGGCATTCATGCTTGCTAGTCAAATGCCCATAGTCTCACTAAGTTGCCCATGGTGGCCATGAATTCATTCACTATGTTAGCCAGGCTGGATTTCAATTTGAGATCCTCCTGCCTCAGCCTCCAGAGCAGCTAGAATTCCAAGCCTGTGCTTCCAAGCCAGAGAGTTCTTATATTTAGGTTTAAAACGTAAATAAAGATGATGAAAAAATTAAAATGCAAGAGAGGTTCTGAAGATCCTGCTGCATAAATGAAAGGGCAGCTAGGGGCAAGGTCTCTCTGTGGTTGCAACAGGGTGACTCTGATTGGGAAGATACAGGCAGTGGGACTGACTACCTGGAGACAGACCAGGAACACCTGGAACCACAGATGTGATACAGGTGTGTTACTGATCATTATGGCAGAGGCAGACTTTATTAGATGCAGTACTGGGATAATGGTAGCTATCTAACAAAAGATGCACTATTTCACACCAAGGAACATATGCCCAGGTGGGTAAGAATCGAAAGGGAAAAGGCATTCATAAATATTTCAGCAGCTGAGGCTTTACTTTAGGGGAAACTTGCACTCACAAGTTTCTGGGTTGAACAGTCTGTACTGTAAAACCAAATAGGAGAATATTTCAGGGGGTAAATGGTAAATTACTGTATCGTGAGCATTTTCTAACTAGAACTTAGATTCAACAAAAGAAAGGACTGTGATCAATCAATGAAAAAAATACAATTTATGCACTGAGAAAGAGCCCATAAAGTCAAGAGGAAATGACCACTGCATATTGTAGACTGATTAGCTGTAACCCCGCCCACACCCAGCTCATACCTGTATTAGTGACTTTTCTCCCCACTGTGACCAAATACCTGACAAGAAGCAGGAAAGAAGGGTTTTCTTTGGCTCAGTCTGCCTTCTCTGTTGCTGTGATAAGACACCATGACCAAGGCAACTCACAGAAGAGTTTATTTGGTCTTAGAGTTTCCGAGGGCAAGAGTCCATGACCATCATGACAGGGAATATGGTAGGCAGGCCGGCAGGCATGGTGCTGGGTATGTAGCTGAGAGCTCACATCCTGATCCATAAGCATGAGTTAGGGAAAGATAACTGGAAACGTCATGGGCTTTTGAAACCTCAAAGGTCGCTCCCTCCCAGTAATACACCTTCTCCAACATAGCCACACCTCCTAATCCTTCTTAAACAGTCCCACCAACTAGGGAAGAATTATTTAAACATATGAGCCTATGAGAGCTAGTCTTATGCCAACCAGCACACAGTCTAAGCAGGTACAGGGCACCTTGATGGAGAAGGCATGGCAACAGGCAGCTCCGTGGCAGAAGTGTGCAACTGGGATACCCTCCTCATATCTTAGCACAACAGAAAGAAGAGATAGGACAGGAAGTGGGGCTAGACATTTCATAATCAAACCATAAATAAAATGGAGGCTTTGCAAAAGAGATCAAGTTAGGGAGGTCAGAAGGATGGGTCCCTAATCCAAAAGGGCTGGTGGCCTTTTGAAGAGACAATAAAGTCCTCTCTTAGTCACGTGAAACCTGGGCAGAAGCCAGCCATGAAATCATTCTCACCAGGAGCCACATCAGCCAACCATACTAACCTGGAGGAAATAAATGTCCACTGTTTAGGCCACTCTGTCTACACTGTGTCAATCAGCCTGAGTTAGCTCAGAGACAAGGCAGGAGTGTGGGTAATATATATTCCCAGGGCTAAAGAATGCTTAAATTGTGTGTGTGTGTGTGCATCCAAAACAAATCACAAAAATGACACAATGGCCCCTGAGCATATGAAAACACATTCACCTTCACTCATAATAAGAAAATTGCACAGTAAAACTATAACAAGATATAATTTCTCACCCATCAGACTGGAAAAAAAGATTTAACAGGTGACAGTACTTGTCAGAGCTGGAGAAATAAGCAGACTCTCAAACGCCCTAGTGGGAATTCAGGATGGAATATCTTAGAAGCTTTTTTCTGAAAACTTCTCATGAAAGCATGCTTCCAAAAGAAAATACATAAATACATGGCTACTCATTGTGCCATCATTTGCACTTGCAAAAATAATTAGAATAAACTAAATGTTCATACAGACAAGAATAACCAAATAAACTAGTACAGAAATAAATAGCTAGGAAACAAATAAAAAATGATAAAGGTCCAAGTGCACGGACACAAATGATGTCCTAAATAGCACATTAGCAGACCCAAATCCAAAAGAACACTTATGGTGCACTGCCTTATACAACACATAAGAAATAAGCAGAAGTGGGTCTGCTAGAAAGTCAGCAGATACAATCCCTTGCTCTCAAGCTTGAGAGCTGTAGTTCAATCCTTAGGACCCACATGGTGCAGACAGAGATCTGACTTCCATAAGTTTATCTTCTGAATTATACCTGCAAGAGGAGGTACATGGACAAGTGCAGGCACACACATGCACAAGGACACACCAAGTTAAAAAAAAAAAGAAAAAGAAAAGTCCCTATGGACAGACTTTCTGTTTTTGATCACTGTCCTGATAGTATATTAAATGAATGTCTTTGGAGACGAAAACACACAGAAGCATTTGGGAACACAGCAGTGAGATGTACAATTCTATGGAGTTCTTTACAGTGTGTGTGTGTGTGTGTGTGTGTGTGTGTGTGTGTGTGTGTGTCTGTCTGTCTGTCTGTATCTATGTGTTTGTGTTTACTCACCTGTGTGTGCACGTGGAGACAAGAGGTTAACGTCAGTGTCTTCTTCAATTGCTCAACTTACTCTTTGAGACAGGGTCACGCTGAACCCAGAGCAGCCATTGCCATAGACGGGTTAGACAGTGGAGCTCCTGGGAGCCTCCTCTGTCACCTCCCAGGGCTGGAGTTACAGACTCACTTGCCACATCTGGCTTTTCTGTGGGTATGATGCAGGCTCCCATGCTTGTGCAGAGAACATTTTGCCTGCTGAGCCATCTCGCTCATCCCACAGTTTTTAAAGCTAACACTATTTCAAGGTAAAAACACTTGAACAACAACAACAACAAACAACAACAAAAAACTTTCAAGTTCAGTGCTTCATGGAGCATCAAGACATCAAACACAATGTAGTGCTTCCTGTGCTAGGTAGTTGAGAAAGGATGTGGCCCTGTCCTTCCAAATGCATATCACCTAATTGTCACCAGGAAGAAAGCAGCACACTGAGGCCAGCACTGCATGGTGGAGACTAGGGAAGAACAGAGCCCAGGCCTGAGCTAGAATAGGTACAGGATGTGTAGCATGTTCTGTATGAGTGTCCTGTAGCTGCTGTAACAAGCAATTATAAACTCTTGTGGCTTAAAACAACAGTGGCTGGAGACCCAAGATCTTGACGCTCAGCACGCACATACGATGTCTAAGTAGCAGGACTGCAGTGATTGCGGAGTGAGCAAGATCGGCTGTGCTGTGGACTCCAAAACGCCAGTGTCTGTGTTTTCCACGTGAGAGGAGAGCCCATGGGTACTGGGAATGAGTGGTTCCAGCCTCTGGCCACCCAACGCCTGAGATCCAGGGAAACAGTGCCAGGCTCTACCCATCTCCCTGAGACCTGTCAGACCTCAGGAGCTTTCAGGCTCTCACTCCAAGATGGCGGCACCCAGCTCTCAGAGTGTCTGGGCAGCTGGAGCTCAGTGATTGCAGAGTGAGTGAGCAAGTGGCGGGGCTGCTGACTCCGGGACATCCCCCGGTGAGAGGAGGGCTCCCAGGTTCCTAAGAAGACCTGTGGGTCCTTGGGATCACACAAGCTAGATGCCCTCATTCCAGTCCCTTGCCAATGGCTCCAAGTGGGCCACAGCCACCTGAGGAGGACTTCAGGCTTTTTCCTAAGATCTAGCCGCCAGTCCACAACCATAACCACCAGGCTGCTCCAGGAATATCCAGCCTCTTGCCCAGGGCTCTTCGCACACCCCAGAGAAATCCAGTGGGGATCAGGAACAATCAGCCAACTCCAGAGTCAACCAGACGGCTAAAGGCCAGCATAAGAACACAATCAACAAAAGCCAGGGCAATATGGCAACACCACTTATCTCACAGCAAGCAGCCCTGGATACCCTAACACAATTGACACACAAAAGATGACCTTGAATCCATGTTTATAAAAATGATAGAGGTCATTAAAGAGGAAATGAGTAAATCTCTGGCAGGCCATATGCTCAGTAGCTGACCAAACATACAATGTATTCCACAGGGCTGGTGTGTGTGTGTGTGTGTGTGTGTGTGTGTGTATGTTTCTTTTGGATGGTGTTTTATTTTGTTTTCTTGGTTTTAATTTTAATTTTTTATTTTTTGAGACAGGGTTTCTCTGTGTAACTTTGGCTGTCCTTGACTCACTTTGTAAACCAGGCTGGCCTTGAACTCACAGTAATCCTTTTGCTTCTGCACTCCCCCAGCCCCACCCCCACTCCAAGTCCCTGGGATTAAAGGCCTGCACCACCACGCCCTGCATTTTCTTAGTTTTATTGTTGTATTAGGTTTTCATTTGTATTTTGAGAAAGAACTTAGAAGTGGGTGGGTAGGAAGGGGAAGAGGATCTGGAAGGACTTGGGAGAGGGGAAGAATTTGATCAAATTATATACATTGAAATTTTATTTTAAATTATAATATTCTAGACACAATTTGTATATAGGATTAGCAAATATTTTCTCTCATTCTGTATGCCAACCTTTGATTTAATAGTATCTTTTCAAATTCAATTCTCAACTAAATAAAGCTCAATTTGGCTAAAAAAGAAAGAAAGAAAGAAAGAAAGAAAGAAAGAAAGAAAGAAAGAAGAAATACAGAAAAATACAATAAAAAAGATAGAGGCATTTAAAGGGGAAATGAATAAATCACATAAAAGAAATACAGGAAAATACAAACAGGCAAAGGAAATAAATAATGGTTCAAGACCTTAAAATGAAAATAGAAACAATAAAGAAAATACAAACTGAGGAAATCCTGGAGATGGAAAACTTTGGGAAAAAAACAGAAACTACAGAGGTAAACATCATCAATAGAACACAAGAGATGGGGAAAGAATATCAGAGGAAGAAGATATAAACAAATAAATCAATATATCTGTCAAAGAAAATGTTAAAAGTAAAAAATTCCTGACCAAGAAATCAGACATTATGAAAAGATGAAACTTAAGAATAATAGGACTAGAAGAAAGAGAAGATTCCAGCTCTAAGACCCAGAAAGTATTTTCAACAAAATCAAAGAAGTAAAGAATCCCTAACCTAAAGAAAGAAGTGCCTGTAAATACACAAGAGGGCTGCAGAACACCAAATAGATTATACCAGAAAAGAAAATCCTCCCACTACATAATAATCAAAACACTAAATGTACAGAACAAAGAAAAGATATTAAAAGCTGCAAGGGGAAACAGCCAAGTAACATGTACAGGCAAACCTATCAGAATCACACCTGACTTCTGAACAAAGGCTCTAAGAGCTAGAAGGGTCTGGAGCACATGTCTTGCAGATAAGATATTCCACAACAAAACAAAATTCAAATAATCTCTATGCACAAACCCAGCTCTACAGAAGATACTAGAAGGAATGCCCAAGTAGGTTAACTACTCGCAAGGAAACATAGGAAATAAATGACTCTACCTCAGCAAAACCAAATGGACCCATCGTTCTGCTGCACACAAGAAACACACCTTAGCAACATAGACAGACATTACCTCAGAGTTAAGGCCTGGGAAAAGGTTTTCCAAGCAAACGGACCCAAAAGGCAAACTGGAGTAGCCATTTTAATATCTAATAAAATAAAATTTCAACCAAATTTAATCAAAATATATGGGAAAGGACAGTTCATTCTCATTAAAGGGAAAGTCCACCAAGATGACAGCTCAATTCTGAACATCTATGCCCCAAATACAAGGACACCCACATTTGTAAAAAGAAACATTACTAAAGCTTAGATCACTCATCAATCCCCACACATTAATAGTGGGAGACTTCCAATAACCCACTCTCCTCAAAGGACAGGTCATGAATACAGAAAGTAAATGGAGAAATGATGAAGCTAACAGATGTCATGAATCAAATGAAACTAGCATATATCTACAGCACATTTCACCAGAATGTGCCTTCTTCTCAGCTCCACATGAAACTTTCTCCACATTTGACTATATAGTTGGTCACAGAGCAAGCATCAACTGATAGAAGAAAATTGAAATAACCCCTTGTATTTAATCAGATCACCATGGACTAAAGCTGGACCTCAACAACAGAAATAACAAAAAGCCTACACACACATGGAAACTGAACAACTCTCTGCTCAATAATTACTGGGTCATAAAAGAAATAAGGAAATTGAAGTCTCCCTAAAATTCATTGAAAATAAAGGGACAACCCAAACTTATGCGATACAATGAAAGCAGTGCTAAGAGGAAAGTTCATAGCACTAAGTGCCTTCATAAAAAAATTAGAGAGATCTCATATCAACAATTTAATAGCACACCTGAAAGCCCTAAAAAAAGAGAATTGAACACACCCATAAGGAGTAGATGGCTGGAAATAATCAAACTCAGGGCTGAAATCCATAATTACAAACAAAAAGAATACTACAAAGAGCCAATGAAACCAAGAGCTGGTTCTTTGAGAAAATCAACAAGATAGACAAAACCTTTAGCCAAACTAACTAAGAGGCAGAGACACGATATCCAAATTAACAAAATCAGAAATGAAAAGGGGAACATAACAAACACTGAGGAAATCCAAAGAATCATTTGGTCTTACTTCAAAATCCTATATGCCACAAAATTGGAAAATCTAAATGAAATGGACAATTTTCTTAATAGACTCCACTTACCAAAGTTGAATCAAGATTGGGTAAACCATTTAAATAGTCCTACAGCCCTTAAGGAAATAGACGCAGCCATTAAAAGTCTCCCAACCAAATAAAGCCCAGAGCCAGATGGTTTCAGTGTAGAATTATACCAGACCTTCAAAGAAGAGGTAATACTAATGCTCTTCAAACTATTCCATAAAATAGAAACAGAAGATACACTGCTAAACTCATTCTATGAAGCCACAGTCAGCCTGGTACCTAAACCACACAAAGACCCAACAAAAAAAAAAAAAAAAAAAAGAGAGAATTTCAGACCATTTTCCCTTATGAACATTGACACAAAATACTCAATAAAATACTTGTAAAACAAATCCATAATCAAATTAAAAAGATCATCCACTATGACCAAGTAGGCTTCATCCCAGGCATGCAGGGGCGACTTGACAAACTGAAAGAAAAAACCCACATGATCATCTCATTAGATGCCAAAAACGCACTTGACAAAATCTAACACGCTTCCATGTTAAAAGTCTTGGAGAGGTCAGGGATACAAGGCCCATACCTAAACACAATAAAGGCAATATACACAGTATATACAATAAAGCCTATATATAGCCACCATCATACTAAATGGAGAGAAACTTAAAGCAATTCCACTGAAATCAGGGACAAGACATTCTCTCCATATCTCTTAAGTACAGTACTTGAAGCCCTTGCTAGAGCAATAAGACAAAAAAGAGCTCAAGGTATACAAATTGGGGGGGGGGGGGGGGAAGGGTAACCTATTTAAAAAGAAAATGAAAAAAAAAAAAAAGGAACCCAAAAATTTCCCCGGGAAACCCCCAAATAATAAAAAAAAAAGATAAAAAAAGGGGGTGAAAAAAAAAAAAACTAAAAAAAAAAAAAAAAAAAAAAAAAATCAGCAGCCGTCCTGTATACAAAAGACAAGCAGACTGATAAAGAAATTAAGGAGGCAACACCCTTCACAATAGCCACAAATAATATCAAGTATCTTGGTGTAACTCTAACCAAGCAAGTGAAAGACTGTGTGACAAGAACTTCAAGTCTCAAAAGAAAGGAACTGAAGAACATATCAGAATATGGAAAGATCTGCTATGCTCATGGGCCGGTAGGATTAACATAGTAAAAATGGCTATTTTACCAAAAGCAATCTACAGATTCAATGCAATTCCCAGCAAATTACCCAAATAATTCTTTACAGATCTTGAAAGAATAACCCTCAACTTCCTATGGAAAAACAAAAAACCCAGAAGATATAGACAAACCTATACAATAAAAGAACTTCTGTAGGTATTTCCATGCCTGACGTCAAACTGTAACACAGTACAACAGTAATAAAAGCTGCATGGAACTGGCATAGAAACAGACTGGTGGATCAATGGAATCAAACTGAAGGCCCAGAAATAAACCCACACCCCATGGCTTAGTGAGGAAGAGTGGACAGGTACTTTGCAGATGGGAGCCTCACTTTGGCATCACAAGTCATTACTTGCCAAAGAACATGTGACAGAATACTATAAAACTTATTGCACCACGCCTTCCAGGAATTCATCCCAAGTAAGCCATCGTGGTGTAAAATTCAAAGTTGCAAAAGGAATTCTGATACCTCCGAAATGCCTACAAACTCATAATTGGTCAAAGCCACCAAAATAGCATACGTGAAGAAAGGTTTATTTGGTTCATAGTTTCAGAGAGATGCCAGCCCATCATCATAATGGTTCAGTGCCCTTCAAAGAGCACTTAAGATTCAAATCATAGCACCATATAATGATTTCCTCCCATTAACTAAAAATAAATAGATAAATAAGTAAATAAAATAAAACAAAAAGTCTAAGGTAGTTCTTTTTTTTTTTAACCTGGTTTTATTTTTTTATTTTTTATTTTTTCCATTTTCTTTTTTTTTAATATATATATATTTTTTTATTAATTTATTCTTGTTACATCTCTATGGTTATCCCATCCCTTGTATCCTCCCATTCTCCCCTCCCTCCCATTTTCCCCTTATTCCCCTCCCCTATGACTGTTCCTGAGAGGGATTACCTCCCTCTGTATATGCTCATAGGGTATCAAGTCTCTTCTCAGTGACCTGCTGTCCTTCTTCTGAGTGCCACTAGGTCTCCCCCGCCAAGGGACATAGTCAAATGTGAGGCACCAGAGTACATGAGAAAGTCAAATCCCTCTCTCTACTGAAGTGTGGAGACTGTCCTGTCCATGGGCTAGATCAGGGTAGGGGTTTAAATTTTACTGCCTGTATTGTGCTTGGCTAGTGCCTTAGTTTGAGCGGGACCCCTTGACCCAAATCTGCCTATCATAATGTTCTTGTAGGTTTCTAGGACCCACTGGATCCTTCTACATTGCTATTCTCCCATTGTTCTCTCATCTAGAGTCCCAATAGGATGTCCTCCCCTCTGTCCCAGTTTTCTGGTAAGGGAAGGCTTTCGTGGGACATACCCATTGGGCTAGTATGCAGATATAAGTGAGTATATACACCATTTGAGTCTTTCTGCTTCTGGGTTAACTTACTCATTATGATCATCTCTAAGGTAGTTCTTAATCGTCACAATAAGACACCATGACCAAGGCGATTAATATGGAGCTAAAGGTTCCAGAGGGTTTGAGTCCTTTACCATGATAGTGGGAAACATGGCAGCAGGAAGGCAGGCATGGTGCTGCAGCAGTAGCTGGGCGCTTACACATTTATCTGCAAAAAGGAGGCAGAGAGTCCTAACTGGGTCTCCCATAGGCTTCTGAAACCTCAAAGCTCGCCCCAGTAACACAGCACCTACAACCAGCCTGAGCCTTTTTCTCCTTCTCAAACAGTTCTGCTAACTGGGGATCAGGTATTCAAACATAGAGCCTTTGGGGGCTGTGTTGATTTGAATGAGAATGGCCCGTAGGCTCATTGCTTGGTCATTAGGAAGTGGCAGAGATTAGGAGGTGTGGCCTTGTTAGAGAAGGTGTGGTCTTGTTGGAGTAGGTGTGGCCTTGTTGGAGGAAGTGTGTCACTGTAGGTGGGCTCTGATCTTTTAAATGCTCAAGCCAGGCCCAGCTTTTGCCTGCTGCCTGTGGATCCAGATGCAGAACGCACCATGTCTGCCTGTGTGCTACCATGTCTCCCACCTGATGACAATGCACCAAAACCTCTGATCTGTAAACAAGTCCCAATTAAACGCTTTCCTTTACAAGAGTTGCCATGGTCCCGGTGTCTCTTCACAGCAATAAAACATTAACTAAGACAGGGGCCATTTTCATTCAAACCACCACATTCCGTTCCCTGCCTCCTGTAGACTTACAGTCATATTTTAGTGCAAAATGCATTTGGTCTAACTTCACAAGGTCCCATAATCTTTCAGTGTCAACCGAGTTTGAAAGTCTAAAGTCGCTTCTGAGATTCAAGGCAATCTCTTCACTTTAACTAGCTGTAAGCCAAAATCAAAAGACAAATTACATACTTTCAACATACAATGGCACAGAATAGACATTAGCATCCCAAAGGGGAGAGACAGAGATGCAGCGAGAACTACAGGGCTGAAGCACACGGAGGAAGGGAGCAGACACTGTAAGAGCTGAGGACCAGCAAGTCGGCTAAGAGACTTAGCGTTTTCTCTATATGACAAGGAAGCTGAATCCATGAAATTCTCAAAATATGGTTGCCTAAACAAAACAATGACAACACCAGTTGGCACGCCGACATGTATGGGGGGGAATCTCACAAGGCCCTGACTCCAGATAAAGAGCTACACGCAATTGATGGCTGCTGAGTGTTCTCTAGGGATAAGAACCTTCATTGGCTAGTCAATCCCAGTAGTAACACCTAAACACACGTACATATAAGCAACACTAAATGAATTCATGTGTGTGTGTGTGTGTGTGTGTGTGTGTGTGTGTGTGTACACATAATTACAGAAGAAGGTTGTGAATTTGAGAAGGAGTGAGGATATATGGGAGGAGTTAAAGGAGAAAGGAGAGGTGGAAATGACATACAGAGCTCATGTATGAAATTCTAAGAAAAATAATAAATTGTTCTTTAAAGGTGGAGTGGTCAATGGAAACACCTGACACTGACCTCTGGCCTTCATGTACACAAGCATGCATGTGAACATGCTCACATGTGCCACACACACACATGCACACACACACACACACGTGTGCACACACGTACACAGAAACACACATGAACACACACGTATACAAACACATACACACACAGGCACACGCACACATGCACACAGAAACATGTATGCATACACATGTACACACATGTACACACACATACACACACATTCTCACACACACACACACACACACACACACACAGGATTATATAGTAGCACCTGCACTTTGCTGTTTTATTATCATTCTGTAACAGTTTTTCCAACACAGGAGGATCCGGGTGCTTTTTTGTGAGTCTGTGAGGGAGGGCACAGCAAGGATTTTAATTCAATCTTGCTAATGTCTTAGTGTTTTTATTATACTTAATGTAGGCATAAACACCTGGAAAGAGTTTCAACAAAAACTCTCCATGGTGGACAGTGTACACATTTTCCTTTTGAACTTGGATTTTTATTACTATTAGCATTTCTCATTTCATGTGGTCTTCAATTATGGTAAGAGAACTGGGAAGAAAAATGCTCAATTATTCTAGGTGTATGTCCTCAGTTGTAAATTCCGGAAACTTCAAGTTCATTTTCTATGTTCTACAAAATTATGTGTGTCAGATCCGAAGGGGGGAAAAAATCCTATGGTGAGGGAGGAGGTCCTCTTCTGTCACAGGCCTAGGGGAGGGGAATAGTGTGAAAGAGGGAGGGAGGGGGGAATGGGAAGATACAAGTGAGGAGATAACAATTGAGATGTAATCTAGATAAATTTTTTTTTTTTAATCCAGCTCCCCAGATTCTGTCTGCTAGACAAAAAACCAGCTCTCCCCAAGATCTTGTGAAGTCAGTCAGTTCTCCTCTACCGAAGGAGATGTTTCCTTTTCATGGGCAGAAGGGACAAGTGGCTACCTGTGGTACTGACAAGCAGACCAAAGTGCACGCTAGCCTCCAGGCTCACGCAGCATCAGAAGCACCTGTTATACATTCCAAAGCCCATGCTGGCGTCCTGATCCTCCCCTACCCTAAACTTCTCCAACTCATGGGCTTCCCAAGCTACCAATTTCTCCTTATAACCCTGCTATCTCAGCCAGACCCTCTCTTACGCCTTTCTCTCTTAGTCCGCTCTCTGCTCCTCTCCTGATCCTTGCCCTCGGCCCTCTCTGTGTCTTCAGCACCGCCTCTCTTCTGGCTAAGACCTCTTGGCTGGCCATGTTCAGTCTACTACTTTCTCTCCCTGCTCTCGACTCTTCCAGATGCCTCTGGCTGTATTCTCCTTCATATCTACAATAAAAAGCTTTCGTTTAACCATAACTTGGAGCAGTCGTGTTGCCCATTTGTACATCTGGTGCTGAAATCCTCAGTTTATACTGTGTATGAAGACTACGTGACCAGGAATGATGTGGTTAGAATAAGAACGGCCCCCGTAGGCTCATATATTGGTCACTAAGGAGTGGTGCTATCTGATAGGATTAGGAGGTGTGGCTCTGTTGGGGGTAGATGGGCTTTGAGGTCTCAAAAGCCCACGCCAAGTCCAGGGTCTCCGTCTTCCTGCTGCCCGGGTATCGGGACATAGCTTCTTCTCCGCCATGTCTGCCTGTGTGCCGCCATGCTCCCACCATAATGACAACGGACTAAACCTCTGAAACTGTAAGCCAGCCCCAAATAAATGGTTCCCTTTATTAGAGTTGCTGTGCTTATGGTGTCTCTTCACAGCAATAGGAGACTTACCAAGACAGGTGAGGAGAAGAAAAAAATCCTAGAAAAAAGTAAAAGATCTGAGGGTGCATGGCTTAGCCTAGATGCCATTTTCTCATCTTTCTCAAACATTTCTCTCTGTTCTTGGAGGGCTGGGGAAGAGGAGCCTGAGGCTGAGGCTGCTCTGCCTCCTACCCTGCAAGAAACACGTCCTCATCTGTACCAGAAAGAGCCTTTTAGCAATTCGGGATAAATCACTTCTGCCCCCAACCAGGCTTTGCAGCCTGCAGGCACAGATAGGCTGGGAGGTGTTTTTAAGCTTCTCTGCAAAGTTCCTCTGAGGTTTCTCTCGTTTTGCTGTTCTTTTGAAAAACCTTATTTCAATTAGAAACAGCTAAATGCTTGACTTCAAGGGAACGGTCAGGTCAATTATAATGCAACCATGGGATGGGATGTTATTATGTAACGCTTACAGATTGCACTTAGGGGTTTTTAATCACTGCACATGGGAAGACACAAATGGAAACTGTGACACACAACACGGTCTACACAGCTTAATAACCAATCACCTAGGAAGTATATGGAGAAAAGCGTAGAAAATGCCAACAGATGACAACAGCCCAATGGTCCACTGACTAATGAATGAACAGTGTGGTACCACCACATGATAGTGTATTATCTAGCCATTAAAAACACTGACACAGGCTGCATAATGCTAAGTGGAAGGAGCCAGTCCAAAAAACACATACTGCGTGATTCATAGACATGCAGTGCTCCTGGGGCAAAGATGAACATAGAAGGATATAAGCGCTCCCAGGGAGGTAGAAGCCATGGTTCCATGGGTGCAGTTGGCGGGGTGGGGAGGTGCATTGTTGAGAATGTTCTGAAATGGGAGTGGCTACAGATATTAGAAAGTGCTGGTGAGAACACTGGAGCAGGAGGGGCTTATGGTACATGACTCATCTCAAAAGAAATTAATTAGGAGGCTAGGGCGATGGTTCAGGAGACAAAGCACCTGCCACATTAGCTTGAGAATGGAAGTTCAGATCCCCAGTACCCACAAGGCAGGTGTGGAAGGCACAGACAGTACAAACTGGCTAGCTGTGCTAACCAAATTGGTGTGCTTAAGCTTCAAGTGAGAGAGCCTGCCTTGATATATGTGATACGTGGTATCAACCTCTGGCCTCCACACATGTGCACATATATGCATGTGTGTGCCTACATGTTTCTCATAGCACCCCAAATTCTGAAAGCCCTGTTGTCTTCCAGCTACCAACCTCAGCTAATAGCTCCTTGGCTTATGAATTATGCAAGCCCAGGTGTGTCCAGCTGCTGCAAATAGATCTGAAACAGCTGTTAGGCTTAGTGTCTCCTACCTTGTCCTATTCCCTGCCTCTCCTGCTGCCCTGACCTGCTCAACATCCTGTGTGCACCCCCAACACTCCTCCATTTAATCTCTTCTTCCATTTCTCTGCTTGTGAATGCCACCTCCACTATCCACACCACACTGGACAAAGGCTTGGCTGTGTAGTGCCTGCCTAGGCATTGGGTGTGCAGACGGCTGGCAAGTATTTGCTCATAGAGTGATCATTGTACAGGGCCCAGGCACACAGATACTCGCTGTGTGTGGCTGAAGTGGGATTCTTTATGGGACACTGAAAGGCCTTCCTGAGAATGGCTCTGTCACCCTGCCTGTGTTCAAGCCTGGCTTTGCTATGTTTTACCTGTGACCTTGGGTAAGTCACTGGGCCTCTGTAAACCTCACGCCTATTGTGGAATCAGGCCAATGTTGGGAAAGTGGCCGGGACAGGGTCTTGGCATGATGGATGGGTGGGTTCTGTCAGGTCCCAAAGAAACCTGGGACAAGGCTTATTCAGTACTTGTAGCTCCTCCCAGCACGGCTCACCCAGCCCCCTACCCTAGAACTCTGGGGCTCAGGGGCTGAGGTTACCTTCTCTTTCCCCAGCCTCTCATGCTATGGAGACCTGTTATTTTGGCCATGTGCTCGTTCGTTCCTCTGTTCTTCTTTTGGTCCACTTGCCCTCTCTCCCCTCATGGTCTGGTTCAGTCTGAACTTTTCCAGATGCCTCTGGCTGTACTCTCCCTCATAGCTATAATAAAAAGCTATGCTTTGACCACATCTAGGAGCAGTCAGGTCTTCATTTTCACTCTGGTTCTTCAAGTATTGTAGTATCACACTAATGATACACATCTCTCTAGACTCCCAGGCCATTTGTTACCCTTCCTAGTCCTCACTCAGCCAGAAGCAGTTTCCAAGCAGATTCTGTATTTCCACAGACAGTCTCCTGTGGAAGTTTAAATGTTTGTCCCCTCCAACCCATGTTGAAATTGAATTGTCACTGTAACAGTATTAGGTAAATGGGGCCTGTGGGCTGGGGCTACAGCTCAGTTGGTAAAGTGCTTCCACAAAGCCCTGGTTCCATTACCAGCTCAACATGACCTGAGTGCTGCAGTGCAGGCATGCAATCTCAGTGCTTGGAAGGTTAAGAGAGGAGCATCAGAGGTTTAAGGTTATTCATAGAGGCCTGCTTGGCCAGCACAAGACTCTATCTTTAAAAACAAAAACATAAAACCTGGAGCCAGGTCCTGTCCTTGGAGATGTGGCAGACACATGACCATCTCTGCCTCGGGTCCCCACTCTGCTGAGGGCATTCTATAGAGGCCAAATGGCAATTCAGCATTTTTTCCTTGCAGGGCCACAGGGGTACAGGGGTACAGGGCTAGGACAGCCACCATGACGACAAATGTCAGTGTGCTGACAGATGGCCTGCTGCCCCCCGGGAATGGGTCTGGATTCAAAGAAGCAGGTCAAAGCCCTGTGGAAAGTAATAAAAAGTGGCCTGGGGCCTTTCACATGGGCAGAGCAGGTGAGTTTCCTATGGGAAGAGCCTCTGGGGCCTGCCCGAGTTATCCCAATCACTGGTTTGAAATAGGCTCAGGGCAAGCTGCTGGGTCTGGTAAAATGAGGTCAGGGCCATCGGGCCCTCCTCCTAGGACTACCTGAGGACAGCTGAGATGACTCAGGAGGAGGCACCTGGAGGGGCGTGGCCTGCAAAAGAGGCCACTGAATGACACTTTTCTATCATAATCATGAAGATTCCAGTAATGCCCCTGGGGAGACCAGAGAGTGAGCAGAGGCACCACACAGGGAGACACCACAGACACTCCAGATGCTTAGGGAGCCATAACTCAGCCATCTGCAATGGAAAACCCTGTCTCATCTCCTTCCTTGCTGGCTGAGAACCACCTCCAAAAGAGCTGTTGGAACTAGCTAGAAGGGCATGAGAGGGCAGGGACAGAAACAAGATTTTTCAAGACTGGATCTTATCCCTTCCAACCCCAGATCCTCCACCTGCTAGCTCTGTGACCTTGGGCAAGTTGCTTAACCTCTCTGTGCCTCAAGTAAGGCAGGGATAATGTCAGTGCTTCCTCCCTCACAGGGCTAGAGGACTCACTGCAGGCGGAGCAGCGGCTGAGCACTGTGGCTGGCACAAAGGAGCTGACAATGTTGTATATCTGGAAAAATCAAAAAAACTGTTCTGCTCTCTCACTGCCACCTCTTCTGTCATTTCTACTGGTCTTTTACTGGTTGTAGTCTGAGCAGCTAGAACTTTCCAGGTCCCAAACCTTAAGCAAGATGTAAAGGAATCAGGACTCGCTCTTGGTGTACTGAAGGCAGGGACGGGGCAGAAGGGCACAGTTTATTATGTATGTCACACATATGCAGGGTTCCGGGCTGGCTTAGTGGTTCCCAGGCAGATGGCCAGATATCAGGGTACTGCCACTGCATCCTTGGGCAAATGTCAACCTCCGTGAGCCTCAGCTTGTTGACTTTTAGTGAAGGATGCTAAGCTGTCTACCACTGAGATGGTTCGGGACTCATCAGGTACCCAGTCCAGATCCACTTCTCGGGTGATTTGGGCTGTCCTGGCTCTTTCTGCCTGCTGTCTCACGTCAAAGGTGGGGAAGCAGGAAAGGAAGGGGTCCTCTGCAGGCTTGGCTAGGACATGCTTTCTCTTCTCTACAACTAGCAAGTTCATTTCTGTAACCGGAACACAGTTGGGTTCTAAAATAGTATTAACACTGAGCTCATAGGGTGTCTGTGGTCAGCATGTTTTTTTTTTTCTCCGCCCTCCACTTTTCCCTTTATGGCCTTGAACACACTGATAGGGATGTTCTGGGGAAACACAGTCTTGCATCTGAACTTCTGCCCCCATTTCAGCCCCGTTGGTGCCTTTTCTAATAGGTAATGAGGACTCAGCTGGGCTGCGCTGATGTGATTTCCCGCTGCATGCCCCTATGCTATAATGGTGCCATGCCCAAAGCCCCCCACCCTGCAAAATGGCAGTGCTGGTGACGCTGTCCTAAACTAAAAGATTCTGGCGGGGGTAAACAGAAGATTGTTATCAGGCAAATAAGCCTAAAGGTTTCTGGTTAGTAGACAAGCAGATTTCTCAAGGTGGTTTGTTTTGACCAGGAGCTACCTTTCCTTCTCCAGGAACCCCCCTTAGTCTTCCCCCAAAGTCCAACTACTTGTGGCAAGGGCTATTTGGATAGCCCGTTTCAGCCCACATTCTCACCCTGCTGACTGTCATGAAATTTGTTTGCCTTTCTACCATTTTGCTCTTCACTCTGTACTTCCCCTTCCCAGAGATAGCCTTGGAGGTCGGATCCCCAAGAAATCTTTTTTTCTGCTCACTCAGTGAGCAGTAGCTCGGTAGTGTCTTTGTACCATTGCTTATAAATGGTACGTGTCCCTTTGCCTCCCTCGATTTGTTTACTCGGTCATTTCTATAATCACATCACTACAGCACCAGACGCATGATTACCCACTTCATTCTCCCTTGGCCCCTGGGAGCTCCCTCAGGAACCCCTGTGCACACTGACTATACTTCACTTATTAACTTTTTTTCTTGGTCCTGTTTTAGCATGTCTTTGCCTTCTGGCACCTGAAATTACAAGCTTGGGCTAGCTCAATTGGTAGAGTGCTTGTGTAGCACACACAAAACTCTGGGCTGGATCTCCAGCACTGCATAAATTGGGTATGTGCTACAGGCCTGTGATCCCAGAACTTAGGATTATAAGAAGGCCAAAAGGTTAAGGTCATCTTCCCTACACAGTGGTTTGAGGTCAAGCTGGGTTCCTGGAAAACATCCACTGTCCCACTGCCCCACGCCCCCCACCAAACACACACACACACACACACACACACACACACACACACAGAGAGAGAGAGAGAGAGAGAATGAGAGAGAGTGAGAGAGAGACATATGTAGCCAAGGCTGGGTTCAAATTAGTACTTTTCCATATTCAGCCTCTAAAGTAACTGGGATTATAGCCCTCGGCCAGTATGCCTAAAAGAAAATCATAAACAGAAAGTCAGAAACCCATCTTAGACTCTCTCTGTTGTTAAGTTTCAACACCACCGCCCCCCAACACACACACAAGGCTGATATGCCTATTTAATATATCAAAGCAGACACTGAACTTTCCAGGCCAGGGGCTGAGCCTCCCTACCCTTATAGGTTGTTTCCTACATTATTTTGGTTTCCTGCCCTTTTTGTTCCTTTGGCCTCCTGACTACTGTACCTAGTGCTATCATGGGCACTCTGCTCCTTCTTTTATGGCCCATGCTATCCCTGCCTAAGGTGGTTCACGCTTTGCCTTACGCATTCCTCTAGCACAGTGGTCCTCAACCTTCCTAATGCTGCAAAGCTTGAACACACCACCTCATGTTGTGGTGACCCCAGCCATGAAATTGGTTTCATTGCTACTTCATAACTGTATTTTTCTACTGTTATGAATCACAATGTAATATCTGAGAATGACCCCTGTGAAAGAGTCGGTTTGCCCCCACCCCCACCACACACAAAGGGGTCTCGACCCACAGGTTGAGAACCACTGTTAGTAGCCCGGAGCTCCACTGGAGCCTCTGTTCATTTTCTGTTGCTCTTCATTTAAAGCTGAGGCCCACTGGCCTGCACAAAGATCCCCAGATGCCCCAGCACAACCTATAGAAAGGACTACAGGGCCACCCTTGTGTGCTTGGTGTTGACTGCGTTTTTTTGAGAGGGGGCAAGTTTTGCTATTCAGCACAGGCTGACCAGGGACTGACTACCTCACCCAATGAGCCTCAAACCAGAGACCCTTTGCCTCTGCCTCCACCTCCACAAGGGCCGGAAGCACATGTGCAAGCCACGGGCAGGGGCAGCAGTGAATTTCTGGGCTGACTTTGCATCCTTTCCCCTTCTTGGTGTGTTTGTTCATTCCAGGGGCTCTTTCTCTTCTCTGGATCCTTTCAGACTTCCTGTGTAGATGACCCTGTGAAAACAGTTTCGTTTCTTCTTTTCTTTTTTTTTTTTTCTTCTTGACTTACTGAACTAACTACAACTTCTAGAATGTACTGAGCTATGTGTTAGGACACTTCTGGCTTCCTCCAATCTTAGGCAAAGGCACTTAGTGCTTCAACAACATGTCAATGAAGCTGCATAATCCATGTCTGCTGTATGTATTGTTTTAAGATATTATTTTTAAGTGTGTGTGTGTTGTCTGAGTGTGTGTGCATATGTACATATGTGTGGATGCGCATGTATGCATGCGCATCTGGAGATCAGAAAACACCAAATGTCTTAATGTGATTTCTCTCCACCTTAAATATTATGGCAGGATCTTTCACTTGGATCTAGAGCACATAGAGTTGGCTAGCCCAGCTTAGCCAGTTTGCTCTGGGGACCCTCTGTCTCTGCCTCCAGAGTGCTGAGATAACAGGTGGCCACCATACCTGTGGCATTTATTGCATTTGCGTGTACTCTGGGAATCCCAGCTCCCATCCTCACACGTATGCAGCGAGCACTTCACCCACTGAGCCATGTCTCCAGACCCTTTGTTCCTTCCACACTGGTGACTCTGCTGATCTCTTAGGGGTAGTTTACCTACATTCATGAAGAGACATGTTTTGCAACTCTCCTTCCTGGTGCTAAGTTTGCTTGGTCATAGTAATACACTGCTTTGGCTTCATAAAATGAGTTGGGAAGTATTCCCTCATCTATTTTCAGAAAGAGACTTAACCTTTTGGTAACTGTTATTTGTAAAAGTGTCTGGGTTTGTGTTTTCTTTTTTGGATGGCTTTTAACTACAAATGTAATTTCTTTGACATATATCTTGAATATACACATTATCTATTTTCCTTTCCTAGGTGTGAACAGTTAGTCATTCAAGAAATCGGTCCATTCATTTCATGTTGTGGAATAAAAGGGAGAACACTGTTTGCAAAATGCACTTAAACTCTGGAGAATTCTATAAACATTAGGCAATTATTTCTGTCACCTTAATTACAAATGCCAGCTAAAATCAGATAAAATTCCTTAGCACTGCCAAGTATGTTCTTTTGAACTGAGTTTTTTGTTTTTGTTTTTTACCATCAGGAATTATATAAATGTGAAGATGGTATTTGTGTTATTTTCATTATGATCAACATATGATCAACAGTGTTTCTAAGGTACTTTGATGTCCTCTGCCGCTTCTTTCTTTTAATATCCAGCCAAGTTAGGGTCCCCAGGAGGATGTGGTACACAGCCCAGTTGAAGGATCTTCATTTAGCAAGCACCATATAATTGCACCCCTCTCTCACCACGAGGGAAGAGAGAGCAACCGTGGAGACTGTCAGGCTCCTCTGCTCTAGCAGGATTCTCCAAGGGAGCATGGGACACAGTCAGCAGGCAGTGTCAAGCTGAATTGTGGGCAGGGGTCTTGTGGGAGCTCAGGCCTCAGGACTCTCCTCACAGCTTGCCTTTCCCTTCCTCTGGCCTTCTCTTACCTCAGGTATAAATGAGTGAAGTTGGCGGTTGAGATCTGAGCATGGACTGGTCTCTTCCACCTGTTTTCTACTGCAGAACCAGAGAGTGACTCTGGAACATTCCCAGAGCACCTGCAGTCGTGCTATCCAGCCTGCTTTAGCACAAGGCTATCAGCACTGAGCAAGGGCTGGCCATTCAGGTTGCATGCCCTGTGAGCAGAAAGTGTACTGTGATGGTTGGTGAATCTTGTCAACTTGACTAGGTTTCAAATCCCATGAAAACACACCACTGGGTGTCTGGAATGGTTTTTCCAGAGAGGTTTCATCGAGCTTTTACCCTAAATGTGGGTGATGATACTCCATGGGCTAGAGTCCCAGTCCACATCCCGCATGCGGATACAGCGTGAGCAGCCGCCTCACACTCCTGCTGCCATGCCCTGCCCACCATGATGGGCTGACTGTACCCTCAAACTGTGATCCAAAATAAACCCTTTCCTAAATTACTTTCTGTCAGATATTTGGCCATGACGATGAGAAAAATGAATGAATGCAGCCTCTAACACCACTTCCACCACCATGCCTAGCCCTGCTGGGATGTTCAAGCCAGGATACAAGGGAGATAAAGCTGAAGATCAGAGCTTGGTCGGTCGAGCCTTACCCTGACCACAGACCCAGGAGCCATTTGCTGAGCACCAACTATATGTAGCTGGGCACCTGGGCTCTACCTCACACAGCTGGAAGCAGGGACACTTCATCAGACACAGACTCCTGACATGCGTGGGACCAACGGTCCTACAGCTCTTGCAGAGCTGAGTGAAGATCTGAATGGATGATGCAAACAGGTTTCCTGCCACTCAGTGGGTGCCCAGCATAGGCTGTTGCTCTGAGGAAGCTCAATCCAGAGAGAGCAGTCGGACAAAGCATAGCCCAACAAGAGCTAGTCCATAGAGGGGTCACTCTGGCCCCACAAAGGCAACACACAGCCTAGGCTCTGGGATAGACCCACAAAGAGTAGACTGTCTCTGTCACCAAGATACTATTTCTACCCCAGATGCATGAGAGGCATGCTCCAAAAGCCACAAGCTGCAGACAGTGGTCCCACAATGGGACATTCCCAGGAGCAAAGATCCTGCTCCAAAGATCCCAGCTAGGACAGCAGTGTAGTCCTCATGGTGGGAAAGCAATGGGCTCCCAGCCTGGACAGACTAGGCAGAGGCCATAGAGTTGGGTCAACCTCAAGGGGCTTTGGAGGCACAGTGATTCCTAGGCAGACATCAGGACTTTTATATCTTTTTCCTCCCTTCCTTGGTCCAGTTACAATCATGGGGTGATGGTAGAACAAAGCACATAGCTAGGAGACTCAGAAGGGCCAGTTCTGGGACCTCTGTGTGATTCTGGACAAGTTATTGCATTTCTCTGTGCCTTAGTTGCTCATCTGTTAAATTGTGCCATGACTACTCCCCACCCCTGCCCCCATGGGGCTATAGAAAGGATTAAATACAAGCAGATGTATTTAAATGTTAGCACCATGTTTCACTCATAATAACCCAGTAATGAAAGCAACCACTATTACAATTGCTTCTGAATGCCATTCAATATAGGCGGTCCCTAAGGGAACAAAAGAGGCTTAGTGGTTGGCTCTTTGGAAGGACTGGAGACTGGCTAGGTATGGGAGGGCAGAGTAAAGAAATAGGAAGAATCCAGAGACAAACTGTAAGAGGGGCTCCCTGCTGGGAAGGTAGGCAAGATCCAAGCTGTAGGGACCACCCCTGGGGTAAATGCTGGGGGCCTGGCTGACCTTCCAAGTATTTTTCCACTCAGAGCCTGGGCGTCCTGCCCCCTTTCTGAGACTCACACTGGGCCCTGGAAGCTAAGTGGGCTGAGCAGCTGGAAGCCCTGTGGAAGGCGGAGTTTCCCCCCAGGAAAACGCTGCACCGCAGCGTGGAGCGCTATTTACAAATAAAGCCTGTTCTGGCTCTACCACCCACACAAGCAAGCCCTTTATTCCATTTCAATATGCCTAATTCCATGGAAAGTGCACTGCAATAAACAGAATTAATCAGAGCTGGATGCCCGAGCGAGTGTGGGCAGGTGTCGGCACAGGCAAGGGGCCTGTGAGGCAAAGGGAAAGTGGCAGCCACCATCAAGCGCCTCAGTGCGGAGGACAGTATAGAAGGACTTAACTGAAGGTGGGCAGTTTGCAAGCAAATTACCCCTGAGTGCCTGCAACCACCTGACAAACTCAGGCAACGGGAAAGTTTTACAGAATCCGTTTTCTTCTTCCTAACTAAATGAACAGAGTACTATTTGTCTCCCATCTTCCCAATTGGATGTAACTCCTGGAGGTCAGAGACAGTGTTCATCCATCTCTCTCTCTCTCTCCCTCTCTCTCTCTCTCTCTCTCTCTCTCTCTCTCTCTCTCTCTCTCTC
>OU015743.1:126499216-126521813 GCA_907169655.1 Acomys percivali
CTCTCTCTCTCTCTCTCTCTCTCTCTCTCTCTCTCCCTCTCCCTCTCTCTGTCTCTCTCTCATGATTTATTTTTATTTTATGTTTTGCCTGGTGTCACATGAAGAATTTAGGAAATGTCACAGGACATGTTCAATAAAAATATGGTTTCATTTTGTGTGTGGCAAAGCTCATGTAGGAAAAAAAAAAAACCTGCACAGCCTAGCCACTGGGTCATACAGAGACTCCCTATGGCTGGAGTGTGGTACGGAGGAGCAGAAGGCTGGGGTAGACTGTGGTGACAGGGAAAACACAAAGCCAGAGGGGGTGACATGTTCACGCTAGTATTTAGAGTGGACGGAGAGAAGCCAGGTCAGTTTCTAGAGACTCCCATGAGATGGGATCAAACATGGAAGTGGGCTTTAGGCAGCGGTAAGGATAAGGCTGGCTATGGCTAGGGCCAGCAAGTAGCTTCAGCCTCAAGACTGCTCCCTGGCAGGACAGAATGAGCCCATGCTGTGTCTGCAGGGTGTAGAGGCCCCACCCTGCTCCTTGGGTACCTGCATTCAGACCCACTCCTTCCCAGCAGGCCCAAGGGTCTGAAGATTCCACGGGCAGGGAACAGAAGTGTTACTGAGACTACGCAACTGGCACCTGAGGAAGCCTTCCTGCATCCCAGAGATGAAAATAGAGCCCCCTATATCCCTGACACCCCCCCCCCCAACAAATCCTTCACATCAGAGCAGAATGGAATTTTGATCATAGAACTATAACAACATTCTATCAACCACAGGGCAATCTGCCCCCATCACACGCTGGAAACCCAACCAGTGTTTGACATGAACAAAATCCGTTTATGGGAGAAAAAAATGAGAGTTTTCTCGCCAAGCAGAAAGAATGCCACTGCGTGGTGCATTTACTGGAATAAGAACAAATCACTATCGGAGTCCCTAGATTTGTCCCCTGTCACGATGTACGGTGCTCTGCTTGCTGCACAGCCCCTCCGTTAACATCGCTTCTCGTCTATGTTTCTGTCGGCAGCCTCATTTTCTAGAGAAGGATGCTGAGGCTCACTCCTCACTGGGTTGCAGAATGATTGGACCAGGATCCACATAGGCCGGAGTTCAAAGCCCAAGGCCTTGTCCTTCACTGCAGGGCCCCTGCAAGCCTCATGACCTCTCTAGCTTCACGCTCTCCATAGACAAAATGAGAGTCGTGCCAACGCCTGGAGCATGTGAGGCTGGCAGGCCAGCCAGAGGCCATCTCCGGTCCTGTCATGTGTTGAGCACTGAGTCTGTCCAACGAACAAGAAGAGCTGCTTCTCCTGAAGTCAGCATCCTTCTGACCCGCGCTCCAAAGCTCTCTGCTTCTCCTGCCAGGGAACCTAGGTGCTCCTGAGTCAGTCTCAGCCTAGAGGCGTGGTAATGGCTATCTGGTAGCAATTCTCAGAAAAAATAAAGCTTTCACTCTGAAAAACAGTAGAGGCAGAGAGAGCTACTTGGGACACAGCTGGGAAAGGCTATGATGGCAGGAGCAATGGCTGCATGCTTGCGGTCATGAGGGAACATGCCTGCAGTAAAAGTTGACAGCAAGAGGAAGGCAACGCTCACCTCCTGCCTAAACTGCCTAGCTGTCTACCTCGCCAGCATTGCCGAGTTGAGCAGTAAGTACCCTTCATGTATATCAGCTCCTGTGATTCACAGTGTCTGTTATCTGCAGCCCAAAGCATTCCTGACTCATTCCATCCTTCAGAGCTGTGGTGAGGATAGGATTCTAAGCTCCTCCATCCCCCTCCCCCTCTGTAGTCTACTCTCTAAGCCGGGCTGACAGGTGGCATCTAATCTGCATCCATCCCTCTTCTGCTCTAAGCTCTGCCAAGGCTTTCTTCTCCTTTAAGTAGAATCTCCAGGCTCTGCGGACTGACATTGTCTTTGGCCTCCATCATCTTTAACTCTAAAATGGTCCCTTGGGAACCTTCTACCCATAGAATGGCAACACGCAGCAGTACTACCCTGTTACCTCTTAATGGGGCTTCCTCTGCCCCCTCTAAGGCCACCTTCCTGTGTGTTGAGCCCTCCTTGGGTTAACCCACCCCCGTATAATATGCCACATACCATTTGTTCCAATACCTCTATAGGATAGCCACACACCGGAGGGTCACCCTCCTGGTAGTGGCCATCTTTGTTTTTCACAGTAGTGCCCCCAGTACCCAGGGTGATTTGGGGACCAACAGAGGTATTTGATGGATATTCTGGATAGAACAATATGAAAGAGACCTTGTTCCTTGGCCTTTGATAGCTGGTGCTGTTGTTAAAATTAATTGCCGTGCCCCCTACCCTGTGCGCGAAGTTTGTGCACATGGTTATTCTTTTTTTTTTTTTTTAAAGATTTCTTTATTTATTATGTATACAATATCCCGCCTGCACGCCAGAAGATGACACCAGATCTCATTATAGATGGTTGTGAGCCACCAGGTGGTTGCTGGGAATTGAACTCATGACCTTTGGAAGAGCAGTCAGTGCTCTTAACCTCTGAGCCATCTCTCCAGCCCTGCACATGGTTATTCTTGATACGGGCTGGTGGGATGGTCCCCGCGTCATGTACAAGGGCACGTAGGTGGTCCATTTGTTCAAAGCCAGAGATAGAAAGTCCCGGAAGCAAGCGTCAACCTGGTACTGCTGAACTGGAAGCTGCTGCTCCTTTGGGGCCGTGATGGCCATCCTGTTATTGCGTCGGTAGAGAGCTGTGAGCTGCTGCAGGCTCTAATTGCTCATCCCAGAGGGAGGCTGCAGAGTGAAACCACGGTGGAGCACCACACATGCTGACCAAGATACTTGGTGTCACGAGCGGTGCAGCTCAGTGTGTATGGCTGTGCTGAGGCCAGCTCCAAGGGCCAGAGCCAGAGCATACTGAATGTTAGAGACAAGTCTGAAAGTGGAAGTGAGGCCCACCCCAGCCATTGACCAGCAGTGTGTCCCTGGGCAAGGCGCTCAGCCCTGCATGCCTCAGTGCACTCATCAATACTAATGACAGCATCTGCAAGAACTGTATAGATCTGGCCTTTGAGCCAAGCAATACCACAACACCGCCACTGAAATCCTGAAGCTGTAGCTGTGGCGTAAACAGGCTGGTGTCCAGCAGCAGAAGAATGACCTCTCTCAAGTAAAAACAAACACAGAAATACGACATGTGTGCACCCATAGTAGGGGAAGATCCTTGCAGAAGCCAGTCTCTGGGCCTGCTACAGATGAGCCAAGGTTAAACATCTCACTTTTACATACACAGGGCACAGAGACAGAGTCCCAGCTCAGTCTCCTCCCCAAGTCAGTGGAGGGACACCTAGCTCAGAAAAGGGTCTGGAAGGCCCTTGGTCCTTCCTTCTACTTCAGAGAGCCCTAGAAATACTCGATCTCCTTCTGACCCAGCTGCTTCCCTGCTCTGCCTTCCTCCTGTCCAGTCAGATTCTAGGCCAAGGCAACACACACCATTTTTAGCGCAAGTTGCTTCCAAGATGCAGTCACACTTAGTGCAGGACCACTCTCATGCAGGATGCAGGATGTGGAGAGCAGGGTGCATTAACAGGAACCTTATCACAAGTTTCTATTTTCAGTTCACCCCGACTACCACCAGCCACATCCTTCCTGGCTCCGGGACTCTTCTGGCTTTTACTCAGCCAATTCCTTCTCTTACTGTAAAAGGGTCTAGTCCTTTTCACTTCCAGGACCTTGCCAACAGCCTCTGCAAACTGGAAACTCATTCTTTTCATCTCCCTTCCACCTGGGTTGTGCAGGAAAGCGCTCACACACACTGGCACTCCCAGCCTGCATCTCAGTACATGGCTGCACAACCAAATGGCGCCACTTAGGACCTGTCTTGTTCTTTTGAACTTCTATGCCACCGTCACTTGTCCACTCTGCCTGCTGCTCCGTCCTAAGGGAGCCTCATATGGTCTCTTCTAGAAATCCTGCCTCAAGCCCTCTAGCAGGAGAGGTACACACCCTTCCTTATCCCTTTACGCACCTTGTAGAATATGTCAAAACAAGTCCTTCTCTGGACCGAGGCTCTTCAGAGGCACCCTAAATGTGCCACCACACACTGGGATGGTGGAACAGGGTGACAGCTAGAATGGAAAGCTTGGAAAGAGACAGACTGGCCTTGCTTAAACTCTGCTGTGTCCCAGCTGTGACCTCCAGCACTGTCATCACTCTGCTAAGGTGTCACACAAAGGTCCCCGGTGAAGACAGATGATGGAAAGGCTGACCTATGTTAGGGTGACTGACTGCACACAAACAGAGAAGAGACATTCGGTCCTTGTGTGCTGTAGATGGAATAAAACGGCACAGCTGCTGTGGAAATGGTACAGCAGTTCATTTAAGGAAAGAAAAAAATTAAACCAGGTATGTGGCACACACCTGCAATCCCAGTACTAGGAGGTGAAAGCCACAGCCACCCTTGGCTACTTGAGGTTCCTTATAGCTGAGCTGGCCTCAGCTGAGATGGCTGAGATGGCTTAGTGGGTAAAGCATTTGTTGTGCAAGTATGAGGACCTGTGTGCTGACACCTGGCACCTACGTAAAAAGATGGCTGGGGGTGGGGGGGTGGTATGCCTGTAACCCCAGACCTGGAGAGAGTAGCGGTGACAGAAGGATCCAGGGGGCTCATTGGCCAGTTAGCCAAGCACTGAGCTGAAACATCGAGTTCCAGATTCAGTGAGAGACACTGAAAGAGGTAACCATCCCAATGTAAACCTATGGCCTCCATAGGGCCATGCATAGGTGGGGCTAGTTGGGGAGAAAAAAGGGACTAGTCAAAGTGGGAGAGGTACAAGAGAGTAAGGACAGTAAATGTGGTCAAAATACATCATACGCATGTATATATGAAAATGTCATAGGGTCTTAGTTAGGGTTTCTATTGCTGTGATGAAACACCATGATCAAAAAGCAAGTTGGGGAGGAAAGGGTTTGGCTTATACTTCCACAGCACTGTTCCTCATTGAAGGAAGTTAGAAAAGGAACTCAAACAGGGCAGGGACTCAAATAGGACAGGAACCAGGAGGCAGGAGCTGATGCAGAGGCCATGGAGGGGCACTGCTTACTGACTTGTTCCCCATGGCTTGCTCAGCCTGCTTTCTTATAGAAACCAGGACCACCTGCCCAGGGATGGCTCCACACACAATGGACTGGGCACTCTGCCATCAATAACTTTAAAAAATGCCTTACAACCAGATCTTATTGTAGGCTCAAATTTCTTAACCAATATATTTTATTACAACTTATTAACCGAGCATATGTCACTTACAGCCCGACTAACCAAAACAATAGGAAACGAGGATTAAGGAACACAATAACAAAATCGTAAGGATATCAGTTCCAACGAACGATTCTCCTGGTGTAATCAGCAGGATTTCTTCTGCTGGAACCTGGAGTAACCAGAACCCGGAACCTCAGCAGGAGCTGGAACCCCGAAGCCTTCCCTCAAGTGGTTCTCTCTAGGAGCGACTCTGAGTGGAGCAATGAACAGCCAAAACTATCCGAAGTCTCCCAAAAGCCCTGCCTTCAGTTTTGGGCTCATTTATATATCTCCTCCCAGAGTCTGTTCATGGGATCTTTTCAGCTGGCAACAATCCAGCTCCCGCACGAGGTCGTTGTCCAGTAGACTAACATTACCTGTTCTCTCACAGGACCATTCTGTTCCCACACTTGGGATCATGAAAAACAGGTTTATCTCTCCTTCATCTTATGGAGGCATTTTCTCAATTAAGGTTCCCTCCTTTCAGATAACTCTAGTTTGTGAGTCAAGTTGACATAAGACTAGTCAACACACGTAGTGAAATCCATTATTATGTAGAAGTAATAGATGCTAATACAACATTTTAAGAACCTTATAACAGAAACAAAAATCAAGAAGCCAGATGAAGTGGTGCACACCTATAATCCCCAGCACTCAGGGAGGCAGAGGCAGGTAGGTTGCTGTGAGTTAGAGGCCAGCCTGGTCTACAAAGCAAGTCCAGGACAGCAGAGGCTACACAGAGAAGCCCTGTCTTGAAAACAAACAAACAGTAAAGGCAGAGGGGCGGGCGGGAGGTGCCTCAGCAAGTAAGAGCACTTGTCACGCTTGCAGAGGACCTGGTTTTGGTTCCTAGCACTTACATGGTGACTCACAATCATCTATAACTCCAATTCTAGGGGATCCAATGCCTCTTCCTGACCTCCACGGCCATTAAGTATGCACATCCATCCATGTAGGCAAACCCCTCAGTCTTTGCTCCATATCTGATCTGAATGTGACTGGAGCAGCCTCACAGGCATATTCTCTGTGAGCCAATCCAGAGGAGAGCTGTTGGCATCTTTGGTGGTGGCCTTTGAGATGTAGCTCTTGTGGCACCCTCCTAGGCACAGTCATGCCACTTGCACTCAGATCATTCCTGTCAAGAACGCCCGTGCTGTTCCAGGCACTGAGGATGAATCAGGCCTCAAACCAGAACCTCACTTCCGTGGAGTTTCCCCAGCAGTGGCACAGAAGAAGAACCCCAGACTCAGATAGATGGTATAACCTGTCTGAGGCTACACAGTTCACAATCCTCACAATCAGCAGAACTATGATTTGAACCATTTCTACTACACTGGCATAGTCCCTTTTAAGACCCACGACACTCAGCTGTGCAACCTGTGGAGACTCCTCTGGACTGTCATGGGGGTAGATCCTGCTTCCTGTGGTATTTGCATTCTCTCCAAAATCTCAGATGCACTTTCTCTATTCGTATGCAAGCTGCCCCATGATGTAGGGCACCTACATCCTGCCCCCACATACATCCTCCGGCTCACTTGAAGATACTGAGCTCACTCCTACCTTAGGACCTTTGTACCTCTTATCCTGACTGCTTGGGATTTTCAGGTTCCAAAATGGTACTTTGTCATCTTCATCTTCTCAGAGAGGTCCTCCCTTCCTGTAACTCCATAGCCTCACTAGGAATTTTATTTTTCTTCACTGGCTTTTACCTTGTCCATAGAATAAATAAGTGTGTCCTCCAGATTGCAGTGTACAGAAAGTAACCTCCAAATTAATATGCTGATGGTATTGGCAAGGAGGCCTTGGACAGTAACTAGGATTAGATGAGGTGATGTGTGTGGGTCCTCTAGGACCCCATGGCATTAGTGGCCTTATAAGATGAGGAGGAGAGTCCTGCGCTGACTCTGTGTCACCATACAGTGGTCCCCTCCATGGCCCTCATCAGGTGCAAGTGCCACACTTTCCAACTTCCAGCCTTCCAGCTGTCAACTGATCAAATCTCATGTCCTGATAAACTGCCCAGCCAGTGACACTTTTGTGGTCACAGCAGAAAAAGGAACAAGACACAGCTTTTCTTTATCTTACATGTGTACCCTGCAGGTGGCCTCAAGGTCTCAGGGAGGTCCTTGTGCAATGTTAAAGCCACAGGAGGTCAGGACGAATCAAAACTGTAGCAATTCCAGCTCTGAATTCAGGTTCTGCCCAGGACAGCAGCTTCAGAAAACAGCAAAGCAGGTTCTCTGCCCAAGGCTGCAAAAACTGGCGTTGACTGTATCCCACATGGCTAATAACACCCTTCAAGGTGGTCTAAAGTGGGCATCCCTGGTTGGGAGGCATGAGGGCCTGCCTGCTGGTGTCATCCTGTACACACCAGCCAGCTCTCCTAGACACCATCACATCCACACAAGCCACTGAAATCTCCCCGCACCTTTCATATTGATGTTTGAGCAAAGAACACAAACCACATTAAGTAAATGTTACGGTCTTATTGACAGAAGAAAGAGAGAGCTAAGAAAGAGTCTCCAGAGGAAGGAGCTTGGCCCTAAGCCCCAAGCTATGTGGTCTCCTGTTTTAGGATCAAGGTCCTAAAATGGCCGAGAGATATTGGCAGGACAAGAGTGACTGTTATTCTTGGTCCTAAAAGCACTCATGTGCTCAATGCAAACAGAACTATGAAACAGCACCCAGAGAGCTTAAGGCTTTATTCAGGGGGCCCATTTCAATCATTGCCTTCATTGTGTCATGTAGGAAACAGCCCATTTTTCTGAAGGAGGAGGGGAAGGCTCTATAGGGAACATTTACTGATGCCTGGCCTCCTTCAGAACTCCACGATGCCTGGAGCAACTTCTCCCACCAGCTAGACTGCTGTTGGTCCTACCAGTCAAGGTTTGAGGCATCCTGTCAGCTAAAAAGATGCTCCCTCCCTGAAATAGAAGTCTGGAGGGGAAGGGCATGGGAATGGTGGGGATCCTCCATCAGATGCACCCTGAATTTCTCAGCTCCAGTTCCGTGACTGTTCATACCTCTCTGATACACTCTCAAAGTAAAGTTGGTCAAGTTGGTTTCTGTTGTTTACAGCCCAAGACCCCCACTGTCCAAGGCTCTTCCAGGATCTGAACCTCTGCAGAGTTCAATGCATATAAAGGTCATATGTAAAGGGCATATCCCATGCTTTCTCTTGTCCCCCTATCCTGGGTCCTAAAGCAGAGGCCTACTATGGCCCAAATTCAACTACCAGAAGTGACCACACCCTAGAAGCTGGTGGTTGGTGGGAACCTACAGCTCAGAATAAGTCCAAGAAGAGAGCTGTATACCAGACCAGAAGGTCCCCTCCATTCTGCTGTGGGAAAAGGACTCACGTTGAGCCACAGTATTTGTAGCACTCTGTAACAGCAACTTACTCTAGAAGGCAATACACAGCCCCACAGGTCACACATGGACATATGGAAGGCAGGAAGACAAAACTTAAGGGACTCAAAAGACATAACAGATCCTGGTCACAGAGTTAGGACTTTCCTCCTAGCCTTGAGGGAGCTCCTGGGTGTACAAGGAGCTTGGAAACCTAAGGCCTCCCCGAGTTCTACTGTCTTTACTCATTTACGACCTGGCCAGATCTCACCTTTTTCTCATCTCCGCTCTGCAGGAGGTGTAGGGCACTCCTTCGGTCATCCTCCTGTTGTCTCAGGGTGCTGCCATGGGACGGGGGCAGGCTGGAGGGAGGAGATGTGCTGCGACCCTGTGGGTCCACCCAGGTGTAGATGTGGTTGGTGACATAGCCCCCAGGGATGCGCCCAGCTGAGTACACAGACAGCACCAGCTTCTTGGAGCCCTTGAGAGCCTGAAGGAAGGGGAACACACAGTTAGAGGGGAGGGGGCACCCCCCACTCTGCCATTACTTCACCTTCTATCAAGAATCTACACAAGGAGGAGGAGGAGCCTGTGTGTAGTCGCATCCCCACCCCTCACCCTCAGCCCTTAGTGTTGGCGTGTAAAAATGGAGCACTGGTCCCACCCTATTTCAAGTGATCCAAACAGAAAACACATGGTCCCTCAAGATACCTGGCAGAAGGGAGTGAGCAGAGCAGGCCTGAGGCTGCTATCCTTGCTAGGTTTCAGTGCAGGGCTGGCACTATTCTGGTGCTGGAGGCCCTAGCTTTATACCGTATATCATGTAGGGGTTCACTCTTTACACTGTTTATGTATACAGTGTGGGTATGCTGAACACCTGCTCCTCTTCTGTGGTCTGGAATGTGGGTAGCGCAGAGTGTCTATGTGACTGGTCCCCAATAAACCAGACAGTATCACACATGTCACAAATGACTCTGGAAGAATGGAGTGTGGCCTAGGCGACTGAGGGCTCCTAGAAGCTTGGACCTCCTCTGAGTTACACTAGTAACACTCATATCTAAACATGAGCCATGGGGTTCAAAAACAGTCAGTTCTCCATACCCATAGTTTCACAGCCACAGATTCAGTCAGCCACAGAACAAAAGTGGGTTTTGTTTTTGCTTTTAGTGCATGGGGGGTGGGGAGCCTGGGGAGTGGCTCAGTGTACTGCTAAACGCATTTACCACACAAGTGTGAGATTAGATCTCAAGAGCCCTAAAGTCAGGCTGACATGACATCCTCCTGTCACCCCAGCAGTTGGAATTACAGGGACAGGATCCCCGAGGCAAACTGGCCAGCTAAACTAGATAATTCACAAGCTCTGGAAAGAATTGAGAGACTCTGTGTCAACAAAAAAAGTGGAGGGTCATTGGGGATGACATCAACCACCAAATTTGGACCCCTATATGCATGCATACATACGTGTGCGCGCACACACATTTAAGGATTTTTAAAAGTCTGCATCTGTCCTGAACATATACAGTCTGTTTCCTGTCAGTATTCCCTAAATAGTACAGCGCAGAAGCTACTTGCATAGCACTCATATTACATTGGCTGAAAGGCCTCTGGAGAAGCTTTATAGTCTATGGGAGATATACCACACCATTTTAAGTTTTTATTACATTTATTTGTTTGTGTTTATGTATATACATGCATGTATACATGTGTGGGGGTCAGAGAACAACTGTAAGAGTTGGTTGTCTGCATCCATCATCACGTGGGTTCTGGGTATCTGGCTCAGGTCACCAGGTTGGGACACAAGCTCCTTCAGCCACTGAGCCATCTCACTGGCCACTTTACAAAGGGTCGTGAGCATCAATGCATTCTGGTGCTAAGACTTGAAAGGACAGGAATATATGCTGAACACGTGTGAGACTGTCTAGCTAAACACTGATCCTGCATGACAGTGGTCTTAGGTCCCAGTGAATTACTAGGTTAGAGTAAAAAACAGGAACACCGATAACAATGGCTTAACATGTGTACAATCTCAAAGAATCCCTGTGGAATTATATCTGAGTAAAGGAAGCCCCAACCCACAACCCCCCCCCCCCCCCCAAATCCCAAAACCCTTAAATGAGCTCAGAGTTGCAGGAAACCAGCCATTTGGAGATTGCATAAGAGAAGCAGCTGCCCCCACCGCAGACACCAGGTGGTTGTAAGTGAGACAACTGACGCTGCAGTTTCAATAACAGCTTGTTTAAGAAGAAAAGCTGACTTCTTTCTGCCCCTATGCACCTCCCCAACCCTTTCCCTCTTTCTTAACTACAGAACCCCCAGCCTGAAGCATGCAAACTGTGTTCTCTCAAACTCTACCCATTTGCTAGTGGGTCCTTGGACCCTGATCACAGCGCAGCCAGATTTTGAGACACCAACTCTTAGGTAAAATAAAGCTGTTCTAGCTGTCAGGGCATTTAAACCCTCATCCTTCGTTTCTTCCTACAAACTTAAATCTTAACTTTTTTAAATTTTATTTTTATTTTTATTGGTGTTTTATCTCTATGTCTATGTGTTGGATCCTGGAGTTATAGACAGTTGTGAGCTACCATGTGGGTGCTGGGAATTGAACCCAGGTCCTCTGGAAGAGCAGTCAGTGCTCTTAACTGCAAAGCCATTTCTCCAGCCCCTACAAACTCAATTCTTTCAATGGTGGGTGCAGAGAGATTTGCCACTTCTGTGAGGAAGAGCAGGAAATCACTGCTCCCACAGACACTGAAGCAGTCCTTGCATGTAACTACTGATTTCAAACGTAGACACCATCTTTGTTGTACAATCTTCCAGTCTAAGAATGGAGAAACACACGGAGTAGTAAGGCAAAGTCTGTGCCCTGGTGTAGAAGAAGTTGAGGTCGGTCATATTGCTTTCCCACAATGCACCTGTAACAAAGATGAAGGCATGGATTCTGGAAGACAGTCATTTTGTGTTTGATTAACACCAGACATGCCTCGTGTTAGGGGTTCCAGTATGTAGCTCTCCCCAAATTTAGACAACTGAAGCCATATTTTAGTGAATGTGAGGATGGGGCCTTTGGGGGATGAGGCTATGAAGACAGGGCTCTCATGAGGACTTTAGCAGCTGTGTGAGAAGGATGGGTGCACACACCAGAGCTTGCTTGTGTCTTTTCTTCTATATAGGACATGGGAAGAAAAGTGGTCCTTTGCAAGCCTAGCAGGTCACCTGATCACACTGGCATGCTGTCTCAGGCTCCAGCTTCAGGAAATGCAAGCAAATCAATTCCTATGACGTAAGCCACCCACCCATGATATTCTACCATGGCAGCCCTAGGTGACAGTGCATCCCACAGTGGGGGCTGGTCTGACTCAGGGAAGGTTTCTTTAGGTCCTGGACTTGTATGCTGCTGGAAGATGGCATTGACAGAGGCTTTGCAATGCCTTGGACATGACATATTCTAATGCTAAGTGGGGTCGACAGGCTACAAATCATGGCTTCTAGCACAATCTTAGTTATGTCAAGAGAAAAATCATGCAAGGAAACAAACCATTACAGCACCGATGCCCAGCACCTCCTTCTGAGCGGGACTGCAGGTGGCTGCTATTTTGCTTTTCCCTTTATGCAATGTTTTTGAAATGTTGTACAATGAAAGCACACTGCTTCCAATATAAGAAAACAAGAATACAACACCAAAGCTGGGGTCACTAAACTGTTACCCTAATCCCCTGCTCTGGGCTCTATGAACTCCACAAGCCTCAAGGAACAACTGGGATGAGGGATGAGGGTTTTTTCAGACACCCTGGGCCCTGGCTCTCCCATGGGAGTCCATCACATGACCTCTCCCAGAAGGGGGCGGGTGCCCTGCTCTCCACTGCACAGGTAAATGCCATGCCCTAGGGGGGAGGGGATGCTGAGAGCAATGTGGCTCTCCAAAACTCTCGCTTTACAAAGGGTTCTTGAGATGATGAGCAGGGGAGGATTTACAGCTCCCCTGATGGACCAGCAGAGCCAATCAAACCTGTGTTAAGCTGAAGGTGCTGGAGGAAAGGGCCTGAGACTGACCCATGCTCCTGCCCCACCGAAACAGAAAGTGAATGGCAGGGCGCAGGTGAGATCAGCAGACACGAAGGCTGCCTACATCTTCTGTGCCATCATCTTCCTGATCTCTCTTTCCCGCCTGCTGCTCCTTGATCCAAAAGGACAAAGCTCCCGTGTCTAATGATATCCCAACTAGCAAGAATCCTCTATCCCATCCTAGGCATCTGATAAAATTAAGCCTGACCAATCACCCTGCAAGGCCCAACCAAGATCTTCTGTGCACCAGGCCTGGCTAGGTACAAATTACCACCCAGTGCACAGCAGACTCTTAGGGTACTTATGCTTGGAAAGACAAAGTATTAACAAGTACACAGTAGGTCTTCACAACACTTGGACCAGATAAGTGACAGGCTGTGCCTGGGGAGACAAAGCAGCTCTCGGTGTACAGTAGTAGGTCCTTAAGATTGTTGTAGCGTTGTTGTAGCCAACAACGTCCTCACAATGTTTGTGCTTGCTGAGGGTATCCGGCAGCATGGTAGGCCTCAGTGACACCTACAGTCTGCTGACAGGCGAGACATCACCCAGCACCCAGCAGGACTTCATGTCACCTGTGCCTGATGAGGTAAGGCATTGTCTCTGATTTAAAATATGTCCCCACGACATTTGTAGACTGATGAGACACAAAGCTTGGGCTGTTGCACGGTAGCTCCAAAGACATGATTGTCTAGCCTGACTGGGTGATATAGTAAATAGTACCCCCACAAGAAATCACAGCCGCCATGATCACCAACATGCAGCCAGGGGACGATAATGGGAGAGCACAGGCTAGCAGAAAGGGTCAAGCTGCACTTGTCTACAGAGAGGCACTGTGGCTTGCCCTCTCAAAAAGATATGTGTGTGTGGGTCGAATGGGATGAAATCCAGGGTCTCTGTACACAGTAGGTGCTCAGCGGACAGCCGGGCCTCTTCCTATCTCCCCATAGGACTTTCCACAGAGGAGAAACCACAGGAAAGCATTGGCTAAGTCAGAGGGAAGAAAAGACATGCTGCAATGAGCATCAGCATCATTTGTATTCTTTCTCGCAGGCAACTGGTCGACTCCTCTTGGTCAGTTCTATAAATAGGCGGGCAGCAACCTTGAGAAAGAGAGGAGGTTAATGCCTTTGATGAGAACACCATTGTTGGTGCTGCGGAGGTGTGCCCTGGAGTGCCTGCACCAGAGTCTCCAGGCTGCCTAAAAACCTGAGAAGAGAAGGGACGGGGGTAGAAGGGGGGTGGGGGGGTTGAGGGTACAAGACACTGCTCGGGACGTAGGGTCAGCCCTGAGCAACCCCCAGCCCTTGTAAACTTCGGCTCCCTCATTACAAAGCTGTAGGGCCGCCAGCCACATCCCTTAGACCATTTCGGAGCCTCTGATGCTGATTCTTCTTTGAAGATAAATGTGGCTTTCAGTGGGTCGTGGAGGGCAAGAACATCAGCACCTTCTATGGCTTGCTGTATTTTTCTGGAAAACCAGAAAGAAACAAGACTCCTGAGCCAGCGCTTTCAATGGCCAGCCACTCTCGAAAAACAGCCTTGGGCCCGCTGGAAGCAGAAGGGGCATGCCCACCACTCCAACCTCTTTAATTAACTAAAAATGCATGTCTGGTGAGAAGGCCCTAGCCTCCACCCTGGCTCTTCTCAAACGGTGTCTGGAAACAGAGGAGTGCATTCTAAAGGACAGCTGGGGAACAGCTACTCCTCTGGCCTTCCACCCCCCACCCCACTCAAGGCTGCTGCCTTGACTCCTGTTCTGGTCATCTGGGGACAGCAAGGTCCCACTCATGGTCAGGTATGCCAGGCCAGTCACTAGCTCTCTTAGCAGAGCTCACCTGGCAGCCTGCTGCCTCAGACATAATGGAAAAGAGCAAAGACTTGAGACTGGTGAGACAAGAGAGCCAGGCTTGTCTCTGCCACGTGTGGTCTTGCTAGGGGAACTAAGGTCTGTCCCTGCCCTTGCTGGGCTTCCATTTTGCAGTCTGGCAATAATCAAGTTGGACCTTGTGACTGGTAAGGTACTACCCGAACAGAACTTCTAAATCTGTGATTCAGGGCCATACAGTGGTCATCCAGGACAGCAGAGAGGTCAGGGCCTTCGGGATACATGACAATAGACAGCAGGCAGGCTTGTGGATAGGGCCTGGGAAACTGTCTCCGGTTTTCCCCCCATTCTTGGGGTGAACACTCAGAATTGCTAGCTGCTCTTACCACGTCACTGACCCATACCCTTGAGCCTAGTATAAACTCAGGACTCTGGTAGGAGAAAGAGGGATTCATAAAAAACCAAACAAAAACAAAAGACAAGGCATATAGAGGAAGCACCAGAGGCATGGCAAGAGGCACACCCCAATTCCAGTTTATCAAAGACATCTGATGGCCAGGGGCGTCTCCAATGGAACTGTGTCCTTGCTCGACAGCCACTTGTATGTGGTAAAAATGCAAACAATTCCGTAAAAGTTACAGGTATTGCCTGGGTGTGTTGCTGACCTCTGTCATTCCTCTCCTACAACCCTGGGACCAGCCAGTCGGCCTCAATCAACTGCCTATTATCAGCTGTTTGGATTATGCAAGTCACGATGCTTCAGTCCACCTGTTTCTGTGGTACAAGCTAAAGGTCATCATCCCGCTCCCCCTCTGTAGGTGGAGAGGGCTGTTGTCAGAGTGCTAGGTGCCCACCATCGACACCACCCACTACTGAAAAAACCGGACCCAGGGACTTCCCTGTGCTCTTCCAGTGCAAATCAGAGTGGTCCCAATCTGACCCGGCAGATGGCAGGAGGCAGATGCTCTCCATCACCAGGCCCATGTCATGATAATAAAAATATGAATTATGTGCGCATGTCTCACACATGGTGCTCTCAGGAGGCGAATCACTTCACTCCACTCTTTGGAGCTGACTCTGCTGCCTCTCTATACCATAGGCCAGAATGACACAGTTCTCAGCAGAGGACAGAGAAATGACCTGAAAAGAAATGACCTGACAGTGCAAGACTAAAGAGGCATGCTAACACAGTAATGGGTCGTGCTCAAATGCATGCACGGACACAAACAGGAAACAGGACAAAGGGGTACAGGGCTCTCAGGTGATAGGTCGTGCACATAAGTTTTCTGGCATCCAAGGAGTGACAAAGCATTGTAGGGTTCAGACCTCAGGGGGCAGGCTCATCTCTGTGGGAATGGACTCTAACCTTGAGGAAGAACTACTGAAGACCCAGGTTAGCGGTCTAGAAAGGAGAGGCTGAAGGACACCCACTCTTCCTGACCACACCTTGCCCAGGGTCAGACACACTGGAAAGAGCTCCTAGCTCTGCTGATGGCTTGCTGTTGTGATACTAAGCAAACCAGTTAGCTTCCCTGTGCCTGTTTCAGCAATGTAAGAAGGAACTGTTGAAGGAGTTAGTAAGATAATGCACACTGCCTCAACAGGAGCTGGCACATAGTAGGTCCTACTTCCCTACCTCACTATTTCTGAGTGTTCCTAGCTTGTGACCGGCTCTCTTTCAAGGGCATTCGGCATGCTTCTGTGTTTGTGTTGCAGCCACACTCTAGGTTCTAAGTCAAGTTTAACCTGTGTTTAAGGAAAATACCTTAAGGCACGTTACATGCTCTGTTTTCTCTATCTTTGTGCCTTGCTTATCTCCAGCACATACATAACAGCCAAGAGTGTGCCTGTAGTTCCAGCACTAGGCAAGATGGAGGATAGGTTATCAGGGAGCAGACACAGGCAGATGGAGGAAGGGCTTGTGGAATCAGAGAGCTCCAGGTGCAGGGAGAGACACTGTCTCAAAAAAACATGAGGTAGAGAGACATTGATGGAGACTCCTAACAGATGGTGACCGCTGACCTCTACACATGAACACATCATTGAATATACCTACAACACATATATCCATCCATCCATCCATTTACCTGTCCACCCATTCATTCTTCTGTCACCCATCCTTCCATCTTCTATCCATCCTTAAACCCATCAATTCTTCTCTTAATCTATCTATCTATCCATCCATCCACCCACCCATCCATCATAATATTTCATCAGCTTTTTATATTGTCAAGAGTTCCCAAGAACGTGTTGAAATTAGAACACAAACAAAGCATTATATCAGACTTGAAGTCACAGACTGAGGCCAAGAACCTATAGATCTCCATTATCAACAAATGCATGGACTCACCAGCAGAGAGAGCAGTAAAAGCCACACCTACAGAGACTCTGCCACTTGTAGCCTGGGGCAAGTCAGCAATCTGCACCCAGCCTGTCAGGCATGAGAGTGAACAACAGTGGTACTGCGTCAGAGATGTTCAATGAGCCAGTACAAATCGGGGGGATGTCTCAGTAGGTAAAGTGCATGCTATACAAGCATGAGGACCTGAGTTTGACTCTCTAGCCAAGAGTGTGTCTGTGGTTCCAGAACTAGGCAGGGTGGAGGGTAAGGATTAGGGAGCAGAGACAGGCAGATGGAGAACGGAGAACGGAGACAGGAGATGGAGACACCCCAAGTGCAGTGTGGGAGACACTGCCTCAAAAAAATATAGTGAAAACCCAGCAGATGCTGACCTCTGCATGTGCGCAGATGGGTGAGTGTACCTACAACACACATATAAATCACATACACACATGCATACTATAATAAAATAAATAAGGGAAAACAAAATTATTTGGTGCCTGGAGCAGACGTTAGACGCTCAAAGGGTCAAGCATTATTCTAACAAGGAACCCAGAGTTCTACTTTGTCTTCTGTCCTTTTTGACTCAGTCTGGCATCATGCAAAGCCATCTACAGAGATCTGCAAAGCTGGCTTCTGCAGCTTGGGAGATGGCTCGGTGGCAGAGCAATTGTCTAGCATGCTGTGAAGGCCCTGACTTTAACTCCCAGCACAAAAAAAAACCAAAACCAAAACAAAGAAAACAACAACAAAACCATCTTCTTGTTCATAAGTGAACTCATAATGGAAATGTTATGTTCATCTTTTCTATTCTCTCTTTCTTTCTTTCTTTCTCTTTCTTTCTTTCTTTCTTTCTTTCTTTCTTTCTTTCTTTCTTTCTTTCTTTCTTTCTTTCTTTCTTTCTCTCTTTCTTTCTTGTGGTGTTTTAAGACAGAGTCTCATGTAATTCAAGGCCGGACTCAAATTTATGTTTCTCCTGCCTCTACCTTCCAGGAGCTGCAACTGTAGGTATGTAGAGTCATGCCAAGCTCCACTTGCTTTAAGAAGAAAATTATTTAGGGGCTATTTCATGACCAGTCAGTGACACTAAACTTATGTGTTTGCACACTACAAGGAGATACTCAACCAACACGGAGTTCTTACACCGGACATTTAGGCTCTAGCCTCTTGTCAGTAGAGATATCTGTGATTAACATCCTCTTAGTTACAGTCTTGAATACATATGCATCTATTTTTCTAGATTGGACATTTTCATTTATGTACAATCACAATCTGTGGGAAGATGTGCCCAGGACCTGCTTCTCTGCCTGCTGTGATTCCTATGGCCACCTGTAGGGGGCAGCAATAGCAAAATCACAATGCTAATAACAGTCTTCAGGTTGCACAAATGAGGAAAGAGGAGTCTTACTCAAGGTCAGGAAGAGAGTAAGAGTCAGGGTCTGGATATGAATCTAGGGCTCTCCAACCCCAGCCCCAGAGCTGGTACATGGCCTTAAAAGGCCTCCCCATTCAGCCTGCTTCCAGAGTGAGTAGAGCTGGCAGTGTGGACTCTGCCCCAGCAGCGTATTTCAATGACGTAAGAAATAAAAACTACGAAGCGCACAGTTTTCTTTTCTCTAACTGCCTGAGTGGCCAGAATCCCTTTAGAATGAAAATGGCCTGTGTCCCCTTCCTGGCGGCCTCTGAGGAACGAAGCAGGCTTCCTTTCCATCGCCAGCCCTGCCCCCTGGCAGCTGCATCCCCTGCCCGGCCACCTGAGCTTTCTTGAAGTATCAAGTGCTCCAGGCTCTTTTCCACTTCAGGCCTCTGCACGTGGGGCTCCTGCACCTGCAAGTTCACCTCTCTGCGTTCTTAACTACGAGTGATCATTGTATCTACATTGTTCCCAACAGACTGGGAGGCAGAAAAGTCTTCTGGCTTGATCTCAGGTGTATCCAGGGGTAGAAAACATACAAGGGGGCAAGGGATTCCACACTAAGTGGCAGGCAGAGACACAAGCAAGAAAGCCTTCCTTGTAGGCTTGGCCACCAGCAGGGAATGCTACATCTAGGAAGGACCCGTGACTTCTCTAGTAAAACTAAAACAATTCACTTCACATTTCACTTGTTTTTTTAAAATTGTGCTAAACAGCCCGGGCTGGAATCTAAATCATCGTCTTCCTGCCTCCACTGCTTCTTGAGTGCCATGATTACAGACACTCAGCTGCTGATCTTTTTTGTTGATTCTAGAAACCTCAGAATTTGATTGAAAACACACACACACACACACACACACACACACACACAGAGAGAGAGAGAGAGAGAGAGGGAGGGGATCTAGGACCATTTTTATTTCTCTCTTGCGCTCTGTGTGTGCGCATGCGCACGTGTGTGTGTGTGTGTGTGTGTGTGTGTGTGTGACTTAAATGTGTATATGTGCATAGTCATGAGAGTACTGGTACCCACATGTCACTTTGTGCATGTGAAGGTTAAAGAACAGCTTTGGACACTGGTCCTTGATGTCCACCTTGTTTAAGATGGGGGTCTCTCTTGAGACTGAAGGAACGATGGATGGCTCGGGGGTTATGCGCACTGGCTGCTCTTGCAGAGGACCCAGGTTTGCTTCCCAGCACACACACGGTGGCTTACAAGTGCCTATACTTCCAGCACAAGGGGACCCGGAGCCCTTCACAGCCTATTTGGGCACTGCATACATGTAGTAAATATACAATGATCTCCTCTGACCTCCATGTGACCCTAAAATCTCAGCACACGTCTAAGGACTGAAAGCTTCTGGGGAGCCAGAGGCAGAGAAACTTCCCACAATAACTCTGATGTCCCTCCTTCCTCTCCCGAGTTTGGTCTAAGAATACACATGAGCTATATACATCCCCTTACACAAAAGTCGCACACACTGTTATTTCTGTATTGTCTTGGAATGAAGGCATCCATATTTCGTGTCCTGGTAAGAATATGCTATCAGTCAACCGCAGCTTCTCTACAGCATCACCAACATCTGCGTGTCAAGCTGGGGACACACAGATGTGCTCCATCTGCCCCAGATTTGCATATTTGAGTTGCTGCAAACATGGCGAAAGCCACTCTCCCTGGGGGTGGAGGGGACATCTGTGGGAGTCTGCCAGGACAGCTCAATGCAAGCACCTTGAAAGAACAGGAAGTGCACAGGAAGGAAAACTTCAAGGAAGCAGGCGATTCCACGGATGGGAAGCGGGCTCTTGGGCATGGGAAGTGTACCAGTGCCCAGGAGGAAGGCCAGGAGGTGGCAGACTAGTGGGGAATGATGGATTTCTTTAATGTTATGAAATTTGTCTTTCAAGGGGCTCCTGAGGACCCACACCTTCCTGGGGAACCACAGGCAATGGGTGCTGGGGCGGGAGAGAACACATCTTCACAGAAGTAGCCACTGGTAAGTTAGTTGCCCGTGCTCTTGTAACAACCCGTCAGCCATGTTCCTCTTATCAACCCAACTGAGTGAACCCACTGAGACAGACAGACACACACACACACACACACACACACACACACACACCATGAAAGGAAAAGGACTGCTGATTAGGAAAAGGAGGCCAGTAGAAATGAGAAGGGAGTAAGAGGTAAATAGGATGAAAATCCACTATAGTCACGTAGAATGAAACTGTCACCATGTATAATATATGCTAACAAAACCGGGGGGGGGGGGACTGGTTGCCTTTCACTAGAGGCTCATGGAGGGCTTGTTCCCTCCCCCTTTCCTTTGAGTCTTTCACCTTCCCCAAAGTCTCCATGTGAAAGGATAGAGACTGACATCTAGAATCCCCTGTTCTTCACTGTCATCGCCCCTAATAACTTAGCGGGCCGCAGCTTACTGTTCAAAAAGAAAAAAAATATCAACAGGCTAAACAAGGTATATGTTGGGGGAGGTGACACCTTGACTTTGGATAGAATCTGGAAGAAATCTGTAAGGGAGCCATGGATGACTGTGACCACAACTCCCAAGATGAAGGCAGAGAAGTTTCCAGAAAGACATTGATTCCTTTTCATGTAAGTCTTCAACTGCTCACGAGGCAGCCTTTTAGTGCCTTATAATTGAAATAAATTGCTTTTCAGATGTTCTTTTAATTTTTGTCTTTTTATACTTCACCTCACCCCCTCTCTCTCTCAAGAAGTAACAATGCTCTAGGAATCACAACTACAATTGCTCAAGATGAGTCTCAATGGGTTTGCAATGGAGTGTTTTATGGCCTGGGATCAATGTCCAAAGCACAGGTCTGTTTCTATCAATGTCAATTTCTCAGCCCAGGAGTAGACACACGGAGGGGGGCATTTTTCTCCCAGACTCGTTACAAGCTCAGCCCTCACTGCCTGCTGACCTTTCTCAGCTGAAAAGACGGCGGGCTTCCAATTTCTTTCAACTTCAGCTTGAGGGATCTGAATGCAAGGCGGATGAGCAACCATCCTTTAAAAGCCAACCCAGGAGATGTCGGAAAGAAGAAGATGGATAGAGTTGATGACATCGCATACAAACCTTGTGATTAAATGGGCAGAATAGCAATAAGAAGTTACATATCACAAAGCATGAACACATGCACAAACCACAGACACAGAAAATGGGAAAGTGGTTTGTCTATCAGCGTGGAAAATGGAAAAGAAATACAATATCCAGGATGGGCACAGGTGGTTACAAATGAGGGCTCTCACATGCTGCTAACATGGGTAGGAGGGACTATCAAAAACCAATTTCCTTCCTAAGAGCAGTTTGGCCACGGTTAACAAAAGTCTGAAAATTATGCTTCTCCCCTGAGCCAACACCATCTCTAGAGAGATAGCCCAAGGAATTATTAGTGACGTGCTTAAGGATTAATGTGCCACGATGTGGAATGCAGCTATGTGGATAGCACTGAAAACACAAGCTGTCCAACAAGAAGAAATTAGCTAGATAAATCGCATCTTCCTTTTGATATATTATGTGATCATTAAAAGTCGCATTCTAGAAACATCTATCAAGGTAGAAAACTGTCTTACTACACGACTGGATGAAAGCAGCAGACAGACAAATGCACAACTACAGCCAGACAGGCAGGTGTGCAGAGACTCCCAAAACAGAAGGTGCTCACAGGGGAGCAAAGATTCCCAAAACAGTGTTCCTGGGAGACTGGAAACACATGAGCCAAATTATAAATAGGAATCACTTTCTGGTGGCTGGGACTATTTACAGTTCAAAGACTTTTGCTCTTTTCTTTTTTTAGATTTGATATTTGTGTTTTACCTGTGTGTGCATGTGTGCACACCACACCGATGTTTAGTAGGTGCAGAGAGCAGAAAAGGGTATAAATCCCCTGGAACCACAGCTTTGTATTGCTTATAAACTGCCATGTGGGTACTGGGAGCCGAACCCAGGCCCTCTGCAAAAGCAATAAGTGCTCTTTACCGCTAAGCCATCTCTCCAGCACCCTCTGCATTTTTTTCTTATATACGTGCTTTTCTGAACTTGAGAATTACTTCATTTATCATGGTGTGTGTTATGGCTTGTAAAGAAGATATGTATGGGCATGTACATGGTAAGAGGTCAAGGGGAAAAATCATAGAGTATTTTCTCTTCTTCCACCTTCGTGTGGGGCTCAGGAATTGCGCCAGGCTGTCAGGTTTCCATATAAGCACTTCTATTAGCTGAGGCATCTTGCCAGCCTACCGTTTTCAACAGAACCCTTATACTGCAGGTCATTCGAATAAATACAGAGAGGAGCGTACACACACACACACACACACACACACACACA
>OU015743.1:126521823-126539502 GCA_907169655.1 Acomys percivali
ACACACACACACACACACACACACACACACATTCGCATTTTACTTTAAAGACCCAGGCAGACCTTTTCTATGTTTTCCTACAAACCCAGCAAATTGGACGTTGGGCTTTTCTAATCAAATAAATAGATGGTGGGTGGCCACCAGCTTTTCACAAGGCCGAGCCCCGAGTCTGCTGATCCTATTTTGATAGCTGTATAGATGAAGTCAGGGAATGCACTACACAAGATGATTCACCAGACACTGGATTACTCTAACGGGGCACGGGCAAGCAGGGGATCCAGTTGAGGTGATTGTCACTTCCCAGAGGATGTTTGTGGACAACATACAAAATAAAACCCTGACAAAGCCAGGCGTGGTGGTGCATGCCTTTAATACTGGCACCAATGAGGCAAAGGCAGGAGGATCTCTGTGAGTTCAAAGCCAGCCTGGTCTACACAGAGTTCTAGGACAGTTAGGACTACATAAAGCGACGTGGTCTTAAACAAAGCAAAGCCAAACAAAACAAAACAGTCCCCCCACAAAAAACCTCCACACCTGACCAAAGTCAGGTCATAGCCAGAGAGTGAGAGCAGAAAGGAAAAGGGGGACTTCAGGGGGACATGTGGGCGTGGCTTTTATCCCCAAAGTCTACCATAAAATACAAGATACCCAGGAAAGGCAGGGTGGCTATGACCAGATTGTTTGCCTCCTTGTGGGTTTCTTCATCAAATGGCTACACAGTCATTTCCAAAGGACAGAACTCGAGGAGGGCACACACTTAGAGAAACCTTTCTCCTGCCAGCAAGGCTTCTCATGCAGAGCCATGGCAGTGAGTGTGTGCTTTGGAGGCAGGCAGGCCTGGGTTCAAACAGCAGCCTCACTTCCTCTCTTCTAGGGGTTCGTAAGCCAGTCACCTCCTCTTATGATTCCGAGTCCCCTCCCTCGGGGATGTAGAAGAGTCATGTGGGGTGCACAAGGCGCCCCTATGGCTTGATGCTGGTGACACTGGCTGGTATTATAATAGCAGTATTATAGGCATCTTGTGTGTTACACACTTCCAACCTTCTCTGGTACCAAAGAGATCATCATTTAGTAGGTACACAGCTCCCCCACCCCACAGCCTCGTGAACACGGCAGGCAATCCTCACTTGTTCAGATTAATTCATGTACCCAGTATTTTAATACAGTATCTGTGTGGCCACCTACACCTACATTTAGAGGTGAGGAAACCTGGGCAGCGAGTAGTTAAGTAGTCGTCTGGACTGCACAATGGCTCCTGTTTTTTGTTGTCATGGTGGTTTTGTTTACATTTATTTATTTGTGAGTGTGAGTGTGAGTGTTTGGGTCTATGTTTGGAGGCCGGAGAACAACATTCAAGAATCAGTTCTATCCTAGCTTTCTGGAACCCAAACTGAGGTTAGTAGGTTTGGCTGTAAGTATCCTTAACCTCTTAGCCATGTCTCCAGCCCTCATCCATTCTGGAAAAGCGAAAAAGCATGGGGACCCACAACAGCAATGTACAGCTGGGCTCTGAAGCCAGAGCTGGCTACTGCAGTGTGTGACGTCACCCATCTCTGCTGTGCCTCTGGCCGAGAAAGCCTGGGTCTACAGTCCGGTTCTACTCTTAAACTGGCCCCATCTCTTATGGGGTAGCTAACAGCCAGCCTCACAGCAGCACAGGAGGAGCTTTGCTCTTAACTCGCCTTCCCCTCGTGTTCTGATCCTGCTCCCATGTCTCTTTTGGAGGCAGGGACCGTTCCACAGGAAGAGGTCTTGGGAGAAGAACTGGGGAGACACTGGGGCTCCAGAAAGAGAAAACGTTGTGAAAGTGCTGGTTATTTGCAGGGAGCGGAGCGGAAGGAAGGGAAGGAGGATAAGCTAGGTCTACACACTACACAAGAACACCCCTTACCCCTTTGAGCCAGAAGATTAAAGGGCAGAAGAAAAGCCTCTATCCTAATGTTTGAGTTCAATCTTGCATAGCTACACAGGGGATGAACTTGTAAAAACTAGATCACATCTCTTAATCAGAAACCTCCTAAAAAAAAGTCTTGCATACCATTTCAGATGTGGTTTAAATCAATTACAAGGGTTTTCTTCTTTTTTTCCCCCCCTTAAGTACAAAAATGTCTGTGCTATCAAATCAAACTTTCACCTGCATTAATTGCTTTAATAGGCTCTGGAAATAGCAGCCTCCTCTCCTTCCACATGGGGACCCCTGGGGAGTCCATCAGGAAGGATGCTGAGAAGCAAGACCAGGGACAAGGCCAGCCCCTCTGGGCTGCTAGGCCATGCATCTGTCTCACCAGCCTCCTGTTATTTAAGGCCTCACACAAAAATAATCAAAAGGCAGGTGGGAACACCCAGTTCCATTTATCCACCGAGTTTTATTATGGCTATAAAGCAAAATTGCAGATACCAAAAGCCAGATAGGAGTCATTGCATTTTAAAAGAAATGTGGGGATGCTGACAACATTGGGCACATGACTCTGCAATTCAAAACAGCTACAAGCAACCACACAGGCCCCAAGTCCCACTATTTCCTTCCAATAACACTTAAAAGCAAAGCAAAACAAACAAGCAAAAACAAAAACAACTACAAAGACCAAATAATTAAGTAGGCACAATAAAAGGTTTTCAACGCCACATTAGAGCCATTGATAATATCTCTCACAGTAGTGGTTGCAGTGCCAGAGTTTTCAAACTTTGATTATGCAAAGATATAAGAACAATGAAATGCTTGTGAGGACCATGAGCAATGTCCTCTTGGGGATGTCTGAGTCACAGAGAGGCGATGAGGTCTGCCCAAAGTCACTGCTAACAAACACTGAGAGGTGAATCCAGGCCCACCTCCAAACGCCATCTACAGACCTCAGTTCCCTAGACTTCCCCATGTGTCAGCTGACCTTACACACTAGAATACACAGGGTTGGGGGGGGGGGTGAGAGTGGGGGTGGGGAGTGGCATATGAGGGTGGCCAGGAGGGCCCAACTTGTTGTTTGCTTTTTAGATAGGGTCTCCTGTAGTCCAGGAACCTCTAACTTCATTTGTGGCCAAGAATGACCTTGAACTCCTGATTCTACTGCCTCCATCTCTCCAATGCTGGGGCTATAGGTGTGTACCACCACACACAGTTCATGTGATCCTGGAGACTGAAGGCGGGACTTCATGCAGCAAGCACTCTACCGTCAGAATACATACATCCCCAGTGTCTCTGGGTAAGTCTGCTGTTAGAGGTGGGGACCCTGAAGCAAGCAGGATTTCCCAAGCTTCAGTGTGGGTATGGCTTGGCCTTGCCTGGGGTCTTTATGAATTCTAGCTCTTAGGCTTGAAGCTAACATTTGTGAATGAACAAGTTAGCACCAGACTAGATATTTTTAGATACCCCTTTTCCTATTAATTAGTTCGTTTGTTTAATTTATAACTTTCCCATAGGGTCCAAGCTGGCCTGGATCTACCTGCAAAGCTTAGGGTGGTCCCAAACGCATGATCATCCTGCCTCGCCCTCCTGGAGAATTGGGTTCTAGGCACGTACCATCACACCTGGCTGCAAATGCCCTTTCTGACGTCACTTTTCTATGTCCCTTCTTGCAGCCTGAAGGTTTAGAACCCAGGAGCAAGGCCATCTTGGGACTATGTGGGGAAGGTCGATGTGTTTGCCTTGCATTCTGAGTCCAGAGGATGCTGATATGAGCAAAGTCAGGTGGGGAGGGAAGAAGAACCACGAAGCCGGCTGCCAGCTGAAGCACAGCCACGGCCAGTTCTGCAGAAGGGACACGAATTCTCAACGGAGAAGGAGGCAGAGGTGCTGGGGACTGGAAAGGAGAAGAGATGCTGCATTGAAGCACACATGTGGTTACTGGAAGCCTGGCCTGGTGCATGCTGGAATGTCTTGACACTTAAAATTGCTTTAATAATAAAAAAAAAAACCCCGAAGCCAGATGAGCCTCACCCCAAATTGGCTCACTGATTGCATGAGAATACATAATGATTCTATTTGGGAACCACAGACACAATCACACTGCTAAAATAACTCACTTTTGGGAATGTGTCTTTAAAATGAGGAGCAAAGTGATAAATTAACTTGCCCAACAGGGTCTCACAGAGTGAATGTGAGCTACAGAAGGTGGGAAAAAGCAGTTGTCACCCCAGACATATACTATGGCTTTTAAAGGTCTTTAAATAAGGGAGAGGTGGAGGGTTTCAGATGTTTCTCGCTGGTCAGTCACTGCAGATCCAGTCAGTCTCAGCAGGAGGCAGGTGGGAGGCCTCTGTCCATTTCACCGCTCGCTCCATGACAGGTCCAGCCAGCTCCATGCCAAGCACATACAGCAGCTTATGGCTTTCCTTTGGCTTCCAGTCAGTACCTACACATGGCCTTCCTTAGATTTCACACTCAGGAATGAAGGACTCCTTTCTAGCCCGAGTCAGACCATCACTCTATCCATCCACTGAATGTTGACTCATTTACTGACGTACCTACAGGGAGCCACAGGAGGCATACTGGGGCTACACAGGAACAAACAGGACACCATCAGTATGGGCTGTCACAAAACATGTATGTGGTGGGGAAGTGGATGGTTGGCAAACATAAAAAAAAAAACAGCCTGACTGTGGTGACAGGTGTGCTGAAAGGAACCAACAGAAGACCAAGGGTTAGAAAGATGGATGGGGTGAGGGGGTTGCTTTCAAGCTAGCAGCAAGGATGCAAAGGCATAAGAATGTCACAAACTTGAAATGTCTCACTCAATTTGGTGACCTGTTGGTGCCACTGGAGCTGTGCCCTGCTACTTGACACACTAAGGCCAAGGGTTGTATCCTACTCACCCATGACTTCCAAGTTACAGGCTTGTGGCTCAGAGAATGTATGGACAAATGCCTCCAACGGACAAGGAGATGGCTGAAGCATATCGCTTTGCTTCGAGGTAAGGCTCTCTGAGTGACTCTCAAATGGCCACCATTGTCAGGGTCAGGTTAAGACATCTGTCTGCCTCTCAGAGGGGTTGTGACATGGCCTTCGAAGATGCTGGCTACACAAACCCTTCAGCTAGATTCCAGTCATGATCCTCCTTGACCATGATCTTCCTTGCCTCCCTGCCTCCCCTGGGGACAATAAAATGGCACCTGTACACTGTAGACACTCTCTGAGGAGTGATCTGGTAAAGCAAAGGTGGGACATAGAAAATGCCAACTCTGGGCCGGGCATGGTGGCGCACGCCTTTAATCCCAGCACTAGGGAGGCATAGGCAGGTGGATCTCTGTGAGTTTGAGGTCAGCCTGGTCTACAAAGTGAGTCCAGGATAGCCAAGTCTGTCAGAGAAACCCTGATTTCCCCGCCCCCCCTTCAAAAAGAAAAAAGGAAAAAGAAAAAGAAAACGCCAACTCTGGACTCTGCAGGATGAGGCTGTGTGAGCACATACACAGCAGCTGTAACACATCCACTCCAGAAGAGATGGACCATGGGGAGGCTGCAAATGGTTGGGGCTGGAGCGCTCATAGGGCATCTCCATCTCACTCAATTTGGCTGTACACGTAGAACTGCTCTCAAGGGCTGGGGAGGTCAGTAAATAAAGTGCTGCTTCACAAGCATCAGGACCTGAGTTCAGGTCCCAAACACCCAGGTAAAAAGCCAGGTGTGGCAGTGATATCTGTATCCCTAGTGCTTGGCCAGGGTGGGGATTAGCAGATTCCTGGAGCTCATTGGCTGGTCAGTCTAGCCAAACTGTTGAAGAGTAAGAGACTGTCTCAAAAACTAAGGTGGAGAGCAACAGAAGGGGACACCTGCTGTCAATCTTGGTCTGCTCCCTCCCTTCCCCTCCCCTCCCCTCTGACACACACACACTCACACACACACACACACACACACACACACACACACACACACACGTACGTGCACAAGTGCATGTTCTCTGACCCTCAGCATTACTGCCTGTGGCTGACATCTGGAATGCAGGGGAAGGAATGCCAAGCATGCTTCCCACTCCGCACCTGCCAGGCTGTGAACTCAGAAGGAAACATCGCAGCCCAGAAACTTGTAGAAAGCACCCGCAGCCTGCAGCACAATTAGACAGCTGTGTGAACTTAGACTCCAACTTGTATTCTTGCTTGGGGGGTTAGAAAGAAAAAAGAAGAAGGAGATAAAAAAAAAAAAAAAAGAATGGTCTTGCAAAGATTGGTATTTCAGCCTCCAGCTACGTCCAGCCATTTAATGTCATTTCTTCTAATCAGATTCTCTGGTCCTGGCTGGGGACTGGAGTGCTATCCCTAAGCAATGGGGACCAAAAGCCATAAAAGTGCCAGTTGGAGCCCTAATGCCCTCCGAGTGAATGCCTGCTTCTATGCAAAGCCCTTTGCAGGAGGGAGAGAAGATTAAGAATGCAAGGAGACTGTGAGCAAAGAGGCAAGTGCAAGATGACAGCTGCCTGCACTTGACAGGTGCACATGGGGCTGTGTTCCTGCATGTGGCGGGAGGCAGGCAGGAGTGGCAGGCAGCAGTACACACAAAAGCCTAGGATATATGCGAGGTAGTACACTTCTCCATAGCTTCATCTGAATGAGCACCTGAGGCTAGTCCTAAACAGCCCTGGGGTTGTCAGCGGGGGGGGGGGTGACAGAAGTAACAAAGCCAGCACTAGGCTGATTCTGTGTCTCTTTCATGTGCAGCTTCAAGTCAAAAGACAAGAAATCTACCAGGCCGTCAGCGCTCCGATACAAAGGCAGTACTGGAAAAACCACTGCTTTGATTTAACAGCAAATAACAGGCTGAAGAGGATTTGCCTGACACAAGCATCATTTTCTAAAGCCTTGAGTGAGCCGGATAAATATACAAGACTGCATTAAAGACACAGACCTTCTCCGGGTCCTGCATAAACTCTGGACATGAGGCAACCAAGGGCTTTTGGTAGAGCGGGCTCTGCAGTTCACGGCTGACAGGATTCATGAGAACCAAGAATTGTTGCAGTGCCCAGAAAGAGACCAGGTACAAGGAACTAGGCTTCAGATACAAACCTGCAAGTGATAAGCGCATACAGGGGCTTCACTAACCACAACATTGTAAAATGACAAATGTATCATCTTTTGAACCTGCCGAACCAAATGTAATGACTTGTATTAATTTTTGACAGATTCTTCCTGAGTTATTATGCAAAGGAAGGGGGAAAACGAGAGTTCTAATTAATTGGAAGGGCTCACAAACACTTCTCAACATCTGAAACATTTCAGATTCTAATTTGCTACTCAGATTTACCTGTGGGAATGCTAGGACTGCAATGAAGCTGCTTAATTTTGACTAAGCCATGCTTGCACGCGCATGTGTGCACGTTTGCACACAACACAACAGTACCGGGATATCCTAAGTGTTGCTACCAATACCAACAAGGGACTAGAAAGGCTAGTGGGTAGTGGATTTGATCTTCAGTGCTCCCAAGATGGTGCTGTTTGTGCCCCAATCCTACTGGCACTTCCCACTAGCTCTGGACTCACTCTAGGGCTGGCTTTCTTGGGTTGAGAGATGGGGGCAGCTGGGCTCCCCGTCTGTACAGTGTGTAACCCATGGATTTCCTGAGTTAGCACCAAGTTACCCAGGAGTGCCAAGCTTCCCTTCTCCCAACCCTCAGCCAATTCTTTTTTGCTTTAATGGTAGGCAATTCCAAAAGAACAAGAACACAGCAGATCAGATGGTCTACACGCCTTCTGGGTAGCACATTCCAAGCAAATCAGACTCCCAGAGCTGGAAAGGACCTTGGACAGCACCAGACTCATCTAGCCTGGAGCAGATACTATCAGAGCCTCATCCAAGGTCACACACAGCAAGTGTGTAGCAGGCCTTAATGACACCAAGTGGTCTACAGAATCCTTGGCTGACTGATCTAGCATATTTGGCTAGCATATTTGAAAGATCTACTTCTTTTTTTTTTTTTTTTTAATAACTAGTTTGACTCTTGTTCATCTGAAATAGCTTCCTCCCCACTCCCTTAAAAATCAAAATTTCAACATAATTCTAAATAGCAAGTAGCTTCCTTAATTTGGGCCTATCACTGTTGATTTAATAACAGGACTTTAAGAAAGGAATGGGAACCCTGTTGGGCCCAGGATAAAATCCTCAGCAAATTGCTTTGGGTATCACTGGATGTAATGTCTGTCAGGAAAGGAAGCTGGGTAAACTTTGTTTGCTTGATCCCTCTTTTAAAAGCTGTGTTCCTCTCTGATGCTCCGGCACTCCGACACTTTCATTCTTAGAGTTTATTTTAATCGGGTTCTACTTCTGTTGTATGTGCATACATACAATTACTCTCTCCTCTGGGAGTGTTTTGAGGGTCACGTCCTTTCTGCATCAAAAAGAAAAATATACATTTTTTTAAACTGAAAAGGTGTCTTCTACTAAATGGAATGGGGGAATCCTGGGACAGAAAGAAGACATGAACAGAAAATTCAGGGACACTGAATGAAGCCTGGAGCCCAGCTAGCACTGACCAGGGAGCCCTCTGAGTCCCATAGCTAGTGGCTGACCCTACATACAGAACTTCCAGGTGACAGCAACTTGTATCTCCTAGGGTAACTGGGGTCCTTCTGGATCTCAGAGAAAGGACTTTTTGCATTTTATACAGATGTGTCCATGGCTCTCCAGGTGTTCTGACTGTCCGTGTGCACACGACACAACCCTGCAGCGTGTCCCCTCTTCTACATCACCATTGTAAATTCTGTCTCCTTCATTACCTGGAGTTTGGATGACACAACACTCGTTTTTGCCTGATGCTTCTGAAGGGTCCCAAGATCACATGCCTGACACTGGTTAGAAGTGGGGCTCCCTCAGGCCAGAGGCACAATGTACTTAGTAGTCACCAGGAGGAAGAGAGATGTGGAAGTCAGCTTGGCTCACACGGGCTCCCTGGCTTGCAGAAGTCACACTTCAAGGACGCTCCTGTTCTAGCCCATTCAACCTCAGGGCAAGGGTTCCTTTGCAGGCTTCCCAAACTACACCCGGAGAGCTGAGGAGGGTCCCTCTGCCAACAGCAGGCAGGAGCTAATGCTACGTGCTGCCCTGAGCCCCAGCTCAGCGATATCTTGGAACAGCTCGGGGAAGTGGAGACATACAGCCCTGATCATGACCTCTTCGATGCCAGCTCTGAGGTGCACGCTCAAACTGCAGGAGGAGCCTGGGTGGCTCGTGTTCAGGTGGCCTTTGCAAAGTCTCTCACCTAGTGATGACTAAGTGACTCCGGTCTCTGTAAATTGCCACTAAAATTGAATCTGTGTTTATAAATGGCATTTGGATCAAGTCTCTTTTGAGCATCAAATTCATCATTTTGGGAACCCTGGACGTCTGAGGACAACACTAATGGGCTATTTCTTTATAAATTCATGGGATGCAAGATAAAGAGAGAACGGTGATGCAAGAGGAGCCCGAGAGAATGGGAAACTCATGAGCTTTGTCTGCTGGTCCGTCCCCCCCCCCCGCCACCCCCCAAATAATCAAAGGCCATTGGGTTTTCTCTAGATACCAGCAAGAAATTTTCAGAAACCCCAGGGGCCTCCTGAAAGGGGTGGGGTGGGGGCCCCTGAGTAGGGAAGCAAATGATCCAGGCCAAGGCCTGAGACGGATGGTGGTGTCCAAGCTGCACACACAGGCAGTCATCCTAACTCACCCGGCCACAAGCCACTGAACATCACATAGGAAGCAGCCCTGGACTTTTGCTGCCTAGGACTTTCCCAGCAGCCACTGCACCCTGTATGGTACAACTGTGTTAGGTGGACCAGGAGACCACAGAATAGGGTGGGAGGGGCCTACAGCCAACCCAAACCAGGAGAAAAAGCTTTCTTCCTTGAGGGCAGATATGAGCTGCCATTCCTTCCCTTCAAACTCCTCAGTCCTTGTGTAAGCAGCAGTAGGGATCAGGCTAAATACTTATGAGAAAAAGATCCTTGGATCCACGCACCCACCAAACTCTCATACTCAACTGGCTGGCGCTGGCTCACCCTGGGTGATAAGATTAGCAAGCATGAATGCTCCTCCAGACTGCAGGATTAAATTCCTACTAGCTGGTAGTGGGGAGGCTATTTTTCTCAATTAACAGTTACACGGAAAAAAAAAAAAAGCATGCATACTTTCACGGGACTGTGGGGTTCATTTGTGATGTTCAGGCAGCAGCCTAATTTGCAACAAAGTTAGGAGCCAGCCACTTCTCTGGTCTAGCTTGTTCCAGGGTGCATCAGCTAGCCCACAACTAGCTCTGTGGTTACCCAGCCTCCTTCCGTGTCACTAGCAGCAGAGCAGAACTTTCTTTCAGCAGCAGTGGGGAGGTCCATCAGTAACACAATGCCAAGCGGGGGCTCCCATCTAATGCTCATTAAGACCCCACAGACCTTTTCACACTTTGTGACTAGACATTTGCTTGTGTGACGCTGTGTAGGTGCCTTTAGGTCAACCAAGGCAAGAATAATCATTTCCTCTCTGCTCCGAACACCTACTTGTGCCGCAAATTAGATGCTCCTCTTTTAAAATAGAGGCAGAGGGGCAAAAGAAAAACACAACGGAGACCAGAAAGGTCAAGCGATTTGGTAAAAGTGGCAGCACCAGACTACCTGTACTGTCCTCTAGCACTCCCATAAACCACAGCCCTACCTTGACAGCCTCCGCGTGGGTCACCCGGGCTAGAGATTTATCGTTGACTCGCAGAATCTGGTCCCCGACCCGCAACCCTTCCTTCTCTGCCAGAGAGCCCGGCTCCACTAGAGACACGTAGATGCCCACGCCGTGTTCCGAGCCCCCGCGGATGCTGAAGCCTAAGCCCTCGTGGGCCTTGGCGCGCCGCAAGCTCACGAGCCGCACCTCCCCGGGCCCCGCGCCGTCGGGAGCGGCCCAGGAGGGCTGCCTGTAGGGGGTGGTGGCGGGCAGGTAGAGGCCCTCGGCCGTATATTGGTCGAAAAGCAGCTGGTCGGAGCGCGGGATGACCAGTCGCAGCATGGGCAGCAGACGCCGCTTGACCGGGCTGTCCAGCAGGACGCGCAGGGTGCGCACCAGGTCGAAGACGTTGCGGCGCGAGTGGTACGCGTTGAGGCAGTGAGTGAACTGCTCTCGCTCGGGCTCGCTCAGCAGCGCTGTGAGCGCCTGGTGCAGCTGGCGCACGTTGGCAGACAGTAGCCGCAGCCCCGCGCCCCCTCCGCCGCCCGCCGCGGCCGCCGATCCCAGCGAGCCGGTGGAGGACGAGCTCACCGACAGACCGTCCAGCTGCGCGTTCATTTCCCCGCCGAGGCCCGGCCGCACTCGGGGCGCGCGGCGCGGGGCGGCTGCTGCACCTGCGGCCAGCGGCGCGACAGCTGGATTCCCGGGGTCGCGGAGGTCACTGCTGGAGTCTGGGTTTGGGGTAGGCGCGGAGACGGCGGCTGCAGTCTAGACTGGCCGGAGAGCGGAGACGACGGCTGCAGGACTGTGGGGGGGGGGGGGGGCGGGGGCGGGGGGGGGGCGTGGGGGGGTGGCAGGGAGGGCGGCGGGTGTCGCAGGAGCGGGAGGGGGGGGGGGGGGTGGGGGGGGGAAGGTGGCGAAACTGGAATCTGGAGGACGAAGAGACGGCGGCGGCTGTAATCCCGAGGACCGCGGCGGGATCCTGGGGGACAAAGAGTTGGCTGCTGGAGGCCGGAGGTCGCGGAGACTGCGGCTGGAGGCCGTGGGGAGCAGGGTCAGAAGCTACATGCCGGAAGGTGCGGGTACCACGAGTGGCCGCAGTGGGGTGGGGTGGGGGGACGCAGCCAAGCCGCCCGCCCCGTCACACCATGCCCGGGGCTCCCCCAGCCAAGATGCCCGTTCCTCTAAGGCTGGGGGACCCCAAAGGTAGAAGTTAGGGCGCCGGTTGATCTAGTGCCAGAGTCCGGAGCAGTTGCAGCCAGAGGAGCCACGCGGGCGTCTGGCGGGGGGTGCGGGGCATGTCCCGGGCCGCCCACCATGCAGCAGCCCGGGCCCCCGGCGCCCAGCGCCGCCCGGGCGCACACGGAGCCACGCGGCCGTGAGCACGGACTTTGCGAACTGTTGAGCAGCTCCGGGCCGAGTCTTCCAGCGAGTTCCGACGCCGTCGCTGTCGCCGTCGCCAGCCCGGACTTGGTCCCGCCCCCTTGCCCCTCCCCCTCCCCGCCCAGTCCCCCCGCGGGCTCTTCAGGAAATGACGTCCCGCCTGGCGCGCCTGGCTGTTGCCTGGAGACGGGGTGAAACAGTCCGGCCCTAGGGAAGAAAGGGGTGAAAGTGGGGGTAGTAGCAGGAGGAGCCCTGAGAATACTGCGAAGCCTTCCCACTTACCCAGCCCAGGGGTGAAAAGATGGGTTTCCAAAAACTGCTCTCTGGCGATCACAGCCTGACTCTAGGGTCGCTTTGGAGCATTATCTGGTTTGCCAATTCACAATTAGGGAAATATGGCCAACTTTTGGCCTCTAAAATATTAGGTGCTTTGTGCTCTGCTTTTCTGCCTTAAAATGTTGTTCCTGCCGCTTGCACATGCGCTGACTCCAAGTTTAAGTGTGTATGCGGACCGTTGTTGGTCACCTGCTCTGCGCAAGAGATGAATGTGAGTCGCCCAGGTGCCAGCTGGAGCTAGGATTCTGTGCTGGGATAGCTCAGTCTGGGGCCCCTGCCCCAGGTGGTCTCTAGGATGAAGGAAAGCAAGGAGCTGTTATCAGAAATGTAAAGTCTGCAAACACACAGGTGCATTTTAAAAAACTTAAGTCTGAAGTAGGTATGTCAACTGTAACAACGCAAATGTCCTGTCGGTCATCTTTTCCACACTGAGGGAACTGGGTGAACGTTACATGAGGACTCTATATACGGTCGTTTTACCCAGCCTCCTTCCGTGTCACTAGCAGCAGAGCAGAACTTTCTTTCAGCAGCAGTGAGGAGGTCCATCAGTAACGCTAGCGGACATGGTCTGAAGTCTGTCGTCAGACACCCACTCTGCCTAAACAGGATCACAGAGAAAGCTTGGGGCTTCTATTGAAAAGGAGTGTTCTAAGGAGATCCAAAGTGCTTTACCCAGTCACTACAACATAACAGTTGCATCTCTTCCAACCTGAATTGTCATCGCCTGACAAGCTGTCTTTTCCCTAAAACTGTTCTGGGTCACCATCCCAGGAATGCAACGGCTGACTCTGACACGGGAGAAGAGAAAGGAGAGGAGTTGTCTGGAGTGGCTCTTAAGCTGGGTGCAGAAGGGTGGCTTCTTTGCTCTTATTTACCCATGTGCTTGGTCACTCTTCATTCACCATTTTCCAAGCACCTGCTCTGTTGTTTGGCCATATGCTAGATGCTGGAGACCCAGGATAAAGAGCCTATGACCTCAAAGAGTCATAGGCTCACACAGGAAAGATCGGGTAAGTCGAAACAGTCCACAGTGGGGAGAGGTGACTAATAAGAATGGCCTTTCTGGGCTGCCAAGATGGATCAGTGGATAAAGGTGTTTGCCACCAAACTGAACTACCTTATTTCCATGCCTGGAACCCACATGATGGAAGGGAAGAACCAACTCCTGCAAGCTGGCCTTTAATTTTCACGGGTGCCTGTGGCATGTGTGGCAACCCTGTAGCACATAATAAATAATTCAATAAATTTAAAAAAATGAAGTTTTAAAAGAATAATCTTTCTTCTTTGAGTAATGAGAAGCCATGGGAAGATTTCTAACACTGTAGTTTAATGATTCCCAAAAGTGGAGGCAAATAATCAAAGCTCTGTTTTCCCTGAAGCTTTTCCCTTCTCCTAACACAGACCTGAGTTGAATTTGTGCCCAATGAACATATTTCACAGGGCATCAAAGAATGATGTCTTAAGTAGCCAGTTGGGTGACCCTTTGACATCCGTCTTAGAGCTCTGCGTGTAGTAGTCCGTGCTGTGCATCCTTATTTCTCTTCTTCAAGTCTAGCTGAAGTGTTTAATGGAACCAGAACGAGATATTTAAGAAGAGAATCTTCTCCAGCTCCTCCCCACCATGTGTTAATGGCATACCTCGAAATGCCACCACACAGGGATTAATTGCATGCAGTTCAGGTTTTTCTGCAAATGTATTTCATGCCTAGCGTTCAGTCAGTTTGTGTTCTAATTATAATTACTGTGATTGGTTTGATAAATGAATCCCAGGAGCTAAGATTGCCATTCCCAATATTTTCTTTCTGTGCGAAGGATCTTTTTGAGAATATTTTGCTTTAGGCAGCAGAAGCCTCTGTGCTCACAGTCTCAGAAAAAAAGAGACACTTTCTTCTGCAAACATTGGACACCATCTGGGAGGCTGTGCTATTGTTTAACTTCATAGAGGTTGATCTGAGAGAGCAGGTAAGAGCGAGAGCACAGGAAAGGGAAAACGGGAACTTTCCCATCCATCTTGCATAACCACCTTCGTATCAGTTTGCGATGTGTCCCTTTGGAAAGGCAGTGTGTAACTGTGCTCAAACCTCAAGAATCCTATTTCATATGTGAAGATGTGTTTGTCTTTCAAGAAATAAGCTCTTGGAAACCCAAGCTGCCCGGGCTCCTGAGAGCTGTATTGCCTTCAGGCCCTGGAATGAAATCAAGAGTACCTATTTGGCCTTGGCTACACACTGCCCTCTTCAGAGCAAAAACAGTACTCTCCTGTGATTGCAGCCACCCCCCTGCCCTTTCCTAAAGTCACTTTCCCCCCAGTGCTGGAAATTGAAGGCAGCACATACACAGGCTAAATAAGAGCTCAGACTACTGAGCTTTGCCTCAAGTCAGGGCTCTCTGAGACAAGATCTCATCATGTAGCTCAGACTATCCTGGAATGTGATATGTAGCTCAGACTGACCTTGAACTCATGATCCTCCCACTTCAGCCTTCACAAAGCAGCACCACATCCAGCAGCAGAACCACTTTTAGTCGTTCACTGTTGATGATCAACTTGAGCCAACCCTTGCTGTTCAGATGTTTCTGGGAATCTAGACTCAGCTAGAAAGACAGAAGAGGAAGAAGAATGAATTGTGTTGTGTTTTGTGCTTAGGACAACTGACAAGCGCTGAGAGATGCTCTGTCTTGAGCTGGGGTTTTTGTTGTTTGACTCTTAGTTACTTTTGTATGGCTGTGACCAAAATATCTGACAAAAAAAAAAAAAACAAGTTGGGGCTAGGGGTGGATTTTGGGGGCGGGGACGGGGGCTTGTAATTCTGGAAAGTTCAGTCCATCAAGGTGGTGACACAATAGCCCAGAAATTCACATCATGGCTGGCCAGAAAATAGAGTGATACAAGGAGTAACCTGGGACTATATGATCCCTAGAAGCTGTTTCCAGTGGCCTACCTCCTGCAACTGGGCCCCACCTCCCAAGTCTCTGAAACCTTCCCAAAGAGTGTCATCAGCTTGGAACTAGCTATTCAAACCGAGAGACGGTGGGCTTCATTTTCAGGCTCAAGATGCAGCAGTTTTAAACCCAATCTTCACACTCCATGTCCTATGCATCACATGAAGCATGGAACACATAGAAGGGCAGAACATTACTAGTCTCTTCCCCCGCCCCTTGCAATCTTTAAAAGCCCTTTTCTATTCCATAGTTATTTGGAGCCTCTCTTCTTCCCACTAATTCACTGAAATGTCTCCTTAGAAGGTGCTAGAGATTAATTTAATTTGAGATACATTTCCTGTGGGACATATAGAATTATCTGTAGCTGATGTTTTTTGAAAGGCACTTTTTTAATCACTGGTATGCTTTATTCGCTCACTCCTTCTACTAGCTAGTACTGGAGATAGCCTTACCACTGTTGTCAGCTTCCTGGTAGAACAGAGAGGATGATGAGACACCAGGAAGCCACTGTCCTCAAAATGGCAGGGGCACTTACAAGGAGAGTTAGGCCTTGGACCCAGGGAGCCTGACTTTCTATCTCTGTGCTGTAGAATCTCCCAGATGCTTGCTTCAGAGATGTCAAATTGGGCATCACTCCTGCTGGGATGAGTCAGGGACCACATTTCTCCCATGGATGGGAACCTTTTTTTTTTTTTTTAAGACAAATTGGGAGAGAGATTCCCCCATGGGGTGGATTTGGGGACCTCTGGGGTTCTTAGCTTGGATACAGGGACTCAAAGCTATCTGATGCTGGCTGTCACGAGAAACTCTTCCCAGTGTGAAGACGCCTGGCAGAAGGACGTTAACCACCAGAGCTATCACTGGTGCTGCAGGACCACAGCCTGTCTCTTCTGCAAATGTCAGTAGGGATGGATGATATCAGCAGAGAAAAAGGGAACCAGTCTCCTCTATGACTGGTAGATAACGCCGACAATATTGATGGAGGTGCAGTGAGATAAGAGAGGAAGGAGAAAAAGAGAAAGCACCAAAGCCAGCAGACGACAGGAGAGAGACAGGTATTTATCTTGCCTTGAATATAATCTGCAAACAGTCAGATTCATAGTCACACAGACTCGTGTGACTTGTGTATAAGAAAGGTGTCAGAGCACAGAGTTCATCTCCAACTTCAAATTTCTGCCCTTTATTACCTTTGCGACCTTGAGCAAACCAAGGAGAACTCTCTCACTGGAATTTATCTGTAATGTCGGGCCAACGATGCTGTCATCTGTCATTGGTGTTATTGCAAGCATTGATTGTGCTGATGTATGCAAAGTCAGCCCCTCCAATGCTCGGAATCCATCTCAGTTAAAGCTCTTTCCACATGGGAGCACAACTCCTTTATCAGCCCAAGGGCGAGCACGTAGGAGATGCTCCTCCATGCTGGGTAATTCCTCACCCTCTCCCTCTAGGCTTGCCTTACAGACACAGTCAAGGGGCCGAGAAAGCTGCTATCTTGCCCACCATCCCCCATAGCCAGTGGTGCCTGTTCAATCTCTTTAATTAGCAGGTAAATGGAAAATTCTTGAATTGGTGCAGAAGGCTCTGTGCCCCCCAGACATCACCGTTCTCTGTTCTCTCCCATCTTGTGGAGCGAATATCATTACTGCTCTGACTGACCCTACAGATGAGGAAACTGGGTGCCTGGGCTGAGAGTGAGCCATTTCTCTCTGAGGTCTCTGCACTCCCCATGCCTCCCTGTGCTTTGTAGTAGCATGGCAGAGGGAACTGGTGCCTATTCCTCTTACACAGCTTTGGGGGAAATAGCAAACTATCATGATAGCAAAAATAAATCCCAGGGAGCCAATTTGTGAGCCGGAAGGAGGCAGAGCAGGGAAAGTGACCTTATCAGGCATGCTGTTCTATAATCCCACTGCCACAAGGTCTGTATGAGCTGCCTTAATCAGGGGATTATGAATTGGTTACACCAGGACACTCACTTCTACCCCAGCAAGGTTCAGATCAGAGAAACCCTGAGCTTGAATGTCCTCACCCTGTTCACGATCTCGACAGGACCAATGGAGGTGCCCGTTCCCGCACTTCTTCCTCCATGATCCTCAGAGCCTCTGCTCCATTAGTATTCTAGGAAATCAGTAGTCACCACTCCACTGTGGTCAGGATGTGCTGTGTTGTAGACATCAGATGCCACTGTGATGTAGCTGGTGTGGGTCCCAGATTTGCTTCCCAGTCAGTATCCCCTTCTCTGAGCCTCAGGTCCCCCGCTCATTTCAGTTCCACGGAACTACAAGCAGCACTGAAGCCAGAGTTAGTAAAGTAATTCCTGGTTATATAACCTTGGAGAAATCACATCTCTTCCATCTAGGTTTCTTTACAGGAAGAGAGAGAGAGAGAGAGAGAGAGAGAGAGAGAGAGAGAGAGAGAGA
>OU015743.1:126543412-126608257 GCA_907169655.1 Acomys percivali
AGAAGCCATAGGAGTTGGCCAGCTCAGAAGTAGTACAGCATACATCTGACCAAGGTCTCTCCTTTCAAAAATCCATGTGTTCAGAACCCACAGCCTCACCTGTCATCGGGGAATTTCAAGTTAAAACAACAAGATACCATTTCCCACATAACAGATTGGCAAAATCAAAATATCTGACATTACCACGTTTTGGCAAGATTGTGATGCAAGAAAGAACATACTTACAGGGCTAGTAGGAGTGTAAGTTGGCACAACCACAGCTGCTTGGCACTGTCTCGTAGACTTGAAAACACTCCAGCTTGATACCAGCAGCCCTGTATCCTGATGTGTTTCCTGAAGGCACTTTAAGACATTTGCATCTTAAGTGTGTCAGTTAGTCCATCCACGTAACAACCATCCACACAGTTGAGTGTATTAAACCTCAGTGACTGAGCTCACACTTCTGTGGTCAGTTAGGAAGTTCTCTGCCTGATCCAGAGAGAGTCCCCCCGGCAGCTGAATAGTTCTTTCCTGTTGGTTCTTGGCTGGAGTTACATGAACAACTGTGCCCCCTGTCCCCTGTCCTCTATCTCTATACCATGATTAACAGCCTTGCCTGGGTACACAAGAGAGCATCTTATCAGGACTCCTGTCATACTGGACTAGGGACTTAATCCACTTCTGTATGATGTTATCCTACTCATGCCATGGCCCTTTAAAACAGTTCCTCATGTTGTGACCCCCCCAACCAAAAATTATTTTTTTTTTATTTTTTTTTTTTTCCGAGACAGGGTTTCTCTGTGTAGCCTTGACTGTCCTGGACTCACTTTGTAGTCCAGGCTGGCCTCGAACTCACAGTGATCCGCCTGCCTCTGCCCCCCGAGTGCTGGGATTAAAGGCGCGCGCCACCATGCCCGGCTTCAAAAATTATTTTCATTGCTACTTCATAACTGTAATTTTACTACCGTTATGAATGATAATGTGCCAGGGGCACTGGAGAATGGAAAGACCAGAAAGAACAGCAAGGTAGCAGAGGTCAACTGCAGATGACTCTGAGAAGAGCTGGAGAAACAACTCAGTGAGTGGTTAAGAGCCTTGCTGCTCTTTCAGAGGACTGGAGTTTGATTCCCAGAACCCATGTGGTAGCCAACAGACTCTGAAACGCCAGTACCTCCAGCTATTTCCAGGGGGGAGCTGCTGCCCTCTTCTGGTCTCCATGGATACTACATGCATACAAGGCCAAATATCCCTACAGATAATAAAAATAAATTAAAAAAAAAAAAAAAATCACCCTGAGACCACAAAAAGACAAGGGGAGAAGTTGGGTTCTCAAAGTCTAGTGGCCAAGAGGGCAACAGCCACACAGAGCTGTAGCCATTGCTCAGCAGGTACAGGCACTTCACAAGAAGTATAGTGTAGAGTCTGGAGAACTGAAAGACCTGAAAGGTGGCAAGAGTAGCAGGGTGAGGGACTACTGAAGTCACCACACTGACCTGGTCAGTGGAAATAGGCTTGAGCAAGAGTCTTCCTTCTCCCAGCCTTGCAGCTAGTGTTAACTCATGACCACACCAAGGGGAACAACTGACTAAGGAGCCTCAACAAGTCCTTGCCTGTTAGTCCATGCCTCTAACGTGCTTGGTCCCTGACTTGATGTCCTTTGAAGGCTTTTCTATAACCCTTTTAAGAAGTGTGGATTTAGCTGGGTGCAGCGGTGCACGCCTTTAATCTGAGCACTCGAGAGGCGGAGGCAGGCAGATAGATCACTGTTGAGTTTGAGGTCAGCCTGGTCTACAAAGTGAGTCCAGGACAGCCAGGGCTACACGGAAAAACCCTGTCTCAAAAAACCAAACAAAACAAGAAAACCAACCAAACAACAACAAAAGTGTGGAGCCCTGCCTGGTGTGCACAAGGCCTTCCTTGGCTCCACCCTAAGCACCGAGGAAAGCAGGAGAGCCCTAGGGCTTACCCAGGTGGTCCTAGAAAGTCTATGAACTCAGTAAGTTACAGCACAGATGTATTCTTTTGCCGTCTCAGAGGCTGCAAGTCCACAATCTTGGTGTCACTAGGGGATATTTATCCTGAAGGATCTGAAAAAACTCTTCCTTTCCACCCCTGTCTCTGCTGGCTGCTGGAAATGCTTGCATTTTCTTGGCTGCAGTGGGTCCATCCCATCACTGTCTCCATTCCATGAGGCCTTTTCCCCTCTGGCTCTGGCTCTTCTCTCTTCCCACAAAGACACAAGTAATGTGGAGTCCACTTTAAATCTAGGTTGATTTCCTCTGTTGATTTTTTTGACTAATAATATTTGTAAAGATGGCCTTGTTTCCAAACATTATTGAACTCACTATAGGTAAATAGTAGTTTTATTTACTAAAGTGGGAATGCCCTGTAGCATATTCAAGCCCCAAATCACTTGGTTGACTCATGGTTCTTCCACGGGGTACCGTGAATATTCTGTCTTCTTATCCTAAATCTATGCAATGGCACTCTGGTGATACAGGTCAACTGTCTCCCCTGCTCTGGGCTTGCAGTAGACTCCAAATCCCAGTGACAAAAGATAAGTTAATTAATAGTAAATCTCTTTGACTTTGCGGTTTTCAAATCCACGACTCTGCATTGGTGACTGTACAGAACCAGTTATTATTGGAGATACTTTTAACTTATCATATGCTGTGGATCCCTCTCTGAGAAGTGGCCTTTGGCCACCCTAGGTAGCAAGAGAGCTGAGACTGGTCATTTGAGCATTAGGGTCCCATTTCGTTTGACTTCACTAGGGTTTTAGTCACAGTGATGGAAAGTGATAATGGATGCTTATGGAAATCCCAATCAATGTAAGCTCCTACTCTGCACCGAACTGATGCTTACTTACTGCAGCAATCCTGGAACATCCCCTTATAATGGAGTCCATTTCTTCCTGCCAGGAAGCCTGCCGTTACTGGTGGATGCACAGGATGCCCAAGGATACAGTCTAAATGTGAGTAAATACAGCTAAAAGGGGAGCAGAGCAGAACGCCTTTCTGTTTCTGTAGAATTCCTCCTGGACAGGAAGAACAGAGGAATGGAGTCATGGTTTTCTTAGACCTTGGCTGATGAGCTCTCGCCCTCCTAAACCTCCCCTCCTGCCTTTTAATGAGGGCTTCTAAAAGCAGCCTGGTACACCGTGTGACCGTTGAAGCTCCCTCTCCCTGATGACTCTCATTACCTTCCAAAATATTTATCCACTTGATAGCCTAGAATAATTATTTCTCTCTCAACCTCAGAGGGTGGAGATTCAGAGCAAATAAAATTCTCATCCTTGCTTGACTTGATTGGCAGTGGAGATGAGGCAGGACCACCTGTCACAGGGCAGCAGGAGTACTCAAGCTTTCTGCTCAAGAAGGACTCTCATACCCTAGAGGCTCCACCCCTGTCCACCGTTTTGTTTCTATATCAGAGGTATCATCATTGATCTAATGACCCGTGCAATTGCTCAGAGTCATATATGAATTATTCAACATATATTATGCATCAACTTTGGGTCTAGCTTTGTGATAAGATTAGATGGTGCTTTTTAGTGGTTTCATAGATGATCTGTTGTGTACTTGAGTGCTGTTCAGAGCCTGGCATAGAAAGATCTCCAAAGAAGCTCTCATTAGATGGACAATGATTAAATATATACATGAGTAGCTAGATGAGTAGGTGAGTGGAGGAGTGGATAAATAGATGGACAGGGTGGTGGGATTTGCTGTTTCTGTTTACTCAGTACCTGTTGTGGTTAGCATGTGAAATATCCCCCGCTCCCCCATGTTCACATGTCAGAACAGCTGGTACCCAGCTACTGGTACCACTTGGGAAGATTCTGGGACCTTTAAGAAGTGAAGCCTTGCTGGAGGATGTGGGTCACTGAGGCCAGACCTTGAGACTTTATAGCCCAGCCTCACTTCTTCTTCCCTCTCTTTGCTTCCTGGATATGGATTCATTGTGACCAGTTAGGCTCCTGACTCTACTTTTCCTGACAGCTGCTGTGTCTTCTCTGCCATGATGGGATGGGGCTGTTTCCCTCTGGAACTGTGAGCCAAAATAAAGCCTTTCTCCCTTAAGGTGCGTTTGTCAGGACATTTCATTATAGCAACAGGAAGCTAAGATGATGCCTTTCCTATATCTAAGAATAGGAGTCTCCTTTGTAAGGGACACATGTTTCTTATACAAGTTGGTCTAAGCTTGACTGAACTGTCATGTGCCTCACCCACAGTGCATGTTCCAGCCCTAGGCAATCCAAGTTTCTGGCCACAAAAACTGGTGTTGGTTAAAGGAAATGAAACAAACTAGATGAGCATCCTCCCTTGGTCTTTCTGCCTGATGTGATCAGTAGACAAACCTTCCTGCTTGTTAAGCTCCTAAAAGGTTTGTTTAAGGCTACTGGGTGCTATTTTATATGCTATAAGGAGAGAGCCTGGCCAAAGATAGGAACATGATCAGAGGAAAGAAAGAAAAGGACAAAGAGGAAGAGGGCTGGGGATGAGGGAAGGAAACAAAGAAAAGGGAGGGAAGAAGAGGAGAGACATTGAGAATTGAGCTTAAGGCCCAGGTGCAGGAAGCCAGCTGAACTCTTAGATTTTCCATCTACACAAACCAATAACTTCCTTGGATCTGACTTATCCATTTCCTCTTGAGTTCTGTTTATTTTACATGAAACCATGAGACTCTTGTCAGTATAGAGTGAGGGAGCAAGTAGTTGAATGAATGCAAGATTTAGTAAATAAATAAGTGACCAATATCAGACTAGCTCATGTTTTCTTCCTGGAGAGCTAGGGCAGCACATAAAAGGACTAAATGGGATGGTTCTGGTTCTACCTGGGGCCTATCCAGTGGCTTCTATTATGCCCAGTGTTGACTCTTATTCCTGAAATGTAAATGAGGAGTAAAAAGCAGGAAACAGCCCACTAAAAATAACAAACTTCTGGGTCAGACATTTAAATCTGGCTACAGATTGCAGACTCCAGGAGTTATAATTAAAAGAGGAGTGAAATGAAACCAATTAAAACTTAAAATTCCCCTTTAAAGGCCACTGCCCACCTTTCCCACCTGGTTTATATCAAAGTGAGTATGGGGCACACAAATATAACCACGTACACATATCCCCTTCCTCATCTTCTAGAACCTTCCGAGAGCTCCTCAGTGATTGACAAGGCCAGAAGACTTTCTAGATGAGGTGATATTTGAGCCAAATCTTTCAGGATCCAGGTAGGGCAAGGGGAAGGGATTTCTGAAAACAGAAACAGTCACTCAGAAAGGCAGGAGGGCAAGGCAAATCAGGTGATGGGAGTGGCCAGTGATGAGGTTGAAGATGTTGTAGTGGCCACTTAGGAAATCCCCTCTGTCAAAAATCAAGTGTCCGTATGTGCGTGGATTTATTTCTGGGTCTTCAATTCAATTCCATTGATCAACCATCCTATTGCTATCAGTACCATGCTCTTTTAATTACTGTTGCTCTGTAGTACAGCTTGAGATCAGGTATGGAAATTCCTCCAGAGGATCTTTTATTGTACAAGATTGTTTTGGCTATTCTGGGTCTTTTTGTTTTTTCCATATGAAGTTGAGAATTGATCTTTCAATGTCTTTAAAAAATTGTGTAGGTATTTTGATAGAGATTGCATTGAATCTGTACATTGTTTTTGGTAAGATGGTCATTTTTGCTATGTTAATTCTCCTGATCCATGAACAAGAAGTTCTTTCCATCTTCTGATGTCATCTTCAGTCTCCTTCTTCAGAGATTTGGAAAAAGGATAGCATCTTCAACAAATGGTGTTGGTCTAACTGGATGTCTACATGTAGAAAAATACAATTAGATCCATATTTATCACCATGCACAAAACTCAAGTCCAAGTGGATTAAAGACCTTAACATAAAACCAGAGACACTAAATCTGTTAGAAGAAAAAGTGAGAAAGAGCCTGGAACTCATTGGCACAGGAGACAACTTCCTGAAGAGAACTCCAACAGCCCAGGCCTTAAGGTCAACAATTAGTAAATGGAACTTTATGAGGCTGAGAAGCTTCTGTAAGGCAGAAGACACTGTCAACAGAACAAAGCAACAGCCTACAGATTGGGAAAAGATCTTCACCAACCCTACACTTGACAAAGGTTTAATATCCAAAAGATATAAAGAGCTCAAGAAATTAAATACCACCAAATCAAATAACCCAATTAAGAAATGGGGCTTAGAATTAAACACAGAATTCTCAACAGAGGAATATTGAATGGCTGAGAAGCACTTAAAGAAATGCTTAACACCTTAGTCATCAGAGAAATGCAAATCAAAACAATTTTGAGATTCCATCTTACAGCCATCAGAAGCTCAGATCAAAAACTCAAGTGACAGCACATGCTGGCGAGGACATGGAGAAACGGGAACACTCCTTCTTTACTGGTGGGAGTGCAAACTTGTACAACCACTTTGGAAATCAACCTGGAAAACTGGGAATAGGGCTACCTCAAGACTCGGCTATTCCACTCCTTGGAATCTACCCAAAAGATGCTCCACCACACAACAAGGACATAGCATGTTCATAGCAGCCTTATTTGTAATAGCCAGAACCTGGAAACCACCTAAATGTCCCTCAGTCGAAGAATGGATAAAGAAACTGTGGTACATTTACACTGTGGAATTCTACTCAGCTATTAAAAACAAGGAAATCCTGAAATTTTCGAGCAAATGGATGGAACTAGAAATGATCATACTGAGTGAGTTAACCCAGACCCAGAAAGATGCATATGGTATATACTCACTTATAATTGAACACTAGCCCAAAAGGGATGTCCCATGAAAGTCTTCACTTACCAGGAGATTGGGATAGATGTGGGGACATCCTATTGGGACTCTAGGTGAGAAAAGTATGGGAGAATGGGGAAATAGGTGGATCCAGAGGGTCCTAGAAACCTACAAGAAGAACATTATAACAGGCAGATCTGGACCCAGGGGAGTCTGCTCAAACTACTGCACCAAGCAAGGGAAATATGTGCAATAAACAGTGAACTCCTATTCAACATCTAGCCTGTGGACAGGACAATTTCCACAGTTGTATGGAAAGCAGAGACAGAATCTGACATGAACTCTGGTGCCCCATATTTGACCACTTCCCCTTGGTGGGGAGGCCTGGTAGCACCCAGAGAAAGGATAAGCAGGTTACCAAGATGAGCCTTGATAGCCTCTGACCATATAGTGGGGGAGGAGGTCCCCTTCTGTCACAGACCTATGAAAGAGGGAGGGAAGGAGGAATGGGAGGATACATGTGAGGGGATAACAATTAAGATGTAATCTGAATAAATTAATTAAATTTTAAAAAAGAAAAAGAAAAGAAAATCCTCTCTGAGGCAAGAGTACTCATTGCAACGATTGTCTATGTGTGGTTTGCAGAGCTCTGTGCTTATCTCTTTGTCCTGTGGTATATCCATGCCCTCCTTGGGTACCTTAAACACTGTCAGGCAGAGCAGCCACAGCAGGATCACTTAGGAGAGAATGCACTCTGGGTTTACATCAGATGCTCCAGGGATTCGCGTGCCTGCTGAGGTACATGAGCTGCTCTGTGGCTGATGGGAGAGTCTATCAGTTGAGTGTGAGTCTGACCTCAGTGACAGAAACCAGGATGCTGTCACTGTGTTAAATAAAGGCTTCTTTTCTTCACACAACAAGAAATCTGGAGCTAGATGGTCGTGGGTTGCCCTGGACGTTAGGCAAAGAAGCTCCTCTTAGCTTCCTGCTCTACCCTGTGAAGGGCTTCCATTTTCCTGGTGTCAGGATGACATCCCCTCCTCCAGGCATAGATTTGTGCCTCAGACAGAACGAAGGGTGAATTGCACAAGGTGCTTTGTGTCAATTGTATCTGTCCATCATTGTCAGGAAACCACAGCTTCCCAAGAGGCCCCGCCCACAGGCTTCTGCCTCCTCCCACTGACTGGAGCCTGGTCACAAAGGTGTCAGGGAGACTGGGAAGAGAGGTGTCTGATTTTGCAAGTTTCAGAAAAGGAGAGCTATCGGGTTAGCGAGGGAAACCGTGACAGGCTCTCAGCAGAGTGAATCCATGGGTAGAATCCAGCCAATCTCACGAGCCACAGGCAAGGAAGATGCAGGAGGTACAGTGTGGCAGCTGCCACCACCAGCTGAGAGGTGACAGGGAAGCCTGAGTTAGGTGGTGTCTAGAGATAATTTAGCACTTGGAAAATGACAGCCGGAGGACGAGAACTTCACGGTTGTACTTGTCTGCATATGGAGTTCGAAGTTCAAAATAACAACATAAAGAAAGGGAAGGCCTGGGCAGTGGTGGCACACGCCTTTAATCCCAGCACTCGAGAGGCAGAGAGGCAGGTGGATCTTTGTGAGTTCGAGGCCAGCCTGGACTACAGAGGGAGTTCTAGGACAGCCAGAGCTGTTACACAGAGAAACCCTGTCTTGAAAAACAAAACAAACAAACTAACAAAAAAAAAAGGGGGGGGGGGGAGCGTCAAGAAAAGTAGAGGAAGAAAGAAAAGGAGAACAAGACACCAGTGCCCTGCACAGAGCAGTGACACCGGAAAGGGGGAATGGGCAGGCTGGGGGCAATGCAGGATACAGGATAGAAGACAGGCACCAAGGCTGCCCCTGAGCTCTGCCTTCAGTCCCCCCTCTGCCTGCAGAGCTCTGTGTGGCCAGCACCGAGGCTGCTCAAGTCTTCAGAGGGATGGATGCCAAACAGTTTTCAATTTTCTTGAAATTTGACATGCAGAGATTAAAAACAAGATACTCCAGGTTTCCAGGACCCATCCTTTCTCTGGCCCGTGCAGCCGCCAAGCGCTCCGGTCCCCAGTCTTCTCTCCCGACCACCATCTTTGATCACTTCCTCCTTAAACTGGAAAAACGGCCCCCACGGAGGTGGCCGTGTGGAGGAATGCCGGAATGCACACAGCAGCTCTCCTTTCTCACTTTACAAAAGAGGAGAGGCAGGCTCAGGAAACTTCGAGGACGAAGCTAGTCAAGGTCAAAGCCTGCGAGCAAAGCTGCGCTGTCAGCCTTTGAAGTCCTAAATGTTAACTACTGTGAGATGCTACTTCCCAGCCGGAAGCGGTTTGCCATGCACTGCAATGATATACATCATCGTGTCATAGCCCCCATTGAACTGCGGCTCTTTGAGGGTGTGTTGTCTTAGACCTTTTCCTATTAAGTCTTGAATAAAAGAGTTAATGCAGGCCTAAATTATAATCCCAGGTCCAACTAAAGACACACTCCCCAGCTAAGCCAGTTTTTTTTTTCTTTTCTTTTTCATATGCCACCATGTCTTGAATGCCATTCAGGAGCAGACATTGTCCTTTTAAGAGTGTAGGTATTTGTGAGAATTTTGTAGTGCTTGTCTTGATGTCAGAGATGAAAAAGAACAAATTTCAGTGGGATGATAAACTCCAGGTTCCTTTTATGAGAAACTAGTGTACTGAGTATTTAAATTTTTTATTATTTTATTTACATTGGTGATCTGCCTCCATGTATGTCTGTGTGAGGGTGTCAGATGCCCCTACAACTGGAATTACAGACAGTTGTAAACTGCCACATGGGTGCTAGGATTTGAACCTGGGTCCTTTTTTTGTTTGTTTTGTTTGTTTGTTTGTTTTTGTTTTTCGAGACAGGGTTTCCCTGTGTAACCTTGGCTGTCCGAGACTTGCTTTGTAGACCAGCCTGGCCTCGAACTCACAGCAATCCGCCTGCCTCTGCCTCCTGAGTGCTGGGATTAAAGGTGTGCGCCACCATGCCTGGCCCTGAACCTGGGTCCTTTACAAGAACAACCAGTGCTCTTAACTGCTAAGAGACATGTCTCTAGCCCCTGTGCATTTAGTATTTGCTAGTGATCTGAGCATAACAATGTTAGTTCTCCATGACCATGAAACTGCTTTTCTTAAACAAGAAGTGTTGGGAGGCATTAGTAGGGTCCTGATTTGTGTCTTTACACTACCTTTCTGATTGGAGATGGGCCATAGGAAAATAGTTCGGTGGATTGACAGAAGCAACAGGCAGGGAGAAATCTTAAGGCTAAGCTGCAGGCTTTGTCTAATGCTTTGGGGGGAGTACATTCCACTTGTTTACGTGGTACTTGGTGAGCTGATGTGATGGTTCATGTTGTTAACTTGACAGAACCTAGAATCATCCAGGACATGTCTGGGCATTTCTGTGGGAGAATATTTTGATTAATTGATATGAGAAGACATATATATATATATATATATATATATATATATATATATATATATATATATACACACATACACAACAAAGTATGATAATGTCAATCTCCCATCCCCTCCTCCAACTTCCCTCTTCCTTTATCCCCACAACATCTCTCTTTCCTTTCAGGGAACATTTGGGAAGAGGAAGGTGAAAAAAATATAAGAGGTGATGGATGGGGAGGAAGGCTGCGAAATGCTGTCTTCTGAATGCATCATGACTAATTCACTCATGAACTTAGGGCAGCTGTGCTTACCTGCACAAGATCTATACAAGATCAACTCAACCAAAACCTCACATAGATGAAGGATTGATCTCTAGGGCAGCAGATAAATGTTGGGGAAGGGAAAAATCATTCTTCTTCGAGGACATGGCCCCTTAGAGGTTTTCAGTGTCCCAGAGGATGGCCCCAATCCATGCATGTGTGGGTAGTGCTAGTTGGAATTTGTGGGTTATCAAAAAGGGGTGGGGAGACCCATTCCAATTGTGACTGGAACCATTCCCTGGGTGGGGGATCCTGCACTGTATAAAATAAGGGGAGTAAATTGAGCACTCGTATACATCCAGCACTTGTGGATGCAATGGGACCAGTTGTTTCAAACTCCTGCTGCCTTGCCTTCTTTGTCGAGATGGACTCCAACTTAAACAATGAGTAGACTCTCCCCCCTCCCCTTTTTTTTTCAGTTGCTTTTGTCAGATTGTTTTATTATGGCACCAGGAGGGGAACCCTCTAGCTTCCCTTATACCTCCAGAAAGGTGCTGTCAGATGCCCGGATGACAAAGGATTGTCAACATTGAATCTGAAAGAAATCACATGAACTGGAGGGAGGATGCCTGAAAGCAGGGAGAGTAAATTAAGAGAGCTAAGAACCTGGGCTTGCTGTTTCCTTCTTTTCAACTGCATATGTTTTCAACTGTGTCTCTTTACATATTTCTTCTAAGAGCAGAGTTCTCTGAACCATTTGGCCATGTGGTTGGCTGAGGTTGGGCTGGGGTCAGCTTTTTCTTTCCTGCCTTGAATTCCTCCAGCTGACCTAGGGAGCAATCCCTGGGCTCATGAATTCAGCTCAGCTTTGCTCTTCAGGATACCCTGTTACACTAATTTAGGGAGCATAGTAAATCTGCTACAAATGCCAATTAGCTTGATGAGAATATCAATTAGGTCTCCCAGGCACAGAAATCATAGCTGTTAAAGATCTCAAAGGTCATTTTTAGCCTGTTCTAAAGAAGACAGTGATTATCACACACGGGGGTGACAGGTAGACCAGGTGAGTAGTTGATAATAGCAACATGATACCAGGAAACATGCAGAAGACTGAATTTTGGTGGTGGTGGGGCTCCTAGGGATCCACTCATAAATCTCCAGTTCTTACAGACAATGCCAACAATAGCTTGTGCTTGTGGAGAAGTGTAGGTACTAGGTTATAGTAACAGTTTAGCTAGTATTAACTCATTTAATGCCTGAACAGCTCTATGATGCCATAGGAACTGTTATTATTCTTACTTTGTAGGTGAGAAAGCTGGGTATGTCACAGTGGCTTTGCATAGTCTTCTTGAGTCTTACATCTGGCTAACCTGATGTAACAGGGATTGCTTAGCATTTGCTCCCGAAACCACAGTTCTCAAGACTCAGACGTGCATCGACAGAAGCTCTGGAAGATGGGCGCAAATAAATTGAGTTTGATGACTGCCTGGCTTGCTGCCCAGGGTTTCTGGTCCATCCATGGACAGGGAAGGCCAGGGAACTTGCATGCTTCTTGAGTGGAGGATACAGAGCTGAAGTCACAGGTGTGGGAGTTAGTAGGGATGAGCACAGAGAGAGGAGCTAAACAGAGTGGTAACTCTGGGCCCTGCAGAAGGTAACCCACAACTGCTTGCAGATCAGTTCTAAGTAGGAGGAGGCCAAGGAAAGAACCTCCACGAAGGAATCAAAGGGAATGTGGAGTAGCGGGTCATATAAGACTACAAAAATGCCTGTTCCTAGCAGCTACAGTGAGAAGCTCGATTAATGAGAGATCAATTGGGGATTAAGAAGGCATTGTTTGATTGAGGAAAATATCAACAGTAGACTAAACATTGCTTTGAAACCAGCCTAGGGACATTCATGTGTGATCCTAGCACACTAGAGGCTAAGAGAGGAGAGTCATCACTTCAAAGCTAGCCTACGCTATGTAGGAAAACCCTGCCTAAAAAAAGAAAAAAAAAAAAAAAAAAAAAAAACCACTGCCTTAATCATGTCTAATAAAATTCAAAGGCAGACCTGAAAGAATCAAAGTGCTTCCAGGTGACTTAACTATACCCCCCTGACCTCAAACAGATCAAAACATATTATAAATACACTATGGCCAGGTAGATAATATGTTCATTTGGATGAAATAAATGTACACAAAGAAGGATATACATTCTATCATTTATGGATAGGAATGTATTATCATCAGGCTACTGTGATCTAAAATACCAATGAAGGAGGTAGGCACTATCTACAAGACAATGTCATCAGACATTGACGATGCTGATGCATTGATCTCCTCAGCCTCTTGTTGGAGAAGGTGTGGCCTTGTGGGAGGAAGTGTGTCATGCTGGGGGTGGGCTTTGAGGTCTCCTAGTGCTCAAGTTCTGTCCAGAGTGAAACAGGCTCTTCCTGGCTACCTTAGGATCAAGATGTAGAACTCTTGTCTCCTCCAGCACCACGTCTGCCCGGATGCTGCCGTGCTTCCCACCATGCTGATAATGGACTGCACCTCTGCAACTGTAAGCCAGCTCCAGTTAAATGTTTTCTTATAAGAGTTGCTGTGGTCATGGTGTCTCTTCACAGCAATGAACCCCTAACCAAGACAAGGATAATCATAGACTCTAATCCTCTGAAAGCGAATTTTAACAGACTCTTTTCTAAGTTGCCTTGCTTATGATGTCTCTTCACAGCAACAGAAAATTGACTAACTCTAGGTTTGTTTTCATAAGGGATCTGTTTTTATTTTCAGTACATGCTTCTGAAATAATTTAGCCTGATAATATAGGGAAACCCTGTCTTAAAACGAACAACAAGCCTACTAAAGAAATCCAAGTGGTGAATGTGCACATTAAACTCCAACAAGAGACCTTTAAATATCTACCATAGTATCTAAATATAAACCAATGAGCCCATTGCTGTGGTCTGGAAGTCGGCATCACTCTGAAATCCACATGTTGAAGACCTAATCACCAAGGTGTTGGTTTTAGGAGGTGAAGCTTTCAAAAGCTGATTAGGTCATGAAAGCAGAGCCCTCAGGAATAGCGTTCTTGCCCTTAAGAAAGACGCCCCAGAGAACGCTCATGCTCCTCTCCCATGTGAGAACACAGTGAGAAGGGGTGGGTTAGGAGGTAATGGGATGTGCCATGAGACTCTACATCTGCAGATGCCTTGATCATCCAAGGCTTTTCCAGCCCCAAGGACAGAGAGAAGTAAAGGTCTGTTGTTTAGTTTACTTTTTATTTATCTTTTAGAAATGTATTTATGTGTAAGCATTTAAAGACATTATTAGTTCTTTGAGAATTAAAATGTGATTTGGTCATATCCACCCCTCCCTCAACATCTCTCAGATTTACCACTGCCCCATCTCCTTTCCCACCCAACTTGGTGTTGGTTTTGTTGTTGTTGTTTTGTATTGCATTGCATTATATTGTATTGTATTGTACTTATACCCATCAAATCTAATTTGTGCTGCCTATATGTTCTTGGCTATGTGGCCTTTCACTGGAGTGTGGTTGATGTGTCACAGGCTACACTTTTAAAGAAAACTGACTTTCCTCCTCCCAGTGGCTATCAATTGCCAGTAATCCCTCAGGTAGGGGTTAAACTTTATGTGCACCCTCTCTTTCCATATTGGGATTTGATCTATCTTGAGTGTGCAAATATAGGCACTGTGCATGCTGTTACAATCATTGTGAATACATATGTGTAGCTGTCTTGCTTTGTCTGGAGTTCACTATTTCCTTTGCTGTCACCTACCACCTCTGGCTTTTATACTTTTTCTGCCACCTTTTCCACAATGATCCCTGAGCCTTGGGAAGAGGTGGTGTGATATAGATGTCCCTTATGACTGACCATTCACAGTCTCTTATTCTCTACACCCTAACCAGCTGTAGATGTCTGTGTTAATCACTGTATCCTGCAATTAGAAGCTTCTTTGGTGAGGGAGGACTGAGAGATGTGTTGATCTGTGGATTGATCTTTGGCAGCCAACTTAATAATATATCCACTCAACAGAATAATAGTAGTAGGTTTCTCCCATAATGCTCATGACCCATCTAATCACAGGTTCTTGACCAAACAATAGTATATAATTTCATTTTATGGAATGGGAATTAAGTCCAATTAGAAAATGTTTGGTTACGCCAATGTTCACCCCACTATTGCACAAATGTCTGTTTCTAAGCCATATAGTTAGTATTATTTTACTACAACAGACAAGTTGAAAGCATAAATCCAGTGGCTGTGATGATAGGGTACACTCTGACCTTCCATATGCTGGTTGTAGGATGTGAAAATCACCACAGTTTGGAAAATATTTTTATAGACAGCTTCTTAGCACTGGATTGAACCCTGGGCTTTGTATAGATGAGGCAAGAACTCTGTCTATGAACTACTAGCCCATGTAGGCCTTAGAAAATACAGCAAACACAGATGACATGAACCAGCTTTTGTGTTGCTGGTTTGTTTGTTTGTTTGTTTGTTTGTTTTTTGAGACAGGATCTCTCTGTGTAGCCTTGGCTATCCTGGACTCACTTTGTAGACCAGGCTGACCTCAAACTCACAGAGATCTGCCTACCTCTGCCTTCCTGACTGCTGGGATTATAGGCATGCATCACCACACCTAACTATGAACCAACCATTCTTATTCTAAGCACTTATGCAAGAGAAATGAAGGTGTGTCTCTGTGTACCCAGTTATAAAAAAAATTCATTGAAACATTACTTGTAGTAGCCTCAAACTAGACATAGCCCAAGTGCTGAGTTGTGTGGAGCCAGCCCAAGCCAAGGCTTTCTCTTTGTCAATATTGTCTTATTCACCTTTCTGCTGACATTAGCCATATTCCCCTCTTTTATATATACATACATACACACACACACACACACACACACACACACACACACACATATATATATATTGCTTTTCTTTGTAATCCATTTGCTTGGTATAGGTCATCAGCTTATGCAAGACCTCCTGGTCCTGGTGCCAGCTATTGCTTTTCTGTCTTCTTTATTTCTCATGCCCAGTCTTCTCACTTGACACCTACCCTCAGGTCTCTTATTCCTGTAGGTTTGGGTCACCGAGTAATAAGTGAATAGTAGTTGAAACATGCCATGATTCCACACAAATAAATGTTACTCAATAATGAAAAGGAATGAACTGGCCAGACATGCTGGCACATGTTTATAATTTTAGTATTCAGGAAATTGAGGCCGGAGGATTGTGAGTTCAAAGCTAGCCTGGGTTATATAAAAACATCTTGTTCCATAAACAATGAACAACAAAAAAAAAAGGACAAACTGAGGGTGTACATAATGGCACAGGTGAACCTCAGAGTCATGTACTTGGCTGCCTGAAAGCAGGCAGTCTAAAAGACCACATCCTGTCTGATATAATTCATGCAAATTTAAGATTTATTTTTAATTATGTGTATATTTGTGTGGGTAGGTGTGTGAAGGTGTCCACAGAGTTCAGGAAAGAGTGTTGAAGACCCTCAAGCTAGAGTTACTGGTGGTTGTGAGCCACCTAATGTGGGTACTACGAGCCACACTTCAGCATGCTGCAAGAGCAGTAAGCAAGCACTCTTAACCTCTAAGCCATCTCTCCAGCTCCCACGTGGATTTCTTCAAAGGTAGACCAATTCACTATAGCCAAACAGATCTGTGGCTTTTCTGAGAGTGAAGGCAACCGGAAGGGGTTAGTAGTAGCTCATGGAAATCTCCAGAAGTAATGGATTGATTCATTTACTCTCTACACATGTCAAGAATTGTGAAAGTATGCACTTTGAAGTATGTGGTTCAATGTGTATCAGTAAGTCTGTTCCTGTTTAATGAGTGCTGCAAAGCAAGCCAATAAAACCAGGCTTCACAAGGCACATGTCTAATAAACCCAGTGTGACTCCACATGTTAAACTGCAAGGTAGATGGTGTTCCCATTTCATAGATGAAAGAGTGAGAAAGAAAGAGCTGGTGGGAACTCTTCCGGGAGGGAGGGAGGGTGGTGGGTGGGGGAGCTGAAGTTTACAACCTTGTCCAGAGCACTCACATGCTGTAACATACCCTGCTTCTGCCTCTTGTTTGAAGCCACTGCCTCTGCTCTCTAAGGAGATCTGTACCTCTTCTGCTTGCTAAACCCCTCCTTCCTGCTACCCTCCTCCCCTTCCATTCAAAAACCTACCCTGGACTTATAACTGCTACCCATGCATCCCCACTCAGCTGCCTTCCTTCTGTACCTGCAAACAGGGAACAAATCAATCTGTAAATGCCTCAGAGAGAAGGACTCTGAGTAATTGCCAAGGCATCTTTGTGAAAGCAAGAGCTTGCTGGGCTCTTGGAAGGCAGCCTTTGCCTTTTTTTTTTTTTTTTTTTTTTTTTAAAAAGGCGTTCCATGTAGAGACAAGTACGCCAACACATGCACAGATCTTCGTGGTTTCAGAGGCCTGTCCTCTCTCTCTCTCATCCCTTTCCAACTCAATAAAGCTCAGTGTTTTCACTGTCTCTTATATTTTATCAGGTAAGGCAACCAGATCTGCCAATGAGGTTTGAAAAACCCAAGAGCTGAGCCTTCACTTGAGCTCTTTCCAATGAGAGGGCCCCGCCCAGCCAGATGACTACAGTAAGGATTTATTTGCCTAGGCAAGGGGGCATGGACCTGGAATCCCAGCCCTTGAGAGACAGAGGCAGGAGCATTGCTGGAAGTTCAAGGCCAGCCCTGGTATGTACACCAAGTTATCTGGGCTAAGTCTTAAAAAGAAAAAAAAAAAAATAGGAGGAGAGGATTATGCCAATGAATCCAGGGTAGTTGTGTATGCCTGTTTTCCTGTCACTTAATAGTCAGAGATAAGATTGTGAGCTCAAGGCATGGTGTTTATCCAAGCACTTGTGATTCAGAAGTCAGAGAATTGTGGGTTCAAATTATGCAAAGAGGATCCCCACAAGATCTCCACAGAGGATGGAGACAAGAGTTGACAACATGAGGCCCTTCTCCACCCAGCAGCCTCTGACTACCAGGCCGTCCAGTCCAGCTCACTCTGAAAACACTGGGATGTTATATGAGAAGTTGGAGGGAAAATCGGATTTCTTCCCTGTCGCCTTTTCCTGGGCAACCCAGCCACTCAGCACTGAGCCCTTTGCATTCCTGCAAAGCTTGAATGATTGTGGGAAAGAGTCACTATAACTGCAGAGAGCTGCTGGTCTCTGTCATATACTAGGCGGACACCGAGTGTGGAAGTTAGCAAATGCAGGGTAGGGTCATAAGTCTGAACTGTGCGAGCTATAAATGCTGTCATATAAAATATTTTCAAAAAGTTTGTTTTTACTTTTGCTGGTGCTTTTCCTGAATGTGTATATGTGTACTATGAGCATGCAGCACACAGTGGAGGCCCAAAAGGAGTATCAGATGTTCTGGAACTGGAGTTACAGGCAATGGTGAGCTGTCGTGTGGGTGCTGGAGCTCAAACCCAGGTAGTCTGGAGGAGCAGCTAATGCTCCTAACCACTGAGTCATCAATAACCCTTCATATAAAACTATTAGGTAAACTCTTATTATATGTAAAAACACTTGAATTCGGGACTCTAGATGAGAGAAGCATGGGAGAATGGGGAAATAGAAGGATCCAGAGGGTCCTAGAAACCTACAAGAACATTATGATGGACGGATCTGGGCCCAGGGGTCCTGCTCAAACTATGGCACCAGCCAAGGACAATAAGTGCAGTAAACATCGAACCCCTACCCAGATCTAGCCAATGGACAGGACATTCTTCACTGTTGAGTGGAGAGTGGGGTCTGACCTTCACATGAACTCTGATGCCCCATATTTGACCATGTCCCCTGGATGGGGAGGCCTGGTGGCACTCAGAGGAAGGATAGCAGGCTACCAAGAAGAGACTTGATACCCTATGAGCATATACAGGGGAAGAGGTCCCTCATATACTGTCAGAGGGGAGGGGAGTAAGGGGAAAATGGGAGGGATGGAGGAATGGGAGGATACAAGGGATGGGATAACAATTGAGATGTAATATGAATTAACTAATAAAATATATTTTAAAAAACACTTGAATTCACTGGGCGTGATGCTGCACACCTTTAATCCCAGCACTCAGGAGGCAGGGGCAGGCAGATTGCTGTAAGTTCAAGACTAGCCTGGTCCACAAAGCAAGTCCAGGACAGCCAGGGCTACACAGAAAAACCCTGTCCTGAAAAACCAAACCAAAATACTTGAGTTACTTTAAATTCTCCTAAATTTGATGCACTGTGAAGTAATTGTTTAAACTTCAAAAGAGGTGGGCTAGATTGTGTACTTGGTTTATGCTAATGCCTTAGGGCTGTGCCTCTTCAGCTGGGAAAAAGAAGTACTGAATTTCTTGGGCAGGGGTCTGGGGTTCTAGTGTGTGTCCCAAGGTTTCCTCCATTAAAACTTAATTCCCATTGGGAGATATTAAGAAGGTGGAAAGTTCACCTGACCATGGTGAAGAGAGCCAAGCCTTTTGGAAGCAATCAAGATTGGATAAGGTCATCAGAGTGGAACCCCACGACTGCAGCCTGGTGGCTACAGAATTAGAAGGAGAAAGCTGGGCATGGAGTTTCATGCTTGTATTTAGGAAGATGAGACAGGAGTTTCATAAATTCAAGATGAGCTTAGGCTACATAGTAAGTTAGAGTCCAGCCAGGGCTATATGTAGAGACAAGCAAAACAGATAAGCAAACAAACTGGGCCAAGTAGGTTGTCTGGTGAGTGAAGTGGTTGCTGAACAAGCGTTCAGCTCCCCTGCACCTACATAAAACCTGGGTGTGGCATCAAGAGCTGGACCTCAGCCCTGGGAGCCAAGACGAGAGTAGAGACAAGTGGATCCCTGGAGCTGGGTACCCAGCCAGTAGAGCCAAAATGACAAGCTAACATCTTAACATCTTGACAAGACTCTGTCTCAAAAAATAAGATGAAGACTGGTAGAGGAAGCCACGTGACACACACATCCCTTACTCCCCACATGCCCTTATACTCTCCACATAAAAATAATATAAAAGCCAGCACTAGACAAGCAGAAGAAAGGGAAGAAATGAAGAAGAGGACAAGAAGAGAGCAGAAGAGACACCATATGAACACTCACTGTCAATGTCCCCCCAACAACCTTGGATGCTGTAAAGGAAACACATAGGCAATGAGGCTTATGTGTTTATTTTACATAATACACAAAGGGAAGTCATTTAAGGTGAACTTCTAAGCTTCTAGGACAGGGCAGTCTGTCCTCAGCCAAACATCACGTGTCTGAGTTTCCTGATTGAGAACTTGCTTAAAGGACTTTGCCCTGAGCAAGGATCCTTGCAGCAGCCTGTTCCACTCTGCCGTGTATGGAGGCAGAGCTTTTTCCCTGCTTCTTGTTTGAATGATAGGTTATTATTATGTACCTGGAGAAAGATCTGAGGCTACTGAACGTGGGTGTCATATAACCTTTCATTCAAAGCTGTTTAACGAAAGCAAGCAGAATAGCTGTATTTAATCCCCTTTGATTAAACAAGCAATGCCATGTTGTCGCGCCTAGCTGTTCAGAAACTTACATGTGCTGCAGTCAAAATGTTCGTGGGTCGTTGTCCCAGAGCAGGCCTACTTGTGTTCTGTGTTGGCTCTTTCCATTAAATCTTAGTGTTTCGATCAGTAAAACACAGCTACTGTGGCTGCTTGGTAAGAGGGAAAACAAGCTCTTGGAACTTCTTGGCATATAGAAAATGTTCAATAAACACTCACCTTTCCTAGTTGACAGGCCAAAATGCACCTCCAAGGCTGAGCTTTCAAGTGATCGCTGGGTCTTTTCCAAATGGGACAGCAGATGATGAGCTTGGGGACTTTTATTTGTGAGAGGTGTCAGTGGCTGACAGTCAAGCCACCATCAAACTAGCCAGTTTTATGCTCCTGTCCCTGTGAAGGTGGGGAGATGCCATCAGCACCTGTGGCCGTGGTGTTAGTCTGTTCTTAGAGGCAGAGAGATCAGAAAACAATGAGGAATTAGTGAGACCTGTGTGTGAAGATGTGTGTGCTTTGCTGATCATCTCTTGGGAATAAAAATTCTAGAAGCAGTACAACTGACTAGCAGAGCTGGCACAGTGTGCCAGGGAGCAGGGCCGGGCCACCCGCAGCATGAAAATGTCCCCTCAATAACCAGTACTCCTCCCCTCACAGCCTCATTAAAACTTAGCTTTGCCATTTTTCTTTATTACTGCTAAAATGAAGCCTGAAATTGCATAATGTCCATGTTTTGTTGAACATTTTTTCATACGTTCAACAAATTGAACTTATTCTTTTCTCTCTTTTTTTGTTTTGTTTTACTTGTGTATTAGTTCTTTCTTCTTTACAGGTGAAATTTTTACTTGTGGATTTATAAAACATCTCGGTGGTATAAATGTGTATTAACTCTTGATCATACATACAATGGCAGCTTTTATTTAGAGTGGTATTGGATGGGTAAGGTTTATTATTCTGTTTTTCAAAATAATCTTAAAAAGTTAGCAACAGACAGTTAATGATCTGATAGAAACTTACAGATGGCTTGTTGAAGACCTATGCCAGGCTCTGTGCCCACCACTGGTGTCGGAAGAGAACAATGCCCAAGTGTCTGTGCTCTCACAGACCCCAGGAGGCAAGGCTCTCTCCTCTCTAGAGAAAGCAGAGCCCCTCACAGCTTCCCTCACTGACAAGGAAGAGATGTCCTGAAAGCTGAAGCTCTCTGAACCCTGGCATACAATGCTAAAGGGACAGTATCCTGGAAAAGCCTGGCCAGCTGTATGGCCACATGGTTAAATTTGGACCATCACCTATTTTTATAAACAGTGTTTTATTGGAACATGGCAGTGCCCATCCACTCATGCAGTTCCTGCAGCTTTTGTGCCTCACAATAGAGCAGAGTGTCCATGGCAAAGCCCCATACACCCTAAAACATCAGCTAGCCCTTTTGTGTGTACGTGGGTGCGTGTGGAAGCCAGAGGTCAACACCGGCTAGCTGCCCCAATCACTCTCCACCTTAGTTTATTTTATGTATGTAGTGGGCACATGTGATGCATACATATGAGTGTGTGGGTGCATGTGCATGTGTCCATAAAAGCCAAAGGAAGACATAGGGTGTCTACCTCTACCACTCACTGTCCGCCTTATTCCCTCGAGACAGGATCTCTCACCGAGATGGAAAGCTCCTTCTTTATCCTAGGCTGGCTACATGATCAGCTCCCATGATCTACCCATCTTTGCCCTCTGATGCCAGGGCCACAGGCACACACAGCCAAGAATGGCTTTTTTTTTCCCCCACACGGGTGCTAGGGATTAAACTCACATCCTAACAGCATCATAGCACATGTTCTTACCCACTAAGCCATCTGTTCAGCCCAACCACCTTATTTTTGAGACAGGGTCTCTCACTGTACCTGGAGCTCAGCCGTTTCTCGAGACTGGCAGGGTTGCACCGGTCCCTGTCTCTCCAGCTCTGCGATGATAGGTGCATCTGTTGCTGTGCCAGGCTTTGATGTGGGTCCTGGGATCAAACTCAAATTGTGTATACTTGTGCAGCAAACACTTTTAACAACTGAGCCACCTTTCTGGCCTGATGGAAAGTGGCCCAAGCCATAGAAAATACTTAATCAATACCGCACCAAAGTTTGGAACAGAATCCAGACCACACTTCAGGACTCTTTAACCCAGATCTATGCTTCCTATGTCACTCTATTAAGATTGGCTAAGTAACCCACTGCAACATAGCCTGCAGCAACACGTTTGAAGATGACAGGGCTTGCAGATGCTCTCTGAGGGCCCATACATACATCAAATGCACTAGGTTAAAAAAAAAACCATCTAGAAAAAAAAATCTTTCACTGAGGTGAGCACGGGAGAGAGCAAGCACTTTTCTTCCCTCTGCTGAAGCAGAAAGAGTGCCATGTGTCTTCTCGTCATCTGCCACCACTTCCTGTCCCTACCCCTGGATTCTCCCACAGACAGCCACCTTCGTCACACTAACTTCAAGACTGGAGTCAGACCAACCTCAGACTCAGCTCCTGACATGGCTGGGGTCTCTGTCCAGACATACCCAGGAGACTTCTGCTGGCTTTCCTAGGACACAGTGGAATTCTGTCCCTGGATTGGTTAAGCTGATGTGTCACTAGCCTATCATTAGCACTGGTTAAAGAGAATCAATCACCTGGAGCGGTCATCATCTATTTTATAAGTAATTGGTGGGCTGGCAAGACAGCTCAGCTGTTAAGGCTAGGCTCACAACCAAACACATAAGTAATTGGTTGCTACTGGGAGGTGTGACAGCATAGATGCTCCCATAGAAACAAACAGGACCAGAACCTGGGAGAGTCTTAGGATTATAAGTCAGATATAAGTTTGGGTTCTTCCATGGCTCCAGCCAATTTTCTTTTTGCCTTGACTCTTGTAGCATTGGGATTCCCATTGTCAGTAGACAACTCTACCAATATGCTTGTTTTTCCAGGCACCTGTCATCCCATCCTCAACTGAGCCCATGCCTCCCCGACATTTTTCTCTGTCTGCTGGTGACACTGGCCTTCTCCATCCAGGAATGTAAATTTCAGAAAGCTGGAGTGCTAACAGCATGTCAGAGTAGAGCTGGCCAAGTCTGATAATGAATCCATATGACAGTGTGAACTGATCTACGCTTATCCAAACCCCCACTCAGTGCTTTCCATAGCAATACACGCACTGCTCTTGGTATTGTCTGTCTCTAGCTTAATGATGTGATGTTTCCACTTAGGATCTTGAAAGGCTCGTGATGTCTTTTGGAGGAGGCTGACAACATATGTTGTGAGACAAATGCACCAAAAACATCTGGGAGCAGGAGAGATACTGGGAGGGCCTGTCTATACCTCATGTTTTCCAGAGACTTCTCATTTTGGAAAGCAGTTTCTCACTCCCCTTTGAATCTGCCTCTAGAATTGGCATCTTACTGCTATAGCGGGCCACTGAGCAAGGGACAATTAAGGGCTTACTTGTTTGGAATTTCCTACAGAGTTTTCTAGAAGCTTAGATTCCAGTCTCCATCCCTCATAAGACTCAGTCAGTACATCTGGAAAGGCAGTTTGGTTTTTACTGAGGCCTCTAATTCTCAAGGGCATCCCTGTTGCAGAATTATTGGCATGAGATGTCCAGAAGCCAGAGTCCTTCCTCTTCAGGATCTTTCCATTTGTTGCTCATGGCTTCTCTCTGTTAAGCCTCTGAGATCCCTCACTGGACCCTGTTTCTGTTGTGCCCTATGTGGAACCACTTTTGTTGGCAACCCTGGGAGGCTGAATGCTGGAGTTTCTCCTGGCCTTGGTCTCATGCCTTCTGGATTATCAGCTGTGCTGTCTTGTAGCTAGCTCCCAGCTTTCCATGCTGCCAGTGAGTTTTCTGTTACCAGCCTTTACAGTAGGATAGGTAGGAATTTGCTGCCTATGGAGCAGAGGGGCTTCTTATCTGACCTCTCCTATGTATTTTTATCTCTGCAGGGGCTGCTAAGAACTTATATGTGTGTGGTAGTGACTATATATATATACACACACATATATATGTGTTTGTGTATGTATGTATATATTGTATATATGCATGTGTATGTTTGTGTGTGTCTCTGTGTGTGTCTGTGTGTCCTCATATGGAGGCCAGAGGTTGGGTATCTTTCTCTATTACTCCTCAACTTATTTTTTGAGACAGGTTCTATCACTGAACCTGGAGTACACCTACTGGCTAGACTAGCTGGACAACAAATCTTCAGGAGCCATGGATCCCCACCCCCACCCCGAACGCCTAATGATGGGGTTTTAGGTGCATACCAGGCTGGATCCTGATGGTGGGAATCTTAATATTAATTGATTGCTCACTGAGCCTAGCATTTATAAATAAGCCATCTTTCCTTTCCACTTGGGAGAGTGGCATGAATCCAGGACATGGGCACCTACCTGTTCTTCTTCCCCAACCCTTCCATCTCCCATCCATACCACAGGGTTCCATACACTCACTCAGCCACTGGCTCAGGCCCAGCTATGTCCTGTCTGATGCGTTGGCAAGAGTGAGTGATGGAGTCTGAAGACCATTACTCAGGAAAGGGTGATGGTGAGTCACTTTGAGAGGCTCCTTTCCTAGTCTGGCCACTCTGCTCCAGGCTGTGCTTCGAGACAGAGAATAATTACACCCTTTGGACTTGTCTCTTAAAAATAGAGTCAGTGGAGTCTGCGGCTGTGGGAAGAGAAGTCCTGGAGTCAGGTGCTCAGTCCAGCTGGATGCAGTTCATTATAGGGCACCGGCTCTTGATTTGCATAGCTGTCTTTGGTGAGTGTTGTCTGAGCCAAATTGTACGTTTGGAAGAAGGTTCTAGTCTTTTAAAGCTTGCAGAACGCTTTGGGATATGCTCTATGGTTCGGACACATGTTCCACTTAATTTCAGAGGGTCATGAAAACCCCTGACAAAAGTTACAAGCTGCTAACAAAGAATTTCTCATCTAGAAGCTATATTTCTGCAATATAGAAAAAAATTGTTTTCTGAATTCTGTACTTGGTTCTCAAAAACAAAAACAAACAAACAAAACAAAACAAAACAAACAAACAAACAAAAAACCTAAAACTTTTCTGTTGTTGCTTTCAGTCCCTGTGGAATGTACTCCTAGCAGAGAGAAAGCATGAAGGGGTTTCTCCATTTAGGGTGTCTGCAAGAAGGGCTTGGGTATCAGGAGGCACATACATACTGCAAAGCCTACCAGTAAATGAATGGATGCTAAAGATTGGCCAACCCCAGAGCCACAACAGCTATTAAACATCACCTCCATCCTTACCGAAGCTTGCTGTGGAGGCTATGTTCCTCCTTTGACCCTAAGCATGAGTCATCAAGTGTCTAAAGCAGGTCTTGCAATCCCATACACCTTAGGTGAGTGTTTATAATCCCTAGTTTAAGAGATCTAAAGGGAGTCAGCCTAGGACCCCAAGTTTCAAAACAAGATAGAGCCTATTAAGGAGGAGATGCTTTGCTGTGACTTTCTGATCAGGAGTTGTCCTGAAAGCTGGTACCCTGTGAAGTGACATAGAGAAGGCTGGTGACACAGGTGATAGAAGAATTTCCTAGATCACAAACAGTCACAGAAAAAGTTTATTGAAATATACTGCAGGACAGAAGCAGGCAAGGTCACAGAGAGGAGACCACAACATGGAAAGGAGTGGAAGCTCTTTTATCAGTTAAGGAGAATGCATGTTGGCTTTTGTCCTGTGCTATCTGTGTGGGGTTATTCAGGAGACAGGCGGTTGTCTCATTAGTTTATGAAGTAATAAATTTCGCAGCCTGCTAATTTTTTTTCAAAACTGCATTCTGGTAAGGCACCATAATATGGCTCCAGATGTGTGCATACAACATCATACATCATTAGATGTCAGGCTCCAAGGTGTTGAAGTATGGGAATATTGCTTTTATTCTCATCTTTTCGTCCCGGTAGTTGATACTGCTATTACTACCTTGTGGCCTTGAGATGACAAGTGTTAAAAATAAAACCCTGCAGGAGAAACAGGAAAATAGGAAGTGGTTTCCAGAAGGGGTATGCAGTCAGTCCACCTTTAGAGCTCAAGAAAATGTAATCCATTGTACTTGAAAGAAGGAGGCATTGAGGGCTACTCAAAGAGGTGGTGGCCTTGAGACAAACAACAAACAAACAAACAAAAATTATTCATTCTTCTCCTCTGACTGGGTTAGACAAAAATAACCAGTGCTTAACATGAGACAGTAGTTCAGTACATATTTGTTCAATGATACACAAAACGTGGGAGTAAATAGACAATACTGTGTTTGATGTCAGTCTCCAGCACCTAGTGAGGTTTCGCTGTGACGGGTAGCTTTGTCAACTTGACACAGCCTGCAGGGACTGTCAGCATTCATTGGCCTGTAACCATACTTGTTAGGGATTATCTTAAGTTAATTGTTGTGGGAAGATGCAGCCCACTATGGGCAGCACCATTCCTTAGGTAGGAGGTCCTTAACTGTAAGAGTCCTAAACTGAACTGTACGTGAAAAACAGCAAGTAAGCTTGCACATATTATTTTCTTTGCTCTTGATTGTGAATGGGAGGGAGTTGGTGTTTCAAGTTCTTGCTGCCCTGACTTCCCCTCAATGGACCGTACACCTGAATTTGTGAGCTAAAGTAAACCCTTTCTCCTCTAAGTTGATTTTTGTAGGGGTGTTTTATCACAGCCACAAACTAGAAGTTGGGCGTGGTGGTACACACCTTTAATCTCATCATTCAAGAGGTGGAAGCAGGTGGATCTTTGAATTTAAGGTTAACTTGGTCTACACAGCAGGTCCCAGGTCAGCTAAGGCTATGTAGAGAAATCCTGCCTTAACAAACAACCAACAAAAAAAGAAAAGAAACCAGAGCACCCATCCAAGGTATTCTAGGAGGACATTGGCAGAGTTTCACATAAACCTGTGGTTAGACTGTCCTCTCCCCCTTTCTTCTAAGCAGCACAATATCTCAGTGGGGTCCCTGCACTGCTTGTGTCCCTCCAAAGCATATCTGTCCCCACCATCTTAGCAAGAGAAGATGGAACTGATCTATACCCTCCCCAAGAGATGCTAGAAAAGGACTGAGTGTGGGAGGAGCTTAGGGCTGAGCTCTGGACAGCTCATTGCTTCCTTAGGGAGGCCCCTTGTTTTCTCCCTAAGACCAAAACACAAGTAGAGATCCAACTGGGCAGGTCCAAAAACGTTCTATAATTAAACACCTTTTAGTTGGGCAATTGGCTAAACTTTCTACTTAGTAACCAAACAGAGACAAGAAAACCTGAAGGGGTAGCATCCGTGATATGACAAATTTAATGCATCTGAAGGGAGGAGAGGTGTGGCCCAGGATCCTGGCGCATGCGTCTGTTACTAGAAGGGAAAGGGATTCGTTTTTTCTTCTCCAAGACAGGGCTTCTCTGTGTAGACCTGGTTGTCCCAGAACTCACTTTGTAGACCAAGCTCGGCTTTAACTCAGAGATCTGCCTGCTTCAGCCTCTGGAGTGCTGGGATTAAAGGTGTGTGCCACCACACTCAGCTCAAGGGAAGGGCATTTTTACCTGGCATCTGATGCTAAGGTCTGTCTTAAACCATTTGCCTGCCATGGATCTCCTAGACAGGGCTATGGTTTAAACTTGAACGGCTCACTACAGTTCTCTGTCACAAACTAGGTAGTATCTCAAGACTTTATCTTATGAGAGTCCACAGACTAAAGGCAGAGTCCCACAGCACAGTTCATTTAGGATGTTGGTCACAAGTCCTGGGTAAGTCCTGGGTCCCCTAGGCTACCTACATTTCTGTCTTAGAGTCTATGAATCCAGGTAATTGTCTGTGAGCTTTCCCCCCTTTGAGTTCAGTAATATAGTGGAATGAGACACGAAAGTAAGGAAAACTTTATGTACTACTAGAGTTTATTATAAAAAATATAAATGAGCAGGCTGAGGTGGATAACAAGAGGGCTGGAATGGTGTTGGGTACAGGAACCTTAATCCCCATAGTGTCCAGGGATCACAGCACAAGGACATAGTCACCTGTCTAAACTCTTCTGGATCCCACTATTTAGGATTTCCGTGTGTGAATGTGTCTGTGTGTGTATGTGTATGTTATGTGGAGAATGTATATGTGATGTATGCTGTGTGTGTGTATGCACGTGTGTGTCTCTCTGTGTGTGTGTCTGTGTCCACATTCACAGAAGCCAGAGGAGGACATCAGGCATCTTGCTCTATCAGGATCTCTCAGTGATCCTGGAGCTGACAACCAGCAAGCCCCAATGATCCTCCTGTCTCTATGTCCATGGCACTAGTGTTGCAGGCAGATACAAGCACGGCCATGCCCATCCAGCTTTCTCTATCCCAGCCCCCCACAATGCAGATTGTGGGTTTGTGTTCATGTAGGTGCAGGTCACCACATTTGATGTTTCCATGGGTGCTGGGGATCAATTCAGGTCTTGCTTACAAGTCCTTTCTTTGCTGATTGAGCTGTCCTTCCTGTTCCATAAAGGGACTCTGGTGCATAACAAAGCCACTCAGACCCTTAGGAAATTTCAAGGGATTTAGGAGCCCCATGCCAGGAATCAGAGACTAGACAAAGACCGAATACATATTTCCTATTATACCAAGCTTGATTCTCTGAATACTTATTGAGGAGTCTCAGCTTTTGGAATATAAATAAGCTTGCCAGAACTCATTTGAGATTGAATGGGGGCTCATAAGCCAGGAAGGTCTGAGCAGATTGAGAATTAGAAGCAGTTTTGTTCCTTCCAGTAGGTGTATACACCAGTACCCTCCCTCCATCACCCTCCTGTCCCCACCATGGTACCACAGTGTCACTGTGATGAGATTATTTAATTTACCTTCTCTTTAGACCAAAGCTTTCAAATACTTGGCTGTGGGAGTTCAGGGACACATGGAGGAATGGATCCCTTTGGCTCTCAGAATAGCCAGGAAAGGCTTGGAGCATCCAGAGCGCTGGGTCCATTGCCTTGGACCATCCGTGTTCCACCAAGATGAGTCTTTTCCAGTGAGGATCAGAAGTGCCGCTTTTGTTTACTGGTCAAGTCTCACCATACAATCCTGTTCTTTCCATGACCTCAGCACAAGGAAAAGGCTTGCCCTTCTCTCTGCAGTAAGATTGAAACAGGAGCTTCCTCTGGGTGGACTGGGTGGAGGGGGTTACAGGCTTGCTGGGCACTTGCTGCCTGACAATACACACTGCAGAGGATGTTGGGTGTTGATTGTCTCCCAGAGGTGTGCAGGACCAGCAGCCCTGGGCAGTTTTCTCTATAGAAAGCTCCTTAAGTACCACTGCTGGTACAGTCACCTCTGCTGTAACATGGTGTATGTGTTAAAATTACTGTGCTATATAATATCGTGCAACTAAAAAATGACAGTTTGGGGTGGGGGATGGATTTTGCTAAGTGACACATTGAAAAGAAAAGGTATGTAGTTCAGTGGTAAAGTACATGTTTAGCATGAAAGGCAATGCCCCAAACACACACACACACACACACACACACACACACACACACACACACACAAAAGCCCTGACGCCACACACCAACTGATGTTGTCCTATCTAAATCACAGAGGCAGCTTGGTGCCCAGGGAAGGCTGACTCTGCCTTTCCAATTGGGTTATTTTTGCCTCTGTCATAGTCAGTGATGTGGATTATAAATGAGCAGACTACACACTCCAAAGCGATACTCCTCAGGGAGTTTTTAATCTATCCAAGACCCAGACAGTCACAGCAGGGAAAAGTGAAAATATCTCTGCTTCATTAGGGGAATTTTATAGCTTGCTTAGGGTTGCCATGGTGACCAGCAGACAGGAGCTATTTGTAGATGCTGGACCTGTGGAAGATTTCAGGTAAGGAGGAGGGGAGAGGTTTATTGACAATAAGCTATGTAGGTACTAGGTTTCTCAGCATACGAAGTACTTAACACAAGTACTTGTGACTGGCTTATAGCCTACTATTCTATTTAGAACCGAGGAAATTGAGGCTCAGAGGTATCAAGCCAGTTGCTGAAAACTCACAAAAACTCATCAGGATTTGTGCCTGTGCGACTGACGCTTTCATGACTCGGACTTTTTAAGATATGAAGAAGAATAAGCCAACACAAATAGTGCTAGTCTTAGAAACTTGCACACACCTGCACACAGAGAAGCACAGCAAGGAGAGACTCAGAATTACAACCTTATAAGGATCCCATTATTCCCAGGATGCAGCTCACTGGACTAGCCATGCAGAGAGAGAGGTCTTGGCCAAGGGACTTGGGTCAAAGGTCAAGGGTCCTTCTATATCAGTTGAGCCTGGAGGTTGGTATGGGCTTTGTCTGAAACAGAATCAAAAGCAAAGATTTGAGCACAAGTCTTCAATCTGGAATGTGCAGGCAGAGAGGCAAGAGAGAGTCTAGTCAGAAGGAAGGAGGGGTGCATTATGGCTGTTCCCACATAATTACTTCCCTTCTTGATTATCCATGGTCAGCTGAAGTCTAGAAATATTATATGGAAAAATCCAGAAATAAAGAATTCATACATTTTAAATCACACAGTTGTCTGTGTAGTTTGATGAATTCTTACACTGTCTCACTTCAAGATTCAGTAGAGAGAGTAGCTGACTGTAGGTCACAGTGCTTGTCTTAGGGTTTTATTTCTGTGAAGAGGTGTCATGACCATGGCAACATTTATAAAGAAAAACACTTAGTTGGGGCTGGCTTACAGTTTCAGGGGTCTAGTTAAGTATCCTCAGGGCAAGACACATAGTGGCACACAGGTAGACATGGTACTGGACAAGGAGCGAACATCTGGCTTCGTCCTAATGGGTTTGAAACATGTATTCAGTAACGTTAGGCACACTGTTCTTGTAGCATCAACCTCCAGAACCTTCGGTTGTGTTTTTTATTATTTTAGAAGTTGTTTATTTTATGTGTATGAGTGTTTTGCCTGTATGTATGTACATGCACTGTATGCATATCTGGGTGCCTGAAGAGGCAAGAGAGCATCGGATTCTTTGGAGCTGGAGTTACAGACAATTGTGAACTGCCAAGTGGGTGCTGGGAGCAGAACCCGGATCCTCTACAAGAGCACTGTGCTGCCAAGCTTTATGTCAACTTGACACAAGCTAGAATCATCAGAGAGGAGGGATCTTCAATTTAGAAAATGTCTCAATAATTCTGGGCTGTATACAAGCCTGTAGAACATTTTCATAATTAGTGATTTGATGTAAAAATGCCTAACCCATTGGTTCTCAGCCTTCCCAGCACTGCAGCTCTTTAATACAGTTCCTCATGTTGTGGTGACCCCAGCCATAAAATGATTTTTGTTGCTGTTATGAAATATAATGAAAAACTTGTGTTTTTCAATATTCTTATGTGAGCTCTGTGAAAGGGTCATTCAACCCCCAGAGAAGTGGTGACCCATAGGTTGAGAAACACTGGCCTACCCCGTTGTGGGTTGTATCACCCTGGGTTGGTGGTCTTGGGTTCTAACATGCTAACCAAGCCATAGGGAGCAAGCAAATCAATAAGTAACACCCCTCCATGGCCTCTGTACTGATCATTGCCTCCAGGTCCCTGCACTGACTTTCCTCAAAGATGGACTACAATGTGAAAGTGTAAGCCAAATAAACCCTTTCCTTATTGTTTCTTTAAAATTATCTGTATTATCAGTAGGTCTGGCTAGCAATCAATTAAGACATAGACACTTGTTATATTTTAAAATAGTCTTACTTAACCTGAGGCAGAGCAGATATCAATCCTCTAAACTACCTCCCATAGCGAGGCAGGCATGGGATCCCTGTCTCAATCCCATGCCATCCATTTCTAATAACTTCTATCAAGTTTTCTCCCTTCCATAATCCCAAATACTTGCTATGTTCTTTACCTGGGCCAGATTCTCCATCCACACAGGCTATGTGCTTCTCCTCCATCTAACCCTTGGTGGCCTTCCTCTCTTCACTTCAGGTCTCTCTCCTTTCTCCTCCTGGCCATCCTTTTTTCTTCCCAGAATTCCTTCCTCTCCTAGTCCCACCTATCTCCTGTCCTGCCCAGGTGGGATGGTCACACAGACAGCAAGCATCAAAATACATCAGACCATCCCCCAACATTTCCTCCCCAACTTGCTTTTTAGCTATAGTGTTTCATCACAAGAACAAAAGCTCTAAGACTATGCTCTTAACTGCTGAGCCATCTCTCTGGCTGCTAGCCTCCAGGATATTTTCATTGCAAACAAAGTGATGCCAAATGATAAGTTCCCATTCCTCTTTCCCTGCATTTCCAGGAGACAATTATTCTACTCTCTGTCTGCATGAGTTTGGTCACTTTTACAAGTGAAATATTTGCCCCTTCGTGACTTAGCACACTGTCCTCATGTTTCTTCCAAATTACAGCATGGATCAAAATTTCCTTCTTTTTAAGGCTGACTGATATTCTGCTGTCAACATATACCATGTTTTGTTTACTTATAGGTCGATTGCACTTATTGGCTACAATCAACAATGTTGCTGGTACCTGACCTAATCTGACCTGTTCATCACTTGAAAGCCAATATTTGGGAATTGATGGTGGGAAGCAGGTTTATTTAAGGGTCAGCATCTTCTAAGATGGAGGGGCTGGCATCCATAATGTTCTGTCCTGGAGAACCCAGGTATAATATTTTATGGGAAAAGGAAGAGGGAGCAGAGAACAGTGGATAGGAAGGCAGTGTGTGGGTAGGGCCTTTGTGTTATCCAAGAGTATGTCTCTTTTCTTTTCCCCCCACCCCATCTCCCCATCAGATTATTCATGGACCTCAACTACCTGGGACTTGTTGTGGGATCCTACTTGGCCAGGGCAAAGGAGATAGGTGTGGCTAAGGTTCCTGGGCTTAGAGAGGAATCTTGGGAAGAAGAACAGGAAGACCTGAGAGACCCTGAGGAGAAGGAAGAGGAAGGCCACCATGGATTAGATGGAGGAGAAGCACATGGCTGGCATGGATGGAGAATTCGGCCCAGATGAAGAACATTAACAAGTATTTGGGATTAGGGATGGGAGGTAGCTTGATAGAAGTTATTAGAAACAGATGACATGAGATTGGGGCAAGTATGGAATACCTGCCCTATCATGGAAAGTAGTTTAGGGGATTGATATCTGCCCAGGTTAACTAAGGCTATTTTAAAATATAACAAGTGTCTGTGTTTTAGTTGATTGCTAGCCCGGCCTACAGATAATACTGATAATACAGATAATTTAAAAACAACAGGGACTAATCTCTGTGTAAGCCTTCTTAAAACAGTTGGGTTAGTTTTCTGCAAGATACTCACAAACATTTACATGTTTTCTATTAGCTGATACATAAACTAAAAATGGAGGCGTGCACCATACATTCTGGTGTTCTTTTAAGGTTCCCAGATGTTCCGGGTTCTGTAAAGATTATTTAGTGATTAGTAACCCCGTCATTTTAGGTTGCAGGTCCTCTTTAGAAGTTAGAATGCTGGCACAGAGGAAAGGAAGTATTTAAGATACACAAGTAGGACAGAACATGGTAGGTGCCAGCATACAAGAACTGTGTGACTCACTTGGCTCGCCAGTGTCCCCAGGTCTCTGCCAAAATCTACAGCAAGATCACCACCACAAGCTGGAATAACAAACATGTTGGGATAGACAGGTTCTCTTCCTGTGAGGTACAAGTGGCCCTGGCTGCTAGGTTCAACCTGAAGGAACCAGCAATGGGTGCTGTTAGAATATCTATGGCTGGCTTAGGTGACAGCAGCCTTCCTCTGCCCAGATCCTGGGAATCATTGCTGGCACAGAGGCCAGCTCTTCTGCCACACCCATGGACCCTGAGGGTGTGGAGCAGAATCAGGTAGGTGCCCACACAGTCTCCTTAACCTGCTGGAGGTGACCTGCTGCACTGCCATGCATGTCTCCAGTCAGTCACATGGGGCCATTTCTGTGACTTTGTCATCTAGGGTTGCAATTGCTTTTCGTGGGTCTCTTACTCTCTGTGGAAGCTGCCTATGAAATCTCTCAGAGGGCTCTGCTTCACTGCCACCAGGCAGTGTCCTCACAGACACAGAGGGTTGGATGGGTTTTCAACGCTTCCTTGTCCCCTTTGTGTCCAGCTGTGGTTAAAATATCCATTTCCTCCCAATGACTGATGGCTTGGATGGCCCCACGCATTAATTGACTATTAGAAATGCTCAGGTGTCTCCTCGTTAAAGCGAATTTCCTTCATTTGTCCTTCTGCCATCCTGTTGATGGAAGTAGCTCAATGTTTGTCCTGCTTGCATTTGCTTTTGGTAGCAACATCTTTTGATATTTGCTGTTGTCTATTTCAGATGTTTTCCCAAGGTGCTTGTTAGGGATCTGCTCTAGTTTCCATCAGTGGCAGCCTGATGTTGTAAAAACATGATTAAGTGTATTAGCGATCATTAAATGACCCTGTACGCTCAACAAAAGAGGAGGAGAGGAAGTGACCTCAAGGATGAGTCAAGGAGGGGATGCCAAAGATAATGCACAGGGAGTGGCCACTATCTCACAGCTATGCAGTGTAGAAACACTTGATTGAGGCACTGCTCTAAGGCCTGTTAGTGCATACTCAGAAGTCAAACTTCTGCATCATGAGGTATTTTTATTTTTTATTTTGTGCTTTACTGTAGTAACTACACGATTTATATGCGGACTACTGATGCTCAAGATTTCTATTTTCTCCATGCCCCTGCAGCATTCTTTTTGTCTTTTGATAGTTGCCCACCTAACAAGAATTAAATAATAAAGCTAACTTTTGTTAGCCCTTTCGTGTGTTCTTTTATTATTTAGGAGGGGGCTGTGTGTAGGTTTTTGTCTTCATGTGTTGGTGCAGCACTTGTATGCAGTATCCACGGTGGCCAGAAGACCTCATCAGATCCTCTGGAATTGGAGTTGCAGGTGGCTATGGACTACCACACGTGTGCTGGGAACTGAACCCAGGTCCTTTGCAAGAACACTAAGTGTTTTTAATTACATCTCTTCACTCCCACAAACTACTCATCTGTCTGTCTGTCTGTCTGTCTATCTATCTATCTATCTATCTATCTATCTATCTATCTATCTATCCATCTATCTATCCATCTATCTATCTATCTATCTATCTATCTATCTATCTATCTATCTATCTGAGACAGGGTGCTTCTGTCCCAAAACTCTCTATGTACATAACCAAGAGAAGAGGCTAGCATTGAACTCAAGAGATCCATCTGCCTCTGCTTCCTTAATTCTAGGGTTGTAGGTATGTGCCACCATGCTCAGATGGGATCTTTTATTTAGTTTAATACATCTAGAATAATGTCAAATCCACCTGAAATTAATAAAGATTAATAAAATTAATAAAATTAATCAAATATTTCATTTCTTATATGGAGTCTTTAAAATCTGATGTGCATTTTAAACATTGAGACCATTTCAATAAGCTCTACTTAGCCAGACTCCACAATAGGCTCTACAGTTTGGAAAGTTGTAGAACCATTAGGAAGCAGAGCCTTGCTAAAGACCGTAAGTCATGGGGCTGGCTTTGAGGTTTGATGGTCCAGCCCCATTTCCTGTCTACTTTCTGTAGACTATGGCTCCAGTTACCATGCCTTCCCCTCTGTACTGTCTGGTTTTGTGTGTCAACTTGACCCAAGTTAGAGTCATCTAACAGAGAGAAAGGAACCTCAGCCGAGGAAAACACTCCATGAGATCCAGCTGAAGGACATTTTCTCAATTAGTGATCAATGGGGGAGGGGCCAGCTCATTGTGGGTTGTTCCATGCCTGGGCTGGTGGTCCTGGGTTCTATAAGAAAGCAGACTGAGCAAGCCAAAGGGAGCAAGCCAGTAAGCAGCACTCCTCTGTGGCCTCTGCCTCAGCTCCTTCCCGCCTTAGGTTCCTGTCCTGCTTGTCCTCTCTTGAGTTCCTCCAATATTAGAAGTATAAGCCCAATGGACACTTTCCTCCCCAACTTGCCTTTTAGTCATGGTGAAACCCAATAGAAAGCCTAACTAAGATACCCTCCAAGATGAACTGTACCATCAAACTGTAATTTCTTGCTCTTCACCTTATTTTTTGAGGCAGGGTCTTTTGGCTGAACTCAGAGCTCTCCTATACGACTAGTCTAGCCACCCAGTTTGCTATTGGCATTCTCTGTATTTCTCTACCTTCCAACTGCTAGAGTTTTAAATTGGCTCCCCCCCCCCCCCCCCCGCCTTTAGCATTTACATGGGTGTTGGGATCTGAGAACAAGCCCTCATGTTTCTATGGCAAGCACATCATCTACCGAGCCATCCCCTCAGCACATCATGGTTTTTGAGGCACAGTCTCTCACAGGGTCCTGGAGTTCATTGATTCAGCTAGTCTGGCTGGCCGAGCAAGCCCTAGAGCTCTATTGGCAAGGTCGGGAGATTGAACTCGGGTCATTATGCTTGAATTTGAAGCCCTTTACTGATTGAGTCGGATGCTCAGCTTCTGTTACCAACCTCATCTTAACATATGAAGAGTTCAGCTCAGAGAGGTGAAATAATTGCTCAGGGTTAGGCAGGAAGGGGAGGCCATGGCTGGAGTCAGAAGCCAAGCCTTCCGTGCTTTCAGCCTGCTTGAGTTATACACCTGGGCTGGGGCCTGGGAAAGGAATCATTGTGCAGGCTATGTCTGGCCAAGCCACATGCATTCATTGCTTTTCTCACTGCTGTGACTAAATAGCTGACAAGAAACAACTCAGGGAAGGGAAGAGTTAGTTCACTTACACACAGGCACACAGACACAGAATCCCCACCCCCAAAAGTATTTAAAAAAGCCTATGAGTCTCATTCAGAAGAGCCAATGGAACAGACACGGAAAGTGCTTAAGGAGAGGGAATAGGGAGAGAGCCTACCTCAGAGGTCCTCTGAAAGACTCCACCCAGCAAGGGATTGAAGCAGATGCTGAGTCTCACAGCCAAACCTTGGGGCAGAGTGCAGGGAGTCTTATGGAAGACTTGGGGGCTAGAAGGACCTGAAGGGGACAGGAGCTCCACAAGGAGACCAACAAAGTCATCAAATCTGGGTCCAGGGGGACCTGCAGGGACTGATGCACCAACAAAGAACCATGCTTGGAGACAACCTAAACCCCCTGCTCAGATAGGCAGCTCGATCTCCATGTGAGTCCCATACTATGAGGAGTAAGGGATGTCTCTGACATGGACTCTGTTGCCCACTTGTTGATCACTTCCCACTAGTGGGGCAACCTTGCCAGGCAACAGAGGAAGAAGAGGATGCAGGCAGTCCACATGAGACTTGACAGGCTGGGGTCAGACAATAGGGGAGGAGGGCTCCCCGTTTCTGAGGACAAGAGGAGGAAGAAGACAGAGGGAGGGTGGGACAGGGAGGAGACTACAGTTAGGATATAAAGGGAATACATTAACAATAAATACATTAAAAAAAAGAAACAGGAGGCTCCTGTACTACAGACATAAGATAGTATTAGAACACAAATGACACAAGTGCATAATTTTAAAGAAAATAACAAAGACAATTCCCAAGATACCTGAATATTTGACTGAGAGACAATAGTAATTCAAGTATCAGTGTTCTAAATATTTCCATGTATTTTTTAAAACTTTTATTTAGTTTTATTTTATGTGCACTGGTATGTAGGTGTCAGATGTCTTGGAACTGAAGTTACAGACAGTTGTGAGCTGCCATATGAGTGCCAGGAATTGAACCCAGGTCCTTTGGAAGAGCAGATAGTGCTCTTAACACTGACCCATCTCTCCAACCACCTCTTAAGTATTTAATTACCCTTTCATGGTAGCCATTCTACTGTATATGAAGTATTATCTGATTACACTTTGATTTACATTGCTAATATTAATGACAGAGCATTGTTCATGTTTTGGGGCATTTATGCAATACATCTTTTAAAAAGTTCTATTAACGTTATTTATATCTTTGTTTTTAAAAAAGGATTATGAGTTCTGGGCACAGTGGCACATGCATGGTGTCCCGATACTCAGTAGGCAGAGAGGTGAATTGATCTCTATGAGTCTGAGGTCAGCCTGGTCTACACAGAGAGTTCTAGGCCAGCCAGGTGACATAATGAAACCCTGTCAAAAATTTACAGTCTCCCTCTCATGTTTATATGTGGGTATGCATATGACACAGCATGTATATGGAGGTCAGAGGACAACTTTGGGAGTCTTGTTTTCTGCTTGCACCACCTATGCCTGGGATGAAACTCAGTGGTCAGGCTTGTCTTCATTGAGTCATCTAATTGATACATGACTGAAGACTTTTCTATGGTAGAATAAGCCACAGTTATTTATCTACTTGTCTGTAAGTGGACATTTGTGTCATATTTTCTCAATAATCTCTTAATTTTTCTCCTGTCTCTACAGTGCATATTGTTTTCCACAGATTGTCTGAGTATATTGTGTTTTCTGGGAACACAAACATTGGTCAATCTCCCCAAGAAATTATTGACTGGATTTAAAAGTCCCAGAGAGTACTCATCCCCTGGTTCTTATGTTATGTGCAACCTGAATCAAGGGAAAAAGCTTTGAATCATGAATCTATGCTCATCTTCTGGTGCAGAGAGATTTCTAGAAAAAAAATGTATCTTGGCATTACTTTGTGTTCTCAATATTTCACAGACTCTAAGAGGTCATTTGATCCTTTTCAAAGCCCACGGGAGTCCTGCTGAAGAGCACAGCTGGCTGGAGATGTAAGTCTACAGCCCTGAAGAGAGGCAAACATTCCATTTGGCAGTCAGTAGGGGTGTGACCGCAGACAAATTACTTAACCTGCTGAGGTTCTGTCTGGGACATTATCCAGTGAGGTTGTTATTTCATAGCACTTCTAACATGTTGGCAGGAGTCAGTTCAGTGTGTGGCACAGTGCACTGCAAGCCTCGGTTCTTATCTTGCCTGCCCTCCCCCTTGGGAACAGAATGAAGGCCTGGCACTTGGTAGTGGTGACCTCTGAAGACGCCACGTCTAAGTGGAAGGTCCTGAAGACTGACAGACTGGAAGTTCATGATGGAAGAGAGATGCAGTTTTTCAGATGGAGAACTAAAGTCATGTTGGCTTATACTTAGCTTCCGTATTAATAGCCATTTCCTACAGACCCCTCACCTCTGCTCTGGCAGCTCTGTGGCCACTAGATGAATGTTTGGAATGTACTGCTAAGGCCACAGGCCACTGGCTTTCTCCAACCCTAATGCTAAGGATATTATAAAACAGCATGCTGAACCCACCCACACTGCAGGCCGTCTACCTGTTGTACCCACCCATGTATTAGGTAAATACGTTGGGTACACATATTGGGTAAAATTCTTTACAACCTTTTGTTCTCTGACCATGAATATAACCTCTTCTTCAGTGGGATGTGCCATTCAGGGGACTCCGAACCTGTTGTTCCTGAGCCATGATCACATTGGGCTCTCTCTTATTCGATTTGGAACAGGAACTCTGTTTTCTGTCTACAGTAGGGAAGGCACAGTGTGTATAAACAGCACTGTGCTGCTGACAGAGCACTAGAACTTCATTTTAGATGTCACCCCTGGGAAAGCCTTTATATCCTTTTTATCTTCATTACGGCCCACACTGTCCTATCTTCACTAGCAGGCACTTCTTTAAACACTTTGCAAGTTTCTTTCATTTATTATACTATAATTATTTGTTTAAATCATTGTCTTAATTTTTAAAGTTAATTGTGTGGGTGGGTGGCAGTAGTAATGCCTATGTCACTCTGTCTGTGGATGTCAGAAGACAGCTTGCAGGAGTCATTTCTCTCTGTCCTCCACGTGGGTTCCTGGGGTAGAAGTCACATGGTTAAGTTTTGAGGTGAAGTCTTTACCCTGAGCCATCACTCTGTCTCCAGGATCAAAGGAGGAGTGTGCACACACCGAGTGTTTGTCAACAGTTATGGAAACTGCACTATTCATTCCTAAACTTGGTTTAGAGGGAGGTTCAAGGGACTCACCTGCAATGCTTGAGGCCCTAAGTTCCAAGCCTAGTACCACAAAAAGGCATGGCAACTGGCCCACGTGTAGCTGACTTGATGCTGAATCCCTATGTGAGTTAGTGAGTGTGTGCATGCATATTTGCTAGTGTCTGAACCCAAGGCTTCAGAACTTCTTCTCTGAACTTCTTTGATAAAATTTTGGTTTTTCCCCTTTCTTTCTTTCTTTCTTTCTTTCTTTCTTTCTTTCTTTCTTTCTTTCTTTCTTTCTTTCTTTCTTTCTTTCTTTCTTTTTGACATTTGGTTTTGGTTTCTCTGTGTAGCTCACACTGTAAAACACATTAGCCTCTGCCTCTGCTTGGATTAAAGGTGTACGCCTCTCTCTCTTTTTCCCTCTCAAACATGGTCTGACAATGCAATCTAGTTACGCCTTGAACTCAATGCTCTTGCCGCAGCATCCTGAAACGGGTGTGCAGAGTTTGCAGCCTGTACCACTCACTATATGCCGCACTGCTTGCTGATAGGGTCCAAATTCCAAAGAAAGTTCCAGAAAGGTAGGAAGCCTTGCTGGAAGAATAGTGGTACTATCAAGTTTGAGTCCTTGTTTCTGCACTTAAACGTGGGCACACTATCAATTAAGAGAAGAGGGAAATAACAGCGTAGCCCAGGGGCAGGACCAGCCAAAATCCAGCCCTAGACAGGTGATAACGCAGGGGCAAAAGATCACGAACAACTATCCCGCAATGCGCAGGCGCAGTGGGACAGCTCGGCGCTTTCCCTCCTTGTTCCGCCCCGCCCCGCCCCGCCCCATTTCCTGGGAGTGACCGGACTCAAAAGCGTTCAGCTGAGACGCCGGCTTGAGTCATTTGACGACGGGGCGGGGCTTCCGCGCGCCGCGCAGGCGCAGATCGTGGGTGGCGGGTCAGGTGACCTGCGGGACTTCTGAGTGTGCTTGAGCGGTTGACTTAGGCCGTTCTGTCGGCCGAAGAGTCTTCGCAGCCATGGCGAGTCAGTCGCAGGGCATTCAGCAGCTCCTGCAGGCCGAGAAGCGGGCGGCCGAGAAGGTGTCCGAGGCCCGCAAGCGTGAGCTCCGGGGCGGGGCGGGGCGGGCTGCTTAGGCGGGGGTCGGCGGCCTAGGGATGCCGGGGACAGTATCGGAGCCAGAAGCTGCCCGGGCGGTACCTGGAAGCCTTGAGGCAGGACCGCAAGTGGATTCGTCCCCTTCTCGGGGTGGACGCCGTGTAATGGGCCACTCCCAGAAATTGTTCCCACCTGATCCGGCCCAGCCACTGGAGCCCCCAGGTGTAGAGTCGGCAAGCCTAAATCATCCTGGCTGCCTCTCCTGTCGGTCACTTTAAGCCATTGGGCAACCTCTGGCTTGACTTGTGTCCGTCTTTTGCTCCAGCACCTTACTTGAACCACCTGAGTTCATGTGGCTGCCTAACTCGTTCATTCCTCTCTCCCTCCCCCCCCCCCCCCCCCCCCCAAAACGTGCCAGAAAAGTGCCCAGTTCGTCGTCATCACAGGTCATTTCATGTTCCAGTTCCCCCCCCCCCCCCCCCCCCCCCCGCCGAAAACGTGCTAGAAAGTGCCCAGTTCGTCGTCATCACAGGTCATTTCATGTTCCAGTGGAGCAGTACGTATCAGTTCGGATGTGTGTGAAAGGACAATGTTGAGAGGGACAAGGTAGCCCAGAAAAGGCTATTTAGTAGTACTTACTAGTATTCTGCAACCCATTTCTTTTTTCCACAGCAGTCACCTACTTAAAATTCTAATATAACTTGCCCCACACCTTTCCTTCCAGTCAGCACTTTCGAGCCGGTGCAAAAGGGAGCTGGCGCTTCCAAATGGACTAAAGGAAGTGCTTTCATCAATCGGGCTTTTGTTTTCTTTCCTAAGAATGCCCCTGTGAGGTCTCTTCCAGCTGTGTTGTGTCACTGTGAACCTTCAAGGCAGCTTCATGTGCGCCTCTACAAGCCTTTTTTACACACGGTTTGCTCTGATTTTAAGAACCTCTCTTGGAAGAACCTCTCTCAGTGTCATCCCACTGATGACAGTGGGTTAGTCTTCTTGGATCTCAAAATGTAGGCAGCGGGTCTCATTCAGTCTCCTCTCAGACACGGAAGCCCCTCCCTAAAGCCTATTTTGGACATAGAATTAGAGTAAACTGTTGGTTTCCATGGCCCTGTCTCTAGAATAAGCTTTTGGAAACTGGAATCTGTGTCTCAGTAACTTGACAGTATCCAGTTTTCCAAGGCGAGCAGACAATGTATTTACTTCTATTTTGCAGGTGGGAAAAATGAGACTCAGAGATGATTTGACGAGCCTCTTGGAAACAGTATGGGGGATGAGAGACCTTTCTCATGCAAGGATGTTTTCTTAGTATAAAACTTGTAGTCCACATCTCTCACATCGTTTTGGGGAGCTGAGAACTCTGAGAGATCTGCCTGCCTCTGCTCCTCAGTGCTGGCTGGCATGAAAGGCATGTGCCATCACACCCACCCCCAAGCAACTTTCGAGTGTGGCTCTGCTAGGAGTTGTTATTCTTTCTTTCCTAGGAGACATTTTCTCTGAGTGCTAGGGATCGTGAGAAGCCTTTTCTTTCTTCTCAGGTGGCTGGAAAGACCTGCTGCCATGCTCTTGATCCAGAATTTCCAGAATGACTTGTCGCTTTGTCCAGTGGTGACTCAGCAGCAATAGCAGGTGTCTGTTGGGCCTATTTAGAGGAAGTGCAAGAACAGCCACTCGGACTGTGGTGGGAATGAGCTAGTTCCTGCGTGATCTTATATGTGTAGATAGCTGTTAGTTGCTGAAGGAGTTTGTTTTAAAGGGGTCAGATTACTGCTAACTCACAATCTAAGAGTTTTAGTAGTTGGGAAGAGAAGTATTGAAAAGAGCTAAAAAAGTGAAAACTAACCCCTTTCCTGATTTGTGGTCATACTTAAGTTGCTCAGTAAAGAACTGGGAAGGAGCTGGGCATGGTGGTGCACTCCTGTAATCCCAGCACTCTAGAAGCAGCGGCAGAGGCAGGTGGATCGCTGAGTTTGAGGCTAGCCTGGTCTACAGAGGGAATCCAGGACAGCCAAGGCTACACAGAGAAACCCTGTCTCGAAAAATAATAACAAAGAATTGGGAAGGAAAGCCAGTAACCCCAGCCCTCGGGAGGGAGAGACAGGTGGATTGAAGTTGCCCTGGCCTACATGTAGAGTGAGTTCCAAGACAGCTGGAGAAGCTTTGTCTTGAGACACTCGGGCGGGGGGGGGGGGGGGGGGGGGGGGGGGGGGGGACTGAGAAGGAAGAGTGTATGATGTAAAATAATCAAGCATGAGTTTCTCATGAAAGCATTACTTTGGGACTTTCAGGATAAAATGTGAAACAATCATTATTTCAGTTTGATTTATTGCATGATTTATTTCACTGATGTGAAACAAAATCCCTGGCTCCCATTTATAAGGTCTGGGAAACACATGATTTAAAATTTTTGAGCTGGGAACGATGACACCCAACAGTAAGGGAAGTTGATCCCAAGTAATAGGATTCCAAGTTTGGGGCCAGCACAGGCTGTGTCAAATCAGAAAGGAGGAGGACAAAAGTAACCCTGGGGACTGGGTTCTGGAAGTGTTGCGCAGTGGTGGAGTGCGTGCCTGCTGTGTCTGCTTCCCAGCATTAGGGAATGTGTATTAGGTTTGTGGTCTAGGACTGCTGATTTTCAAAATAGTCTGTCAAAACAACCTTGAAGATGTTTGCCAGAAGGCAGTGGTGGTCCCTAGGGCAGTCAGGAGCTGTGGGAGTTGGCAGTGATGAGTCGTGAGATTACCTTGGAGTTCCTGCATAATGCTTGAGCAGTGGATGTCTTTGATAGACTGTTGGTTTGGAAAAGGTCTTTGGCTTCAAATGTAGCCCATGTAGCTGATAGGGGAAGGATACTCTGTGAAGGATTGGGCCCAGCCCAGGACTGAGCTGAAATACATACTGTGTTTTAAGTGTGGCCTTTCAGAAGTAGTCCTTGGGTGTGTAGGGAGGGAATGTTCAGAGGTAATTCTTGGGGTGTGTAAGGAAGGAATGTTTCTGACTTGCCAGACCATGCTGATGTCATGGAGTTGGTACAATCCAGAATTCTCCTAATCAGGAACTTTGAGTTCAGTTCAATTTCACCCATCCACTTGGGTAGAGTGGGCTTTGGAAAGTTGATACTACGTTTAACAAAGCTTGACTTTTAGATGCATGCTGTCTTTGGCTATAAATTGCTTAACCTATCTAGGTTGATCTTTTCCCTGTTGGCGAAGCTGGGCGTAGTGGTACACAACTTTAATCCCAGCACTTCGGAGACAAGAGGCGGTGGAGCTCTGTCTCAGGTCCACCTGGTCTATACATAGTGGATTTCAGGACATCGAGGACTACATAGAGAGACGCTGTCTCATTTTTGTTTGTTTGTTTGTTTGTTTCGTTTTGTGAGCAAAAACTCAAAGCAAAGACTATGGGTTGGATGTGGTCTGACAACCTGGAGACTTGCCAACCCGTGTTAAACTGCTGTCTTCCAGAGACCAGACCCCTGTTTCTCCTCCTCCCAGCCATGTGTGCGCTCGTACAGCATTTAGCATTCTCTCCAGTCTGCCACAGCCCTGGTGCCTGGTTTTACGATTACATCATCTTTCCTTAGCTACATTTTAGGTGATGTCCTCTGAGTGCATTAGCCCTCAGCAAACTCCTAAGCAGAGCTGCAGCAGCACAGCTAGCTGTTCACTATTTGGGATGAGGAAGAGCTCCCTAGACGGCTGTTACCCCATCTTATGTAAGCAGGTTTTTAGTGGTTGTGACTGAGAGACTATGCTGTGACATTGTCTCAGCGTGTGCGTGCAGTTCTGGGTATTGGACTGAGGCCTTCATGCACTGCTCTCAGCTCTAAATGGCATTTCTGTTTTGTCTCCATTTAAAGGCTGGAGGCAGAACCCATATTGTTTAGATCTGTATTCCCTCTTTCCTGTGTGTGCTTCTTCTGATGTTTAAACTATTTTCTTCCTTGAAAATCATCTACTTGGCTGCTCTGCTTTGAGACACTTCTTGATGTCTGTCTCTCTTTGAAAACAGGAAAGAACCGGAGGCTGAAGCAGGCCAAAGAAGAAGCCCAGGCTGAGATTGAACAGTATCGCCTGCAGAGGGAGAAGGAGTTCAAGGCCAAGGAAGCTGCGGTGGGCCTCTGCCTCTCATTGCTGCCTTCCTTCTTTGTGCAGATCTGGAAATACCCAGCACACCGAAGAGCCACACAGTTTAGGGGTTTAGGGAGAGTTGTTTTTTTTTTTGTGTGATACTGTTGATTGAATCTTTGGCCTTTGCTTGCTAACAAGTTCTCTATTGTTAACCCCCTAGCCACACCCTCTGTCCCTGTTCATTGTATAGTTTGTTTGCTGCTCAGCTTGCTCTTGATGTTCATTTTTATTTATTTACTATATCAAATTCTAGTATTCACTTAATTTGTTGTGAAGCAATCTTGTAGACACTTGACATGTGCCAGATACCATGTTAGATGCTAGGGGATCAACCAGGAACAGTAGTCTCTGTCCCTGCTTCTCTAGAGTTTAGCTTACCGTAAGTCCTACAGCCCTACAGCTGTGAACACTACTATGACAATCTAAATGTGAATAAAATAGAACCTGCACGTCAGTAAAGTATACAGAGTTAGCACTATGGTAGGAGACTGTGATGCATAAAGTGATGCACGGAGGCAGATCTTGGGGAACAAAGGATGTGGAGGAACTTGTAGAAGGGGGAAGGAGGAAAGAGCTGTGCAGCCTTCCATACAGTTGACAATGGTTCACAATTCACTGGCCTAGTTAAAAATCCCAAGTGAAAATTGAGCTTGCCCTCATGTAAGTGTTGAGGTGACTACTCTGGGCTCTTCTCAGTCCTGCCTTTAGCTTTCTGTGCTTTGCTCTCAAGCTCTGCATGGTTGGTCTCCATACCTGCTCAGGCCAAGGTGCAATGATTATAGGCATCAATGCCTGCTTCTTAGCTTTAAGTAACACAGGCTTCCATCTTCTTTGCACTGGGTGAACTTAAAATACATTAAAATCTGCAGTGTTCCTCTTGGCAGGTTGGCACTGTAAATTATTGCACTCCACAGTAAATTCCATGTTAGGGCAGCCATCTTGTGTCCACATGTCCCACAGTGTTTTATGAGATACTGTCAGTGGTGTGCTGTAAAGCACACTTTATGCCTTTTTATAGTCCTAGGGTAGCACTGTATGGCACACAGCTCATATTCATGGAACAGAGGCAATGCTCAGTGTCCACATGCTGAATTTCATGTGTGTGTATCAGTGTGAGTTTAGCACCATTTTCCCACTTGTGGATTTTTAAAAAATTATATGTAGGAGTCTTTTTTGCATGCATGCATGCATGTATATATGTATGTGTACTATGTGCATATCTGATGCCCTCTGAGGCCAGAAGAGGGCATTGGATCCCTTCCACCTGGAGGTACAGATGGTTGAGAGCCACCAGGTAAGTGCTGGGAACCAAACTTGGGTGTTTGGAAGAGCAGCAAGTGCTTTTAACTGCTGACCCATCTCTCCAGTCCCCATATTTTTACTTTTAAAGCTACTTTATGCTTTCACTTTTAAAGCTAACGTCACTGATACTGTTGTATTATTTTTTGCTTATAGACTGCATGTTTTACAGTTCATGTTGCTGAATAGTGTTCTCTTGTATAGATCTATCAGAGTTTATAAACAGTTTCAGTTGTTGGGTTGTATTTGTGTACACACACACATGCAGTTGTTATTTCTGGTACTACTGTTACTCTTGCGAGGGACTGAACTAAGTAAATCACTGCCTTTTTGGTGCTCTGTTTTCCCTTTTATGTTCAAGCAGTTCTGCTCTCACCTCACAAACGTGGGTCACAAACGTGCCCAGTCTGGGTGGTGCCATAGTTGGTGAATCTCTGTTGGTTCCAGCCTTTACTAAGGACTGCGTATTAGACTGTGGAACACTATATACTGTGCATAGCAGTGAGCTCTGGTGGAGTTCCTGATTCATCATATAGCTGTCCTCAGAGGTTACTTTGCCTGCCACTGATGTGTTGCATTCTCCTTTAAGGAATTGGGGCTTTTCTATAGGCCAAGAGGTAGGTTGCTTAATTGGTTCAACCAGAGAATCTTCCTGATGTCCCCTTGTATCCTATCTCCTCTGCTGCAGGCGCTGGGGTCCCATGGCAGTTGTAGCAGTGAGGTGGAAAAGGAGACTCAGGAGAAGATGACCATCCTCCAGAACTACTTCCAGAAGAACAGGGATGAAGTCCTGGATAACCTCTTGGCCTTTGTGTGTGACATCCGGCCAGAAATCCATGAGAACTACCGCATAAATGGATAGGAGGTGGAAGCACCTGCTCTGTGGGAGATGCCCTCATAGAACAGGAAACCTCCACGGAGCTCGAGTCCTGTTTTGGAAGGCATTAAATTATTTCTCTATGCTGTTGTAGGTCCCTTCACTTTTTGAGAATATCACATCTAGCTTTTTGTACAGATTTAGTACATACCTGAAGTTTCATTTTCTTACCTCTGTATTTTTAAGGAGTTTATGTCACCTGTTTTCCTATGTGTTAATGCAAGTAACAGGTACCAATGTTGACTTTTCTGTTATTAGTCTAGTAGAAAAAAAAAACAATTCTTTGAAGAAAGAAAGGGACTAAATTGTTCCCTTCCACTTTCTTAAAGGTCAGGGGCGTTATCTATGAAAAAGTAGTAAATAGCTATTTGTAACTCCATGAAGCAGCAGCCAGCCTTACATAGTCCATCCTGGTTGGTTTAGGACAGCCAACATGCTGTGGAGGTTGCTGTTACTGTATCCTAACCCAAATACTAGATACTAGGACTCTACTTGTTACATGTTATTTGTTGTGCTTGTAATCATTTAAAAGTAAAACTTTGTCTTGCCTTTCTTCAGTCTGGCTCTTCTTTTTTGATAACGCAAAATGCATCTTGACCAGATGTTGAACAGGATTTCACTTAGGAGCCAACAGGTGTCTGATTTGCATATGTTACTTCCAAATACTCAAGGTGTTCGTTTTATTCTAAAGGAAATTGCTTGTGATTTCACCCTTTGCTTTAGAAAGCAGCAAGCAACTAAAGAGCCTGTGGCTTGCCTTTTGTTTAGAGCAGTGGTTCTCAACCTATGGCTTGTGACCCTTTTGGGGGTTGCACATTAGATATCCTGCATATCAGATATTTATATTATGATTCCTAACAGCACAATTAGAGTTATGAAGTAGCAATGAAATAATTTTATGATTGAGGAGGGGTCACCACAAATGAGTGTCTCAGCATTAGGAATGTTGAGAGCCACTGGCCTCGAGGGACTCCTGTGTCAGGCAGCCTTGAGTATGCCTGTCTAATGAGCAAAGTGAGTGATGTATAACTTCCCTGGCTCCTCAGTGTGAGCTACCTGGTGGCTCTCTGCAGGCTAACAGGCTTTCTTTGGTAGCAGAGTAATTTGTAGTGGGTAGAAACAATCAAGAATGTTAGGGCTTTTCCTTTTCCTACAGCAGTTTGAGGCACCACTGTTTTCTGTTCCTCACAGCCATTTATTCTTAGGTATCTGGTCATTTCTGTAACTGTCTTTTTTTTTAGTAGTTGAAGGCAAGCTGGGTGTGGTAGTGCAAGGCTTTAATCCCAGCACTCTGGAGGCAGAGGCAGGTGGATCACTGTGAGTTCAAGGCCAGACTGGTCTACAAAGTGAATCCAGGACAGCCAAGGCTACACAGGCTACACAAGGCTACCTGTCTCAAAAAAACAAAAACAAAAAGTAATTGAAGGCTTCAAGGGTTTATTGCCTCGGCTTTCCCATTGTCCTGTTAAAACAGGTGAGGCTCACCGCAGCTCTGGAGCTGCTGCTCAGGCTCAGGTGTGGAAAGGTGTCAGGCCCTCCTGCTTGCACTACTTGCTTGTCTAGCAGCTTCCTAGTAGCATCCTGCTTGCTTCTCTTTGCCCAAGGGTTGGTTCTTGGTCTTCTGTGCTTCCTTAGTGAGACCATTACCATGTCCTAGCTTTACCACTCACATTGAAAGCCCACATTTAATTTTTCCAGCCTGTCTCTTTCAAATAGTCATAACGTTGATTGTTTGGTTTTTTGTTCTCTCCTTTTTAACATGTTCCAACACACTATTTTATTTAAGACTTCAGTCTCACAATGGAATACTATTCACCTGTCAAAAACAAGGAAATCTTGAAATTTGCAGACACATGGATAGAACTAGAAATGATCATCCTGAGTAGGTAACCCAGACCCAGAAAAACACACATGGTGTATACTCACCTATAAGTGGATATTAGCCCAACATAGATATCCTCTGAAAGACCACCCAGTGGGGGATTGGGAACAGATAACTGGGACAGGCAGCTGGACTCTGGGCAAAAGCTGCAAATTGTATGCAAGAGTTGGGAGATGGAAAGATGGGGTGGGGTGGGGGTAATGTCAGAAGTTCCACAAGACTATCAAGGCTGGCAGATCTGGACCTGGGTGCGAGGGTGGGGGTGGCTGCACAAACTGATGCACTAACCAAGGACATGGCAAGCAGAGAACCTAGACCCCCTGATAAGATGTAGCCAATGGACAGCTCATTCTGCACATGGGGAGGGAGAGGAACGGGACTGCCTCTGACAAGAACTCTGGTGCCCTCGATTTGATCTCTGCCCCTTAGAGGAGAGGTCCTGTTGGAACACAGAGGAAGGGGATGCAGGCTATCCAGATGAGACCTGATAGGCTGTGGTCACACAGGTGTGAGAGGTCTCCACCTGTCAGAGGTCATGGGAGGGGAATAGAGTGAAATAGGAAGGGAAGGTGGGAACAGGAAGATAAGAGCAAGGGGATTACAATCTGGACGTAATGTGAATAAATTATAATGATAAAAAAAACTGAAGTTTCACATTAAAAAAGACTTCAATCTCTATAGGCACTACTTTTTAACTATTTGTGGTTCCTTAATGCCTCTACCTCCTAACCCCCCTCCTTTCCTCCTCCCAGGTAGGAGAGAAAAGGGGTTGGAAGGGAAAGGGGACATAGATTCTTTTTAGTCTTAGTTCCAGTTGGTTAGGGTCATTGGGTTCTTTGGGGAAAATACCAATCTCAGTCGTCAGGATATCCAGCAGTACTGCAGAAACAGCAGCTTTCTTTCTGTCTCCTTGAAGCATCTTTCCTCTCTGGGCTCTGATGTTTATACCTTCTCAGAGTTCTCAGAATTAAACTAAATGCAGCTGGTATAGAACATGCCCCTCTCTGAGTCGCAGAAGGTTATCAACTGTACAAACTAAAAAACTTCGCCATATCCCAGACTTGGGATTAAAACAAAAGCCTGTTTTTAAAGAAACCGAAATTTACACTGTACAGTCTTGGTACAGCTAAGTGTAGAGGCTTCTAACTTCCATCTGTTGTTTCTTCAAAACTGGAGGAGCATGCAGGAACACTGGTTTAGACCTGTGTGCTGTTGATCTGGGAAGCACTAGGCAAATACCCTTAACTCTGAGCTACATCCTCAGCCTTGGTGCTTTGGGTTTTGTTTCAGACTGCATCTCATTATGTACCCGTGGATGGCCTAGAACTGTGTAGACCAAGCTAGCCTCAAACTCACAGGTCTTTCCTCTGTCTTCCCAGTGCTGGTATTAAAGGCATGTGCCATCTAAACTGAGCCTTGGCATTTTTAACCCTGTATGTTAATCCTGTATTCTTAGAACTGCACATAAATGATGATCTGACTCCGAGTCAAGCAGCTCAGGATGGATGGCCCAGAAGGCAATAGAAGGTAGCATTTCAAAAGAAGAGTGGGATTAGTGGCCAGTTGATAGGCAAAGATGAAGGTGAGCAGGCGAGGGCTTAGTGATTTTGGGGGAGAGGAAAGGAACCTATGTGCTTGTAGTGCAGCTGTAGAGAGAAATGATGTGGTTGATGGTGCAGGTGGTTGGGATCTGATGGCATGCTTAAATGCCAGTGGAGAAAGGAATAGAGTAAGGGGAGAGATGGTATTCTGGGAGGAGTGATATGGGGCCTGGAGGTCTTGTCACTGGAAGTGGGATTTCCTCTAGTCTGCAGTCCTGATCAGTGTTCCCAGGCAGTTTGTAGGTGCTCAGGTTTCTCCCAGGCCAGTTGAATCAAAGGTGGGGCCTAACTTGGCTTGAAAACTCTAGGGAAGTAAATGGAAAGGGCTTTTGTCAAGGTGTACTGTGAGAAATTAACATTTGAAAGGCTGGTCAGACACCAGAGACCAGAGGCTGTGTAGGCTCTGGTGCAGAGTGAACCAGAGATGCTGCAGTGCTTTGTGTGGGATTTGTTCCCATTTGAGCATAAAAAGACATGAAATATGGGTATATATGTATAGATGCGCATACATATGTGTGTGTAAATCTGGAAAAAACAATAGTGTCTTTTGACAGGACCCCTGGTCTGGGCTTCAAAGGGAGGAGTCTTCTTTGGGTTGGTGTAACATTTTATTCATTACGAAGGTTTAGCAATGTCCTAGTCTCCACCCACTAGATGTTACTAGGGTCACCTCTGTAGTGACAACCAAAGATGTCACTGGACATTGCCGTTGTTCCTGAGTGCCAGAATTATCCCCATATCATAACTGCTGTTCTACAGTAACAAGAAAAGAATTATTAAAAATACATCAAAGCACCACATATGGTGCCTGGAACATTCTAGGTGCTCAGCAAATGTTTCCTGTTTCTGAAATACAACAAAGACCTACTTCTTAAAAAGTTTGACACAAGTTGGGTTTCTTTGGGACAGCTGTTGGACATGTGCTGAGTGGGTGATGAGGCCCATTCTACTGTGTGCCTCTACCTCAGTCTGCACCCTTGCAGAGGTAGGGAGAAAAGTGATGTAAGATCCCGTTCTCAGGCGCTTCAGTCCTCAGATGACACCTGATGCTGTGTCTCCCTTTGGCCCATCCTGTCTGCAAGGGAACTGAGTGAGCTATGGACAGTGAAGAAACGTTTCTGCTACAGTTGATGTCATAGTTTTCTACATGTATGTATTATGAATGGTTTCATTGTGGGGCTTGGTAGGGCATGCCTTTAATCCCAGTGCTTAGGAGGCAGAGGCAAGTGGATCTCTGTGAGTTCTGGGCCAGCCTGCTTTACAAATCGAGTCCCAGAGTGAATGTTTGTATTTATATTAATCAATGTACTCTTCAATTTTTAAAAAAATATTTAAAAAATGTGTATGAGTGTTTTGCCTGAATGTGTATATGTATGCCCACCACATCTGTGCCTGGAAAGAGAGAGAGAGAGTCTCTAGAACTGGAGCTCTAGGCAGTTGTAAACTGCCATGTAGGTGCTGGGAACAGAGCCTTTGTCCTCTGGTAGAAGAACAGCTGGTGAGCTCTCTCTCTCTCTCTCTCTCTCTCTCTCTCTCTCTCTCTCTCTCTCTCCCTCCCTCTCCCCCCCCCCCCCCCCCGCCTCTCTGGTGTTTAAAGACAGGGTTTCTCTGTGTAGCCTTGGCTGTCCTAGATTCGCTTTGTAGACTAGGCTGGCCTTGAACTCACAGAGATCCACTTGCCTCTGCCTCCTTGAATGCTGGGATTACAGGTCTGTGCCACTGCACTGGGCACAGCTAGTGCTCTTAACTGCTGAGCCATCTCTCTAGCCCCTTACCAATTTACCCCTTCGATTTTTTTTTTTTTAACCAGATTAGAGGTATGGGGATTGAACCAGGCAAGGGTGTGTGTGTGTCAGAGTCAAGATTCTTCAGTTCTTTTAAGCATCTATGCCTTTAACTCCTGTGTTGTCTTCATTGAGCTTTCTGTGTCTCTTGTTCCTTATCTGTTCTGTGTACATCCCTTTCTCCAAAGTTCATCACTTCCTCTGGGTAGTTGTCCAGTTTCCTGGACAGGATTTCCCAATTACTCGTTGCAAACATGAGAACATTCTGTTTGCTGTAGCTTAGCCTTAAAGTCTCAGATGGAAAGCATACCATAGCTTACAGTCAGGTTTTGTAATCTTGTGGGTAATCTTAACAGTTCCCTTTGCATTGGTAATAACTCAAGAGGGATGAAGCAATTGACACTACACACTTCCTAATCTCTGCAAAAAAAAAACCAAACCAAAACAACAACAACAACAAAAAAAAACCAGTCAGGAGCCTCATTCTATTTTGAGGCCTTTAGCTTCTGATGTTAGAGGTATGATTCCATCTTCATGCATGAGAAAACCAGGCCCAGAGGCTTCACGATGTCAAAGGTCACAGAACAAGAAAGGGACAGAGTCAGTTCAGAGCAGCATTGTGCTGCTGCAAGTCAGGCTGCCAGGCTCCGAAGTCAGGCTTGTGTTGTGTACTGTTGTCTCCACTCACCTGCCCCTAGGCCAAGCAAGCAAAGCCTGCAGCAAATGTTCTGCATTTCTGGGCACACTGAGCCTGTTTCCACTCAACATGATTGATGGCACCAGAAGTCAACTAAAGCCATCCTTCCCAAAATTGGAGCTTTGATGAGTTCTGCATGCCTCTCATTTTTCACATCACCCCCTCCCCCCCAGGAGTACTGTGGCAGATGACAAGACTTATTTTTTTTTTCCTATCAATTCATCTTCCATCCCTTCAGTGGCTCTAGAGTTCCTGCAAAAGCTTGTATACATCAGGCAGCTCTAGCTTTGCTCTTTGTCTCCTTCCTGTGCAAAGAATCTGTGCACGGTCTTTATGGAAAGATTTGGCTGGTGTTTTGGGGAGAAGATGCCAACCAGAATATTATATCAACATTTACTTCTCTGTCTCTTAATGTCAAATGAGGCTGGGCAGCTCCTGCATCCTGGTGTGAACTTAAGGACATGTTGACTGTGTTGGGAGGCATGACTGACAGAGGCCGCCTACCTCTGACCTTTTCTACTTGGAAATGACAGGGAAGAGTGGCAGTGTTCTGTGCCACATGGCAACAGCTGCAGATAACATCGGAAGAGAAGCTGGGCTGATAGCACAGAGCCCACCAAAGGGGCTACATCTTAGTTAGAGTTCTATGGCTGTAAGGAGACATCACGACCACACACTCTATGAAGGACACCGTTTAGTTGGGGCTGGCTTGTAGTTTCAGAGGTATAGCCCATTGTTGTCATGTTAGGAAAATTTTTGGCCTGCAGGCAGCCGTGGTGCTGGAGAAGGGGCAGAAAGTTCCATATTTTGATGTGCAGTAGGAGGAGAATGTGTCACTGTGCATAGCTTGAGCATAGGAGACCTCAAAGCCTCCAACACCCCCGGCCCACGGTGACACAAGGCCACACCTCCTAATTGTGCCACTGCCTACGGGCCAAGCATCCAAACACATGATGAGTCTATGGGAGCCATACCTATTCAAACCACCACAGGCTGCTTGCCATCTTCTGTGTGTGTGTTTAATTTTTTTTTCTTCTGTGGTTTTTTTAAGGATGAAAAGAGAATCGCATGGACTGGTTGAATTTCCTCACTAAGCCATATAGGAATTCTCTCGTGGCTCCATTCCGTTTGTCCCTTGTGCCTATCCCTGGCACTTATTGCTCTGTCGCTCTACCCTTGCTGCCTTTCCTCACAGGAACTCAGCAGTTTTTCTTCTGGTTTTGACCCAGGTTTCTGGCAGATGGTGTGTTGTTTGCCTCCTAGCACTCTTGACGAGGGAGGGCAGCAGCTATGTGTTTGGCTCTGTGTTCGCTCACATGCTGCCATACTATAGTGTCTCATGGTGGAGTACTTCCGGTTGTGCAACTTGCAAGAGGTGGATAGATGTGGAGCCACTAATAGTGGCACCTTTTTTTAAAAAAAAAATCACTTTACAGCCTGATACCAGCCCCCTCTCCCCTCTCCTCCAAGTCCCTCTCACACCCCTCTCCCATTTGCCTCTCTCCTCAGAGAAAGGGGTGGCTGAGGGGTACCAACCTACCCTAGCACCTCAAGTCCCAGCAGGACTAAACTCATCCTCTTTCTCTCTCTCTGAGGCCAGACAAGGCAGCCCAGTTAGGGAAAAGGGATCCAAAGGCAGGGAACAGAGTCAGAGATAGCTCCTACTCCCATTATTAAAGGACCCATGTGATGACTTGCTACACATCTGTTATATGTGTGTAGGGGCCAGGTCCAGCCCACATAACCTCTTTGGTGGTTCAGTCTCTAAGCCTCCATGGGCCGAGGTTAGTTTACTCTGTAGGTCTTCTAGTAGTGTCCTTGACCCCTCCGGCTCCCTCAATCTTTCCTTCCACAGAACTCCCCCAGCTCTGCTTATTGTTTGGCTATGGGTCTCTACGTGTTTCCATCAGCTGCTGGAGGAAGCCTCTCAGAAGACAGTTAAGCTAGGCTCCTGTCTGCAAGCAAAGCAGAGTGTCATCAATAGTGTCAGGGGTTGGTGCTCTCCAGTGGGGTGGGTCTCAAGTAGGTCTAGTCATTGGGTTGTCATTTCCCCAGTCTCTGCTCCATCTTTATCCCTACAGTTCTTGTAGGTGAGACAAAATTTTGGGTCAAAGGTTTTATGAGTGGGTTGGTGTCCCCCTCCCTCCAGTGATACTTTTTAATAGAAACACTTTTGTAAATAATTTTTTGAATAGTTTGCATATAGCAGCATGGATGGTAATTCAAGGTATTGATACACACAATGTCTCCAATGTCTGCAATAGTATTGCTTCTACTATGTAAATTAAGAGACAGGTTTAGAGTGTTTAAGTCAGTTACTCAAGGACGCAGATAATTAGCTAGTGGCAAGGGCTGCATTGGAATCCGTGGCTCTTGGACTTCTGGCTTGAGCTGTTGCGTGATCTGACCAGTGCACTCAGCTTCTGGCAATGTGTCAAGAAGCATTCCTGATAGAAACTAGAAAGTCAGTGAATGTAATTTGCAGACCCTCCTTTTTTTTAAAATTCTTTTACTTCATCCATGCATTCAGATGTGTTTAAGGAAAGGCTGTGGGTGGGGCACTGGGCAGCTATGAGCATGGGCAGAAATGGCCCAAGGACTTGACGGTTTATGCTGCCTGGGAAAGAATGAAGCAATGGCCATACCTCATGATAGGTGTAATTGTAGGTTAAACAAGAACCATCGTCACGGAAGAGGACAGCCTAGGGCAGGACAGGGCTCTCAGAAGCAGGGCAGTGTCACCCAAGACCTAAGAATGGGCCAGTCAGGTGATGGGGATGGGCTGGCACTCATCTCCCAGATGGAGAGGGATGATCTGAGGTAAGCACTGAGACCTGAAAGTGAAAGAGTGGGGTGCAGGAGGAACTGAGAGACACTATTTATGGAGCTTGGGGTTTGTGGAGAGGACAGTGATTCATCCAGGGTTGGCTGCAGGTGGTACAGCTTGAAATGACCAAAAAGCCCTGGAGACCCCATCAAGCTGTCACCACTAGAGTCAGCTCTGTAGTGTTTCACTGGATTTTATGGTCCTTTTCCCTTGCAAGAAGACCTCCTCCTCCTCCACCCAGGCTTTCAGGTATGCAGACACTTGTGTTGCTACAGGGTGCACCTTGCTTGTCAGAACACTTTCTAAGCACTCAGCATTTGGTCCTTGACAATCCCACATCAGCAGGTGTCACCGACTTTTCTAGAATAAGCAAACAGAGCTACTCCAAGCACACAGGCTGCTACATGGTGCACCAGTGCAGCCCTACCTTACCCTGCCCTGTTGGCAGCTTTCCAAGTGCCCTTTTGTGTACCTGTAGGGTGCTGATGTGCCGCAGAAAACTTTGTGCTGGAGCATGGAGAGTGAAGGCAGGCTGCTGGGAAGGCAGAAAGGTGTCTCTGTTGTCAGGGAGGAGATAGGCCTTGCTCCAGAGGCAGAGTTGAGAGACGGAGGCTAGGACACACAGCTTGTTGCTGGTTCCTTTTCAATAGCCTGTCAGCATTTAGAAGCATTTTTTTTTTTGTTTTTTTGTTTTTTTTTTTTTGTTGTTGTTTTTTGTTCCCAGGCTTCTAAATTACTATCAGCAAGTTGATCATACCACACAGGAAACTTCCATGAACTGTTTTCACTGCCCACCACAATGTTGGCAACTGAACAGTGCTGATTTGCTCACAATAATTCATATTTAGTAGCCTGCCTCCTTGATCCTCCCTTGTCATGGGCACTGGCATGGGATATATTAATTTGGGTTTCCAGTTCATTCTTGCAGCCTTCAAACATCCTGCAGCCATATGTACGTCCTGTGGTCTGAAAGTCCTCAAGAATTTGACAGTAACTGTTGAAAAAAAAAAGAAAGAAAGAAATGTGTTTGTGTGTGTCTCTCTGTGTGTGCAAGACCACTCGTAGAAACAAGGGCAGTGGCATGTGCATGTCTTAGTCCCTCTTGCAAGCCAGAGTAGGAATCATGTACCCATGGATCATTCGGGAAGGACAAGGCAAAGAGAGGCCCATTTTTACAGAAGTGTATGATCCTCTTAAAAGGAAATGGGGCCATTGACGCAGGCACTAAGTATCTAAGGTCCTTGTTGAAAGACAATGTTTATCAATAGAATAGAATCTGCTCCTTTTATACAAACACATACTCTAAAGAAAAGTACACGCAGTTAGTCAGATCTGGTGGTGTCAGAGCAACCAAGCAAGGTGAACCCAAGACTAGTGATTGGAAAAAGCAGGTCATCACTGACCAGTTTAAATCTCAAGGAGTAGGGTGAGCAAGTGTGGGATTGAACACCGTACACATCACTTCCGGCGGTGGTGATGGGGCACTCCTTTAATTCCAGCACTTGGGAGGCACAGGCAGAGGCAGGCTTCTGAGTTTGAGGCCAGCCTAGTCTACAGACTGATTCCAGGACAGCCAAGGCTAGGAAGAGAAACCCTGTCTCGACGCCCCCACCCTAACAAAACAAAAAACAACCAAAAACAAAACAACAACAACAACAACAAAACCCAAACCACTCCCCCCCCAAAAAAACCCAAAACAACGACAACAACAACACACTTCATACAATTTCATGGCAGTCATAACTAAATATTTTAAAACAAAACACAGACACATTTAGTTTCCCAGAGAAGTGGAGGCCACACGGACGCTCTCAATATGGCACACTGTTTCTCATTAAAAAACAAGCCTCAATGAAACTTCTGGTCCCGAGTGTTGCCTCATGCACCGGATCCCGTGACTCTCCGTCACTCGGGACAGGCCTCCCCGCCCCGCCACTCCTTCACTGCGGGGACGAGCCTAGATCCCATGCACGTGGCGGGCGCGGGGCCCCTTCCGGCGCCCTAGGGGAGCGTGGCTGATGAAACGCTCCCGGCTTGGCCCGGGAGACGCGCTCGGCGCTCGGCGGCTCGGCGGAGGAGATTCGCTGGGGGAGCGCGCTGGAGGCGGGCGGGCGGGGGGCGGGGAGGGAGGACGGCGGCGCCGGGACGCCTGGGCGCAGAAGGGGCGCGGAGCCTCTGTCCCTGCTCGTCCCCGGGGCCATCGGTGAGGCGGTAAGTACGCGCGGGCCGTGCGCGCACTCGTGCGTCCGCGCCCGCGCTCGGGGGGTTGGGGCCGCGAGACCGCGGGGCCTGCGTGCGCGTCTCGCTGCTAAGGCTCGGGCGACCTCTTCCCGCCCTACGCGTGAGGCGTGGAATCTGCGGGGTAGGGCAGGTGATTTTTTGGGGGCGAAGGAGCCCCAACGCCAGAGGTTTAGAGACCCGGGAGCCAGCTGCCCTAGACCAAGGCAGGTACGGTGGGAGACTCCCGGCCGCGCCGAGCTGCCTTTCTGTTCTGGCTCCCTCCGTGTTTTGCTCCTTGACCTTGGCTAGTCGGTTTTCTCTTCCGGGGCTTAATGGCCTCATCATTGAAATGGGGGCGTTGGGACTTCTTGGTTAGCCAGACATTTCTGCCTTAAACTTTTGGGGACTGCTGTCCCTCTGATCTGTTGGACTTGCAGTGTAACTAACAAAGCTGAGTTTGAAGAAGGAAAGAAGCTGCTTTCTCTTTCCTTTCAGGGCATCCTGGGCAGGCTCTTAGTTGTTGGGGGAGGCTGGCAGGTACTGTGCAGAGACGGGACCTCTGGGGGTTTGATTCTGCACAGCCTGCGACTGGAAAATCTGGTTGAAATATGGACTCCCTAAGGAACTGTCAGGAGTCTTGCTCCCTCTATGCTCTTCTTAACCCTTGTGTGGGGCTCCCTGACTTGTGTGCTGAAAACTGCAACAGGTCATCACCTGCGCTTGGGGTCCTTCCTGCACCCTTATGGCCCGCCCACTAGTCTCGGGGTGGATGCGGATACAGAGCCCTAGGCTCATCCTGACCTCTGGTCTGAGTCCATTCGAAATTGGCATGGCCCTTTGCAGTGTCCACCATGGTGAAGCGTAAGAACATCCCGGGAAGTCCCTCCACCACCGAAGTTGCTCCCCTTTGCTGCCTGATTTCCTCCTTATCTCTGGCCTCATCTCTGGTCTCCTCTGAGTGTGTCTTTCCCAGTGGATAGTGATCCCAGCGGGGGAGGGCAGAGCAGAGGCTTTATGTTGCAGGCTTGGTGTCACAGTCCTGCTTGTGGCCCTAGAAGGTTCTCAGGGAATGTTTGTGGAATAGGTTGAGGACAGCTCCCTTCTCACAGCGATCACACTTTTCCCCTAAATGCAGATCATGTCAACGTGGAACCCCAGGGCAATCCTAAATGACTCTCCTTGTCCCTGTTCCAGGAAATGGAGGCAGAGAAAAGTCCAGTACTTTGCTCAAGGCCACCCAGGTGGGAAGTGGTTGGGCTGGGCAGGTTACTTTTGGTGGAACACACAACCTTGGATGGATGGCTGGAGTCTGCTGATTGGGTCTCTGTGGGCAGCTGAGGGGGCTGACGTGGGTGCTGTGATTTCTGCCCCCAACACAATGCTTCATTGTGGGATTGTGCAGCCAGTGGGTCCTTCTGTGCAGCTCCAGGCTTGAGCAACTCCAGCCTGTGTCAGCTCCTCCCAGCCTTGTCAACACTCCAGTGTTGTGAGGCATAGCTGTGGCCCTGAGTCCCAGGATAGATGTCAAGGTTGTGTCTGTCAGAGGAAGCAGAGGGTGACAGCTCAGGGCACAACTTTGTGTCTGTTTTTGTGGCTTTTGTGCCTCTTGGGGGGGCCGGGTACAAGAAGAAAAGCAGGCCGGGGAAGGTTGGCTGGTAAGTACTCAGCATGTTTGAGACTGATACTGTGAGTCGGGTCCAGGATGAGGAAAGACCCTGTCTTCCCATGAGGAGTTTTGCAGGGTAGCTGTTGTCTGTCTTTGTTTCTATATTATGCCTAGGAAACATGGTTTCTTCCGATCAGAAGATCAGAAGGTGGTTTCATGAATAAGCTGAAAGAAAGCCAGAGCATGCGCAGAGGCATGAGGGCATGGGTGCTGTGTTCTGAGTCCCTGGAGCCACATACTGGAATCCTTTTTAGTCTCTTCAGCTGATAGCCACTCAGCTTTGGAGAGGACATGCTTTGACCACAAAACAGGAAAACCATGTTGAGGAAAGGAAGGAACCTTAGCTGTGGGCGGAGTAGTGAACACCATGCTTCTGCTTGTTGTTATGGTCCCAAAGCAGCTGAGTGAGGCAGGCCTCGCTGGCCCCCTCCCACACCCCCACTCCCTCTCCCACTGCATAGATGCTAACAGTAGAGCTCAGGCACAGGGCTGAGCTAGGGTAGTGTAGAGTTGAGGGCAAATGGCACAGAGCATATGAATGCCGTGCATGGATTCTTACTCAGCCTTTCTGGCTCCAAAGCTCCCTTAGGCTCCCTTAGGACGGAAGTGCGAAAATTGTTATTGTTCATCTTTTACCTGTTTTTTTTTTTTTTTTTTTTAAAAAGAGGCAAAGTGCCTTCTAAACCAGTGCTTCTCAACTTTCTTAATGCTGTGACCCTTTTATACGGTTCCTCATGTGATGACCCCCTCATGATAAAATTGTTTCTGTTGCTACTTCATAACTAATTTTACAACTATTATGACTCATAAATATCTGATATGCAACTCCCAAAGGAGTCCAGACTTACAGGTTGACCAACTGCTCTTCTAGAGTCTGGAGTTGGGCTAGCTTCAGGTACGTGTGACTGCACGGTTAGTTGCTCAGGGCTCCCTTGTACAGAGTTCCCTTTCCCCACAGTTTACTTTCCTGTTACGCTGCCATCATCTTAAGTTCTTCAGTATTTGTGTATAAGTGTGGGTGCCCACGTGACACGCCATGGATGTAGAGGTCAGAGGACAACTTTCGAGAATAGGCTCTTGGCTTCTGCCATGTTGTGGCAGGATCGCTCTCTGTCTCCCTGTCTGTCAGTATTTATTTATTTTTTTTAGATTTATTTATTATTATTGTAGGTGTGAGTATTTTGCCTGCATGCATGTCTGCACTATGTGTGTGCCTGGTGCTCTCAGAGGTCAGAAGAAGGTGTTGGGTCTCCGCTGGGGCTGGAGGGCTGGAAACTGAACCCTGGTTCTCTGTAAGAGCAAGTGCTGTAACTCTGTCCAGCCCTAGGCAATCTCTTCTTGTAGCCTGGTCCATGAGTTTCTTGCTTGTCTTCTGTCTCTACCTCCCATCTCACCATAGGAACACTGCAATTGTAGACATTTCTTCCATTTCATCTGGCTTTTCATGTGGGCACCTGGGCTAGAACGCGGGGTGTCTTTTCCCTGCCGAGTCATCTGCCTGATCCTAGATCCTTCGGTTCTTAACAGGAGCCTCTACACTTGCCTTTTGCAGGGCACCCCACAGCTTATGCAGCTGCTCCCGTTGAAGCAATGAGATAAACAGCGAAGGGGACATAAGCACCAGTTTCTCCTTGTAGAGGTCAGTGGCAGTGGGCCTTGGGGCCAGTTTGCATTCAGGCAGGTGTGTGTCATCTGGGATCTTCATACCTTCCCCAGTGTCACCTTCCTTGGTAGCAAATGAACATTCTAGTGGACTATCCACCATTTGTCCTCCAGATGTCTAGAGGACACTTTGCAGGGTTGATGTGCCATTCCTGGGTATTTGATGGGACCTGGTTTTTCTTGGGACACAAGGCACAGGTTGCAGCAGATTGGTGATGCAGGAAGTCAGCAAGGGAGGTCCCATAGGGAGCATCCCCTCTTCAGCTAACGAAAGTGGCTAAAGGTGATGCCTGCCGTGTCTCTGGGCCCACCTGACGCTGGAGGCATTGGCTATGTCTCCATGGCCCTTCAGAGCTAGATGAAAAGCCAGGGCTGACTCTACTTGTCTTTTCTAGGAGAAGAGTTTAGCTGCCAATGTTTCCATGCTGGCTTTGGCCACCTCAAAGCCCCAGAGACCAAACCCTTACCTCAGTCAAAGGTCTGTAAACCTTCACACCAGGAACAGTTGTCTTTCTTTTTATGAGGCAGGGTCTCCTGGCAGCCTACACCTTGTCTGGAACTCACTGGGCAGCCCAGACTGGCATTAAACTTTTTGATCCTATGGCCTCTGCCCCCTGCAGCCCTCCGTGCTGGGATTATCAGCATGTGTTACGAGGCTAGACTGAGGGGTGTGTGTGTGTGTGTGTGTGTGTGTGTGTGTGTGTGTGTTTGAGGCAGGGGCTTACTGTGTACTTCTGGCTGGCCTTGGGCTCACTATGTTGACCAAGTGAGCTCACATGGGTTAGTCTGCCTCTGCCTCTGTAGAATCCTGGCTTTGAAGGATTTAAAGAGATAGTATTCAAGAAGTGTCCCCCACCCCTGCTTTCCTCATTGATTGCTGGTGGTGGGCCTGTTGGGGGAGGTCTGTTAGACTGAAAAAGCCTATTCAAAGCTCTGAGGTCAAGCCGCGTATCCAAGTTTATACAACTAGGAGGCAGTGGGGCCACAGTGTTGAACCCTGAACATGGACCTTGCCTCTTTAGAGAAGTGGAATGTACTCAGTTCTCCTCTTATGTTGGTCAGGACTTTTTGCGTTTAATCTGTGTTTCCTGTGCCTTGGTTTCGTGTTTTTGGATCTTCCAGAGCCTCGTGGAAAGCTGTTTATATATATATATAAACAAGCCTTCCCGTAGTGAACGTAAGACCTGTCTCGGGCTTGCTTGCCTGGGCATCTCAGGACGGAGTGAGTCGGGCCTGGTGTGGCGGAGCTGGAGGAGACCCTAGGCAAGAAGGGGAATTCTCAGCCTCGGCCAGTGGAAAGTTTTAGTTCCTTTTCCCCCCCGAGAAATTTCCTCATCAGGATGGGAAAGTCGGCGCTTAGCCTCCTGACGGTTCTCCCTGGCCCTCTCCCTGAGAACAAAGTTGTGAAGGGCCGGGGAGCCAGGCTCAACTTCGTTCTTCTGCTGTTTTTCATAGGCAAGTGGAGACGAGACACAGCCCCAGCATGACCTGCACCCCCAGGAACAGGAAGTAGAAGCTAAAGCAGCTGTTTGCCTGCCATGGCTTGTGAGCCTCCCACAGACCCTGGTGGGGCAGCTGGTCCACTGCCCACCTCTACCCTGGGTTGCAGCACCCTGCCTCAGGGGAGCTCTCCTGGCTGGGGGCAAGGTAAGGGCATGACCTGCCCTCACTTCTCACTGTGTCCCATTCCTGCTGAACTCACACCTTATAACTGGGGTCTCTGGATAACTGGGTGACTTTGGGATTTGGCTCCAGGCTCCTTTCTATCATATCTACCGTGTGCTCACTGTCACCACCTCCTGTCACTCCCTTAAGTTTGACTACCACTAACTAGCTAGTTTTCTGTTCCCACCAGAGAACCTTTTTCAGATGTGTAACCTGCTGACACATTATGCCTCAGGGCTTCCGACTGGACATGTCAGGAAGAGCCACCATTCACCAGGCTAACCTTGGCGCCTCCTGATGCCCTGGTCTCTGTTCTTTTCAGGGTGTTCTGTCTCAGGACCTTTGTACATGGTGTTCTTTTTCTACCCATGATGCTTTTTTGGTGCTTGGTTCCATTCATCCTCCAGCCCTCTATTCATCCGTTCTTCCAATGATACATTATTTGGTGGGTTAGCCGTAGTCGAGATTTTCTGATGTATTCTCACTGTAGAATTTATTTATATGCCGGGTATCTGTGTAGTAAGTATTGAGTGTCCAGCCTTCCTGCCAGTTCAGGGAGTTTTGGGCTCTCTTCCGTTTTACCTTTCCTGTGTCCACAGAGCCAGCAGGAGGCCTGCTGCATAGCAGAGAGTCAGTCTTGTGGGGTGTGAAGGGATGGATGGTAGCTGGGTGCAGCAAGGAGAAACAGCACTGTAAACAGTGGGTGCTGTATAGGAAGGAGGGGCTTACATAAAAGGGCTAAAATTCAGTGCTGGGGGGAAAAAAAAGAAAGAAAAGAAAAAAGAAAGGCAAGTTACTATGTTTTTAAGAAAGCAATTTAAATACCTACACATGCTGCAGTAGAAAGGGACAAGATGAAGTATTTTTTTCCTTTTGGACTTGAATGGCACCCCTCTGCCAAACCTTAGCAAGGCCTCTCTTGCTCCTTTGTGCACTTCTCTCTCTCTCTCTCTCTCTCTCTCTCTCTCTCTCTCTCTCTCTCTCTCTCATTCTTTCTCTCAGCTTTGCTTAGCTTAGGTGGAGAAGCAAGTATTTCCAAGTGCAGGGCTTGCTGTTCTCCTTTTAAGCAATCCCGAAACTCTTGCTAGAAAGACAAACAAGAAACTCAGGGAAATGCCTTTATAGTGTTTGAGGAGCTCAGGGTGTGGTTGGCTGAAGGTTCAAAACTGTCCTGGGGTAGAGTCCTGTGTGGCTAGGAAGCCACCAATGGGGGCTGTGTTTGGGCACTATCTCTTCCTCTTGCTTGCTCCATGCCTCTACCCTCCACTTTCCAGAGGCTGCTGTTTCCACGTGAACAGCATCTACCTCTTGGATCTCTTAGAGCAAGTACATAGTGAGGGCTCCAATGCTTGCGTGTGCACTTACCCCCTCCTCCCCCTTTCTCCCTGCCCCCCCTCTTTCTTTGAGACAGGGTTTCCCTGTCTGTCTTGGACTCACTCTGTAGACTAGGCTGGCCTTGAACTCACAGTGATCTGCTTGCCTCTGCCTCCCAAATGCTGGCATTAAAGGCATGGTTTCATCTTCTTCTTCTTCTTCTTCTTCTTCTTCTTCTTCTTCTTCTTCTTCTTCTTCTTCTTCTTCTTCTTCTTCTTCT
>OU015743.1:126608267-126618629 GCA_907169655.1 Acomys percivali
CTTCTTCTTCTTCTTCTTCTTCTTCTTCTTCTTCTTCTTCTTCTTCTCCTTCTCCTCCTTCTTCTCTTTCTTCTCCTCCTTTTCTTCTTCTGCTCCTTGTCCTCCTCCTCTTCCTCCTCCTCCTTCTTCTTTTTTCCATCTCTCTAATGGGGTGTGTGTGTCTTATTAGCTGCCTTTATTTCTTTTCTGTCTATCTCTTTTCATTTGAGTAGTCTTCAGTTTAATCTTATACTTTTATCAAAATATGGAAGGGTAAAAGGCTTAGTAGTGTTGTCTTAACAGGACTTTTGAGTTCTGACCCACTTGCTCTCAAATTATGACCTTACTTGGGCGGGCTAGTAGTCCACTCATTTGAGGTGACATCCAGGCTGTGATCTGCATGGTCCACAGCCTCCTGTGGTGGCTGTGACCATCTGTAGGTAAGGAAACAGTCAATCCTCCAAATTTACCTGGTTGGTAAAAGGCTGGGTCACAGTTTCATCCCTCAATATCTGACCTGTGTTTTTTCTGTGTACCACACTCCCTTCAGAAAGAGAGGAGAGAGGGCAAAGTTGAAAGTTCTTTTGGACAGGACCTAGAGTTTAAGATTGTATGATGGGACCCTTAAGATGGGAGGTGCTCTCCCCTCTTGACTCAGGGCATGAGCAAAGAATACTATCAAGGATGAGAATTACAGTCCTATCATATTAATTCATCTATGTGTCAGAAAAGTATGCGGGGCACTAGCCAGCTCAGGCAACCCTGTGATGAGCAGGCCAGCATGGAAGTGTGGCCTAAAGGAAGAGCGTGGTGGAATAACTAAGCAATTGCACGCACACATACTCATTCTTGATGTGTGCAAATGAGGCAGTGGGGGGTCAAGGTTAATGCTTGACTGATGGAGAACTCTGTATGGATGCAGAGGATGTTTGACATTTAACACAGAGGCTTGAAAGCCACGATGCTGTCCCTGCACTTCTGCAGTCAGAAGCCTGACTATGGTCTCCCTGAGCTCACTGTGGAGGCAGCATAGGCCTGTACCCCTTTCTGGGGCCCCTGTGTCTGTCTCCTTTCCCATCCAGGGGGTACAGATTACCCACCGTACTTAGCCTGTGGCTCCCCCTTCCTGTGGTCAAAGCTAGCGATGGTCTAGCTCTCTGTGCCCCTTCCTCCTGACTCTGCCCTGTGTCCCTTTAAGGACCGTTGTGAATCCATCAGCCTCAGAGGGTAGTCCAGGCAGCTGACCCTGCTTGAGGCTGATCTGGACCCTGAATCCCATAGGCAGTGCTTATTACTCTTCGCTCTGGCTGGCAGCATAGTCACAGGTGTGGGGATGAGGGTCTGATGTTTCATGGTAGCTGTTTTGGTCTGATATTTGTCACTTTTCTGGCATTTAAACTGTTTAACTAAACTTCCTATTCAGGGCTTGATAAACATGTACCTCATCAGGATCCTTGTGACATGGGGCTCACCGCCACTCATTCTTTGTGGGATGATTTTCTGTCTTGGGAAGTTATAAATTGTATAGCTAACGCATGTGGGCCTTAGTTTTTCCACCCGGGGCCTTCCAAGTCAAGCTAAGTCCTTGGGGATTGGGAATAGCTACGATTGACATAAGTACTCCCAGGATAAGGTGATGCCCTCAGTTCTGAACTCATCCAGAGGTATTCTTGCTTGGCCTACTGATGCTCTGGTCTGCTTACAGAGCTGCAAAATGGCCAGGTCCTCACAGTCCTGCGGATTGACAATACCTGCGCACCCATATCCTTCGACCTGGGAGCTGCAGAAGAGCAACTGGAGGCCTGGGGCATTCAGGTGAGTGCTGGCTAATTGAGTCTATGTTTGTCTCTCCATCTACCTGGCCATCTGTCCACCCGTTGATCTCTTTACAAACATTTACTTAACTTTTAACTGCACTGGCTGTGGTTAGGTACATAGGAAAGTATATTAGAAATGTCCCTTTTCCCCGCAGAATGTGTGTGCTGGGGGAGCTGGCCAAACTGTGCAGAAGTGAACAGCACCCAGTGCTAATGCTTGCACTGTCTGTTAGGATCCAGACGTGGGTCAGATAAGTAAAGTCAGCCAGGCATTGATGCCACAGTAGAGGACCATACCTGGCCCTAATGGCACAGGTGGAAGTTTTGAACTTCCCCATGGTGGGCAGTCACAAAAACTTCCTGGAAGACTAAACCCTGACAGGTTGTTGAGGGATAAATTCAAGTACGTGGGCAGGAAGAAGGCCTTGTAAGGGAGGAAACTGCCTTCGTGAAAGGTCCATGGAACTTAGCACATAATGGATGTACTACTTTCAAACAGTGAATCCTGATGTGGACTTCACAGATCTTGCTGTGTGGTTGTGGATCCAGGCTTGCTGCTGACTGTCTGTGTGACCTCAGGCAGGAGACGTAAGCGCTCTATGCCTCACTTTAGTTTGCAGGAGAGGGTGGTGTTAATGCCAGTTCTGTGGGGCTTCCGTCAGTCACGGTTGCCTGTGCAATAAGCAAGGAGCAGTTTGCAGCTGTTCTGGGACACAGCAGGCTCTCAGTGAACCGTAGCACTTACTGTTGGTGTGGAGGACAATGGTGTGGCTCTCTCCCCAGAGCCCTTGAGTGAGGTGTTCCTGGGCTAGGCAGGGACACAGGCAGCTTGGTGCATCCCAAAGCTCTCTTGAGTTTAACCTGCTGCCATTGAAAGAAGACTTTCCAGACAGCACTGACCCTCCCCTGCTCCAGACAAGCTGGCTTTGCCTTCCATGTTTCCACTCCACCTCTGTGCAAAACTTACCCCTCCTTCTTCTCTCCTCTCTCTTTCTACCTGCTTTTGTTTCTTCCTTTCTTGTGTCCTGTATGCAGGTGTGTGTGTGTTCATATGTACATGCCTCTGCACATGGAGGCCAAGGTTAATGTGTTTTCCTGGTTTGGTTTCCACCTCATTGGTTTGTTTGTTTATTGGTTTTTCAATAATGGGTTTCTCTGGGTAGCTTTGGCTGTCCTGGACTCGCTTTGTAGACCAGGCTGGTCTTGAACTCACAGACATCAGCCTGTCTGTGCCTCCCTGAGTGCTGGGATTAAACGCGTGCACCACCGCGCCTGGCTTCCACCTTGTTTATCGACATAGCATCTGTCACTGAACATGGAGCTTGCTGATCTACCTAGACTTGCTGCCAGGGATTTCTCCAAGGTACCAGCTATGTAATATGGACACTAGGAGTCCAAACTTAAGATTGTCCCCTCAAGCCCCACACTGCTCTTAAATCATTGTTGGATACTAGTGAAGACTTTGTGTATGTTGTAATATGTTCTTAGATGAGATTTTTCCACTTTGGAAAATTGTATTTATGAAAATGATTGCTATAATGTGTATGTGTGTGTGTGTGTGTGTGTGTGTGTGTGTGTGTGTGTGTGTCTGTCTGTCTGTCTGTCTGTCTGTCTGTCTGTCTATGCATGTACCAGGGTGCATGTGTGGAAGTCAGAAGACAATTTTGTAGAGCCTGTACTTTCCCTCTACCTTTCTCTGGGTTCCATGGAATGAACTTGAGTCATCAAGTCTGCAGGACTGGCAAGCTCCTCTACCCCCAAGTCCCTGGGGTGTCCCATGTGAAGGGATGTAATTTTTAAGTGGCTCCTGCCTTTGGTGGTTCTGGTTCAGTAGGGCTAGTGTGCTCTGCAGGCACTCTGGTTCAGACAGGAAGAACAGTGCCCTCAGGGCTTGGGACTGTGTGCAAAGGGTCAAATGGCAGCATTGATAGTAGGTCCTGAGAGCCCACTCCCCACTGTGCCACTCTCACTCTGTAGAGCACCCCTGTGCATAGCCTCAGTGAAAATACCCCCAGTCCTACAGTCCACACACCCCTCATTTTAGAGAAGAGGGACCCAAGGTTCAGAGAAGGGATCCCTTGGTTAAAGTCATCCAGAGCTTGAATGACACGACCAGAGTTTGGTTCAGGGCCTGTGCCTTGCCCAAGGCTGCCCTGTGCTTGTTGGAAGGTACTAAGGCTTAGGCTTTTGCGGGGTGCCCTGGCTTTCAGGTTGTCACCTTCCTGCAGATAGCTGCACCCTAGGTAGGATTCCCCAGTCAATGATCTTTGCCTCTTCTTCTGCCCTCTGAGATGCCTCAGATGTGCCTTACCCTCCTCCCATGGGCAGTCCTGTGAACTGGGAGTGTCGTGCTTGCTGGCAGAAGGGCGGTGGGGAGTGGCTGCCCTGTAACTGATGACTTCTCTATCCTGCCTGGCATAGGTCCCTGCTGAGCAGTACCGGAACTTGGCTGAGAGTGCCCTTCTGGACCCTCAAGTGAGGAGGTACATCATCTACAACTCCAGGCCCATGCGGCTGGCCTTTGCTGTGGTAAGTAGTAGGGTAGGCCTACACTGCCTCCCACCTTGGCCTCAGGCATGCCAAATGCAGCAGTGTGTTTCGAGGCATATAAGGGGACAAGGAACCCAGTTGCCTGGGCAAGCCCCGTGCCAAAGACATCGATTTGGTGTGAAAAGGGTCAGTATGGGATGCGACCTGGGATTGGAATCTGTAGACCACCAGGCTCCTGATTCAGTGTTTGCCTTTGGCCAAGACTTTTCTCTCTGGGATTTGGATTTCCTTTGATTCACAGGTAGGTGTGCTTCCTATATTGATAGTGTGCATACACACAATGAATACATATACCTGTGCGTGCATATGCTTGCAAATATATACCTATGCCGACATAGCTACACACAGAAATACACATGTACGTGGCCAAGCAGTGTGTGAATCCAAGCTACCTAGCTCTTGCTGCTGACTCTTCACCACTCTGATCTCTGGCTTCTGTGTGTGTTTATGGTCACATGGCTCAGCTGACCCCACCTCCCACTTTGGGGGAGAAGGGGATGTGCACAGTAGCCTTTGACAGCTCCCTATCAAGTCCTGGACTATGAAATGTTACCTGGTTAACCCAGGAACAGCCCTGGGAAGTGGGCATGGTTGTTCACAGGTCACAGGTGGGGAAACTGAGGCCGAGAGAGGTGCTGTAGCTTCTCCTAAGCCATACTGCAAGGCAAGGATTACTGTGGGGTTTAGACACAGAATTTTTTCCAGAGTGCCTTGTCCTTGTGTGTTTACTTTGGAACTGGGCTTGGTTTAGCCCAGCTTGGTTAGGAGGGTTTAGCAGTGATTGGCCTTGTTATTGAACTTGAGGGGTCACAACCTTTACCCCAAGTCAGCTTTGCCCCAGTTGGCCATCCTCAATAGACCAACTAAAAGAGCATTACAAATGGAATGCAGAAAAAGGAGATTTATTCAGTGTGGTCTCATTAGAAAGAGTGACAAAGAGGTCCAGTAAAAACTCCAAAGGTCTTGAAGGGAGGGCAAAGTTTAAACACACAGCCAAGGCTACGAACATCTAAGCAGCCCGGATAGGGTGTGACCCTGCCCACCATGGGCCCATCTTTATCTGTGCTTCAATCTCATTGTATAAGGTGGTCTGATGAGTTGTTAGAGCTGTGTGAAGTCTCTTTCTGAGAGACAAGCTCCCCCTCTGTTTGGTGCCATTTCCCAGTATGAGATTCCTAGCAGAATTCCCCTTTCTTCAGATAATCAGATTGAGAGATGCACGTGTCTCTTTTGAATATCTTCATTTCTTCCAGGCCAGTTAAAACCTGTAGTCAAGATCCACTTGACAGGGAGTAGCAGCTCAGGTCCCAGGGTTGACATGGATTCTTGCAGGGCCCTGGGAGGCATTTGACCCAGCGGTGTCGGGGGCATCCAAAGGGGTGCCTGGGGAGTGGAGCTGCTGTCCCTGACTGCTCTGTGCTTTCCTCCTCCGTCTTCTACAGGTGTTCTACATGGTGGTGTGGGCCAACATCTACTCCACCAGCCAAATGTTTGCCCTGGGCAACCAGTGGGCAGGCGTGCTGCTTGCGACCCTGGCCGCCATCAGCCTGACCCTGACCCTCGTGCTGGTCTTTGAGAGGCAGCAGAGGAAGGTGAGATGTCTGGGGCCCTGTCTCTTCTCTCCGTAGGGCTGGGTAGTCGGATACTTTTGTTCTACCTCTGGTAGCTCCTTCAGCTCCCCCCTCATGGCCACACATCTGTGACCAACAGAACTAGGGATCACATGTGAAGCTAAATCCTCTCTGTTGTACATTGTTCCTGCTTTGAAAACTAACAGACAACACAGGTTCTTACCATTGGAGGTCCATGACCTAGAACATGCTTTGTAGACCGGGTTGGCCTGCCTGTGCCTTCTGAGTGCTAGGACTACAGGCGTGTGCCACCATATGTGGCTCCTGTTTTGTTTGTTCTTTTGAGGTGGGGGTCTTGTTATGTAGCCTAGGTTGGCCCCGAACTCATGACCCTTTCTGTAAGTGCTAGGATTACCGGCTGTGCCACTATGTTTTTCCTCCCCTCCCCTCCTCTCCCTTCTCCTTTTCTCCCTTGGTTCCCTGAAAGGTTACCCTGTCTCACTTGAGTGCTTTCCAGTCACTATCTGATGGCCTCGTGGCTTTGGCTGCTCACTGAGGCAACCGCCTGTGCTGTACAAAGCCACTTGCCTCTTGGCCAAGGAGCAAAGGCTCTTTGTTCTTTTGTCCTTGTTTTCTTACCCAGTCACGGTGGATTGTTGTTTTGTTTTTCCTGGAAGCCAGCTGTTTCAAGGCTGTTTCCAGTAGCCAGCATTCCTGCATCACCCTAGTTAGCTGAGCTTGCTCACACACCCCTCCCTGGACCTGCACAGGGAGAGAAGGTCACAGTCCACCTCACTGCAGTACCAGGGTGGGAGGTTGAGGGCTGGGGAGGCAGTGCTGTTGTCTCTCCTAGGGTGGGTCGGTGCATCACTGACAGGCCTCACTTCTGTAGCAAGCTGAGAGGCAGGCAGTGAGCTCAGACAACGAGGAAACTTGTTCTAGATCTGGTTATTAGTGAAGAGCCGCAGCTCAGAGCCAAGCATATGATCCTGGATCACCTTCAGAGAGGAGATCCCTGCCTCTGAGCTCATCGTGCTGCTCACAGGTTAATGTCCATCCGTCAACAGAGGTTTTCCACGGTGGCACCTCGTGACTCTGGACAGAGGCCTTTACCGACAAGGGAGCAGGGGTCAGAAAGGCTCTGGGAGCAGCTTTGGGCTCTCTGCTGCTAAGTGGCAAGGCTAGAACTAAAGATTTGACTGCTTAGATTCCAGGTTACCTTCTTAGCACCCAGTGCCTGGCATCTAGTGCTGCTGTTATGACTATACACTTATTGCCTTAGAGTCCTGTGGTTTGGAGTCCAGTGTGAGTGACCCTGGGCCAGATATTGTCCGGGCTCCTGGGTGTGTGTGTGTGCTTCTCATCCTCTTCCAGTTCTGCTTCAAGGTCCCCTATGGTTAGGGACTCCACCTGGGTGTGCTGAGACCCTCTCCCTAGTGTAAGGCCAGCTGAGCAGCTTCTGCCCTGGTCCACTGTGCAACGTAACCATGCAGTCACAGGTTCTGGGGGGGGAGGGTTTGCATGTCTTGTGGGCCTGATTCTGCCTAGCTCAGGATGCTGCTGTCTTTGGGAACCTGGAAAAGCACCTCTGTCCCTGTGTCCCGAGTCCCTGGACCACTTCTCGGAGCTCTCAAGTCCTTAGCAAGTGTTCTACTTCCGCCTGGCTTGGCTTCATGTTGCCAAATTCCATTTCATGGCTGTGTTCACAGGGACAAATTGGGACTTTATGGCTTAATCATTCTGAAAGGATCTTTGTTGGGCTTTGCTTCGAGTCTGACAAGATAATCCTACCCTTGGGCTCTGTTCACTTTGTAACCCTTGCGCTTGGTCTGTAAAAATAAATTGAGCCTCCTGCTCCTGCTAGGAGATACTTCTTTTGAGAAGAGGGGAGAGCGAGCTATCAATCTAAGGAGGAAGGAGGGAGGAGGGGAGCTGACAGATGGGCCACAGTGCTACGTGACTCACGCAGTCCAGGGTGCCTGCCTGATGGGCACATGGCCTTTTCTCCACTCCTTCTGCTCTTACGAGCTGTACTTGAGAAGCAAGGGAATGCCAGGCGAGGTGATAGACACAGGTCACAGAGAAGGATCCGCTCTCTGCTCACAGGTGCAGCCAGGGGCCTCAGGTGCAAGCCAAGAAATGATCTGCTAGCCTCTTTGGTCACCTGAAAGCCTGCCGTGGTCCTGTCTTCCGCTGTGTGCTTTGTACTTTAGGGCTTGCCGTCTGTGCCCAACACAACGTTGTAGGGACTCGGAGCTCTCCTGTGACTTGATAGCTCTACAACCCTGGGGCAAACGGAGTCACACTCCTTCTGGGGCCTCAGTTTCCTCATCTGAAAATGGCATGAGAACTCTGGCTCTGTCGTAGGGTGGTTGTGAGGATTAAAGGACCTGTTTTATGTGGGAAGTGTTACAGTCCTGCCCTGTGTAGCACAAGTGCTCAATAAGTCATAATTGTTATTGTTGTTGATTTTGTTTGCCAGTAAAAATAGCTCAGACAGGTTTTAAGAACTAACCTTGGCTATACAGCTCTCCTTAACTCTTCCTTTAGATCTCAGATCATGGACCTCAAGCCCCTGAGATTTGTTTGTTTGTTTGAGGCAGGGTCTCTACCTAACCCTGGCTGTCCTGGAACTCTTATGTAGATCAGGCTGGCCTCAAGCTCACAGAGATCTGCCTGCCTCGGCCTCCCAAGTACTTGGATTAATGGCACACACCTGGCTCTAGGGATATCCTGCAGACCTCTACTTCCTGATCATGTTCCCTCAGAGGGTTAGTAGGCCTGCATCACTTAGCATCTGTGAGAGCCTGCAGATTGCATAGTCTCTCCATTGTTTTCTACCCTCATGCAGTGAGGGATTAGCCTTTCTCAAGAACAGAGGGGCAGTGTAAGAGCCGAGACTCATCTCATGTCCACTCCATGTGACGCATATAGCTCTAGGAGCTCCTTAAGGATGCCTGTGTGTGGCCACGGGATGTAGTGGAAAATATGACATTGCAGTCCAGGTTCCCTGGCATAGTGAGACTCCTGGCCAACGTGTATGGAGTGTTCACCCCGGAGTGCTCCACGTGCAGTGGCTCATCTTTTTTTTTTATTAAGTCATTATTAAGGCCCATAAGTCAAGGGAGTTTCCATCTCTGGTTTAGGATGAGGATGTGGAGGCAGAGGTGTTAAGTGACCTGTCCAGGGTGACACAGGTGGCAGGGTTGGGGTCAGGAACTGAACTCTCAGTGGGTGAGTTTCTGAACAGATGAGCAAGACCAACCAGAGTTCTAGTCAAAACCAGTGGAGACGTTCATTCAGTGCACTGTAAACCGCTGCTCTCCCCCCCCCCCCCCCAGCCCTCCGTGCTCCCCGCGCGCCCCTGCCAATGAACTGCAGCTCCAGGCCCTGTGTGCAGTGGAGTTAAAAGAACATGCTGGAGAAGTCTAGATTTTTAAATTTCTTTTAACCTCTTCCATGCCCAGATAGAACAGAGGACAGGCCCTTGGCTTATAGAATTTTTTCATGGGCTAATCACTCCTCCAGTGGGAGCGCATGCTGGCAACCCTGATCCTCTGTCACTGAGTGCCAGCATTGCCTGTCTCTGTGTGACCCTGCACCAGAGCCTCTGCACATTTCCGGTTTTCCTTTGGTGGCCTACTGCTTTGGGGAGCCCCTGTCTTTGACTGCTCTGTAGTTTCCTCTGAAGGCCTCTCCTTTCCCCTCTCTGGTCTCTTGGCATCTTCCCACTGCAGATTTGCTGTTGGCTGCTGTGGGTGGGAGCTGAAGGAAACAGCCTCTCCCAGGGCCAGGTACTGCGCTGGGAGCTTTAGGAGTGGGCCTGTTAGCGTAGGCTTGGTGGAACATGCCTCATTCCTGGGGCTTGCTGGAGGCTGAGGCCAGGGGATCTTAAATTGGTGTTCCTTTCTTAAAAGCGCGTGAGAGAGGGGGCAAAAAGTAGATGTATTGTTAACAGAGTGGTTCTTTCCATACAGACTAGACTGTCTGTCCCTTTCCTTCCTTTAGCCATCCACTACATTATGGTTTTGTCCTAGCCCTGGGCTAAAGACTTCCTTCACAACTCTGTGAGCTCTCACTCCTAGGAGGCACGGATGTGCTTTTTTCTTAATCTACACCCTCAGACAGAAAGACTCAATGGAAAGACAGAGGCAGTACAGCCAGGAAGCAGGAGAGCCAGCCTCAAGCTCGCTCACACTGAGTTTGCCATAGGGGAAAACAGAGTTGTCTTGAACGTGAAGGTTGGTGCATGGCCTCTGGGAGAGGGACAGCTGTGATATCCGGGGCTGAGGAGCTCCTTGGCAACTTGGGCCTGGAACTTGTCTTCCAGGCTAACACTAACACAGACCTGAGGCTGGTGGCCGCCAATGGAGCCCTTTGGAGACACCGGGTGCTGCTGGGAGTGACAGACACAGTGGAAGGATGTCAGAGTGTGATCCAGGTAC
>OU015743.1:126618639-126651813 GCA_907169655.1 Acomys percivali
TGACATGGCAGGAGTGATGGGGCTGCAGAGCCTGGTGAGGTGCTAAGGCCTCACATGTCTGGCTTAGTAGTTTTCTGTCTCCCTAAGGCTGTAGGAAGATATTAATGTAGGAAGTTATGTATGGGACATGGCTGAGGCTGGATTTGATCCTGAGCGGCTCTGCTCAGGTGCTCAGTGCAGTTGAGTGGCTTACCTATGGTCCCGGGGAGCTCTCACCTCACTTCTTACGCTCCTTCCTAGCTTCATTCATTTCCGGGTCTCCTCTACCGGTCCATAGGAGAGACCCTGGAATGCAGTTGAAGCTGTGGTTGCTCCAGTGACTAATGAAGGGACACATCTTTTCAGACATCGCTTTCTTTCCTCTTCACAATGGCATCTTGGGATGAGGTGATGCAATGTCTGGAGGTCATGAGGCCTTTCAGAATTCTCCAGGGTGCTGGGTGATGTGATAGGCAAGGAGAGAGGTGCCAGTCAGCAGGAGTCGGGATGGAGTGAGTTGTTCAAGCAGGATGATGGAGTGTTCACATTTCCTGTGTATGTATGTTTGGGACTTTTCACAGTAAACAGATTAAAAAAAAAAAGTCATGTGAATAACTCCTCCTTGGGGTGAGACTATCTGTCAGGAGGGCCTGGACCTTTGGTCTCAGAGTCTGTCACCCTGAGCAGGGAGCAAGGTGGTGAAAACTCAGGTGTCAGACTCAAGATTCTACTTTTCTGCAGAACTTGTTTCTCGTGTGTGGCACCATCAAGGGGTCTCAATGGACATGGAAGGTTTTGGCTTAGTAAAGACAACCTAGCCTGGGGGCTTCTGAGGCTGAGATGGAAGGAAAGGTTGGGGGTATCGACCAGGATGCCTTTCTTACCTGCCCCCTTCCACTCAGAACGTTTGTGTTCACAACCTTGAACCTGGCACTGGTTGGTGAAGAGGTCATTTGTGAGGGCTTTTCTCCTTTGCATGTTTGGGTTTGTGACAGAATGTTACCCATACCACTGAGGGTTAAGGTGCTGTTCCGCTGCCCCATTGGACATGTGATGGCCAAGGGGAGTTGGAGTCTGTCTAAGATGCTTTGTGGGAGATGAGGTCCAGCCATTTTATCCATGGCTGGACCTACTCTGGATTTGCTTGCAAAGCCATTTTTTTTCTGGGTTGGCCATGTGTCTTAGCGGTAGTGTGCCTACCTAGCATTCTATCTTAGGTTTTATCTCCAGTACCACCATTGTTTTAACCCTGCCAGCCATATAAATGAGCTGCACACTGTTTCTGCCAGACAGCAGGCATGTCAGGTGGTTTTCAAAAGGGTGGACGTGGATGAGGTGTGGAAGCTGGGGATGGACTTGGGGGTTAGAAGTTCAAGGTCAAGCCACTGACGTTTCTCTCCCCAGCTCTGGTTTGTCTACTTCGACCTGGAGAACTGTGTGCAGTTTTTGTCCGATCATGTTCAAGAAATGAAGAGGAGCCAAGAGGTAAGATGGCTGGCTCCTTTCTTAGGATAAGCCGTTTCTTGAGATCTCAACATCCTGAAGTCAAGATTGCAGGGATAGACCCTGTAGCTTCAGGCCGGGTTTCACCCTGGTTTGTTCACTTGCAACATGTAGATAGACACTGGTATCCTAGCTGTGATGGGCAAACATAGGCATGGAGGGCAGAGGCCTCAGCAGCTGCCCAGGACCCTGCTCTTATAGGGAATAGTATAATCTCACAGTCACGGCTCACTGAGGTTGCTGTCTGGCTCTCTTGCTGGTCAAGGTCTGCCAGACTTAGAACACACCTGTGCCCTCTCTGTTTCCTTTGTAGTCCTTGCTGAGAAGCAGATTAAGCCAGCTATGTGTTGTCATGGAGACGGGAGTGAGCCCTGTGGTGGAAGGGCCTGAGGACTTGGAGGATGCTCCCCTCCTGCCCAACACTCCTGGTTCTCAGGAGAGACCACTCATGCAGACTGAACTCTATCAGCTTGTTCCGGAGGCTGAGCCAGAGGTAATGGTACCACAGCGATCAGTGAGGTCCTACCCAGTGGGACCCCATGTGGTCATGGTCCAAGTGATGGGTCAAGTTTTAGGTCTTGGGTTTATATCTTCCTTGAATTGCTAGAGAGACAATTCTAACCTTGAAGGCCAATGTTTTCTTTTCTTTTTGTTAACTCCAAACTTATTTTTAATTTATTCTGACACTTCTTTTTTGAGATAGTTTTGCTCTGTAGCCCAGATGGTTGGTCCCATAAACCTCCCAGATGCTGGAATGACAGGCTTCATCTTTTTATACCAGTACTTTAAAACATCATTTATGGAGATTAATTTTGTATTTACTATGACTTCTGGTTGCATTAAAAATAACCTTGGCTATCCTTTTTTGATAGCTACACTGTGAGGATCTCCCGTATTCTTGAGGTATAACCCATCATCAATTTGGATGAATACTGATCTTTTGAAAGTTCGTTGCTGGACATGATACCACATGCCTGTAACGCCAACACTCATGAGGTGCAAGTAGGAGAATTGAAGGTCTAAGGCTAGTCTGGACTACATAGGGAGGCCCTGTCTTAAAGAAAAAAGATCCTGTTGATAATTGACCCATCACTTGTTCATGTATCATCTGTCTGTCATCGTCTGTCCATCCATTTGTCCGTCCATCATTCACCCATCTGTCCATCTATCAGCATCCATCCATCCATCCATCCATCCATCCATCAGTTTAACATTATTATCCATCCATCCATCCATCTATCAGCATCCATCCATCCATCCATCCATCCATCCATCCATCCATCAGTTTAACATTATTATCCATCCATCCATCCATCCATCCATCCATCCATCCATCCATCCATCCATCTGTGTCTTTCCATTATCTATCATCATCTTCAATCATCCATGGACCTATCTACTTAAATCCTAGTCACTGTTTGATTCTGCTCTTGGGCTGTGTGTGGGGTCTGGTTCCTTGCTGGCAGACCTGTATACTATGAGGACAGACCCAATCAGTAGGAGTGACTCCAGGTGATGTTTGGAGCTTGGCAATCACTTGCATTTTCCCTTCATTCCATGGTTTTAGAGAATCAAGGCCCTGCCCAGGTGGGAGTTGGGGGATTCCCACTAGAGGTACTTAAGAGGGAAGATGATGGCTGTATCAGTCTCTTTACTTTTTCCCCTGGAACAGAAAAGACTTATAAGGCCATGTGGTTTATTCAAGAGGCTAGTGTGTCTGGGTTGACATGCAATAACCCATTAGAAGTAGGCCTTTCAAATTATTCTTTCTGTTTGCTCAAGCCCATAGAAACACAGTTTACTGTCATGAATATCAAATGTGTGTGCCTGTGCATGTTTTAGAAGTAGTTTATCAGTTAGCTAGGGAAAATAGAACCTCCACTCAAGTCTCAGTGTGAACAGCTGGGCCAGCTGTGGCTGGAGAAGCCCAGGATGTGACCGAGTCAGAACAACCTCTCACATTTTAAAGGATTTTTATCCTGCAAAGTAGTCTTGAGCACATCTCTGAGGTCCGAATCACCTTCCCTTCTTTTGATGGGGAAAGTGAGACTTGCTTGGCTCTCAGAGGGAGGGAGACTGCAGGAGAGTCTTGGCAGAAGCCCACACCCCCATCCCTGACCCCAGTCTCAGTACACCAGTGGGGCTGTAGAGTGTTGGTTCCTGCGTATTGATCTTGAGCTGAATCGGTGAGGCCAGCCTTAGTTGTGCATTATTTGCTTATTTGCATTTTCAGTACCTTCTGGCCTAGCATGAAAGACATCTTAAGAAAAAGCCAGTCCTAGGGAGCCATTTGCATTTAACTGCCTCTCATCCAGGACGAAATTAGGATCTTTTGTAGTTTTGATTTTGTGTGGTTTTGAGGCAGACTCTCACTCTGTTGCCCAAACTAAGCTTTAACTCAGTCCCTAGTGTAGGCTAGACTTGAATTCCCTAGCCTAGCAACCCATCTGCCTTAGCCTCCAGATGCTGAGAATATAGGAGTGAGCTTCTTAATACCAACGATGCATCCACTGGTCCTGGCTGCGCTAGACTAAGAGCTCTGTGCTCTTGCAGCCTCACTCCTTCCACTGCTCCACAGTCCATGTTACCAGGGGTGACAGTGCCTCAGCCAGACAGGGAATTGCTCAGTGAGCCACAGGGTGGGGAGCTGGAATTCCTTTGTGTCCGTGATTTCGATCTCAGCATGCTTTTAATTACTAGCTCTCTGGAACCCACACCATTTTATTACATTTAGGTGGACACAAGTGAGGGACTCAAGCCCCTTCCCTGAATTCCCAACTGGTCAATCAGTGAGTGAAACTTCAGAGAGAGAATTTTTAGGGAGAATGCATGACATTCAATTTAAAAAGGTTTTCGTTATGCCTTTTCATTTTTGTAAGATTTACACATGGGATTTGCCATCTTTGTTTTAACTTTCATCACCACGCATCTTCAGAATGCATCCTCTTTCTGGCCCCCACACCCATCCAACACTAACGTCCCTTCTGCCTTTCCCAGAACCTGCCACCACTCTTTCATGCGCACTATTTGTTCCTGTGTGGTAACTAGTTTTCATAAGCAAACTCTTAATATGTCTGGTAGAAAGATGTCTACCAGGTACCATACGTGAACCTGAGGTCTCTTGGTATGAGGTGCTTTCCCCCACCCAGCCCCTGTTAATGATTTTCTTCAAGTATGTTGGTCAGACCTCATGGACCTTACAGACTCACGGACTTCAGAAAGTGTAGGTGGGATGGGAGCGGCACTTCTCCCGTACCCTGAGGTTGCCGATCTTCCGGGGTTGTACTAACATTCCTGGACTCAGGATGGGACCCAGGGCATCAGGCATGCTGAGTGCATGATTTGCTTTCTGAGCAGAGCCCTCAGTCCTGTGTATCTTGTTGAGGAGGCCTCTGTGGGGATGAAGCAGCCAAGGCCACAACAGCTCCTAGCCAGTGACTTGCAGAAGGGGGGTTAAAGACCAGGCTGTACCTTCCCAGAGCCCCAGGCACTGGTCTGCCTTGTGCTTCTGTTGAACCTTCTTCTTAGGCCTAGAGCAGGCTGGTGGTTCGGGCTTCTCCTGGACCCAGCCCCATTGTCCTCAGGCCTGCCTGCAGTGCTCACACTGTTGCTTCCATGCCTCTTGTAGGAGATGGCACAGCAGCTACTGGCAGTGTTTGGTGGCTACTACACCCGCCTCTTGGTGACCTCTCAGCTTCCCCAGCCAATGGGAACACGACACATGGACTCTGCAAGTGTCCCATGCCCCTGCCAGCTCATAGAGACATACATTCTGGGCACAGGATGCTGCCCATTCCTGGCCAGGTGACCTCAGGACAAAGATGTTCATCTTCCTCCAAGACTTAGAAGTTGGGGAGGAGTCAGAAGCCCAGCAAGGCCAACAGTGAGCTCAGATGAAACCATCACTTGGGGACACTTTGCAGAGTGTCACTCATGTAGGCCCTGGCATCATCCAAGAGCAGACTAGATGCCATGTTGGCCTTTTATGCTGCCCTGGCTTTGCTGAATCTGGTGGCTATGCTGGGCCTGAAGCCTGGATGGAGGGTCCCTTCCATTGCCTGCAGAGCCCTAGGGACCTACAGCAGACCCACAGGGCAAGTCCATGACCCTTTGTGTCAGATGGGGAAACTGAGGCTCAGAGACGATGCTGCTCTTTCTGCATTGCCTCAGACTGCTGATGTCATAAGCCTGCCCGTTTCCAGTGTATCAGAAGATTCTCGGAAGGGTGAGCTAATTTGTGAACTGCAGTACTGTGTGGCCTTGCTGTCTGTTAGCACCCAGGCTATAGACAACAGGGAGGGTTGGAAGATGAGCAAGAAGGAGACCAAAGGCCAGATACACATCAACAGGGGCACTTGGAAAAGAAGATCCTGTTGGTCTCAGACTGATTTTGCGTGGCAACATGCTAGCTTGTGATTGGCATTCCGTCCTGCTGAGCAACACTGCTGTTTTCTCACACTGACATTGTTCTGGAATGCAGTATGATTAGACACTCTGGGCTTGTGTGAGGAGCTCAGAGACTTCCCTAAAGTTTGAAGACTGTCCACAGCCCCATGTCCAAAGCCCTGGTGTGCTGTGAAGGTCCAACTCCGAAAACCAGCCTTTGTGGGTTTTGTGCCCCACAAGTCATCATTGTAAGTTGGAACTCTCCTTGGACTGGCATATGTATTCATCCTGTTGGACTCTTACTCATGCCGCAAAATCCAGCTTCCTGTATACCCATGCTGCTCCCTGTCTCACTGAACTTCCTGATGGAGCTGCTGCTGAATGCGTTACATTATGTTAAGTTTCTCCTGTGTATATACCTCTTTTTCTGCTGAGACTGTAAACGCCTCAAGGTCCAACTGTGCACCTGTCTTCCTTCTGGGAATGACCTGGACTTGCTTAGAAAAAACATACTTCTGAGAAGTCCCGTGGATTGGTTGCCTTCTCCTCTCCACCAGCCGTGTCAAGTTGTCCCGCACACATGGTGGAGCGATAAGATCCAGATCACGATGGACCAGGATTCGGGCCTTGAGCTGTGTCACTTTACTTGTCCACCCTCCTCTTGCCCATCTATATAGGCTGGATGATTCTGGTAATTTCCAGCTCACTGTGCTGTTTGTTATTCTTACCTCCTTGCACAGAGTGCTCCCCTGACCGCTGGCTGAGGGGTCCTTGGTGGGAGCCGTCATGGGGAGCGAGCACTGGCCTAAGCTAGCAGCCTGGATTCTTGTTGTACATGCTCCGTGTTCAGGGCTGCGTGACCATGCCGAGTGTGTTGCTTCTTGGCGTGCTGCCCACTGACTCCCTTACAGAGCAATGTGGTGGGCGGAACTGGTGCAGTTCAGGAGACTTGCGGGTAAGACATGTCCTACCTCTTTGGGTTCTCTGTTTCCAAGATGGAGGAGTCCCCTAGCCTTTGCTCAGTGGAATTATTCACTGTCTTTTGACCCACTGCGGGAAGTGTCACTGTGAATATGATAAAGGAAGCCTCTGCTTGTCATCTGGTCACAGAACTCGTCAGTGTAATTATGGAGAATAAAACTGTTTGGTGAGTGACAGGGTGGAGACTTGGCATGCTCCTTCCACATTCTCTGGAACTTTTGCCTGCCTGCCTTCTGGATGGGGCCTATGGGGTAAGCCCATGGTAGACATTTCTTCCTGTGTGCCTCAGTTTCCTCCTTTGTAAAATCCATGTGTCTCACCTATTTGACAAGGTTGCCATAAGGATAAAGATGAGCCATCCAGCTCAAGCCTGCTCCTAGGTAGGTGGTTTTGTTTTGTTTGTTTGTTTCTTTTTAATTATTTTTAATCACATGTCTGTGCACGTGAGTGCTGGCAGTTAAACTCAGGTACTCCTCAGGAGTGGTCCACACTCTTAACTACTGAGCCATCTCCACAGCCCAGTGCTCCTAGCTCTTAAGGCTCGATGCCCATCAGAGGCAGGGACCATGGACACGCTGCCATGCAGGTAGTAATACTCAGTCAAGTCCTGCCAGGCATCCTTCCTGCCTCTGGTCTCCGTCCCGTCGTCTGTCAGTGGGGAGAAGAGCACCTGCCTGGCAGACGGTTCAAAATGAGCAGAAACAGTCTTCAACGCTTGCAATGCCAAGTCACAAGCTGGATCAGGAACTCAACAACTGGTCTTGGTTTCTTTTTTAAATTCTTGCTGTCTGGTGGGCAGTGGCTGCCTGTATTTATTTAGATTGTTGTCTCTTCTCACCTTCAATTATTCCATCACCACAGGGGTTTGTATGCAAATAAAGATTTGTCAGATCTCCAGCTCAGTAACTGATGATATCTTGGTGGAGGGACACTGGGAGGAAGCTGGTGACCTTGAGTCAGATATTTGCCTTCTCTGAGCATCTCATTTCCTCATCTGTCAGGACAGGGTTGTGTAATGAGGGTCTGACAGAGCTACTGTCACACAAACCACAAAGCCTGTTTCCTGGTGTGTCCCTCTGCGAATTCAGCCACTGAGGCTTTTTTTTTTTTCCGTCTCTTTGTGGTTGCTGGCGCTGACAGCCTCTTGCGTTGTAACAATACGGGTCATGTGCTGCCTCTGAGCCACACCCCAACCCCTCAGTGATGGCTCTTTTCCTTCCAGGAGCTGCCGATGTTCTTTCTATTTAAACAGGAACACAAGCTTTTAACAGGTTGTTCAGACCTATCATTAATGATTTCAGTTAGTTTCTGCTACCAGTGACCCAGTGAGGGAAAGCTCCAGCCACGACTTGCAGATTTTGCATTTCTTTTACTTCTGCTTTTTATTTTTTTTTAAAAATTCCTTATTGCACCCTGATATTCCAGATGCTGAGATTGCTTGTGTGAGCAGTGCTGGGCTGGAACTCTGGGTCTTCTGCACACTAGGCAAGCACGCTACCAGCTGAGCTGCAATTGCACCCCTTCTGACATCTGACAACAGTGTGTGTGTGTGTGTGTGTGTGTGTGTGTGTGTGTGTGTGTGTGCATGTGCCGCCTGGGCACGTGTGTCAAGATCACAGGGAAACATCAGCTGTCCTGCTCTGTTGTTCTCTGCCTTATTTCCTCAAGACAGGGTCTCTTAACAGAACTTAGAGCTTCCGGCAGCCGGCAAGCCCAAGCAATCCTCCTGTTTCCTCCTCTTATCTTGCTGTGCTTGGCTTTTTAAACATGGGTGCTGGGCACATACAATTGCTCACAACTATCTAACTCCAGTTCCAGAGGATCTGACATGCTCTTTTGGCCTCCATGGGTACCAGGCACACATGTGTTGCACAGAAATACATACAGACAAGACATCCATGCACATAAAAAAATAAAAAAATTTAAAAAAAGGAAAGAAAAAGAAAGAAGAAGATAGATGCTGGGGATTTAAACTCAGGTCCTCAGGCTGCGTTGCTTGACAGGGTACTCAGGAAATCTCTGTTGTCCTCTCAATTGGCTTGAATCGGAAATGGCTATAAAATGGCATCCAACAAAATACAGACAAAAACTGTAGAGAAATAAAGGGTGATGTTTCATGAGGATAAAAGGGGAAACTTATGGAGAAAGAGAAACGTGAGAGCTTTGCCTGGCTTCTGGAGCACTCCAGGGTGGTTCCTGCCACCCACATCAGGTGCCTCGCAAAGCTCATCACTGCCTCTTACTCCAGCTCCAAGGAGTCCAGCGCCCTCTTCTGGCCACTGTGGGTATCTGCACACATGTGGCATATACACAAACATACAGGTAAATAAGCATTAGGTCTTGAAAAACAGCAGAACTTGATAGAAACGAATATCAAATATAGGCTATTAGAAAATATTCACCTATGAAAAGTATACAAGACTACCACAGCATTACTCTTTTTTTCCAAAGATTTATTTGTTTATGTGAGTGCTCTGTTTTCATGCACACCAGAAGAGGGAATCAGATTCCATTACAGATGATTGTGAGCCCCACCATGTGGTTGCTGGGAATTGAACTCAGTCCTCTGGAAGAGCAGCCAGCACTTCTTAACCTCTGAACCATCTCTCCAGCCCTAAACAGCAACATTGCCCTTAATAGCTAAAGAGTACAAGCAACCTAAAAGGTTAACAGACAAAATGTGGTATATGTATACAGAGGAATAATAATTCAACTATCAAAAGGAACAAATTGTGATGGATATTGCAACATGACTAAACCCATTCATTCCATTATTCCATACATGAAATAAACTACATTCATGGTTGTTGGAGACTGAAAGGGAGAGTGGGGAGTGACCACTATTTGGATCATTTATTTTTTTTCTTTTATTTTTATTTATATATTTATATATTTATTTTTTATTTTTATTTTTTATTTTATTTTATTATTTTTTAAAAGAGATTTGGATCATTTCAAAATGATGAGTCTTATGGTATGTGAATTATATCTCAAAGAATTTAGACTATATATACCGAAAACATTGGCAGGGGACTAGGGGGATGGCTCATGCAATTCTGTATGGCCTCAACTCACTATGTAGATCAGGCTGGTATCAAACTCACAGAGATCCACTTGCCTCTGCCTCCAGGGTGCTGGGATTGAAGGCCACACCCAGCTGACTGATTTATTTTCTGCTCTCTGGATTTGCTGTAGCTCATCTACCCACTGTCGTACTAAAGGGCACCTGAGATGTTTGTGGGTTTTGATAAATATGAATAAAAGCAGTTATAAACATCCATACGGTTTTTACCTTCCACCCACAAATGAGCATGGTTGTTGGATTTTATAATAAAGGTATAATTAGTTTTGTAAGAAGCTGTTAAACTGACTTTTGGGTTTTCTTTTTTTTTTTTTTTTTTGAGACAGGGTTTTTCTGTGGTGGTCCTGGACTTGCTTTGTAGACCAGGCTGGCCTCCAACTCACCGCAATCCACCTGCCTCTGACTTTTGGGTTTTCTAAGCTGCTTTGTGTTACTGTTAGCTGTGGCTATGAGTTCTTGTTGTTTCCTTGGCAGCATTTGGGGTTGTGGGTTTCTGAATCTTAGCCATGCTGACAGGTGTGGTGTGGTAGCTTCTTGTTTTAACTTCCATTTTCCCACCAACATCTGACGTGAGGCATATGTTCATGGGCTTACCACCTGCACATCTTCTTTAGTGGCAAGCCAGGAAAGAACTTTGGCTCATCTTAAAATAGAGCTGTTTTCATATTGCTTAATTCTAATAGTTCTTTGTACACTTTATGCCACAAACCTTTCATTCAGTGCACTGCTTGTATGTGTTTTTGACACGTTTGTGGCTCTTACAGCCTTGCCACAGGGGTTTATTCACTCTAGGATTTCTTTGTTGCTTAGTTGGGGTTTTCTACATCCACATTTCAGTTCATCTGTAAACAAGGAGATTTATGCCGTCCTCGTCTGCATACCTCTCATTTCTTTTCCCTACTGAGTTACCCAGGAGCCCTCCCAGATGAAGCTGCAGGGTAGGCATGGGAGGGGACACCCTCATTTGGCTTCCGCGCTGGTGAAGTTCCTGGTTTCTAAATATTAGCAAAGGGTAGCTGGCTTTTTGTTGTTCTATTTTCTCAAGCCGTGTCGGTTTTCTACTTAGCGTTTCTTGAAAAAAATTCTCTTTTTTTCCTATTAGTGATTTCTCAGTACACCTTCAGCTCCACTCTGTCTGCATTCTTACAGCTCAGGTGTCACCACTGTGGATGTAATATTTGAATTTTTAAAGAAAAATTAGACCATTTAAAATATATGACTTACCACATTGTGTCTGAAGCATTTGGCTTACGTGTACCTTTGCCTTTATTACTTTCATGTGTATTTTTTGAGCCGGCGCATTAGTTACTCTTCTCACCACTTGAGAGGAACTCCTTAGAAACAGCTGGAGGGGGAGGGGCTTATTTGGTCTCACAGTATAAGGTGCTGTCCTCCCTGGCAGGGAGTACATGGCAGGGTGCTCAGTGGCAGGGTGCTCAGTGGCAGGGTGCTCAGTGGCAGGGTGCTCAGTGGCAGGGTGCTCAGTGGCAGGGTGCTCAGTGGCAGGGTGCTCAGTGGCTGCAGTGTATTACCAAGACTCTGACTCCCAAGAAGCAGAGTGGTGGGGCATGCTGACACTCACCCAGGTGTTTCCTGTGCTGATTCTGGACCCTGTGCTGCTGGTGCCCATATCAGGGTGAAGCTTTCCTCCTTGGTTACTGGTAAAGGCGTCATGGACAGACCAAGAGGTGCGTCTACTCCTTGATTCTAAGCCTGGTTGGCAGATGCCATGCAGGATTTTTCACACTTGTTTTTCACCCATAATACATAAAACATTTGATTGTGTGAGGGTATTCGGGAACATTTTTTTCTACGTATAATCATTGTAATAGTTCACTTTAAAAAATAGAATGTAACCACATTGTGATTTTTGTGTTGCTTGAAAGATTTTGCTGGGATATGTAAACTATGGGAGAAAAAAGAAAGTTGTTGGAGCTCGTTCATTGGAATTTTGCTCCATACATGTAATACACATATATGTAAAGTGGTTTTAGTTTGTTGAAGCTTTGATCCATCCACCTAGTGTGTAAATGTATGTATGTATGTATGTATGTATGTATGTATGTATGTATGCATGCATGCATGCGTTCAAGCTTATTGGAACTTGCTTGTTGGAGCTTGTCTTGCTTTATCCATTGTGTGTGTAAGTGTGTGTGTGTGTGTGTGTGTGTGTGTGTGTGTGTGTACATGGTCATTTTCTCCTCTTCCTTTTCTCTAGTCACTGACTACGATGAGTAGCAGAGCAGGCCAGGAGCCATTAGCTCAGCTCTGGTCCTCCACCAGCTGCAACTAGTTCTGGCCTGTCCTTGCCCTCATCAGTGGGAGCCCCCATCGGTAACAATCAGTTCTGGCCTGGAGAACCAAGCTTTTCACCCTCAGAGAAAAGTCTGCTGGGTAATCAGTCGCTGACTCTGTCGCGCTTCAGTTTACCCTGTGGTGTTGAAGCTTGCCTTTGACGTCTGGTCACATTGACAATGAAGATTAACCACCACATAGGATCTCATAGCATTGCCCAGGCTGCCCTCAAACTCGCTTCTCAGTTCCTGGTTAAAATGCACTATTTTACAGTTTTTCTGTTTGTTTGCTTTCCCTGATATCAATCACATCCCTCCTCAGTTTTTTTTTTTTATTAAATTTTGATAATTATCATTTTACAAGCCTCTGAGAGCCACTTCTTTTAGTGGTCACGTGATGTTAGCAAGCATTCCTGGCTGACTGAGGTCGGCCACGTGAACATTTGCACTGTTCCCTGGGCAACCAAAGCTCATGCTGTCCTTCACTCCACCCATGGGGCTGTTCTTGCCTGGGTTCAGTTCTCTGTATTTCAAAGCACAACAGGTTTTATTATAAATGTTTATAGTCAGTATTCATTGGGCTTAACCATGTTAGTTTCTATTGCTTTTATCACTTTTGAAGTTATTGTTTTAATATTTCCATGTTTGTGCCTTGTGTCTCTTTCTCCTCCTGGGACTAACTTTAGACCTTATCTTAGTGTAGTGTGGTGCTTAGTAACATATTGAGAATTCTCTGGAATAGTTTTTTTTTTTTTTTTCAGTACAAGTCTTATAGTGACATTTTCAGTATTTGCTGAACTGTCTCAATTTTTTTTAAAAGATATTTTTGTTAAGTAAAGAATTCCTTGCTTTTCTTCTTCCTTCCTTTCTTCCTTCCTTCCTTCCTTCCTTCCTTCCTTCCTTCCTTCCTTCCTTTTCTGGTAGTTGTATTAGGGTTCTCCAGAGGAAAAGAACTAGTAGAATGAGTATATTACATATAAAATTATTTATGTTACACTATATATTTATTTTGTTTTATAATATGCATATATTTGATATACATATATATTACACATATACACATATTATAAGGGGGATCCAGAGTTGCTTACAGGTTGTGGTCCAGCTAGTCCAACAATAGCTGTCTCCTGATGGAGAGGCAAGCGTCTGATGGTTGCTCAGTCCATGAGGCTGGCCCTCTTGGCTGGTCTTTGATCTATATTGGAATCCTGAAGCAGTAGGTTTTAATACCAGCAAAGGAATGTAGCAACAGGAGGATAGATGAACTTGCTAGTGTGAACAAAGAAAGCAGGCAAAGAGCTAAAGCTTCCATCTTCCATGTTCTTGTATGTGGGCTGCCACTAGGGAAGGTGGTCTAGGCTAGGGTTGGTTTTCCCACCTCAAATGGTCCAATCAAGAGCCCCTCCCCCCACAGGTGTACCCAGCTGCCTGGTTGAGACCCATTTGGTTCTAGTCTTACATTTTTATATGACTTGTTCTGTTTCATTGGGTTTCAGCTCTTCAGAGATTTTAGCTGAAAATTTGTATGTGTATATGTGTGTATGTGTGTGTGCGTGTGTATACACACACACACACACACACACACACACACACACACACACGTATTTAAAGCCAGAAATCCTCTGGTAATTATTGTTCATATCAACTCACTTTGTGAGTGTGGAAAGTTTTGCTCAGCTTTGCAGCCTTGTTGTGGACTGTACTTAGGGTCTGGCAGTGGCTGTGACTGAGCACCTCTCTGACACGTCCAAACAGATGTAAGAGGAAAAAAACAAAAGCCAACAGCTTTGTATAGTTTGTGAACAAGGAGGGTTGGTCAAATTTAGGCTGTGTTGCCATAATCAGATAAATCAGGCTTCTGTGGCTTCTGTGGATCTTTTTACTGCTATTTGAAAATCCTTCAAGAAATACGTTGTGCTTATTCTGAGGGCCTTTGACAGAGTCACAGAGTGGGGGCTTCTTTGCAAGCCTTCTGTGGAGGAGCTTCTAAGTTAAAGAAGCAAGTTTCTTTGGTGCTCTGGGTACCCACCTTATGTTGCAGAAAGCAAGTCAGAAGGCAGAGTCTGGGGTGTGCTGGGGAAGGAAGGGAGAGTGGCCTGGAAAATGATACAGAATGTCCCTCAGCACTGCTTAGTGATGACTCCAGTGGGTTCATCATGACAGCTATATAGAGGAAGAAGAAGTTGGCCTATACCGTAGTCCACTGCTACCTGCCCTTGCTTGGGAAGGGTCTTTAAATCGCCATCCTCCTGTGTCAGGAATACTGGGAGTTCAAGCCCCGCCTCCACTACTCCTGGCTGTTACATTGTTGACTTTCCTTTTTTTCCCCTTCTCTTTCTTCCTCTAGTCTCCTCATCCTTTCTCCATCTTCCTCAACAATCCTTTCAGCCTTCATCTTCTTGCTCCCCAGCATAGGCTCCTGTAGCTTGATAGCCCAGAATGAAAACATGTGTTGTCAACTTGACCCCAACACTATGTGAACTTCTCTATTTTCCTTCCCATGTGGTCAAGGTCTGAGTTAGGATTAGTCAGCTGCACCCAGGAAACATGGTGACCTGGGCTGCTTCTCCAGCTTCATACGCTGCTGTTGTCCCAGATTGTGCCTGTGAGTCTTCCCCTCTCTGGGCTGCCTGTGATTTTATTTTTATTTTAGTTAGGTCTAAAACCGCACACAGTAGTTTGAGTGTGGGATCTCCTAGTATAAATAACTGTCAGTGCCAGTGAGAGATGGCAGCAGAGAAGGAGTGGTGTGGTGTGAACATGTGAGCAACAGGTAGAGGAACAGCTCTACCGAGCACCAAGTGCTTAGTCACAAAGCCAGGCCTGTGAGCCAGGGCCAAAGTCTTTGTTCAGGCTGTGGCTATGGCTCACAGTGACAAGGGAATGTTCTAGAAACATGCCTTTTTGGGTGCTGTTACAGGGAGATGTCTCAATGGAGGTACTCCATTTGTAAAGAATGCAAGGAGAAACATTGCTAAATGTCTCCAGTCCCCGTTTGCAGCCAAACCCTGAGCTAAAAAGTCACCTAAGATGAAGAAGCTGCAAGAACCCGTAAAATGAGCAGCCATTGTGGAACCAGGAAAGGAAGTCCTTTCCTCTTCAGTATCTTCAGCTATTGACAAAGCTGTTCATCACACCAGTGTACAACAGAACAACAACAACAACAACAACAAGCAGCAGCTTATGGAAAGTCTCAACTCCATTCCTGACAGCAGACAATGGCCAGTCATTCTGGGGACAAGAACAATACATAGATATCACTCTCTTGCTGATGAGAGGATTAAGGACTCTCCAAGTCAGGATTCTTGAGTCTGAGTTCAGCCTGCTTCTTGGCATTAGCAAACTTCAGAGTCTCCTCATTCTAGGCTAGTTTCCTGGGCTGTAAAACCTGGGCAGTCTGTTAACCTTGTTGGCTTATTAGACTGATTGAACTGCTGTGAGTAGAGCGCTTAGAAGGGTTCCCAGCACAGGGGATGCTGCAGCCAGGCTTACCATGTAGTTTGTAGGGCTGTGGTCAAACCCAGCATTCACACTGAGGAGTGGCTGGCTTCTCATTGATGGTTAATATTCATGACCAATTTGATAGACTTAGAATCACCTGGTCTACAAAGTTAGTCCAGGACAGCCAAGGCTACACAGAGAAACCTTGTCTCGAAAAACCAACACCAAAAACAAAAAACAAAAACAAACAAACAAAAAAAACAAAAAGAATCACCCAGGAAACATACGCCTGTTTAAGTAAGGAGGGAGGACTGACTGTGAATGTGGTGGGACCTTCCCAGAACCTGGGAGCCTAGGCTAAATAGAAAGGTAAACAGGAAGCGAACAAACTCCCAGCCTTCACCTCTCTCCCCTTCTTGTGGACGCAGTGTGGCCAGTGCTTCATTCTGGTGCCAGCTTGAAGGGCTCCTATGTAAAGATGACCTCCTTATGGTGCCTGGGTCAGGTGTCTTGTCACAGCCTTGAGAAAAGCGATGTGACCTTCAGCATCGATATGAACACTGCGACATAAACATCAGGCTCCTTTATCTGTCTCTCAAGGTGGGACAGGTGCGGGGTGCGCAAATACAGAGTGCTGACTTCCTATTCATCCTGTTAGTGTCTGCCGGCATCCTCCAAGGTTCCTGTTGAAGTCCTAACTCTAGAGATAATGACATAGGAGTCTGAGGCCCACGGGCAAGGGGTTAGGATGAGTGCCCTTATAAAAAGCTCAACAGAGACTCCTGGCCCCTTCTCGCATGTGAGGACACAGTGAGAAGGTGCCTTGTATAAGGAAATGGGCCCTCATCAGACGCTGTGTCCTTTGGTGCTTTAATCTCACACTTCCAGCCTCTAGGGCAGAGAGTAGGCCACATGTTTCTGTTGCTTATGTGCCATCCTTTGACGGTACACTCTTACAATAGACTAAAGGCAAAAGGCCCCAATCTGGCTGTGCCTCTCAGTACCTATGCAGATCCCTTCTGCCCCCCTAATCCCCCCATCACCCTTGGGACAGCCTCTGACACAAAGCTTTTCTTGTCTGCCCATTTCTCCCACCACCACACCCTGGTGCAGACTTTTACTTGAGTCAGTACAGACTTCGAAGCTTGTAACCCTTGCACCTCCCCGGGTCTGTTCCCCAGCGTTTCCGATTTGCTTCTTCTTGGATTAGCTAGTTCCCTTCTAACCTCCAGAGACTTCAGGTACTGACATCTCCAGGAAGCCTTCCCTGAACCCCAAAGTCAGGTGTAAAATTCTCTTTCTTCCAGTTGGGGCAATGATTGAGGGGGCCAGAGGGATCAGACTCCACAAGAAGACATAGTGATAGACCTTTATCCACCAGCCAAAGTGCATACATGGACTGGTCCTAGGCCCTCCTTCACATATGTAGCAGATGCAAGGCTTGGTCTTCATGTGGGTCCCCCAGCAACTTGAGTGGGGCCCTTCTCTACTCTGAGGCCTGCCTTTGGATCCTGTTTCCCTAGCTGGGCTGCCTTGTCTTGCCTCAGTGGGAGAAGATGAGCCTAGTTCTGCAGTGACTTAATGTGTCAGGATGGGTTGGTATGCGTGGGGGACCTCCCCTTTCTCTGAGAAGGAAAGAAGAGAATGAGGGAGGGGCGTGTGACGGGGAGACAGGGAGGAGAGGAGTGCGGGCTGGGATCAGATGATGTAAAGTCTCCTCAGAGCTTGCAGCAGCTGGGGACTGCACTCATCGCTGACTGGATGCCTGAATGGTCCCTAGGCTTTCTGTGGGCTTCTGTGGGTCAGGGGGGGTAGGTCAATAAATAAATAGAGGAAAAAAATTTCTTTCTTCCTTTGCTTCCAAAGTTATTCTATTGTATCAGAGTGGTAGGCTTCTGCCTGAGATGGAAGCCACTTGTGGGGCGGGGTTTGGGGGGGTGTCTCCTGCATCTGGTAGCGGTCAGGCCCAGGCAGTTCTGCTTGGTTGTGCTGCCCATGTACTGTGCAGTGCTGGGGCCTGCTGTTGACAGGGCTTTCCATGATCAGCACAACTAGTCACTGTGGCCTTGAGCATAGATGGGTCTCACGGCATGTGAGGAGACTCCTCCTCGGGCTTGAGATGTTTACAGTAGCATCCATCTACGGAAGTCTGCCCCACTACACAGCTCTTCTAGGTCCCTGAGAGGAGCTTAAACTGTTGCAGAATTAGTCAAACTACCTCTCCTACAGGAGAAGGCAGGACCAACTTCGTCCACATGTGTAGGCGGAAGTAGGCTGAGAGGTGAACAAAGAGGAGGAGCACATCCTCCGATGCGAACAAGGACTTTAATTGCAGGCAGCAGACCCCCTCCCCTGGTGGGTCAGGAGCCGGAGCGGCTCATGCTGGTGGCACAGGGATGGCTCAGACCTCTTCCCTCCTTGCAGTGGAGTTTCTGAATCAGTCTTCATGACTCCCAGCCACTTCCTTCTTCATACTCGTGGAGGCCCTCCAGCAGCTGCACAGCTCAGAGCCTATGGCATGCTGCCCCTAGAACCTTCAGGGTCTCCTAAGGTCACATGACTTGATTGTTGGCCAGTTGTCGGAGGAGTTGAACATATGTCTCCTTTGAAGACCATTTTGATGAGCACTTAGATTCAGATCTGAAAGAATGGAGGAGAAAACAGTTTGAGTAAAGCTTTGATTAGGAATAAAAAGCCTAATACCCTACCTTGGATTTCTCTGATTGTTCGTGGCTCTAAAAATAGCGCCGGAGACCTAGCTTAGCTGGTAGAGTGCTTGCCTAGCATGCACGGAGATCTGTGTCTAGTCACAGCACTGCATTAGATGGGTGTGATGGTGCATATGGGGGCAAAGGGATCAGTTCAAGGTGATCTTGCTGGTTAGTTTCTGTCAACTTGACACGAGCTGCTACAGTTATTTGGAAAGAGGCTACCTTAATTGAGACAGCACCTCCATAAGATTGGCCTGTCAGCAAGACTATAGTAAAAAAAAAAAAAAAAAAAAAACAATAGGGGATTTTTTTTTTTTTTTTTTTTTGGTTAATGATGGATATGGGAGGGTCCAACTATAGCCCATGCCACTGCTGGGCAGTGGTCCACGGTTGTATAAGAAAGCAGACTGAGCAAGCCACGGATATCAAGGCAGTGAACAGCACTCTTCCATGGCCTCAGCTTCAGTTCCTGTCTCCAGGTTCCTGCCTTAGGTCCCTGCCATGCCTCTCCTGAGTGATGGACTCAGCTGTAAGCTGACATAAACTCTTCATTGCTAAGAGCCATGGTCTTTATCACAGCAATAGAAAGCAAACTAATATAGTCAAACCTCAGCTAAAATAGTGAGTCTGAGGCCAGCCTAGGCTACGTGAGATCCTGTCTCAAATGAAACAATTCCCAACTAAAACATTAGATTCTGCTACTTCGAGCTAAGATTAAGCCCAAATGATGCTAAGAACTTGAGATTTGATGGATTGTTTGATACCGCAACATAATCTGATTCTAATACACACACACACAAAGCTTGCTGAGTACTTTGTTTGGGCCACAGGCTAGGTACTTTTATGTCTCAGTTCACCTTCCAGCCACTGGTCCAGTAGATGTCACTTGCATTTTGTAGAGAAAGAGGGGTTATGAGCCGCACACTCGAGCTCCCAAGTGGCTGATTTCAAGCTTCTCACTAGGATGGTAGCCAAGGATCTTCACTAAGAAGACCCAGTATCAAACACCTACTAGAGTCTATAGGCAGTTTAGTTACAGGTTTGGGTAACCCCCTTCTGTACCTACAAAGTCTCAACGTGTTCCAGCAAGAAGTGGCCAGAAAGACCAAATCCCCAAGTGGCAACTCAGGTGTGAGCCCATTGTCTCATGTGTAGACCTACTGAAGGACCGTGGGTGTTCCTGTTGGGACCTCCTTGGAGAGTGGCAGTAAGCAAAGTTGGAAGTAGAATCACTGGCCTTGCAACAGCAACAGAGGATCTTGGATGCCATGCTTTGGAGGTGTTGGGAAGAGGGAAAGGTAGTGGGTACCTGGCTGGGTAACCCCAGCTCCAGAAGCCCATTGTTGTTAAAGCAGTGGGTCATACTGGTCCCCTCCCCCACCCACTTTTAAGCTTCTTGTAGCTCACTGCGCTGAGCTCCTGAAGCAAGGCCACCACCAGGCTGAGGGCCGGTCCTTCACTGTAGAAGGGTGGTAACCCTGTATCCTGGTATTCCTCTTTCAGTTAGCAAGTGGTGATGGGCTTGTTCCTTACACTTCACTGGGCTCCTTCCTGAATAAGTCCAAGACTGTAACTGTCATATGTCCATTTATTCTTTATCAGGTCTGCTGACAGAGGTCTTTAGCATGTGCCACCTGCACACAGATTTTAGGAGTGTTCTTGCCTGCTTTTGAATGGTCTGTACCAGGTGGGCCTGCAGGTCCCGGAGACTTCACTTCTCATCAAGGAAGCAAGAGCAACAGTTTAACCCAGAGGAACGCGGGTCTTCCTGTCCACTGCTGCTGTCACGGTGATGGTGGGTGTTCGTGAGCAGTCCCTCTGGTCACTGTCACCCTCATGAAGCTCATTTAAGTTCTTGCCTCACTGCTAATGGCTGTGTGGCTGTGGGCTAGCTCATGCCTGTCTCTGGACTGAGGGACACATCAGCCACAGGATGTCTCCCCAAGGCTCTGAGGACCCCAGGCCTTACGCCTACCTCATTCCCAGTCTCCTCTCTCTCTCCCCTCCATGTCATGCTCTCCATCCCTCTTCTCTCTGACCACGCCCCTGTTAGAGATGGAGGGTAACAGGTGGCTTGGTTGGCTAGGGGGAAAGCAGCTTGCATGAAAATGGCCTTCGTGAACAGACTTTATTAGGAGAGATATCTCAGGACCATGGGATCCATGATTGTGCCTTGAGGTGGGAGAGCATTAGAAAGAGGCAGTGCATTACCCTGGACCCTGTGTGATAGGCTAGAGATGGAGAGAGAGGTTTCCATTTAGTACCTGGGAAGGTGCTTCACGGAGAAGCCATAGCTTAAAGGAAGAGAGATGGCAGCCATGGTCAACATGATGCAGGGAGGCCCAGAAGAAAAGGAACTTTCAGAGAAAAATCCCTGAACAAAGGAAAATAACTGACTTTATATCCTTCTATGGCAAAGCAGGAAGGCCTGCACTGTGTGTGATTGAGGTCATCATAGCTTATGAGACAAAACACATTGAGGTGCCCGGTACCAGACAAGACTAGAGATTAGGGGCTGTTAACATACAAGCATGACTTTTAAACTCTCACAGACAGTGGTGGAGGTGTTGGGAGGTGGGTAGAGATTGAGAATGTAGAAGTGAACAAGACGCGATTTCAAGCTGAGGGGTGCAGCCTTTCAGAGTGACCAGAATCTTAAAGGGGCAGGCCCATGATCTCATAGGAGCCACATTGTTATGTTGAAATGTCAACCATAGCACATCATGTCTACTCTCTGGCATCATCATTGGGCCCTGGCTTCTCCCTTCCTTCCCAGTCTCCTCCCTGTCCCTTCCCTCTCCCCTGGATATTTGCATTGGCTGCAGTTGCTCTCTAGCTTCCTCAGGACAGTCAGATCATGTAACCTCCTACAACCTGCTAGTAGCTTCTTGGGAAGACAGAACCTCAATTAAGGAATCACACTCATCAGATTGGCCTGTGGGCATGTCTTTTGGCCATGTTCTTGATTGCTAGTTGATATAGGCAGGTCCAGCCCAGTGTGTGCAGTGCCATCCCTGGACAGGTGATTCTGGGTTGTGTAAGCAAGCTTGTCCAACACAAATAGGAGGAAGCAACCCAGTAAGCAGTTCTCCATAGTTTCTGCTCCAGTTGTCCCTGAAGAGTGTCTACTTGGGCTTCCCTCGAGGATGAATTATAAATCTCTAAACTAAAATAAGCTCATTTTCTCCCCAAATTGCTTCTGCTTAGGGTTGTTTAGCACAGCAATAGAAAGGCAAAGCAGAACAGCCTCCTGTGCCATGTTGGATAAGAGCCCGTCCTTGCTTGGTTCTTCCGGAGAAGTACAGGCTGCCTTATCTGACTTTGTCTGGCCTATTCAACCTACTTCTCTCACTCGTGACACTTCTGTTCCACTTCCCGGAGCCTTATTGTACTCTAAGCCTGCCTAGAATTTAGTCATTTGCATGTGCTCAGGCCCTCTGGGAAGGCAGCCCAAGGGTGGGGGGGTTGGGGGTGTTCTTTGTCTCCTGTGATGGTGTGGTATAGATATAGCTCATTGACATTGGTTGAATGGATGAATGAACCTGGATTTATCCTGCTTGGATCCTGCACAAAAGTAGGTGATGTCACCAGCAAGTGACAAGAATCACTTTTAATCCAAGAATGCCACAACTAATAGGACACTGTCTTATTCACCTGCCATACTCACTGACAGTTTTGTGGATGACTTGTTGGAATTTGCATTGACCATTTACTGATGGGCTCCACTATAACCCTAGTCTGCTTCTCTTTTTCCATTGCTCCCTCTCTGGGTGCAAGGCTTATGTTGTATCTAGAACCAAGAATGGAGAACCTCCCTCATCCCGTTGCCCTCCTCACAGTTAATCACGATTGAAAGCCTTTTGATTCCGATCTGTAGACATCTTCATCTGCCATCCTATGTCTATTGCCCTCCACACGCCCACTGCCCTCCTTGTTACCGGGATGGCTTCTGCCTCATGAGCCCAGCTCCCTGCCCTGGTCCTTTGACTCACAGCCAGAAGATATGCCTCTGCGAACTCTCTTCTGCGAACTCACAGGGTACCCTGTCGAGCTGCCCTGTGCTTGCTGCAGGTTCTGGCCCTGCAGATGTCGCCTGTTACTTGCTTGCTCTTGGCTCACTCCCTGCTATGCAGCACAGGAACTCCCTATGGGGGTCCATCCTACCCTTTCCAGAGCTCCCCCTTTGCCTTTCCACCTGTAGCTCTGTCCATTCCTCTGCCCTATATTCCTTTCTTACTCCACCCTAACCTCGTCAGGAAGTCATTCTTGTATTGGGTGAATCAAGGCTCTCCTTTGTGGTCCCTCTATTGGCTTTCCCAAACTGTGGGCACTTACCTGTTACTGCCCAGTGTCTGCCTAAACCCTAGCATGTGCCTCTAGGTAATTGCCAAATAGTTATTTGCCTATGAAAGGACTCCATGATTTGTGTAATTATCTAATTAGAGATAGGTTCTCTCTATGTAGTCCAAGCTGGCTTAAAACTTATCTTCCTGCTCCATCCTTTCCACTTCTCTGACTACAGGTGTGTGACACATGCCCAGCTAAAACACGATTTTGAGAAATTATGCAACATGTATCATCAGCACTTTGTGGCTTCTGAATCAATTGATTCAATCAGCCAATTATGAAAAAGTTCTGAAAAAAATGTGCATCTCTGCTAAGCATATGCTTTTATCATTTCCTAAGCCACAGAATGTAACAAGTGTTTCTCTAGCACTAGACATTGTAAGTAACCTGGGACACTTTAAAAGGAGTGTTTGTGTGTGTGTGTGTGTGTGTGTGTGTGTGTGTGTGTGTGTGTGTGTGCATGCGCACGTGCGTAGCTTAGATGCAAATACTATGGATTTTTATACATGGGCTTTGGGTGTCCATGTGTTTTGGTATCCAAGGCTGCTTTGGGGCCAGTACTCTATGGGTACTTAGAAAGTAGTATTTATGGAGGTTTATTACTGGTACCAAGTCCTGTGTAAAGTCCTGAGGATCCTGCAGTGACCAGGAGCAATATGTTTGCTCTCAAGAGACAGGAATGGATCACCATCACCTTTGATCCTTGACTATACCATAACTCTGGATAGAGTGGGTGGAATTAGTGCCTGGAGCTTCTCTGACTATTGAGTGACAGACACTCAATCCTTCCCAGTCTCCCTTCCACCAGGGTTTTCATTTCCTACTTGTAAAATGTCCTCATTTGGGACTTTGGCATTCAAGTTAATGGTAAGAGAGTGAGCCTCCCTCTGAGGCATACTGATGTTCATTGACCTTCGAGGGCCGGTCCTTGGCATCTGAGGCTAGTTTTTCCTTTGTTTCCTCTGTATATATGATGCAGGAACTGAGTCTCAGAAATGTGACTTGTCCAGGTGTCACAGCCAAGAGGAACAGCTGGGACCTCACTGTTTTCTTTTCTATTACTGGGGATGGAGCTGTGCCTTGTCCATGCCAGGCAAATACTCTACCACAGAGCTGATCTACCTTAACACCATGTGGTGGTGTGGGAAGCCAAAGTCCCTGCAGTTTCCTGCCTCACACCGTAGGCTCCTCCAGAATGACATGTGCAGGAGCATCTGGTACCTTGAGAGCTGATGATGGGGGACTACATAGCAAGGCCCACCTGAAGACTGACAGAGTCAGATCTTTGTTAAGCACACACACTTTTTAAAAAAATGCACGTAGGCTCTTAAGTTCTTCAACACCTTGCTGTGTGGTCTAGAGCGAATTTTCTCTCCTTGAAGCTCAGCTTACCTCTCTGTATAATGGGGTTGATAAAACCAAATTGTTGTGAAGGTCCGATATATAGCATGAAGGTTAAAGGAACCTAGCATGGCATGTTGCACATCGTGCTTATGTCACCAAAAGATGGTGACACAGGAGATACACGGGCTAGTTTTTGTAACATCTATGACCCTCTTAGATGGATGCAGGAGCCAAAGAGGAAAGAGAGCCTTTGTCTTGTCTTCAATGGGTTGTGAGAGAGCATGAGATCTCTAGAGATCCCATACCACACTCTCCAGATGAAACAAGGTCACTGTTGAGGTCAAGCCAAGAGGCTTCTAGAGTTAGGATAACCCTTAGGGAGCCAGGAGCCAGAAGGGGAAATGGTGGGTGGAGACCAACGAGGACTAACCTCTGCTGTTGGTACCAAGTAAATTAGTGTCCGGGAGTGGAGACATGCTCATCCCTTTAGTGCAGAGAGATCACCCCTCACACTCTTAGGTCTCACCTTTAAGCTTCTCTCACCTGCTGCTGGCTGAGTGAACAGGAGGCTGTGATGTCACAGAGCTGGGACCTGGGGAATGTTGGTGACAGGGGTTCTGGGTAAAACCATAGTGCTGGCAGGAGGGAGACTGTCCACTTTATATTAGGTTGTTGGAAGGGGTGTCTCCTGTCCTTAGGCTAGCTAGGATGTGTTCTTCTGAGAGAGCTAGACCTAGACCAGCTGTGTAAACACAGATGTAAGTAAGTCCCTGCTACCAGCCCTCCAGCTGAGTTTCCTGTGTGAGGCCACCTGGACACTCAACGTGGCTGCTTTTCATCTTCATGATGTGCTAAGTTGAACATCTGTCCTTCTATGACCCAAAGACATGCCACTCTGATTGAGCCAATCACAGCACAGAGCATTGAAGCAGCTGTGGCAGGGAGGGGACTTGAGGCTCGGCTTTGCTTTGAGATCCAGGTGGACACTATTGCCCTACTTACATTACAGATGAGGAAGCTGAGGCATACAGTCCTCAGTCTGAGACTGAACATCTTAGCGGGTTAGGCACTGTCTGATCTCTTAGTTCTTTGTCCACCTGGCAGGGAATAGCTGTATTGCCTGCTGCTGCCACTTCTCCTAATCTGTCCTGGCCTGTCTCTGCCAGGAACATGCTCAGAGCTGATAGACTGTCCTCATGAATTAGACTAGGCCCACCAGATGACTAAGATTACCTCCACCCAAAGGTTGAAGGTCACACATTAGCAACCTTTCTATGCCACAATCCTCTTCCACAAGGTGATGCAGCATGCTTACACGTTCCTGGAAACAGAGGAAAGGCACTCTCGGGTGAAGGGCTATTCTGCCCATCCCCCACCTTAACCACTTGTATCAGGATACAAACCAAATAAATTCCCAATTCAAGAATAAAGGAAAAGAGCACAACTGGTTAGATGGCTTAGTAGGTAAAGGTAATTGCTACCAAGCTTGACCACCTGAGTCTAATCTCTGACACATCATGGAAAGAGAGAATTGATCCTTGCAAGTGGTACTCTGACCTCTGTGTGTACATCCTGGCATGACCCCTCCTATTAAACAAATAAAAATTAAGACAAATACTTCAACAAAGTAATAAAAATTGTCTAAGATTAAACCTAGAGTAAAATAACACTAAAGAACAAAAGTAACAAAACCAAACTAATAAACCTTTTAGAACAATATTACAAACAAATAAAGTGGAAAATCTTGGTAGCAGGAATGGAATCAAACAAGTGACTTTTGTTTTTATTTCTGTAGTATTAGAGGTCAGTCCCCAAAGCCTTCTATATGCTAGGAAAGTGGCGTGTTACTGAGCTTCCTACTAAGTCCTTTCAGCAAGCAATCTGACTTTACACTCACTGGGGTCCTGTGTGTCCATGCCTCCTGATGGCCCTATTAGGGAGGGTACAGTATTCCTTCTGGGCTACTCCTGCTTCAAATAGGAAACTTGGCTCTGATTCATTGGAAATATTAGGTAATTTTGAACTGCGAGACAGTTGTGCCTTAACCCTTTAAATGTGTGAGACTTGAGGACTGCGTGGAATCAATTGATAGAATCTGAAGAGGATTGTATCAGCATGAGATGCCTTGGGTTTTGGTTCCTGTGGGAGTAAAAGGAGGATGTCCTTGTCTATAAGAAGTGCTCTGTGAAGGATTTAGGGAAAAGGGAAAGATGCTTGCTTTCAGATCACTCAGGTAAAAAAAAAAAAAAAAAAAAGATAAAAAATTGAACGGGGAAATGTGTAAACCACTTGGTGAATCTGAGGTAGTTTCTCTTTTCCCTTTTTTCCCTCTTGAGACAATTTTTCTCTAAGTTTGACGTTATTTCAAAAGCTACTCATAAAGTCAGGTTTTTTGGTAGGTTATTTAGAAGTGACAATATAAGAACTGATATTTATAAGGTATGTGGAGAGGCAAAGAATAGGGACACATCCTCTGATGCGAACAAGGACTTTAATTTCAGACAGCCTCCGCCCCCCACCCCAGGCTGTGTCAGGAGCCTGAGTGGCTCATGCTGGTGGCACAGGAATGGCTCAGACCTCTTCCCTCCTTGTGGTGGAGTTTCTGAATCAGCCTTCATGACTCCTGGCCACTTCCTTCTTCATCTTCATGGAGACCCTCTAAGCAGCTGCACAGCTCAGAGCCTGTGTGATTTCACCACTAGTACCCTCAGGGTCTCCCGATGAGGCATGGCTGGAAGGCCCAATATTTCTGGTAGTAGAGGTTTAGATTTTTTTTAGGGTATCCTGTTTGTATATTGTATGCAGTCAGCTCTGAAAGAAGGAAAGCATGCTGTTGGCTGAAGGCCTTTGAACTAGCCTCAAATGGACTGCTATGGTCATATGCCTCTTAGATGGATTTCCAGATTCCATGAATTTTGTGGGAGTGCGGGCACACCCCAGCTTAGCAGGCCTGGCATTGTCATGCATGGTGGTGTCACTGACAGCAGAATGTCTTGCCAAGAACAAACAGGAAACAGGAAACTTGGGCCCATCCTGGCTTAAACACAGATGGTGTTCACCGGTAGGCTGCTGCAAATCCCTTTCCCAGTTGGCTCTCAGCCTACTTGGGTGTGGACAGGCCAGAGAGGCCCTCAACTTCCCAACTCTGTTTAAATAGAACAGGTACATTCTTGTAGGAAAACTTATCCTTTAATGGGCTCCTGTTTGAAATGAGAGCTTGACTGACAGGTGGGTTCTACCATGAGGAGTTGTGGGTGACCCTTACCTGTCAATGGCCCCTGGGGACTAGGGGGCTGTATGAGGCCATTTGGGCACAGGATAAATTTCCCTCAACATGTTGCCTTTCTTCTTCATGGTTTGTGCCACCTTTCTAGGTTGGATGTTTGTTCTGCCTTGACCCAAAGACATGGCACCCAAACTGAGCTATGCTCAGCCCACCAGCATTTTCAGGTATTGGTCATTTGACATGTTCCTCGTCAGGCTTGACGGGAACATCAGAGAACAAAACCAATGTGGACCTGCCAGTCTGGAATTCAACGTGTAGCCTCCAAAGTAGAGATTTATCAGAGTCACACAAAATGTGCTGTCGTTGGCGCACAACTTTAATCCCAACACTGGGGAAGCAGAGGCAGGTGGGTCTCTGAGCTGGAGGCCAGCCTGGTGTACACAATGAATTCTAAGACAGCTAGGACTACACAGAGAAACTCTGTCTTGAAAAACCAAAAGACCACCATCGTACCGAGAGAGAGAGAGAGAAAGAGAGAGAGAGAGAGAGAGAGAAGAGAGGAGAGAGGGAGAGGGAGAATGTGGAATGTCCTCTCAGACCCGCGCCTTCTAATGCAATACTTAACTTGGAAAAGAATGGCTAAGACCCAGATGATGAACTCTCCACAGTGTCCTGTGGGTGTGAATACAGCTAACTCACATACCCACAGGGTCTGGCAATCAGGACAGAGGCCCGCTTCTCAGAGGCCACTGTCGGGATTTCACTTTGGAACTCACCTTCCAAATCACTGCTGCTGGAGGAGCATTTCTTATCTTGGCCAATGAGGGACTGTGCATTAATGCGCTTGAGATTTTCTTTGCTTAACTCATTCTTCCGAGTCTGTGAACCTGACAACGAGAATTCCATGGCGGGGGGTGGGGGGGAGCGGGGGGGGGGGTGGGTCATGTGGGAGGGAAGGCTTAGCCAATCATAGAAGTGAGGGCATTGAGCCAGCCTAGGCAGCACAGAGGTGAGTGGTGGATATAATGGGATAAGGAAGAAATCTGAATCTATTTCTCCTTTGAGCAGGTGCTGAATTTAAAAATAGGCATTTTTTTAAAAAGCATCAACTTTTCCCTTCTATTTTTAAATGCAATACATATCCATTACAAAAAGGAAAAATGTTACCAACTCCTCATCTCCCAGTACTGTTTTCCTTAAGCAAATTTCACATAGCTCATCAGATTGTATGTCCTATGTATGTAGCTCATTTTCTTCAAATACGGTATTAACATTTTTTTCCCATGTCACTATATTAAATAGTAGTAGTTGTGCAGTAGTCCCCTTTATTTAACCCTTTATGGGTTATTTAACCAATGGACTGTTGTTCTGTGTCTAGAGTTTTTTCCCCTTTCTAGTTTTACTACTATAAAGACAAAGAGTGTATTTTAAGCCTTTATGTACTTGTAGAACAGTGACAAAGAACTTCAGAGACAGGCTAAGCTCTCCGGAGCAGATGCGACAACAGCTTTGTCACTGGCTGTGTAACTCGCGTGGATCGCCTCTGCGCACACCTGCACCTGGGAGCTCTTGTTTGGGATCATAGTGCCCACCTTACAGCTGCAGTAAGACGGAGAAACACTTGTCCCAAGCTCATGGTGGCATGGTAGAGTTGAACAGTGCTGCACACATGCAGATGAACCAGAGGTTGGACGCCATCATTATTATCTTGGGAAAGAGCATTTGTATTTTTAAGACTTTGTTCTTCATTTTATTTTATTATGAAACTAGTTTCAGGAGCATCTTGAAAGTTCTCATGGGTTTCTCTATGTTCCTACCATGAGGATTTTTTTCCTGCCCTTTGTCCAGTCTCATCTGTCAGTAGGACTGTGGCAGACTTCTTTCTACCAGTGCTTTGTTCTGCTATGTCCCTGTGAGTGGTAGATTTGCCTACTCTTGATAATAGTGAGCTTTTTTTTTTTTTTGTCTCAGAAATTCCTGGGTTTGACCCCTATCTTTTCTGTCCTGGGTCATCAAGAAGGCTGTAACATAAACTGGAGGCTGGAATACCATCTCTGTTTCCTTCTCCTTCCCTGATACAGAACCAAGGGTGGGGGGTCCTCATATTTTAGAGGATGGAGATAAGAAAGAATGGTGATGAAGAAACACACACGCTTGTTCTTCAAGGCTTGTTAACAGAAGATCTTACCCAGTCTTCCCAAACCTACCCATTTCTGTTCCTTTCCCACTACCTGTTTTGTGTCAGGCCCTTATGTTTGTTGCTTTATCTCACATCCCCCATGATTCCTCAAGTGTATTGTAAATATTCCCATTTTACAGGATAGGCTAGCTGAGGCTAGCTGAGGCCCAGACAGGTTAGGTGACTTGCTCAACCTCACTTCGGTGGCAGAACTGAGACTCAAAGGAGCATGTCAGATCCAAAGGCAGGGAGTTGCCCTGTTGCCTTATTCTTTAGTTGTGTTCCTCCCTTTACAAAGTGTATCCAGATTTACCTGGAGATGACACCAAAACACAACTTCTGACTCAACAGGCCTGCAGCAGGGTTTGAAGATGCACTCTATTTTATTTCGAGACCGGGTCTCAGAGAGCTAGAGCTGACCTTTAGCCTAGGAAGTACTAGAGGATGACCTTGAGGCTCTCATCTCCCTTACTGTACCTCCCCACGGCTGGGATTGCAGATGTGTGCCACCTCACACTGTTTGCCTTTAATGTGGTGCTAGGATTGGACCTAGGGTTTCAGGCATGCTAAGCAAGTCCTCTTTTCAACCGAGAGCTACTTCCCCAGCCCTAAAAATGCATTCCAAGAACCTCTCAGGAGACACCAGTGCTGCAAGACCTCACTCCACACTTTAACTAGGAAGCTTGAGCTCCCTTGTCTGTTGGGTTTGGTGCTAGCTATTCTCCTCCATTTTATTTTAGCTTACATTTTTTTCTTCACTCAAATGATGATTTATCTACCAAACCACTCTTGAGCCTAAGGCTACAGAGAACATCATGGAGGAGGGGAAGAAAGACTGTAAGGGCCAGAAGGTCAGGGAATTGGCTGTGCAATTGTATCTCCTAGTGATTTCAGCAGCTATGTCTATATAGTCTCTCCAACATAACTGTCCAAACATGATCTGAACAAGGAAGACAGCAATAGACACGTCCCACGTCTGTGGGAGAAAGCCCACAGACTCAACCCTGCAGACTCAGCTCAACCACAGGCAACTAAAGGATGCTGGTAGCTAGAGAAACAGCCTTTCTTAGGGAGGAACACACACCAATTGGTTATCCAATACCAAATGATCAGCCCTGAAAACATACATAGAAGTAGCATTGTACAGACTGAGCGGGTTGTACGTATGTATTTAGAAATATGTGTGTATATCCTTATATGCATGTAACAATTAATGAAAAAAGAGGCCATGAATATGAAAGAGAGCCAGGAAGAGTATATGGAGGGCCTGGAGGGACAGAAAGGAAGGTGAAAATGATGTAATTATATTATAATCTCAAAAAATAAAATCTAAAACAAGAAAGAAGTCTGGAGTCATCTGATGAAGGTGATAAATGAGCTGAGGTCTGGGGAGGCCGGGCAGGATGTTCTTGTCTGGTACCTACTGTAGGTTGGTGCCTGGATCTCTTGAGTTTGACTGGGACTCTTGGAGCGCTCAATGACAGGTTCTGCACAGTCCCAGCAGCAAAAAGAGAAGATCTTCGAGGCCAGGGTTTGGTGGGTTGCTGCAGGAGGTAAAGGAATGCAGACTATGGATCTTTGCATCTGAATTTTCATGTATCTGTTAGAAATTTTCTGTGACTCTGTGGTCAGGAAGTCCAGTTGGTTCTTCTGTGTAAGCTGCTGGTAGTGGTGATGGGGTTGTTATTGTTGTTGTTGTTGTTGTGTGTGTGTGTGTGTATGTGTGGGGTATACACACATGTGCTCATGTGTATATGTACAGGCCAGAAGGCAACATCAGGTATCTTTTTTATCTATCTGGCTATCTGTCTGTCTATCTATCTATCTATCTATCTATCTATCTATCTATCTATCTATCTACCACTTATTTTTATTTTTTGACAGAGTTTCTCAGTGGACCCAAAACTTGCCAATTTGGGCAGAATGGCTAGCTAGCCACTCCCATGTATCTTTGTCTTTGCATATCCCCAGTGTTGGGATTGCATGTGTTCCTGCCGTGCTCGACTTTTTATGAGGATGCTGGTGCCCAGACTCAGGTCTTTATGTTGCACGACAAGTACTTTACTGATTGAGCCACCTGTCACCCAGAAGCCCTCTTTTAATGACATTTTTCTTGTTCTATAGAGAATTTCCTTACCCATAGAGAGGAAGTGAAGGCTTTACTCTGCCAGCTTTGTCTGCAGTGGAATCACTGGTGCTGATTTCGTGGCCAGTTCATCAGGCAGGGCTGTTTCCTAGATGAACACAAGACCAAAGCTGAAAAGTGCTAGTCCTTCATCTGTGTCTACACTAGCTAGGACCTCTGCAGCAGAATCCTAACTCCTGCAGAAGGAGACCACTGGTGAGCCACTTACAGATAGCTCTGTGGTCTACCCCATTTCTCGGTACATCTTCTCTGTGAATTTTTGTCTGTTTGTTTGTTTGAGACAGGGTTTTTTTTTTTTCTGTGTAGCACTGGCTGTCCTGGATTCACTCTGTAGGCCACTAGGCTGGCCTTGAACTCACAGAGCTCAAAGGTGTGCCCCACCATACCAGGCTTTTGGTAGATTAAAAAACAACAAAAACAAAAACCAAAAAACAAAACAAACAAGCAAACAAACAAACAACAAAACTCAAGCCTCACACTTAGTGTGTGGAAATCTGGAATGGTGATTCCTATTTTACATAAACAGAGTGTGAAATATGTGCAAGGTAACTCCTAGGTGGTAGGTTTGCAGTAAGTGCTGAGTCAGTGGTCATTTCACTTCTGTGCATTCCCTTCAGAGCTCTTTGCCTCTAAGTTATCCAGTTCCCTGCCACAGGAGTATGGCCAGAAGTGCATGGTCATGTAGGTCTAATCCTTGGTGTGTACATTTGCCATGTGGCTTTGGGTAAAGCCCCACAATGGTAAGGGGTAAATTTGGTGATCCCTCCAAAGATCTTTCTTGTGACAATGGTATAAGAGTGAAGTCTAATTTTAGTCCTAAACTCCTTTTATATGTCATTTATTTTAGACCTCTAGATATGTCACATTCTTGTTCTGTGCCAAAACTTTCTTTTAGGGAGCTGTGACCATAGTATTGATTAAGTGTTTGTCATCACACAAAACTCACAATGTGAGATGCACCCCCTTTACTGGCACTTATTATTATTGTGTTGTTGTTTTTATTATTTTGACTGCTGTATTGGTCTCAGCTACTGACATCTCTTGTATGAGTTAGTTCAATAGTCTCCTAACTGGTCTCCCTGTTTCTTTTACCATTAATGACTAATACAAAAGCTAGGATTAGTTAGTATGCATTATGTAATACTTCTGCTCAGTATCTCTGGTGGTAGAAAGAAAAGAACATAATAAAGAAACATAATGTTGGAAAAAGAAATGGCAATCGTGAAATAGAAAGCATTCTAGTTCTAAAGAGCAGCAGTTGCAGCCTAAGATAGGACTCAGTGAGTAAAGACACTGGCCTCCAAGACTGACAGTCTGAGTTCAATCCCCAGGGAACACATGGAAGAAGAGAACCAACTCCTCCAAGCTGTCCTCTGATCTCTACATGCATGACATGGCACATAGTGTTTGCTCCTGTGTGTGTGTGTGTGTATACCTGAGTATACGTGAGTATATACACACATATATATATACACAGGAGTATACACACACACACAGGAGCGCGCGCGCACACACACACACACACACACACACACACACACACACACACACACAC
>OU015743.1:126651823-126662590 GCA_907169655.1 Acomys percivali
CACACACACACACACACACACACACACACACACACACACACACACACCAAAAACAGTATCTGAAAGAAAAACGTAGATTATGATCAACACCAAACTCAATAATAAAGAGATACAGGGAATCTTGAGGGATGGAAAGGACAATAGAAGTTACACAAATGGAAGTAGAGAATGAAAAGCTTTTTTAAAGAGTGAGAAAACCAGCACTGAGCTGAGAGCTGCTGTACAGCTATTATGTTCAGGGCAGGAGGGAGGGAGGTGGGCCATTTGAAGCATAAATGACAGGCTTCCCTCCCCCAAGTTTGAAGAACACTGACTTAAGTGCTCAGAATACAGCAAACATAAAACTGTAAAGTTACTTCTCAGCACGTGAAAGTATAAAAGTTTAAAAGTAAAGGAAGGGAAAAAAACCCTTCAAATTTCACAATCAATTTAAACAACAACACAAAAGATACAATGGCGTATAAGGGAAAAGCAAGAATGACAGTTGATTTCTCATCAGAAACAGTGTGAACTAGAAGACAATGGAGTAACATCTTGAAATGTGGAAATAAAGGCCCCAGGACATTGCTAGAACCATCTTTCAATACTTATGGTAAAGTACAAGTAAACACGGTAAGAATTTGTGCTCAGAAGGCTAAGACTATAAAACACATTCTAAAAGTTTGCAGGACTTGGGCTGGAAATACATCCCTAAAGAAAGGATGAGCAGGAAACAACAACAAAGATTTTTGTGAAAGGTTTCTCCCGCTCCTTTGTTTCTCTTTCCTAAGAAGTCTTTGGCTGTTTCTTATGTTTCTCAGAAGAAAACCCAAAGTTCCTCCCTGGCATCACATTTCCCTCCCTCTCCATACTCAGCAGCCTTGAAAAGCTCTCTGCCTTCAAGTTGTGGTACTTTCTTAACAAATTCTAGGCAGGGCATACTGGCTACTTTGTTGATTAAAAACCTGCCAACCTTGTCTTTCCTCTCAAGTTTTTGTTGGAACGTTACTGTTTCCAGTGACACTTCCTTTTCCACCAGAGTGAAGACTTGTATCTTTTATATCTCATGCTTCTCCCACTTCTCTGCCGTTTTCTGACTCATATTCACTTACTGTGTTTTTACAATCTGCCTTCCTTCAAGGTCACATCACAGGAATGATGTATTTGGTCCACTGCTTGTTTTTTTCTTTCACTGCTTGTTTCTTAATATTGGTATATGGTATGATATGGACAGTCAGTAAATGATTGTCTAGTAAGTGAACCAGCATCCAGTTCCTCTTTGTCCCGGGGTTGTAAACTCTAGAGTAGTTTTTGTTCTAGCACCACCATAACCTAGGGGACAACCTTGTTATGTGCCAGCCTGAATCCTGGTTGACTTGTGACTCCATCTTGGTTGTGCTCTGTTTAATGGTGGGAGCTATTTTCCCTCCCTAACTGCTTCAGATTAAATGTATCGTGTGTCCGTGCTCCCCATCTTGCATGATGGTCCTCTTATTCATGTAGACTCACTTAGATTGTCAGCCTCCTACAATTCCTCACCAGTCTATGGGCTTTGATTTCCCAGTATCTTCTCAATCTGTCACCATCTATAGCCATTTCCCTTCACCAAAGCCACAGCCACCATCGCTCTTTCCCTGGACCGTTGCTTGGCCTTTCTCATAATGACACAGCTAAAGTGCAACTCTGATAGCTATATCAGTCTTGTGCTAAGCTCTTCAGAGCCATCAATCCTGCAAATGTTTTATTTCCTTTGATGATGGGATCCGTTGAAAGCTGTACCTATGCTTTACTAAAAATAGCTTGGGCCAAGCTCAGAGTGTTTCTATCTAAATATTCTTAATCCTTGGCTGGAATCTTATAGCTTCCATACAATCTAATCTTCTGCAAGCCCTAATAACCTTAAAGGCTTCCTACCTCCTGCCTCTAAGTGCTAACCTAGGCCTAGAATGTTTTCAACCCCAGAAACATACTTCTGAATAAATTTACCCTTTCCAGTTCTTTCTGAACTCTGGCTGGCTGGTTCAACTCATTTGTTTTGGCGCAAAGCTCCTCTCCATGCTGACTGACTCAACCTAACTTCTTTCAGCTTCTCACCGAATTGTTCTGCTTGGAAAAACTACTTCTGAACTCCAGACTGAATTGCACTGAAATACTCTCACTGAACACAACTGAACTGTACAGTACTGACTACATGAACTCTCTTGCATTCCTGTACTGTACTCTACCTCTCTCTACTCTCCTTGTGCTGTTCTTAAATAGTTTCTCTTTCCTGTCTGGTCTCGTGAGAGTTAAGGTGTGACTATATTCTAGCCAGAGGGATTAAAGGTATATACTAAAGTCATGTCTGTATTCCAGCTGGATCACATAGATCTAGGTCTTCGGATGTGATCCCTTGCCAAAGTAGGCATGTTTTTGGATTAAAATTCCTCTACTGATCCAATTCCTTCTGTGGCTCTACTGTTAGTCTCTTCAGACTGAGTGCTTCTGTTTTTTTGCTCACCACACTGTAGCCAATAGAGACCCTGGGTGACCAGTTCTCTGACTCATACTTCTGCTTTAGGATCCTATCACTGTTCCCTGAAACATGCCTTTACTCATCAAATTTTAGCCCTCAGCCTGGGAGTTACAGGAAGCTTCCTCTTACAAGTAGGATGATCATAGCACTTCCCAGCCCACCTGCTATGTATCTCATGTCACCGTCTGTTACTGTACAGTGAATGCTTAATTCATGCTCATTGCTACATCACTACATGTTGAAAACACTGCATTGCGACTGTTTAGTTGTCAACTATGTAGGCAGTAACCCAAGAGTGTTTTTCTATTTGGTACATATTTTTGAGAACCTGCTATGTTCCAGGTACTTTTTGGTGCTGGATATTCAGCAATGAACAACAACAACAACAACAACAAAAAGATGGACAGATGTCCTACTCCCCCGAAGCCGATGGTAACAGGCTCCTTACCTCACATCTTTATTTCCCCTGTCCTTATCCATCCCCTATCCATGCTGGTACTCTGAAAATATTTGAACAAACATGGACCTTCTCTCCCTTCTCTCATCTGATCTTTAAGTTTTTACACATAGTGATTCCTCACGGTGAGATACACCCAGCAGGATAGACACACGTGTGTCTCTATTGACTTTGGACCAGAGACATGGTAATGAGCTTAACCTCACTTCCAACAATCTTTTTTGGTTCTGCTGCCTGATGAGGTTTTGTTTTTTATTTGTTTTGTTCTTCAAATTCTGAGCCCTGGTACAGTTCACTGAGCTCTTTTCTACTGGTTTATTTTCCAGGATTCATAGCAATAGAAATGTGTTTAATATATGCTTAGGTCTTGTGTTTAGGAAATCCATCTTTCAGCAAACAGCCTTGCCATTAACCTGTCTGATCTTCTGCTAATTGTTTTACTTTCAATTTTCTTCACTTAGCCAACCACTTGCCTCATCCATATTGCTTTGTTTAAGGTTGCCTTGTACACATGACCTGCACAAGACACGTTTTCCCAGGAAAGCGTGGACACATAGGTCTGACAAGCCTCCAGCACAAGTCAGCCGGAAGGGCCCCTGGGTGAACATCTGTCAGCTTGGTGGCCTGATTACTTAAAGGAAATTGTTGACACTTTGGCTTGAGCTCTCTGAAACCTTGATAAGCACACACCCTGCCTTTTTAAATCATGAAACAAAGTCACTTCACTTAGCCTTGTTCCCTAGAGTGACTTCCAGGTCACAAATCATGTGGTCTCTTCCAGATACTACTTGGTTAAGTTATTTAGGATATATACAAGTACAAAATTCTTTTAAACTGATTTTAGTGTAATCTTTCCTGTTTGTCACAGTCCCTCTGTATTAGACTTGCCACCCCTTCTGAGAACACAGCTCCTTCATACAACTCATACTCTATATATTCATAATTTTACTTAATAAATGTCCAAAATTCACCAGATGATGTGGATTTATCAAGGATGTTATAAGAACTTTTTTGTTTTGTTTTGTTTTGTTTTTTTGAGACAAGCTCTCTCTATGTAGTCCTGGCTGGCTTGTAACTTGCTATGTAGACTAGGCTTGACCTTGAACTCATAGCGATCTTCCTGGATTGGTCTCCTGAATGCTGGGACTAAAGCCACATACCAATACTCCTGGCCTATTATGAAACTTTGGATATTAAGAACAAGGGATTTCAAGAGGGACAATAAACACAAGAGGAAAAAAAATTCCTCAAAGTACACATCCCTCTACTTTGGGCTTCCTTGCCTGGTATGCTCTGATGAAGAAAACAAAGGAAGAAGAAAGAACAAAAGAAAGTGAAAGATCATACTCCCACTTAAACCTTCTGAAACCTACTTTCTTTGCATCTTTCCCCACCTAACTTTTACTTCACACCCACATATGCTTTTTTTTATAGCTCCCCATGGCTGCCTACTTGCTTTAGGTATGCCCCCCCCCCCCTTTTTTTTATAGACCAGAGTGCAGATATCTAGACTTGTCTCAAATTTCAGAGCAGTAGAAAGAGACTGCATCTAATTGAGGCTTCTGTTAGCCACTCACTGCCCTGGAATCTCATGTCTGTGCTGTGTGTGTTTGTGTAATACTTGACCATCAATGATGAGGGGAAAGTATTTAAAAACAGGGTGTGAAAGACAACGATATCTAAATAGCTAATTTTTTGTATAACTAAAAAATAAAACAGATTTGAGAAACACCTTTGAGGACAAAGCCTCTCTTGAGATGAAAATGAGTCAATATCCCAGGCATTTTCAAGGAATATTCTGGGCTAACCAAAAGGTTTCCTATAAAAGGCCCTGGGCTAAAATAAGGTGTGGTGAATAGGAATGGCCCCATAGACTCATAGACTTGATTGCTTGGTCACCAGGGAGAGGTACTATTACAAGGTGTTGTCTTGTTGGAGCAGTGTGTCACTGGAGCTGGACTCTGAGGCTTCAAATGCTCAAGCCAGGCCCAGTGTCTCTCTTTTCCTGTCACCTGTGGATCCAGATGTAGAGCTCTCAGCTACCTCTTCAGCAGCTCATCCTGCCTGTGTGCCACCATGTCATGCTTTCCATCACGAGGATAATAGACTACACTTCTGAAACATAAACCAGCTCCAACTAAATACTTTCCTTTATAAACACTGCTGTGCTCATGGTGTCTCTTCACAGCCATAGAACACCAACTAAGACAGGATGCAGGAAAAATAATCAGAATGAGAAGCATCATCATAGCCATCTGCTTGTTTCCCAAGAACCCTAAAATGCTATCTAGAAATGATGCTACGACCTTCTTGATATAATCGATGACTCCTGAAGTTAAAAAGCCCTGTTCTTTTAGAATCTGGAATTTGTTGGTAAAGGGACTTAATAGCAGCAAAAGTCTACTGGAAGAGCCAGTGCTCAGTGTCAGGATGTGCTGGCTTTCCACTTCTACCTAGCAGTGCTCCTTTGAGATGCAATGTGTTCCTACCCTGCTGCAAACTAATAGTCTTGTGTTATATGGAGGAGTAGTAGAAATGCTTACTTGTGGACAAGGTTTGCTCTTACATTGGGTGCCAGTATTTCCAATGTCATCAGTGATTAATCGTTCTGTGCAATAAACACGTAGGTGATGTAAGTGGCTGACTCCCTGGTACCCCTGGTGGGCTGTGTCTTCTTACACAGTTGGAAAGACTTGAGCCCTTGACCATCCAGCTCATTTTCTCTCACTGTAACTGACATAGTCATGCAGCAGACACCTTGACTTATAACTGGGCAACCTAAACGCTTGGCAGGTATGGGTTGTATTACGGAATTCCTTTGTATTTTATTTCGGCTCACTGGCGTGCCTATACCATTGCCAGCATTTCATGTTGTATCTCCACAGGTGTAGTCAACCTAGATCTCAGCTAAAGGAGTAGGCAGCCTGGGCTTTCAAAGTAGATGGCTGTGTCTAGATGTCTAGACAAACACAGGTGATTCTGCAAAGCCCTCCTCCTTTAAAGTAGAGAGTCTCCTTAGATAGCCCTGGCTGGCCTAGATTATTTCTTCTTTTCTTTTTCTCTTTCTCTCCTCCTCCTCCTCTTTTCTTCTTCTTCTTCTTCTTCTTCTTCTTCTTCTTCTTCTTCTTCTTCTTCTTCTTCTTCTTCTTCTTCTTCTTCTTCTTCTTCCTCTTCTTCTTTTCAGCTTCTCCCCCTCCTTCTTCTTTTCTCCTTCTTTTTGGATTTTTTGAGACAAGTTTTTTTTTTCTGTGTAGCTTTGGCTGTCCTGGAACTCTCTGTAGACCATGTTGGCCTCCAGCCAAGAGATTCACATGCTTCTGCCTTGAGTGCTGGGATTAGAGGTGTGCGCTGTGTTGCTGCCACCACCACCTGGCTTGCCTTAGCTACTTGATTGCTGCCTATATAGTTTTTCCTGATTCTTCATAAGATATTTAAGTCATGGTTTGTTTCCTGCCTTTCAGTATGTGCTTGTTTAGAGCCAAATGCTTCTTAAGCACCTCTGGTCCAACATGGCACAGAAAGAGATTGAAAACAAGCTGAGGAGAAACAATGCTGCCCGATTCTCAGGCTGGAAATCTGATCTTTGTGAATGGGAAGATCTAAGGATACCTGGTGACAGGAGTGAAGATTTGGACAATCTTGGAGGATCTCTCCTGTGGGGAAGGTCAGCCAGAGAAGAGAAGATGGTATCCACAAATTCTAGATACAGACCTGTAAACATGCTGACAGATGATCACCTGTTATCTATTAATGAAACTGCCACTGGCCAATCTGAGGGAAGAGTTGCACACTGGTGTCACCTCATAGTAGAGGGTCCCAGATGCTCAAGCACCCTTCATCTCTGGAATCACAGTAGTCCATAACCTAAGTGCCTCCCAAGACCTTATTCACCGGCCCTTAAGCTCTGCTCTGTGTGTGGTGCAAACACAGCCCTCCACTTAACTGGAAACAGGCTTCATTTCTGTGTTATATGTTGATCAGGAAACTCTCCTCCAAAGTAGCTTATGCACATACAAGAAAACACAGATGCTTAAACTCTCTCTCTCTCTCCTGAACAGTGGCTTACTTCACACTGTATTGGCTTGCTATACACTGTATTGTGTACCTTGTCTTTTTAGTTAAAAATAGACCTTGGAGATTACAGCCAATGGTTGTGCAACAAGAGCTTAGAATGGGGGTTACCCTAGATGCAGGCGGTGTCACTCTCCTTATCTTTACCTGGAAATCCTGAGGACAGGGAATTGTGAACTGTCCACTCCTCTTCAGAATGTCCAAGTCTTTTTAAGGAGACCAGCAATGCACTTACAAGATCATTATCTGGAAAGTAATTCTTTTTTCTAAGGATAGGCCAGGCTGGTCTTGAACTCTCTCTATAGCCAAGAATGGCCTCAAATTTCTGATCCTCCTCCTTCAACCACCCAAGTGCTGGGATTAAAAAGTGGGTGCCACCATTCCTGGTTATGTAGTACTGGGTGGGAATAGAACCCAGAGCTTCATGCAGGCCAAGCAAGCATTCTACCAAAGGATCTACATCCCCAACTCCTTGGGGTGTAATTCTTTAAGATCACTAAATAGAACAGTGCAGAATGTACAGCTCCATATATAGCCTCAGCCTTTTGATCTATAGAATGGGAAATACCATCTCCAGCAAAGGGGCTCGTGAGGACTAAGGGTGATGGAAAAGTGGCCAGCACAGCTTTCTGGCGCACTGTGAAGCCTCCCTATATAAAGTGTTGGTGTCTAGGGAATGGAGGGCGGTGAAGGCTTTCATGCAGTACTATGGCCCTCCTCTAGATGGGGCCAGGAGTCAAAGAAGAGGCTATTGGCTTTTCCCCAGGGAACTGTGAGCTTAAGGCTTCTGGGGACCCCAGAGCATGATGGCCAGATGAAGCAGATCATTGGGGGATGAAGCAGGCAGGATTCTAGAGCTGGGGGAGTCACTTATGGTCATTCAGCATGGATGGGGATGTAGCATTCATAGAGACAGAGGGTGGAGGCCAAGGGAAGGTGGCATCTGCTGCTGGTAGCAAATGAAAAGACATCCTCAAATGTGGTGATACCACCATCCCTGCAGTCAGAGATGTCACCCTTCCCACTCTTGGGTCTTACCTTTGAGCCTCCACTCACTTGCTGCTGGCAGAGAGGGCAGGAGGCTGTGATGTCACAGAGCTCGGAACTGAGGACTGTTGGTGACAGGGGTTCTGGACTGGACCATAAGGCGGGAGGAGATAGGCTATTGTGATCTGCTGACCTTCCCTATAGTGGTCCTCCCCTCTGTCCATGGGGATGCCAAGCTGTCCACTACTGCTGTCCATCAGGGCACCAGAATACAAATTCTTCTGTCTCTGTGGACTACTTTGAGGGTGTCAGGCCAGAAGGGGGCACTACAGGATTAGATCTAGAAGCCCTGGGACAGAGTCTGTCTCCTAATGTCTCTGGCTATGGGCTTCATACCTCAGTTTCTTCTGTAAAATAAGAACAATGTGTCTATCAAATGACATCAGAGTGATAAACATGGGGCAGGTGCCTAGATGCTGTAGCAACAATTCCACGGAAGGGGAGTGGGGATAACATGTAAATGTAAGTAACATTTCTTCCCAACCTATCTTCCAGAAAAAGAGGAATTGATTTCTAATGGATTCCTGGAAAATTTCCCACGCTATGGGATGGGCTTTCAGTTCCCTCAGTTGGGACATCTTGGTGCTATTTAGGGAAGTCACATCAGGTTAAAGCTCTCTATTGGTGTTGTCTTTGTATGCCTATAGATGTCGTGGTACAACAGGAGAAGAAAACATAACCCAGTGTTGGGAGTATGTGCTAGAGGGCAGTGGGGACTGAACAGATTTAAAGGTGGTAGTGGCAACAACAGTGGCAGCACCAAAGAGTCTCAAGTTTAGCTGCAAATCAGATTCACTTTCACCACTGTTGAAACTCAGACTGTTTGGGTTCCTTCCCAGATAAGTCAGAATCTTTGGGATTCTAGAAAAAGGGCATTAGTATGGTGTCAAAGCTTTCCTGGTGATCTCTGTGTAATCAAGAGGTTCTAAATTGGGCCTGAGGAGATAATTGCTCACTCTGCAAGCATGAGGACCTCGGTTCAATTCCTAGGACCTGTGTAAAAATGCTGGTATATGTATAATATACATTAATATATAAACAATATGCTTAGTCTGTTTTTTTTCCTTATGTGTACATAGGTAGGTTTCAGGGCTGACCACTTTGTATTGGATAAACAATTAGTGGCTCATGTTTAGGGGCTAATTCTCCCTCAACAATCATTAATTACCTGAAAAATGAAAACCCTTAGTATTGGAATTTATTAACTCCAAATCAATCACTTTATTTTAAAAAGAATTCTGGCTGTGGGAGTGTGCATTTTAATTCTAGTATTGGAGGTGGAGAAAGGGGCTGCTGGCTGGTTATTCTAGCCAAATTGGTGAGCTCCAGGCCAATAGAAACCTTGTCTCAACTGTTGATGATAACCTGAATATAATGGCCCATGCCATTAATCCCAGGACTCTAAGAGGCAGGCAAATCTTCAAGGCCTGGCCAACATAGTGAGACTCTGTCTCAAAAAGGTAGACAAACAAACAGCAACAACAAAAAAAAACTAGGTCGACATTACTCCTGAGGATGACACCTGGTGTCCTCTGAATTCTACATGCATATGTACACACACTAAAAGAAAAAAAGATGTTGAATTGTGTTGTGGAAATCACATGATGTACCCACATGATGGGTCTTAACTCCAGGCTACATCTTAAACCTTCAGAGAAGCTTTAGAAAATGCCAGTTCTAGTACCCAGCTCAGTAAGCAGTAAGATCACTCTTTGTGGTATGTGTGTGTGTGTGTGTGTGTGTGTGTATGTGTAGTGGAATCCAGGTTCTAGTAGGTCTAATTAACTATTCTTCAGACAGCATTGAAACCCAACGACTTACAGAAAAGTTAAAATATTTTTTGTCAATTTTATATATATATGAAATAGATTTTGATCACACACATCCCTCATTTTCTTACTCATGAGAAGCCCCGTTCCCCTTCAAAGTTCCCAATTCTACTTTCATGTCTTTTCTTTCCTTAAAAAAAAAAACTTCTTAAAAAAAACCTGACTGAGTTTAAGTAATGCTGTTTGCATGAGCAACAAGTTGAGGGGTTATTTATTAACAAGTGGCTACACCACTGAGGAAAATAACTCCTCCATCCTTGGTAGCCATTAACTGCCAATGGTTTTTCAGGCAGGAGTGAGGCCTCAGGAGATTCTCCCTCATCTGTGACAGAATGCTGAAGGCCTTGTGTAGGTAACTACAGCTCCTGTGAGTTTGAGTGTGTTATGCCCAGCATTTTACAGTTCTATGTCCACTCCCTACGAGTTCCTAACATTCTTTCCGCCTCCTTCTCCCATGATGTTCCCCTAGCCTTGGAATGGGTGATACACATGCTTTATATAGTAGGGCTGAGCACTCAGCATTCACATATTCTGAGCATTTTGGCAAGTCTCTGTATTAATTATTATACAACAAGAAATTTCTCTGGCTAAGGTTGAGAGCAACAATAGTAGATATAAATATAAACATTTAGAAGGCAGTTTGACAACACATCTGCTTAGCAAAACAACAGCACAAGGTTCTTCCTTAGGCCTCATGCCCTCCCCAGGCGTGGACTTCTGCTTTTGTTTAGTATGGGGGTATGAATTCCCTTAAATTTAATCATGAAGAAGTTGGTTCTCATAGTGGTTTCCAGAGGAAATTTCTTATCTCCATAGTTTCAGTTAAGCTACTCTCTCTCTCTCTCTCTCTCTCTCTCTCTCTCTCTCTC
>OU015743.1:126666636-126677859 GCA_907169655.1 Acomys percivali
CTACCTCTCTGCTATCTATCTACTCTTTAACTTATGATTGATTTATCTCTTTATATATTTGTCATCCATCCATCCATCCATCCATCCATCCATCCATCCATCTATCCATCAACAGATTTGTCCTATTTTTTATGAGCTGGTGAATGCTGGTGATATAATCCAAAGGTCTAGGCACAGAGGAAATGATAGCCTAGGTTGGAGGGTGAGTTTGAAAGCCTGAGATCCAGGAGGGAAAAGGGCAGTGACTGGTGTCCTTGCTGAAGCAGTCAGGCACACGGTGGTTGAACCCTCCCTTTCTTGACTTTTTTGTTTTATTTAGGACACCAACAGACTGGATGATGCCTGCCCACATTTACTCAACTGCTACCCTCCTTTAGACATAATTGGAAATAATGTTCAACTAAGTAGCTGGACATCTATCTCATGGTTTAATCAAGTTGACACATAACATTAACTCTCACCCCATGATAGCAAAGGCCTTTCTCATAACTGCTATGGGATGAATGGTTCTATTTTCCTCCCAAGAAGCCATGAATCACTGTGGTATAAATTCATCCCATCCATCCTTTATGAGGGGGAATTTTCTTTATTCATTGAAAGGTTTTGGGACTGTTGAATCCTTTCAAAGCCCCCAGGTGACTGTCACAAATAAAAACCTTTTGATGTTCTTACATAATCAATACCCAAGAACCCTTTGGAAATGGGAAAATAAAACACCTCTGTAATCTCACATTCTAAGAATAGGCTTGACTTTTGGATTTTTGCTCAATAAAATGTGTGTTCACCGAAGGCAGATAAGAACATTTCCAGGATCAATTTGAGACTTGTGGGAAGTGGAGAGAAGAGTTTCACTGTGTGTGGAAGGGTATTGTGACTGTCACATGAGCTGCCTTTTGAGTGTGGTGGGGATGGGGAGGGAGGGGGGGTGATACTGTCACAGTCATTTAAGCCACACCTTACTCTGATCTTGTACCAAATGTAAAGGCTGCAGTAGGCAGACATGATTCACATCCCCAAATATACTGTGGTCATGGAGGCCATCTATAAGGATCTATGGTTCTGAGTAATAGCTGAATCATCTCTTTAATGAAGTCTTGTAGTGGTGGCGGTTGTCATGGTGCCTGGTCAGATAGAAGCATTCTGTGCCCTCTGGGGTAGCTTTGAAAGGACCCAAGTTTCACAGAGGTGATTCTGGTCCCTATCAAAGGAGTTGCTGCTGCTGGGTGGCCAGTCACCTTTCAGGAACACCTGGTGAGTGGCACCTGCTAGCCCTGGCTTTACTGCTCCTCTCTCCATCTTTGGAATTGTGGCTGGGAGTAGAGAACCAGCAATGCAGCAGGGTATATGGTCCAAAGTTCACATGTAATTTTCCAGTTTCTTCTCAGGGCATTTTCTCATTTTCCCTAAGTCATACTTGATCCATGGACCCAAATCCCATCCTTATCTGGATTCAGACTTCTGCCTTTTGTGACCAAGAAAATCACTTCCCCTGGTTATTCCTAAATTGACTGCTTCACTTTCCACCTTGTCTATTGCAATTAAAAGAGCCACTGCAAATGAGATGTCTTTCCCCATGTCACTGGGTTCCTCTCGCGCAGCTACCTGCCTCTCTGATGCTAACAGGCAAGATCAATATTTTCATAAAACAACAAAGTGTGACAATCCTTTTGTTTGGCTGCCTATAGGTGAGCTTAAGTGCTTCTAAAGCAGTGGTTCTCAACCTCCTAATGCTGTGACCCTTTAATAAAGTACCCCAGCCATAAAATGATTTTCATCGCTACTTCATAATTGTAAACTTGCTACTGCTTTTAACTGTGGTATAAATATCTGATATATGACCTGCCCCCCAAAGGGGTTGTGATCCACAGGTTGAGAACTGCTTCTCTAGACCAAGGCAACTACACACTGTGGGATCTCAGAACCCCTCCCTTGTTCAAATGCAGGCAAGATCGGTTGTCAGGGGTGAGCATAATGGTAACAATTTTGACTATCATGAATGCTTTGCTTTGGAGAGATCTACTTGGGATGGAATCCTAGCTCAGCCATGTTACCTGTGTAGCCATAAACAAGTCACTTTTCTGAGCTCCAGTGTCCATGTCTGTAAATGGGATCCAAATGCTAATGATTTTTACAGACTCAACATTTAGGCATACACCATCCCTAGTGTTGTTTTGATGTTATGGCTTTTTCACTTCGTGTAAAATGCAGGGAAGCCATGATGTCTGTGGTTAGAAGAGCATTCTGTGGGGCCTGGAATTCAGTGTCACTATGATTTGTTTTTACTCAAGGGAAGAAATAAATACTTTATTTGAAAAGGAAAAAATTCTGAATTGTAAATCGAGTATAATATATACAGTGGGTGTTCTCTTTGCTCATAGAATTGTAAGGTTTTCCTAAGATATTTAAAAGGCCTCAGTTAGACTGTGTAAAGGTTTCTGATCCATGTGTGATTTACCTATAAACTATATAATTTCATGATGGTAAGTTAAAGTATAATTTCATTCCCAGATTCAATAGTTGTCATTTTAAATGGATAAAGAGCGAGCCACAGACCTAGGTTTGCCCTGCATGATTCTGCCTTGTTTTGACATACACTACATGGAAGATACTTGCACTCTTACACCGGGAAGCCCTGCAGTATTGTTCCAGCACACAAGGGGCAGTCCGTATCTTTCATTACAGAATACAGTGGCTTTAAAGCCTTTTTGAAGGCTACAATTAGACTCCAAGCGAGCAAAGGTTTCTTCCCGCTTCATAAATCACCTGCATGGACTACATAATTTAGTGGTGATAGATTAGGTGAATTGTTTGAAGACTCAACCACTCCCTCCCAAAATGTTTTGAACCTTAAAGCTTCCTCGACTGAGTTAAAGACAGGAGTTAATCAGCCAGCCATATCTGTATCTGTGCTCTCTGACCATGACAAAGGCCCATGGGCCATGGTAAGATGCTGTAGAAGCCTACATTTGCCTCCAGATGGAGGGGACTGTTAGCTGGACATATAAATAGGTATTTTTCTGCTGTCATCTGATGGATGCTCAACACCTTCAAACTCTTAACTCTCTGACTTCTAGAAGGAGCCCAAAGGGGCTTTACAAGACCATGCAGGTGAATCTCTTCCTTGTCCCTTCTGTACATCTAAGGACACTGAGGCCACAAGAAGGAAAGATTTGCTTAATGTCTCCCAGCTCATGCAGCAGACATTTCTTTTCATGCCTTTTCCCAGATCCTACCTCCATTTCTCCCATAGAAAACGAACCTCTAGTTTGTAGTTGGATATACAGCTGTCTGGAACAAAGATTTGAATTCCAATATTTTATTTTCTCAGCAGAAGTGGCCATGAGACTGAACTCTAGCTGACTACAAGAAAGCACAGCATCCAGGGTAGCTTCTGGAAATAATCTTGGTCTTCTTCCTGCCTCCTGGCTAGGATGTGGGAGGTGATTTAATGCCTTAGTAATGACAAGCAACTGGTACCTTTAAAAGTTCAGTGTCTTATGGGCATGCTTCCTTCCTGCTACATCTATGTTTGAGGTGGTTAACGGAATCTGACCCCATGTGTAGCAAGTTGGCACTCTGCTGGGTGATGCAAAACCGCTGTGTATAGGTCAGTGAAGGTGGTGTCTTATGCCTCATCTGTCCTTTGTTTCTCTGTAGGATAGCCTATGATGATGCAAGAGGCCACAGTGAAAAGTGGAAACATACAAGTGACTTTTCTTGTCTCCTCTGTATCATGTTAGCTCATATCCTATTGGCCAAAGTCATGTGGCCGGGTTTCATGACAGACTTGGATAGGAGATACTTCCCTGTTACATGGCAAAATGTGGGATAAAGGGTGGGATGGAAATGGAGGTACAAATGGATCCAGTCTATTACAGGTGGATGACTGAATGGAGGGATAGCCAGTAAGAAATCAGAAAGATAAAATTCTGATCCCTGTGTCCAATAGAAGGGGTAAGGAGGTAGTTTCTGGTCTCTGGTGTGTCTGCGGCTCCGTATCTGGACTCATCTTGAATTAGGGGTTGTCTTTGGCACCGAACAGAGAGCTTAGAGTTGTGCTGTAGCCCCAGGCTATGGGCTATGTGAGTGATGACCTCCTCTTTCCTCAAGAGCCTTCACTTCTGAGTTACAGTGAAAACTTTCATAAACCTTACCCTCTTGTTGGGAAGAATGCATTTTAGAGATAAGAGACCTTTAGAAGGTTTGTGTTTGTGACACACAGTCACGCTGTGCCCTGAGAACTGAACTAGGATGCCAAAGACATGTATGGCAGCTGTGTCTCTGCTATGTAATGTTAACAACTGACTGCAGCATCAGAGATTTAGGATTCTCCTAGGCACTTCAGAAATCCAGTAGAATGTGATAGCGAGAAAGAATAATAAATAATGAGTTAAAGTTTTTAGACTTTATGGATTTTTAAATTTCTCCCTTTCTGTCTCTGTAGTGTTAAGGACCGAACCTAGGGCCCCACTCATGTATTGATCTCCAGGGGCAACCTTGATAATATATATTTTTAAAAAGGTAAAGTTTTTTTTTTTCTGGTGATGATACATGTAAGAACTGAGTGTTTGATATATATTGAAGATCCTGTAGTGTTAGTTGTTTCAAGTGCCTTAAAATCCATGCTCTACTATCCATAGAAGTCACATTATAGCAGCACTGTAAAAATTCCAAGCTGTGGAATGACACCTAGTATGGAAGTGAAAGGAAAACATTCTTCATGTGAAAATTGAGTGTTATAAACTGCATTGTTGTGTAATTGATGCAAGAGTGAGTGCTGAGGGCAACCCAGATCTCTTCCAAGATGTGCAAACAGCCTCCCTTTGTTTTGGTGATGTTAAGACTCACAGCCTGGTGGGTCTCTTTCTTTCTGTGGCAGAAATAGGAGTAATTCTGGCAAATTTCCAGAGTCTTAAACACCAAATATAGGCTTTGTTAAATTTCTTCGCTTAAATGCAAGTAAACTTAAATCTAGTTCCTTGCCATTTGCAGGGCCATGGGGAGGGGCACCAAAACAGGCCCATTTCCAAGGGCTAAACTCTGGAGTCATGAGGTGGGTGGTTCTGATTCTGTTTTAGATTGTTGTCAAATAGCAGTATGTCAGAGCATGGATAGTTTAACATTTTATTCAACTCCCCCTAACATGAAGCTTTTGGGGAGTGTTGAAGCAAAGAAGAGGCGAGAGGGGTCTCAGAGGGCCGCCAGGGCCATTAATTCCTCATGCCCTGCACACTGAGTGTGATGACCTCCTTCCACCTGACACAGTTCGTGTTTCTGTAAATGGAAGTATGCCAGTTTCCAGATGAACTAGCTCAGACAATCTTTCTATATCCACTTTCAGAAGAGAGAAAAAAGATGTTGGATAGAATTGTCCAGGGGCTGTGGCTGTTTCATTTCATCACCTGGCCTAACTAGTGTAAATTTGCTAGCCAGATTCCGTGTGTGGGTCACTTTTCTCCCAGTTCCCACATGGCTTATGCTGAGATTTGTCAATACAACACCACCTTTGTCTGTGCGCGCACTATGACTGCATGTCAGTATGATTGACGGTGGTAAGGGAGGCATGGCGAATCTCCTCTTGACACTGGAACACTGTAAAATGGAAGGGCTCCCTGGGAGCAGGTCAAATTCCCATCCTTAGGATGGATCTTGGAAGAGTTGGTTTAGAGATCGCTGTCCTCTCAGCTTTAATGATGGGGCATGGCAGTGCTAAGAGTGGAGGAGACATTCTGGAGCTGAGAATCTTCTTTTTTTTTTTTTTGAGACAGGGTCTCTCTGTGTAGCCTTGACTGTCCTGGACTCACTTTGTAGACCAGGCTGGCCTCGAACTCACAACGATCTGCCTGCCTCTGCCTCCTGAGTGCTGGGATTAAAGGCGTGCGCCATCACCGCCCGGCCTGAGAATCTTCTTGATCCCTCTTCTTAGATTCTTGTTGCACCAGTCCCTGCCTTCAGGATGATTTCTTTCTAGTTATACCCATTTACTTGTGAATTTCATGATTTTTTTTTAAAACAGCTGAATAATAATCCATTGTGTAAATGTAAAACATTTTCATTTATTTGTTGATGGACAACTAGATAGTTTCTAATTTCTGGCTAATATTAATAGAGCAGCAAAGAACATGGTGGAGCAAATATCTCTGTAGTAGAATGTAGAGTCCTTTGGATATATGCCCAAGATATATTTGGATATATGCTAGCTAGCTGTATGTCAACTTGAAACAAGCTAGAGTCACTGGAGAGGAGGGAACATCAATTGAGAAAATATCTTCATAAGGTTGGGAGTAAAATTTGTGGACAAATGGATTGAGCTAGAAATGATCATAATGAGTGAGTTAACCCAGAAGCAGAAAGACTCAAAGGGTATATACTCATAACTGGATACTAGCCCAAGAGGCATGTCTCATGAAAGTCTTCACTTACCAGGAAAGTGGGATAGAGGGGAGGATATCCTATTGGGACTCTAGGTGAGAAAAGTATGGGAGAATGGGGAAATAGAAGCATCCAGAGGGTCCTAGAAACCTACAAGAAGAACACTATGATGGGCGGATCTGGGCCCAGGGGTTCTGCTCAAACTGTGGCACCAACCAAGGACAATACATACAGTAAACATTGAACTCCTACCCAGATCTAGCCAATGGAAAGGACGTTCTCCACAGTTAAGTGGAGAGTGGGGAATTGACTTTCACAGGAACTCTGGTGTCCCATATTTGACCATGTCCCCTTGATGGGGAAGCCCCGCGGCACTCAGAGGAAGAATAGCAGACTACAAAGAAGAGACTTGATACCCTAGGATCATTTGCAGGGTGAGGAGGTCCCCCTCAGTCACAGTCATAGGGAAGGGGAATAGAGTGAAAGCAGGAGGGAGGGAGGAATGAGAGGATACAGAGGATGGGATAACAATTGAGATGTAATATGAATGAATTAATAAAAAGTTATAATGCAAAAAAAAGAAAAGATTGGGAATATTTTCATAGTTAATGATTGATGTGGGAGGGCCCAACCCATTGTGGCTGGGGCTACTCCTGGGCAGGAGGTCCTGGGTTCTATAAAAAAAGCAGGTTGACCAAGTGATGAGGAGTGAGCCAATAAGCAACACTTTTTCATTGCTTCAGCATCCACCCCTGCTCCCAGGTTTCTGTCTTGTTCGGATTCCTACCTTGACATCCTTCAATGATGAACAGTGATGTGAAAGTGTAAGATGAATAAACCCCTTTCTCCTTAGTTTGTCTTTGTTCCTAGTGTTTCATCACAACAATAGTAACCCTCCTTTAATCCTAGCACTTGGGGAGGCAGAGGCAGGCGGATCTCTGTGAGTTCAAGGCCAGCCTGGTTTACAAAGTGAGTACAGGACAGCAAAGGCTACACAGAGAAACCTTGCCTTGAAACAAATAAACAGAAATGGTAACCCTAATTAAGAGTGGTATAACTGGGGCCAGAGAGATGGCTCAGTGGTTAAGAGCACTGCCTGCTCTTCCAAAGGACCCTGGTTCAATTCCCAGCACCCACATGGCAGCTCACAACTATTTGTAACTCTAAGACCTGACACCCCTACACCAACACATGCACATAAATTAAAATTAAATAAAATATTAAAAAAAAGAGTGGTATAACTGAATTTTGAGGTAGTTCTGTTCTCAGCTTCTTGTGGGACTATGACACTGATTTCCATAGTGGCTATACACATATGTATTCCCTTGCAATGGTTGGGTGTTCTCTTAGCTCCTCTTCCTTACCAGCATGAGATGACATTTGTTTTTATTGATCTTGACCATTTTGACTGGTATAAATTTCAAAGTAGTTTTGAGTTCTCTGATGTCTAAAGCTGTTGAACATTTCTTTAAGTATTTTCAGCTGTTTGTTTTTCATCTTTTGAGAACTCATTTTTAATTATCTGTTTTCTTTGATATCTAATTGTTTTATTGTTTTAATTCCTCACATATTTAAATATTAATTATTTGTTAAAGATGCCATCTTTGCCGGGCGTGGTGGCGCACGCCTTTAATCCCAGCACTCGGGAGGCAGAGGCAGGCGGATCGCTGTGAGTTCGAGGCCAGCCTGGTCTACAAAGCGAGTCCAGGACAGCCAAGGCTACACAGAGAAACCCTGTCTCAAAAGACCAAAAAAAAAAAAAAAAAAAAGATGTCATCTTTTTTCCAACGTATATAAAAAATCAAGTGTTATAAGGATGTGGACTTATGAGTGAGTCTTCAGTTTGATCCTAAGGAACAATGTGGGACCCATTGGTTTGTGTTACGTGGCTGTTGTCAGGCTGGGCTTGCACCAGGATGTGCCCGAATGGACCATGCTGAGTCATTCCTATGCAGGAGTATTTAATAGAGACTGTTGCTGAAACTCAAGCCAGGCTCAGATCTGTCCTCAAGGCCTTAGAGGGCTGACAGATTTGGCCAGGGGCCCAACACATGTGTGGCTTAAGCTTTATTAATATTTCTTTTACAAATGTGGGTGCCCTTGTATTGTGGGCCAAACAGATTGAGGACCTTATGACAGAGGTCCAAGGTGGGTACAACTTTCTATGACAGAAGAAATCCAGGCTTGGAGACCAATAAGAGTATGATGTTTTGGGGTCTCTGATTCCCAGAGCAGTTGGGAGGCACGTTCTAAGGCTCCCACCTTTCTTGAGATGGGTGAACTCCAGGACTCCCTGAACATGCACCTATATTTCTATCTATGGTTATTGAAAGTTTTGCTGGGCATAGTAGTCTGGAATGGCATCTGTGGTCTCTTAGGGTTTGCAAAACATCTGCCCAGGCCCTTCTGGCTTTTATGGTCTCTTCTGAGAAGTTGGATGTGATTCTGATAGGTTTGCCATTGTTAACTTGGCCTTTTTCCCTTGCCACTTTTAATACTTTTTTCTTTGTTCTGTACATTTTGTGATTTGATTATTATGTGTCAGGAGGATTTTCTTTTCTAGTCTATTCTAGTTGGTGTTCTGTAGGCCTCTTGTATGTTTATATGCATATCTTTCTTTAAATTGAGGACACATTCTTTTATGATTTTATTAAAAATATTTTTGTGTGTTTAAAATAGATAATTTATCATATATACATGATACATTACATAGCCAAACAATGTTTATAGAATACAGTAAAATGGTCACCAGAGTACACACATACATCAGAAAGCATCCTTAACAGCACTGTGGACATCAAGGTGACTCTCACAAAGCGGGGCTACTTCCATGAAGTCCGACATTTTTGTACATTGTTTAGGTCCACAGAGCAACTTCCCCATGGACTGATGTTCCACGGTCCTCTGACATCCACCCAGGACCATCACAGTTTGTACCAAAGGCTGAGATGGATGAAGCCATTGCCAGAAGTTGAGTTCTCCTAGAGGGTTTCTGGGCATGACTTGTACTCCCACCTCCACGTCGAGGGAATAGTGAAAGGCTCCGCTCTCCCTCTAGAGGAAGTTGACCGAGTTTGGCACACTTTGCCCACTTACCTGATGTATCCACGAGTACCACACTCCAGTCTTTGGAAAAGAGAGAACAATGTTTTCCTATCACTTTAGGCCCGTTCTGCCAAAGGGGCAAGCACTTTACAATGGCATCCTTGTGGGCCTACCGCCCTGGGGAAGTATGGCTCCAAAGAGAAGTACTAGAATTTCCTGAGACAGACCTCAGCCTTTCAGCCATCAGCACCTCTGTTGTTACATGGCCAGCTTCAGAGCATCTATTAAAAACATCATAAGCGGCTGCTTGCCATCACCCAGGCTATGCTCTGGGTGCCCCAGCAGTACCATCTGAACCTCAGAGAACCAGTGAGTCCACATATCCCACTGCTCTCTGTGACCTCCACAGGCATTTCCTGTGGCTATATAAACTACGTGTTTGACTTCTCAGTGAGGATGGCAGATCAAAATTAAGATTTAATAATTTTCCCCTATAAATTAAGACCCAGGAAGAGGAGAAAAGGTGATAAGGGTTGGCTCAGCAGATGCTCTCTGTAGCAGAATCCTTGCACCTCAGGATCAGGTCAGGGACCTCTTGTCTTAGGAGACATGGCCAAGGGCTGTATCCTTTCTTTCCTGGGGAATGCATACCTCTTAGAAGACATCAGAATGCTATAAAAGGGGCTCCCCATTATATTATTAAAAATATTTTTGGGACTTGGAGTTGAGTGTCTTCTATTTCCTCAATTCTTATTATCCTTAGGTTTCATTTTTTCATGGTGTCTGTGATTTCTTGGATGTTTTATGTCAGGAATTTTTCAGATTTAACATTTTCTTTGATGGTTGCATCAGATTCTTCTATTGTATCTTCTATACCACAGAGTCTTTCCTCCATCTCTTGTATTGTCTTGGTGATGCTTACTTCTGAAGTTCCTGTTTTCATCTCTAAGTTCTCTCTTTCCCGGCTTTCCTCAATTTGTGCTTTTATCATTGTTTTCTTTTTTATCTTCAGATTTTGAATCATTTTACTGATTTCCTTTACATGATTGTTTGCATTTTCCTGAATTTCTTCCAGTGATTATGAAGGATTTGAGGTCATTTTCTTGTGCTTCAGTTGGTTGATTTCTTTGGGATAACTGGGTTCTGGAGATACCATATTATTTTGGCTTTTGTTGTTAGTGCTTTTACTCTGGCCTTTAGTCATCTTGCTGCTTCTGACATTCAGTGGTAGTTTCTGGTGTCCTAATTGGCCGTTGAGAGCAGTTCATTGGTGAGTGTCTATAGTTTAAGATCCCTCACCTGTGGGGATCAGGGAACCCTTTCTTGGATCAGGCAGATGACTTTGGTTCAGCTCTGGAGGACTTTGCTCCACACCCTGGGCCCCCCACTGGGCCAGCAGAGGCTGATATTGGTGCTCTGCAGCCCAGGGTTCAGTCAGAGAGAGTGTAGGTACAGCCTGCTATCCTGCTTTTGGTTGGGCTTTGGAGACCCTGCCCATAGCCACTGGGGCCCTGGGACCTTGGTTAAGACCACCCCCTGAGAGTGTGGGTACCATGCCCATGCAGGTGTTTGCCTGGGCTTTGGAGAAATATGTTCACAGCTGCCTGCTTCCCTTCCTGGGACCTGGATCCTTCCTTAACTGTTGGGGTGATCAGAAGTCAGATCTATCCCAATTCTGCACTCTGGGCTCCTCCCTGGGCCAGCAGACACTTTTGCTGGTGCTCAGTACTCCGTAGTTCACAGATCAGTGAAAGAGAGGGAGAGAGGGAGAGAGAGAGAGAGAGAGAGAGAGAGAGAGAGAGAGAG
>OU015743.1:126677959-126701602 GCA_907169655.1 Acomys percivali
AAGACAGACAGAGAGAGAGAGAGAGAGAGAGAGAGAGAGAGAGAGAGAGAGAGAGAGAGAGAGAGAGAGAGAGAGAGAAGGTACACCCTGATAGCCTGCGTTTGGCTGGGCTTTCCCTTGCAGGGTGGTCTGAGGTCAGATCCAGCTATTCTCCAGATGCTGGCACTTCAGATACAGAGTCTGAGATATAGAGCACAGATGCAGCTTGCAGGTGGATGTGTGTCCAGACTCCGGGGACTGGGCACCCATCCTCCAAGAACCTATTGGTGGCCCGAGGCCAGACCCACCTGAGCTCTGCACCGTGTGGACCCCAGATCAGAACTGTCTCCAGATGATGTGATATGAGTCAAAAGGAAGTCTGTGACTTACTGTGGACAAGAAGCAAATATCTATGTATTTCTTTATACATATGTATGGGTATATAAATGTATAACTATGTGTGTATACATGTCTTTGTATATCTGTATGCACATATATCTACATGTATATACACACACATATGTATGTGTGTATAAGTATACACCTATATACACACATATATATTCACATAAGTACCTGTATGTATAATATACACATATATGTATACACATATATATATGTGTATGTGCATATATGTACACATATACATATACACACATAAGTCTGTACATATACCACACACATATGTATATATACACTCACATGTATATCCATATGCATCTACACACACATGTATATGTATACACATGTTGGTAAATATATGTGTATGTACAACACACATATTACATACACATAGCTATCTCTATGCATGCACATATATGTATATATGCTGCAAATCCCATGGGGGAATGAAAGCAGAATGACTTATCTTTCCCTGTGAAGCCTGTAAGGAATTGACTTTTAGGGGATTCCTCCTATAGGTCCCATAGACGGGCCTCTGTTGTGGGATTGGCCCCTTAAAACTCTGCTGCAGACAAGACCTGAAGCATCACTTCTTCCCCATCCTCTTTTTGGAGCTTGCTGGTTAGACAGTATAGCCAAATCATTAGCTCCAGATTCACTGAGAGACCTTCTTTCCACATATGTGAAAATACACACACACACACACACACACACACACACACACACGTGCACATGTGTATACAATATATACACAAATATATAGAGATAAAACTATCTTTGGTATGCATTGATTTTGATGAAAGTCATATTAGAATTTATCCTTTAGTAATCTGTAGCTCACTATAGCACAAATCTGCTGGCACTGTCAGTGAATGAAGAGTAGCAGGTCATCATAGCAACCTCCCTCCCTCCCTCCTTCCAGCCTAAGGGCTGTGTTGTGGTACCAGCTATTTCCTTTGTGGCTTCTGTTGTCATAGCTCTGGACTCTTGGGTTTTCTCTGCTTTTCCTAAAGGAAACAATTGTGCCAGCGCCCGGTTTCTGAGGGATACTAGAAGTGCTGCTCATTGCCCTCTGTGTTCAGATTCAGCCCATCAGGATGGGTATGTGTGGAGATCTTCTTGCTGTAGAGCAGTAAGGAGGGCTGGGTCAGTGGTAGTGTCTGAGGACATCAACCCACAGTCATTCCAGGTATCAACTGAGAGGGCCACTCACAGGATTTGCTGCTGTGCTTGTTTCCTGCTCACTCACTGGAGTTCAACTCCCCCAGCTCCATCGCTTAATGTGGTTCAGGGCGGGTACAACTTTCTATGACAGAAGAAATCCAGGCTTGGAAACCAGTAATGATGTTTTGGGGTCTCTGATTCCCAGAGCAGTTGGGAGGCACGTTCTAAGGCCCCCACCTTTCCTGAGATGGGTGAACTCCAGGACTCCCTGAACATGCACCTGTATTTCCATCTATTTTCAAATGAGCCCCACAATAACTCCTTCAGGAGACACTTCCTTATCTTTCATGTTACACATGAGGCATACACACACACACACACACACACACACACACACACACATACATACACACACACCACACCACACCAGAGAGAAGAAATGCCTTGCCTAGGAGGCATTGCAGGGGAAGCACCTAGCCAAGACACATTGGTACTTGGACCTTCTAGCGTTAACCGTTTAGTCTTAGGCTATAGCTTCTTTACAGTGACCTTGAATCAGAGAGTATGAGAAGTATGGGGAGGCCTCTGTCCCACCCTTCCTTTCACCTAGGCAAGCCTGCCTCCCTCCCTACTAGTACCAGTAACAATACATGAAGCTGTGGGACCAGAAACTTGATTGATGGTGACTTGAGAATTGAAGATTTATTTCACTTATTTAACAAGGAGTCAAGATTTATGAACTGACCTCAGAGTCAGAGATTTTTGTCATTCTTTAGCCCTAGCTGCCTAATAAGGCAACCACCAGCCACAGGCCGCTATTTAAGTTTAGATGAACTGAAATGAAAGAAAAATAATCTAGTACTCAGGCAAACAGGTGACTTGTGGCTTCGTAATGAGTCAGTAGAGTTGGAGACATTTCCATCATGGCAGAAAGACCTAGTGAAATAGCAACTGAAGATGTAGTGTATGTTCACAGAAAGAAGGTGATGGTGCATGCCACATTGCTTCCTTTTTTTTTTTTTTTTTTTTTTTATCAAATAAGAAACTGTTTCCTGGGGGCTGGAGAGATGGCTTAGCGGTTAAGAGCACTGGTTGTTCTTCCAGGGGTCCTGAGTTCAATTCCCCTCAACCACATGATGGCTCACAACCATCTACAATGAAATCTGGTGCCCTCTTCTGGCCTGCAGGTGTTACATACAGACTGAACACTGTATACTAAATTAAAAAAAAATTTATTTTTTTTTAAAGAAACTGTCTCCTAGAATTCATTTATAATAGCTACCAGAGTCAATTCAAACTATTGGTGACATGGCACATTCCAGCTGCAAGGGAAGCTGGGGTACAGAATCTTAAACAAGGCTGGACAGTTTTAGGCTCCAAACAGAACAGAGGTCTGGATGGTACGAAGTGGACTGCCTTGGGAAGGTGACTGCAGTGAGAGAGAGAGGATGCTATATGTCTGGCTACCTTTATCCTGAGCATTTTAGGGGTCATTCAGCCTCTAGCCATTCCCAGGAGCATTCCCTGCCCCTTCCTTGCTGCTCTCCTAGCAACTTTCTTCATGATCTCTAAAATACAAAACAACAAAAAAATAAAGCAAAAGTGGAAATGCTCATGCACATGGATGTCTGCTGCACACTTTTCTAGAGGGTCAGGAGCCAGGGAGGAGCTCAGACCCTTTTAATATAAATCCCTTAATGCCAAGGTTAGTCTGAATGAAGTGGGTGGCTCTGCCATTGTGTTCTCCCCTCTCCCCAAATCTTCCACCACCAGACCTCCCAATCCCTCTCCTTTTTTTTTTCCAAGTAATTTAGGCTGAAGGTGCAGGTCTCAGTGTGTGGCCTTCTTTGCACACCTCAAAATCTGTAAAGCCTCTGGCCGTCTTCTCTGATAACCCATTCCTGTACTTTGTACAAAAGCAAGAAAAGTTATGGAAGGCCAGTTTCTTCCATTCTTTCTTCTTTTAGCTCTGCCAGACAAAAGAGCTGGTATAGATTCATCATCCTTCTGTCTACAATGATATCGTCTGTCTTTGGAAGGCGGGGACAGCTATAGATATTTGATTTTAAATATTTTTTTCTGTGACATAATATCTAATATCTATATGATTAAGAACTGGAGGTTAAGGAAATTTCAAAGAATTGGAATAAAATAGGGCCTTTTAAATTCTGGAGGCAGAGGAGTGTCACAGCCAGCCAGCTCTGAGTATGCCTGAGAGCTCTAATCACATTGGCAAGTGTGTTTAATCTGTTGTGTGCTCACATTTGTCATCTTTGTGTCATAGGGGGAGGGTTGGATGGGACAAGAGGCTGTAAACTATGGCCTGTTTATGTCTGACCCCTGGGCTAAGAGTGTTTCCCGTATCTTTAAAAGACTTTGTGGAAGCAACACAAAATACTGGGGAGACACTAGGTGTGGCCCACCAAACCTATCATAGTTATGGTCAGATTTCTTATAGAAATTTGTTCATCCTTGGATTATGGTCTTGGGGGTTTCTATCTCTAAATCTTAGGGTCTAGACATCTGGTCCCAGGTTCCTAGAAACTTCAGATGTGCTCTGTAAGTTGAGAACGTAGTGAGGCTCTGGTGGTCCTATATATGAAGAAGAACAGGAGGGGCAATGGCTCGTCAGGATGGTGCTGGAAGCTGAGTGCACTGTGAGCCATCTCCTCAGCAATGAGTAGCAGCCATCCCATAGCAGATCCTGGAAATGGTTGGCAGAGGATTCTGGATTTCCTGTGGTACCAAGTCTGCCCAACTAGAACTGACTACATCAGCTTTAGGGAAACAATGAACACTTATGGAAATGTATGTGGGTGGTGGTGGTCAGAGATGGATGGGGATGGAGCTGTCACTGTCGTCACCTGACACTGTGGGCATAGGCCCGGGCTTAGATGGGTGTAAGAGAGTGATGTAAGGAAACTGAGTCACACTTAGTCCACCATAAAGGCACTGGGTTTGAATGCTGCCTCAAGTTTGTATGGGATCTTCCCTCTTAGTCTATTGGCCTGCTGCTGGGGTGGCTAGAGTCCTGGGAAACCACCCCTTCAATGTGAGGCTCAGACAGCCTTCACTTCTGTTTATTCTAAGTAGGAACTTGGGCCTACCATCAATCCAATGCTCATAGTTTCTACATCTGGATCTGGAGTCAGCAGGAAGAGAGTGACAGCGGGCTTGGCTTGAGAATCTGAAACTTCAAATCTCACCCACAGTGATGCACTTCCTCCAACAAAGCCATACCCACTCTACCAATCTACACGTCCTAATAGTGCCACTTTCTATGAGCTTATGGAGGCCATTTTCATTAAAATCACTGTGTATTGCTCCGTGAGACTCCACTGAAGGAAACTGAATTTTATTTTGCAAGTGGTTGTCAGTTGGGTTTAGGTCCTTGATTAGAAATGGGAGATGGTTGTCCACTTCCTCCTCTCGGACCTGGGGCCCCATCTGACTTGGACCTGTGTAGACCCTGTACATGCTATCACGGTCCCTGAGAGTTTATGTGTGCATCAGACCTGTTGTGTCTGGAAGACATTGTTTTCTTGGTGTCTTCCATACTCATCTGCTGTTACAATGTTTCTGCCTTCTCTTCTGCATAGGTCCCTGATCCCCAGGGAAAGAGTTTTGATACAGACCTCCCATTTAGGATGGGATGTTCCAAGGTTTCTCATTATCTGCACATTGTCCAAGCTTCTCTGAGGATGGCTGAGCAAGACACTGATCTATGGATATAAAAGAATGTTGTTAGGACTCATTATATTTCTACAATTCTTTAGCAGAACAATAGCATTCATTCCCCCCCCCCTAAGTCCATCACCTATCTATTCCCAGCCCCTTGGCCACCTGAGCAGAGTTAGTTATGAATTACATCTCATGGAATGGGCCAATCAGATAGTGGTTGGTTACTCCCACAACTTTTGTGCCACTACGTCAGCATATCATGTATACTACCAGGCAGGTTACCATTATAGATGTGAAAAAGTTGTCTTGATAGATGATTGATATAGGAAGGCCTAGCCACCATTCATTACATTGGTCACAGGTCAATCTGATCTGGAGAATCCCCTAGCCAAGACTCCGTCACTGACTCTACTATATCAAGCACTAAGCTATATCCTGTGGGACTGAGGCCTCTCCTTTTACCATGTGATCACAGATATCAAACTGAGGTGATCAGGATTGGAAAGAGGCACTTATGCCTGCTGACCCATCCTGGAAGCTCCCAAATAGACTGTTGACAACTAACCTATTTCTGTAGTGTTAGTTGAAATTTTTAGAATTTCCAAGACTTATCACATATCCCTGCCCTGGGAGGGGAGCCTATTTGATTCTTAGTCGAATCCACCCAGCAGTTATTTCTTCTCTTAAATTCCCCAGCCACCCTACAAAAAAAGGTACTTACTATCACTGCAGCTTCACAAATTGGAAAGCAGCACCTAGAAAATTTAGTGCTTTGAGTTCACTCAGACAGTAGGAGGCAGGAGCAGAGACTGAGCCCAGTTATGGCTGATTTGGAACCCATCCCCAGGTTCACTATTTTTGTATTTTCATTGAAATGGCCAGGGAAAATATAGCTGAGGGTGAGTGTAGTGGTTTGAATAGGAATGGCCCCCACAGGCAAGAGTTTATGTTTAAATGTATTTGGTCATTAGGGGGTGGTGCCACTTGAGAACAATTAGGAAATATGGCCTTATTGGGGAAGGTGTGGTCTTGTTGGAGGATGTAAGTCACTGGAGGATGGGCCTTTGGGGTTTCAAAATCTCAAGCCAGGTCCAGTGTCTTTCTCTTCTACCTGTGGATCTGGATGCAGAACTCTCAGCTACCTCTCTGGTACAATGTCTGCCTGTGTGCTACAATGCTTCCTGCCAAGATGACAATGGAATAAACTATAAGCAAGACTCAATTACAAGCTTTCCTTTATAAGAGTTGCCACGGCCATGGTGTCTCTTCACAGCAATGGAACCCTGACTAAGACAGGGAGGTAGGGCACTTTGGTGCTCAAGTCCAGTGAGTTATCTTGCTCATTGGAGAGCCAAGGGCCTGTGGAAGTTTCATGTGGGTTTGATGGTCAAGATGAAGAGTGTTCCCAGTCAACAGAAAAATAGTATGTGTTAGGACTGCAAAAACTGTAAAGAGGATGAAGGAATGGTCTGTGTGGGTAGGTTTATGTCTCTGTGTATGTGTGGGATATTTACTGTTTTCCCAGTATTCAAGAGTTAAAAATATGTACACTTTGAGTTCATGGAAAGAGGCATGTTTCTCCACTTTAAGCAGAAGAGGTGGAATTTAGAGAAACACATTGACCTTCCCAGGATCCCAGAGCTGCCCTTGTTCCCAGGCAACTGGCATTGAGCCCACCCACTCGTTGCCTCTAACCTGGCATTTCTCTTAAAGGAATTCTCTCTTGAAAGCAGTACTTGCTGACTTGCCTCAGCTTCAGCTTCTGGGTAAGTCCATGCTGGTCCAGTCCTGAGCAAACTTAGTTTCAGAAACAAGGGAGTTGTGTACTCTGGGTTCCTGGCTCCTGTTTCCTAGATCTTGTCTCTTTCTCAGTACTGTGTGTTACCAGGACTTCCTCCAGGTGCTCAAGAGGATGCTGCTTAAGGTATCAATCTTTTTATACATGCTTGCTCTACAGCTCAGCTGGAGCTGCTGGAGCAGCTCAGATTCAGCACTTGAAGATGTTACACCCCACGTGCCCCTGGGCTCTCTCTACTCTCTGATGATGATTTTGCTACCACATTGGCTCCATTTCCCATCTGGACCTCAGTTTTTCTACCTGTTCAGGTGGAGGGTGTGTCTAGGGTGCTCCCAAGAGAATAAAAACCTTTGTGCTTTCTGATCAAATATGAGGTCTGTCTTTGCTCTTAAATTGTAACCTATTAAAAGACTTTTTTTCCCCCTAAGACAGGGTTTCTCTGTGTAGCTTTGGCTGTCCTAGACTCACTTTGTAGACCAGGCTGGCCTCAAACTCACAGCGATCCCCCTGCCTCTGCCTCCTGAGCACTGGGATTAAAGGCATACAGCACCATGCCTGGCAAAGATACAAAATACCCTTAAACAAAATAATAATTCTCTCCAGTCTTTTCGGGGAGACCATCCTTGACTACTAAAGTGTGACTCACCGGAAGTTATAGTTGCTTTTTCTCCTTTTCTTCACCCCTCAGGAGTGGGAAAAATATGGAGCTTTGGAGAAATGCCTTCTAATCTGGTCCAGTATCTCCCCACCCCATTCATGAGCTGAGCTCCTAACAACCAATCAGAAAGAAGAGACACATTTCTCATGTAAGGCATTGTCTCTATTTCTGTCACCAGTCCTCTTTCTCTCCCTCACAGAGTGATCAGTTTCAAAGTCCATTTAAGGAAAAGCCTGTTATTCCCCACAAGCAGAGCTCTGGACATCAGCACCGAGGGATGGGGACCAGGAGGCTCTCTTTGTTTTTTATCAGAATCTATAGCTTTTATCCAGTGTTCATCTTTTCCTGTCCGGACCCCTCTGTAACCACAGAAAGTGTGGTTCTTACATGGGACAGCCAACTAGGGCAGTCTCTTGCTAGCTACAAGAATTCCTGGAGTTTGGGGACATCAGATTCATTCTTGTCTGTAGGCATAAGGTTATTGTGTAATTAAAATGCTGACTTCTGGCCTCCCATATCTGGTTGTAATCCTTGTTCTTAGAATTTCCTGTCTCAATGTTGTGTAAATACTGCTCCCCAATTGTTTCTGGATATGCCAATAAAGCCGCTTACAGTCAATTGCTGAGCAGGAGAGAGAATAGGGCTGGATTTCCTGCCAGCCAGAGGAGGAAGTAAGGGATTCAGCCATGGGAGAGGTCCAAGAGACATCAGGAGAAGGAGCTGGAGCAGGAAAACTACTAAGTACAAGTACCTCTGGGATGTACCCTGCGAAGAAATCAGATTAGCTTGGAAGGTTAAGAATAGCGTAGTAACTGCTCAGTTCTTATGCTATGAAGCCTGTTTAAATAATATAATAGAATCTCAGTTATTTGTGTGATAGGGAGTTACAAGAGAAACTGAGAAACAAACATGGTGTTTTAAAAATAACTTTAAGACTTGTCTTCTCTATGCTTTCCAGCTGCACAGGGAAGATGTTTTCTTCTTTCTTATGAAATGTCACATCCTTTCTCTATTCTTGACTGATTTCTGGAGGTCTGCAGAGAAGCATGGATCTATATTTTTAGTCCTCTGGGGGTGTCCCCTTGAAGCTAGTGGTTGAAAGAGGTAAAAAATTGGTTATGAATGGCTTGCCTAGGCTAGAGGAGAAACCTAAAGCAAACTGTCGTGCCCACAGAGTCAGAACCTGGCTCTTCCTGGTTTCTAGTCATTCACTGTGGGGCAGCATCATTTATTCTCATGTGTGTGGATACTTGGATTGTTCAGGACATCTTTGAAATTTATTACAGGAGCTCTCCTCACCTCAGGAGGAAGGACATTCAGGCCCCACCCTACTCCAAACACATCCAGGAACCTTAGAGATATTAGGGATTGCTTGGTTCTATTCAACCAATTCTGTCTTCTAAGTCCATAGCTACCCTTGATCTCAGGGAGGATGTAGTGATGCTGTTCAAAGCTCATTTCACTTTGTCCCTTGTGTCCTCATTCCTTGACACAGTGGCATCACCATAGGAAGAGCTGAGGAAGTGAGGAGATGTAACCCCTAGCCTGCACTGTTGATTCCATGCAAGGGCACCTTCACTGATAATGTTGTCACAGCAAAACATAGGACAGTGTCTCTCTCTCTCCATCTCAACATCCTAAAGAACCCTGATCCAGGTACAGTTACCAGCTACCAATCTAGTCCTTTCTACCTGTGAATGAGCAACAAGAGGCAGTAATGGACAAACTGTCCTTGATTTATGTGTGGAAGTCTCAACCACCCTAACCCCAAAATATGAATACATTTGAAGAAATGCTCCTTAAAAAACAAAAACAAACAAACATCAATCAAAGTTGAGTTATTTGTTGTCCCTTAAGAATATCTGTGTAAGAAATTAAGACACAGATAGGCGTAGAGGGAAGATATGATGGAGACACATGAATATGATTGTAAGCCAGATGCACACTCTCACACACGTTGATCTCAAGCTTTTATCCTTCAGGATTGTCAGAGAATAAAGTTTTCTTTAAGCCACTCAGTCTATGGGACTTTGTCAAAGCAGCTTTTGCAGACACATACAGAGGTGTGAGAGCTGGAATGGAGAGGTAAAGCTATCCTTACACTCCAGGGCCAGGGTCAACCATAGAGAGCCAAGCACACCTATAAACCCTCTTTGAGCAGTAATAGGATGTTTCTGCACGATGGTCAGACACAAAAGCGATTATGGAGCCTGCTGTATGACTTCTGGCCAGTAGATGTCAATCAGGAAATGTAATAGAATGTAAGACACTGTTCACAGGAATCAATTTGTCAAGGAGCCCTCTGGCAAAATCTAAATAAATTCAATTAGAAGACATAACGCGAAGTTTTGAATAAATGGGGAGATATTCCATGTTCATGATGGAATATCGTAGCATTGTAAAGATGTCAAATCCTTTCAGATTAATTTACAAATTTGGTGAAACCAAATATGAATTCCAGATGGATTGGTTGAGAAGCTTCATAGATTTGTTCTGAGATGAATAAATATAAGGATTCATAAACAGCTGGGTCTTTCATTTGAGGCAGGGTCTCACTATATAGCTTTGGCTGGTCTGGTCTGGAACTCACTATGTAGATCAAGCTAGTCTATATAATAGAAACCCACTTGCCTCTACCCACCAAGTGCTAGGATTAAAGACATGTGCTGTTGTCTACTTTTAAAAGAGAAAGGGTTCATCTTTTATACAGTAAGATATATCTGGGGATGTAGCTCATTCAGTATAGTTCAATTACCAACACGAGGTTCAAGCCTGAGCACTGCATAAAGCCGGGTACGGTGGTACACAGCTGCGATCCCAGCATCAGTAGGTGAGAGCAGGAGTATCAGAAGTTCACTTGTCCTTGGCTACATAGGAAATTTGAGGCCAACTTGGGCCAACAATAAGATACATTCTGAAGTTATGTCTAGAAGAACTGTGTTCCAATGGGACAGAACAGAAAGTATCCAGGAGACATCCAGGAGTATATAAAAACTTGATGAATGACAGATACATTATCACAGATCAATGAGGAAGGTTCAGTGAGTTGCACGTGGTTTGGAGGATGGGTTGGTTACCTATATCAGAGTATAATCTTATTCTTGTTTTAACTCTAACACTGAGGCTGACTTAATGTGAAAAGTTAAGCAATAAAGCCAACATAGACACATTCATACATTTTTATAGTCTACAAGTATGGAAGATTCCTGAATAAAGCCTTTCAAACCCAATGCCTACTAGGAAAAGGAATAGATTTTATTGTAAATGATACATTTCTAATCATGGATTTAGATACTAATAACTCAGGTCCTCCCCTGGTAATCTATAGATCAATAGTTCTCAGTTGAAGAATTTGTTCCCTTTCTCCTAGGGCATCTGCCAATTCTGAAGACACTCTTGGATGTCATACTGAGCTGTGTGTATATCCCTAATATGCGGGACAACTCCACAGCAAATGAGCATCTAGTGAAGCATCAATCATGCTGAGACCATGAGATCCTGATGCCGCAGGCTGTTACACATGATGCCACATTTCAAATCAACATGTGACCAAGAAGCTTAATGAGTTGATTAGAAAAAGACAAGGAACCCAGTCGAATATTGGACAAATAAATATTTTACTAAGTGGCTCATCAGTATATGGACAGGAGTTCACACTTCAAAGTGATGAGTGTGACCACAATGGTGAATTGTTACCTTTGAGACTGGATTTACAAAGTGAAAAAGTCAGACAATGTGAGTTGGTGAAAAGTCATTGCACAGTTAGGATTCTTTTGTTTGTTTTTCAAGACAGGGTTTCTCTGTGTCGCCCTAGCTGTCCTGGTCTTGTAGACCAGGTTGGCCTCAGACTCACAGAGATCTGCCTGTCTCTGCCTTCCAAGTGCTAGGATTAAAGGTGTAGTTAGGATTTATATATTTTTGGTAGGTCTGTTACCCTTCACATATAGTCTCCAAAGCAATTGGATTTTAGTTACTCTTTTTTTTTTTTTCTCTTCTGGATATACTGATAGGTTTATGTTTTCTGTACTTCAATCATTCATTCATTCATTCATTCATTTCTTTTTTGTTTGGGAAGGGTCTCAGTGTATCCAAAGGTAACTTTGGATGAATTTTTGATCCTGCCTCCCCAAGGCTGTGATTACAGATTATGTGCTACCATACTGACTTCCGCAGTACTGAGGTTTCATACATGCTAGGCAAGCACTCTGCCACTGAGCTACTTGCCCAGGGCCTTATATAGGCTTTCTATTTTTGACATGTGCAAGTATGTACATATAACATGAGTGTAGAGGTCAGAGGCCAACACTGGGTGCCAGTCCTCAAGATCCTCCCATCTTTTGTTTGAGAGATAGAATCTCTCACTGGGCTTGACCTTTTCCAAGTAGGGGAGGCTAGTTGGCTTTCTAGCTTCCTAGGATGCCTCTGTCTCCATCTTCTGTCCTTCCATTGCTGGGATTACAGGGACATGCCTCTGTGTCCTGATTTTTATGTGGATTGCGGGGATGGCTGAAATTTAGGTCCCCCCTGTGTATGTGGTAAAGACTCCATTGACTGAGCCATCTCCAAGACACTTCTTTCTTTCTTATTTATTTATTGTCATATTTTGTTAGCTTGGTCAAGCTTCCGTAACAAAACCCCAAAGACTGAGTGGCTTAAACATCAGAATTATATCTCTTCACTGCTTTCGAGACTGGAAGTCTGAGATCCAGGTGTGGCAAGGATAATTTCTTTTGAAGCCTCTATGATTGTTTCAGAGACGGTGGTCTCCTTTTGATATCTCTACAGATGTTCCCACTCCATCTCACAAGAACACCAGCTCTATTGAGTTAGGACCTAGACCTACAACTTTATTTCAACTTAGTTAACTCTTTCAAGATGTTATCCTCAAATACAGTCTCATTCAGAGATACTAGGAGTTTTAGCTTCAGTATTTGAAATTTGGCTGACACAGTTTGACTGGGACAGATAAACATCATTAAGGGATTATCTGAAAGAAATCGAGTGAGACGTCTTGATCCTCAGATATTTTCTCCATTGCTGAATTCAAATTGCCAGGTTTTCAGCTAGGATTAAAAAAGAAAGAAAAGAAACTACGTTCCCATTTAACTTTGTGTCCTATTTTATGTCAACTGACATCTCCATCATGTTTAAGTATCATGGTTATAATAGGTTTCCAAAATGAGACAGGTAAGTTTTGCTCCTTGTTTGATTTTTGCAAAACAACACTTGCAACCTCGTTTTATGTGTGCCTTGGAGGCTTGGTGGAACTGAGCACTAAAACTATATTACCTCAGACAAAAGGTAAATCAAAGATGGGAGGCAGAGCAGGAGGAGAGCTCATAGAGGTGGATGACAAGCAAGACCACGAATATAGTGTCTATTCCTGGGGTCCAATTTCCAGCCCCTCAGAACACAAAGAAGTAGACAAAACAAGCTGGATCAAGTCCATGCTCTGCTCAGACTCTTCAGTAGCTCCTTACTGCCCTCCAGAGACAGCCCATCCTTTACCACAGAGGTCCCCGTGCTAACACCCATCAGCTTCCTGTGTCTTCCTCGCCACGCTGGAAAAAGAGTTCAAGTGTATTAGCATTTATCTCTCCTCTTGGGTTTTGCTAGAAGTGCTGCCCTGCGCATTCCCTGGCCAATTCCTCCACCACCCATAGTTTAGCCAGGCAAGAGTTCCTCTTAAAGCCTCCCGGAGCCTCCCTCTTCCTACAGGCTTAATGAAGCCACCTTCTCTTGGCATTGCCTGCCCTTCCGCCATAGCTGTCTTGATGCTAGGCTGTGGTGTGGGCTCTACTGAGACTGGAACTAATGATAGTCTGACTTGTGGGTGCGATCCAGTGGTTCACACCAGGCAAGCAGCCCTCTCTAAATCAAACATGCAAAGAAGTCGGCTTTCACTCTGAGTGGCTCTCAAGATTGTGTCTCCAGGCTAACACTTTACAAATTCTTGTTTGAGAGCAAAGTGGAGGCAGGTGGCCACAATGTTCTGAAGTCTAGAGGAGATGGCTTCTTCCCTTGTTCATGAGCTTGCTGAGACTCGGGTGTCCTTCAGAGAGGGTTTGAAGCCTCTGCCATCACTGTCATTTGTCCTGCTTTCTTTCACTCGCGAAGGCCTTTTAAAACACTCTTGCCTTGGTCTGGAGCTCCAAGGACATTTACCTCTTAGGAGCCTAATATTCTTCTATAGATCTTAGAGACAGGGAAACTGAGGCCCAGAGAGGGGGTAGGTCTGTATCTACTTTCAGAGGAGGCAGAGGCGTGGAGGGAGCAAAAAGTTTGCCTCCAGGTGGAGACACTTCTGTTTGTCTTTCTTTCTTTCTTTCTTTCTTTCTTTCTTTCTTTCTTTCTTTCTTTCCTTCTTTCTTTCTCTTTTTTTACAGGATTACATGCAGTGCCAATGTCCATTTCTCCTATATTCTTTCCATCTTCTCTATTCCTCCATCACACCTCTGTCCTCTTTCCATGAGCCATATTTCCCCCCAATTATGTATGGATGCCCTAACCCCAATGTGGCTCTGACTGGGGACAAGGCCTTTATAGAAATAATTAAGGGAAGGAGCCCTGGCTCAATGGGACACTAGCGTTACAGAAACAATGCTACCATTAGATTAGGGGCCAGTGGCAAGGTAGCCAGCTGCAATCCCCATCTCAGGATGCTGTATCAGGTATAGGAAAGTGCTTTGTAAACAGTTGCCCTGGGCAGGTCAGCTGGTTCCCTACTCTCAGGATGCACTGCTGAGCTATAGAGGTCTTGCTGAGTGCTCACACCCACATACCAGTTCCAAGAAAAGTAAAGCGATGAGGCTTATGTGGTTTCATGACTCACATTGGCTACTCTTGCCAAGTATTCAAATCCTGTGGCTAGATGAGCCGAGCCATGCTTTCTGACTATTCAACTGTTTGCTGACTGTGGCTTTAAGCTGGGATTTGCATGAAGTCCTCTCTGGTCCAGAGGAGATGCAGTAGTAAGCTGAGAGGACCTAAAAATGTGCTTCAAGATGGCCCCAGTACTGGACAGTGCAGTGTCTAGGATGTAAATGGGGAAGTTGGGAGGGGTGAAATATACTGGTCTGGGAGGGAAGAAGACACCTACTCTTGACTGAAGAAGACCAAGGAAGGGCTGGAGATGCCAGGTAGAAGTCAGGAGAAAAGTACTAAGTAGATGTGAGGTGAGAACTGAAGACATTTAAGGGTCAGAGGGCAGAATAGAAAGAGGAGAGAGGGGAAAGAAAGAGCAGGCAAGGGGCAAAACCTCAGAGGATTCCAGTGCTTGGGACTTCTTTGCTCATTTGGGTTTTACTTTCATTGCCACTTAGGATGCTAGGGAGGAGGAGGCAGAGGGTCTGAGAAGAGAGGCAGTCGTGGTTAAGCAAAGAGCAGGTGGGAAAAGGTGATGCTCTTGGTTGGTCATTTCCACAACTTTTACACAGCTACGCTCTGAAGGCTGGAAGTCCGAGATCAAGGCACCAGCATGATTCAGAGCTGAAAACACCCAGAATGATTGCTCAGGTTAAGCCTCGGTTTGTTATCTACATATCATTGTGTATGTATGCATATTTATGCAGGTCCATGTGGGTGCTTGTATATGTGTACCTGTGTGTGTAAAGGTCAGAGGACAATATTGGGTTGCTTTTATTTAGCCACAGTCTGTTTTCTTCTTTCTTGAGGTGTGATTTTTCACTGTCTTGGAATCTACCAAATAGGTCAGGCTTGCTGCCTAGTGTGCCCCTTGGACTCATGTGACTGTACTTCTCCATTGCTGACATTATGACCACATCTGGCCTTTTTATATGGATTTTGGAGACTGAACTCAGGTTTTCATGCTTGCAAAGCAAGCAGCTTACTACTGAACAGTCTTCTGAGGCTTACCTCTGGTTTAACATCATACCATCACACATGGAGCAGATTCATCCTTACTTGTCACTGCTGTGCTCTCTACATCAAGCATATTAATTTCTGAGTAATGCTGATGCTAAAGTCAGCAATATCTTCTGCTGCACTGCCTACAGGGTTTGAATCTGTGTGGCTCTCACTCCAAAACCAATGGCTCCATGAATCTGTCTGGGGAATTCATGGCCTTGGCATCCTGGCTCTTTCTGTTGTCTCAGAGAAACTTCCTGATAGGCACTGGTCTGGGCTTTTGTCACCTTGTTAAAGGGTTTCCAACATGGAGAGCCAGGATCTCCATCATCACTCCTCATGCTTGGCACCACTTTCCAAGTGCTTACTGTTGGCTGAGCACTGTGCCAGATATGTGCTGAAGAAGTCTGAAGGAGGTCCTCCATATCCAATCCGTATACTGGAGTGCTAACTTTTTGAAGGTTTCATGGTGTGACTGTTTGGTTCTAAACTCTTGAAAGAAGTGGAATGAAGTTTAAGTCTGAATCTAGCCGAGGGGTGGATTTAGGGAGCTCTACAGAGTGGTGGGGTTCTCTTCCTGGACTGTGCTGATCTCCAGACATTAGGTTAAAGGAAGAACATCTATGTCTCCAATACAAGGGTGCCCACATTTATAAAAGAAACATTAATAAAGTTTAAAGCACACATCAAACCCTGCACATTAATAGTGGGAGACTTGAACACCCGACTCTCATCAATGGACAGGTCATCAAGACAGAAACTAAACAGAGAAATAATGAAACAGATGCCATGAATCAAATGGACCTTACAGACATCTACAGAACTTTTGACCCAAACATGATAGAATATATCTTCTTCTCAGCACCTAACAGAACCATATCCAAAATTGATCACATAGTCAGTCACAAAGCAAGTATCAGCCAATACAAGAAAATTTAAATAACCTCATGTATCTTACTAGATAATCATGTTTTAAAGTTGGATTCCAACAACAGCAGAAACAACAGAAGCCTACAACCTCATGGAAACTTAACAAGTCTCTAGTCAGTGACCACTGGGTGAGGGAAGAAATCATTTAGGAAGTACAGACTTCCTAAAATTCAATGAAAATGAAGGCACAACATACACTTATGGGACACAAAGCAATGCTAAGAAGAAAAGTTCTTAGCACTAAGCACCTTCATAAAGAAATTGGAGACATCTCATACAAGCAACTTAACAGCACACCTGAAAGCTCTAGAACAAAAAGAAGTGAATACATTTAAGAGGAGTAGATGGCAGGAAACAAACTCAGGGATGAAATCAATAAATTAGAAACAAAGAGAACAATACAAAGAATCAGTGAAACCAAGAGCTGGTTCTTTGAGAAAATCAACATGTTTGACAAACTCTTAGCCAAACTAACTAAAAGGCAGAGAGACAATATCCAAATTAACACAATCAGAAATGAAAAGAACATTACAACAGATACTGAGGAAATTAAAAAAAAAATCATTAGGTCTTACTTCAAAAACCTGTATTCCACTTAATATGGAAAAACAAAAAAACCAGAATGGCTAAAACAATCCTATGCAATAAACATTTCTGGATGTGTCTCTGTGCATGACTATACTACAGAACAATAATAATAAAAACTGCATGGTACTGGCATATATATAGACTGGTGATCAATAGAATTGAATCAGAGACTCAGAAATAATTCCACACACCTATGAACACTTGATTTCTGACAAAGGAATTAAAATAATACGATGGGGAAAAAAAGACAGCATCTTCAACAAATGGTGCTGGTCTAACTGGATATCTACATGTAGAAAAATGCATATAGATCTATATTTGTAGCCATGCACAAAACTCAAGTCCAGGTAGATCAAAGACCTCAACATAACACAGGATACACTAAATCTATTAGAAGAGAAAGAGGAGAAGAGTCTTGAACTCATTGGCACAGGAGACAACTTCCTGAACAGAACAGCACAATTTAGTCTCTAAGATTAATAATTAAAAATGGGACTTCTTGAAACTGAAAGTCTTCTGTAAGGCCAAAGACACTGTCAATATAATGAAACAGCAATCTACAGATTGAGAAAAGATCTTCATCAATGCTATATCTGACAATGGGCTAATTATCCAATATATAAAGAACTCAAAAAAATTAAAGAGTAACAAACAAAATAACCCAATTAAAAAATTGGGCACAGAGCTAAACTGAGAGTTCTCAACAGAGGAATCTTGAATGGCTGAGAAACAATTAAGAAATGGGGGGGGGGGCATCTACACAAACTGATGTACCAACCAAGGATATGACAAGCAGAGGACCTAGACCCTCCAATTAGATGTAGCCAAAGGACAGCTCATTCTCCACAGTGGGGGTGGGGGTGCAGTGTTCAGATGACTGCCTCTGACAAGAACCCTGGTGGTCTTTATTGATCACTGCCCCTTAGGGGAGAGTTCCTGTTGGAACACAGAGGAAGGAGTTGAAGGCTATTCAGATGATACCTGATAGGCTGTGGTCAGATGGTGGGGGAGGAGGACCCCCACCTGTCATAGGTCATGGGGAGGGGAATAGAATGGAAAAGGAAGAGAGGATTGGAACAGGAAGATAAGAGTGAGGGGATTACAATCAGGATGTAATGTGAACAAGTTATAATAATAAAACTATTAAAAAGAAATGCTCAACTTCCTTAGTCATCAGGAAAATGCAAATCAAAACAACTCTGAGATTCCATCTTAAACCTGTCAGAATGGCTAAAATAAAAAACTCAAGTGACAGCACATGCCGATGAGGATGTGGACAAAGGAGAATACTCCTCCATTGCTGGTGGTAGTGCAGACTTTTACAACCACTTTGGAAATCATTCTTACTCTTCCTTAGTACCACAGGTTTTTATAAAAGTCCATTCTTCAGTTGAGAGACATATAGGTTGTTTCTAGATTTTGGGTATTATGAATAAAGCTGCTATGAACATAGTTGAGCAAATGTCCTTGTTGTATGCTAGAACATGTTTTGGGTATATGCCTAAGAGTGGTATAGCTGGATCTTGAGGTAGCACTATTCCCAATTTTCTGAGAAAGCTCAAGAAACTCTGATGGGAAGCTCAGAGTTGTTTTTATTTGGATTTTCCTGATGACTAAGGACATTGAGCATTTCTTTGCTTCTCAGTCATTCGATATTCCTCTGTTGAGAATTCTCTGTTTAGCTCTGTACTCATTTTTAAAATTGGATTATTTGGTTTGCTGGTGTTTAATTTCTTGCCTTCTTTATATATATTGGATATTAACCCTTTGTTGGATGTAGGGTTGATGAAGATCTTTTCCCAATCTGTAGGCTGTAATTTTGTTCTGTTGACAGTATGCTTTGCCTTGCAGAAGCTTTTTAGTTTCAAGGGGTCCCATTTATTAATTGTTGACCTTAGCACCTGAAGTGTTAGTATTCTGCTCGGAAGTTGTGTCCTGTGTTGATGAGTTCAGGGCTCTTCCACACTCTTTCTTCTAGCAGAAGTGTTATCAGGCCTGCAGGTCCCTCTGATTGGGTCACTGTGTTTGTCCCACGTGGGCTATGCAGGTCACTAGCAGGAGAAGAGAACTCCAAGCTGAAGGCTGCTTGCTAGGGCTCCCCACAGGCCCCCTTAGGATGGCAGATGGTTGCGGTTAGAGCTCACGCCCAACTCAGCCCTGCTATATTCTTTTTCTGTGTCCCAGTTGGGCTAGACAGGTGAGGAACAGGCTGTCGGTTTGCTCTAAGCCAAAAGCTACTCCAGTGCTGCACAGGCCTCCTCAGGTTTGCTGTCTGTGTCCCAGACTGGTGAGGAGAGGGGGAGAAAAGTCTAAGCTGAAAGCTGCTTAGATGCGCTACAGGCCTTCTTGGGATGGTGGGCAATGGGGGTTGGAGCCTGTGTCCAGCTCAGCTCAGCTTTATTTGGTTCACTTGTCCATGTCCTAGTTGGGCCAGGGAGGTGAGGAGCAGGCTGAGAAAGCTCCAAACTGAAATCTGTTTGGGAGCCCAACAGGCCTACTTCTCAGCTTTTAAAAACAAATCATGAAATTTGCAAGCAAATGGATAGAACTAGAAAAGATCATCCTAGGTAAGGTGACCCAGACCCAGAAAGACACACAAGGTATGTACTCACTTATAAATGGATTCTAGCCACTATAGCACAGGATTAATATACTATAATGTACAGTACAAAGAAGAAAAGTAACAAAAGGATCCAAAGGGGATGCTTAAGTCTCACTCAGAAGGGGAAATATAATAGATAGAGGTAGCGACTGAACAGAGGGAAAAGGTAGGAGAGGGAACACAAAGAGATATCAGGGTGAAGAGCAGGAGCTTGTAGAGAAAAGAGAAACTGTGCATGGGGGCATCTTTGTGACAAACTGGAGACCTAAGTCAGAGTAGTCACCTGGGGGAAGGGACTCTAGCAGAGATTCCTACTAGCAGGGGCCATAAACACTGAAGAGTACTTGCCTTAACTAGATAAGACTCCTAGTAGAAGAAGGGGAATACCAGCCAACCCACAAAAACTTCAACTCAAAATTCATCCTGCCTATAAGATGTGCAGGGATAAAGATAGAGCAGATAGAGCAGAGATTGAGGGACTGTTCAACCAATGTCTAGCCCAATCTGAGACACACCCCATGGGAGGTAATCAGCCTCTGATGCTATAAACCCTGCTATGCTTGCTGGTGGGGGTCTAGCAGAGTTGTCCTCTGAGAGGCTCCACCCAGTAGCACCTTGAAACAGATGCTGAGATTCAGAGTCAAAATTTGGCTGGTGAGTAGGGAGCCTTGTGGAAAAGATGGGGAAAGGGAAAAGGACATGGAGGTGACAGGAGCATCAGAAGAGGACCAACAGAGCCAACTAACCAGGGCCCAGAGAGGCCTGCAGAGACTGAAGCACCAATCTAGGACCATGCATGGCATGGACCTAGGCCCCCTACAAAGAGGTAGCCAATGGGCAGCTCAGACTTCATGTGGGTCCTCTATTAATAGGAACAGGGCCTGTTTCTGACATGGACTCTGTTGCCAGATTTTTGATTAGTTTTCTCTGGTGGGACTGACTTGCCAGGCCACAGGGTAAGAGGACATGCTCATTCCCAATGAGACTTGATGAGCTGGGATGGATGGGAAGTGGGGAGGGGGAAGGGGAATGGGGGAGAGGGAAGAAGATTGGGACTGGGGGATGAGGAGGGATGGAGCTACAACTAGGATGTAAATTGAATAAACAAAACCTACCAACTAACCAACCAAACAAGAACCAGCTTTACCACTCCTGGGCGTATACTCAAAAAGTGTTCCACTATACCATAAGGACACTTGCTCAACTATGTTCATTGCAGCTTTATTTACAATAGCCAGAAACTAGAAACAGCCTAGATATCCCTCAACTGAAGAATGGATAAATAAAATGTGGTATATTTACACAATGGAATACTACTCAGCCATTACAAACAAGGACATCTTGACATTTGCAGGAAAATGGATGGAACTGGAAAAAATTACTCCGAATGAGGTAACGCAAACTCACAAATACATGCAAAGTATGTACTCACTTATTAGTGGCTATTAGCCATAAAGTAGATCATAACCATACTACAATCCACAGACCCAAAGAAGCTAAGTTACAAGGAAGGCCCAAGGGAGGATGCTTGAATCTCACTCAGAAAGAGTACTAAAATAGGCATTTGAGGTGGATGGAGGGAGGCAACTGTGTAGGAGAAGGCATGGAGACATGAACAGAGGTGGGGATTAGAAGTAGGGAGAGGTAGGGAGAAAGGGCTGGGTCAGAGAACAGAAATCGGAGGTCGAGGCACCTCTGGAATTTTCCAGAGACCTGAGATAGGGGAGGCCCCAGGAAGTCTATAGGGGTCACCCTAGCTGAGACCCCTAGCAGCAGGGAATATGAAGCCTGAATTGGCCACCTTCTATAGCCAGGTAGGATTTGCAGTGGGGGCATAAGGACACCAACCCCCACACAAAACCTTCCACCCCACATTTGTCATGTTCACAAGATGTGCAGGGACAAAGATGGAGCAAAGAGTGAGGGAATGGCTAACCAAAGACTGGCCCTACTTGAGACCCTTCCCATCAGAATGAACCAATCCCTGACAACTATAAATGTTACTCTGCTATGCTTGTAGAGAGGAGCCTAGCACAACTCCTCTGAGAGACTTCATCCAGCAGCTGATGGAAACAGAGAGATCCACAGCCAAACATTAGACAGAGCTCCAGCAGTCCTATGGAAGAGTTGGGGGAATGATTTAGGGAGCCAGAGGAGTCAAGGACTCCACAAGAAAACCTACAGAGTCAACTGGCCTAGGCCCATGGGAGATCACAGAGCCTGAACCACCAACGAAATGGCATGCATGGACTGGTCCTAGGTTCCCTGCACATATGTAGCAGATGTAGCATCTTCATGTAGAAGCAAACGTCATATGAATCTCCCAATAACTGAGCCTTCTCTGACTCTGATCTCTCATTTTGGATCCCATTCCCCTAACTGGGATGCCTTGTCTGGCCTCAGTAGGAGAGGATGCTTATAGTTCTGCAGCGACTTAATGTGCCAGGGTAGGTTGGTACCCATGGGAGACCTCCCCCTTTCCTGAGGAGAAGGAGTTGGAGAATAGGAGCATGGCGGAAGGAGTGTGTGTGGGATCACTGGGGGAAGAAGAGGGGGGCTGCCATCAGGATGTGAAGTGCATAAATCAATTAAAAAAGAAAGTGTGTGTTTATGAGGAGGAGTGTGAGCCTGTATACACAATCATCTGAGTGTATATACTTGAGAAAGTGCAAGTTAATGAAATGACTAAAAGTGTGTGAGCATGTGTGAGAATATGAAAGTGCATGTGAGTGTAAATATATGAATGTGAGTGACAGTGAATGGTAATATGTGTGGGTACACAAGAGCATGTGAGTATACAAGTATTAGTGTATCTGGGAGTGTGTGAAAATGTGTTAGTGTGGATGCAATGTGTATAGCTTGCTCTGTTCTGCTCTCGGCTTCTTGTCTGTAACTGTGGTGACTAGCTACCTTACATCTGTCACTCTTCCTTCCCATGATGTCAGTCCACATCTCTACTTAACCCCTGAGCTGGAAGTGCCCCCCGACCCTACCTACTGCTTTTGTTGTATCCATTGCCTTTGTCAGTGTTTTGTCACAGCAGTGAGAAACTAATACAACTCTATTAGTATCGGTACTGGAAAACCAGAAGCAATGTAGTAGTAGTGTTCAGTAGCATGGACTAGCTGGACAATATGGTTTGCTCACATGTAGTACCCTTTAGCGCCATTACAATGAGCTGAATAGTAGATGGAAGACTGAAATTTCATGGTGCATGAAAAAAATGACATGTGACACGAATACAAAATAAACAGTGTTGCAACAGTCTATATACCCATTAAATTGCTAAACCCATGGTTCCAACTCAGAGCACCCACCAGTTCCACTCCTAGGTACTTGCCCCAAAGAACTGGAAACGTGCATGCACAAAAAGATCTCCTGTGAATATTTATAGCCAAGCTCTTCATAACAGCTGAAAACAGGAACATCCTAAGCGTCCATCAACAGATGGCTAAGTAAGCAAATATGGCATAGCTGGCAAATGGGATATTATTTGGATGTAACAAAGAAGAAAGGGCTTCTATGTGTATGGATGAACCTAGTAACTATTCTGCTGAGTGAATTAAGTCAGACACAAAAGTCACATATTGGATACCTTACTTGCATGAAATATCCAGTATAATCTAATCTGTTGGGATAAAACAGATTTTTGCCTTCCATAGGCCGAGGAGAGGAAAGAATGAGGGAGTTACTAATTAAAAGGTATGGGGTTTCCTTCTGATGGGATGTAAATGCCCTGGAACAAGATGGTGGGGATAACTGTCTACTATTGCGGAGATCTCAGTGCCACTGAGCTGTGTGCTTCAAAATGACTGGGCTGGCAAAATGGCTCAACAGGTAAAAGTGGCTTGTTGTGCAAGTCTATGATCCGCACTTGAAGCCAGGATCCCATGGTGGAAGGAGAGAACTGCCTCCCATAGGTCTTCCTACACACACACACACACACACACACACACACACACACACACACACACA
>OU015743.1:126701612-126725902 GCA_907169655.1 Acomys percivali
ACACACACACACACACACACACACACACACACACACACACACACACAGACACACACACTAAATAAAACTGAAAAACAAAACAAACCACTGTGGGATGTAGCTCACGGGTAGAACACTTGACCAGCATGCGTGACATCCCAGGTTCAACATCTAGTATGTGAAAAACAAACCAAACCAACTAAAAGACATTCCCAAATGGTCTCAGTGTTAAATTTTATTGATATTGTATGTATACCACAATAGGAAAATATGCATATATATAATGTATCCATATATATGGATGGATATGTAGAGGCTAACTATATACTGTTAGTGGCAGCTTCTGGAGAAGAGGGAAGGTGATTGGGTAGCTCACTAGGTAGTGAGGGAGTTTATTTCTGCAACATTTTATGATATAAAAACAGCCTGTAGAGTATGTGGCCAAATGTCAGCATTGATTAAAATGGAATCAGTATGTTAATGTCTGCTATTGGATCCCTTTCATTTTCTGAAGGTTTGAAAAAAATCATAATAAAAAGAAGAGAAAGCCAGTGCCACTGAAAGCCCTGCTCCCTGGGAGAGTTAAGTATTTCCTTACTCCATTGCATTCTGGGAGCCTTTAATTTAGGGATGGAGGAACATAAGATTTTGTCATGTTTTCGCCTGACTGCATTCTATTATTTTAGTCTATTGAAATTAATGATGCAGGCTCTTTATTATTATTTTTCTTTCTACTCAAACCTGGCACTTGGACTCTGATCAATGTTCCCATCTCCTGTGGTCCTGGTGATGGGCTGGGGGCTTTTCAACTCAGATAATTACTTTCCCCTTTTGTTTGATGGAGAGCGGGGTTTTCATTTCAGGCCTACACTATTCAACAAAAAGGCAGTGAACCTCCTTTCTCAGCTCATGATATTAAAAATGAGTTATTCATCATCATTACAGACACTTCTTCCATCTATAATACCTCTCAGAAATGACAGTGAGGGGGGGAGGACACTGCATATGCACACACTGCTTCTAGGTGTTGTCAATCAATTCCCAGAAGAAACAGATTCCCTGTGTCTCTGGGGATAGGGCAGAGGATGACCACTGGCTCTTTGTCTTTAACTAGACTGAATTTCTTTCTGGGTCTTGCTCTTTTCCTCTGTCAAACAAAGTGATCACCTGCAATATTCCAGAATCATCTATATAGTCAAGTTAAACTAAGGCACCAGCCAAGGACAATACAGGTGGTAAACTTTAAACCCCTACCCAGATCTAGCCAATGGTCAGAACAGTCTCCACACTTGAGTGGAGAGTGGGATATGACTTTCTCACGTACTCTGGTGCCTCACATTTGATCATGTCCCCTGGAGGGGGAGACCTGGTGGCACTCAGAGGAAAGACAGCAGGTCACTGAGAAGAGACTTGATACCCTATGAGCATATACAGGGGGAGGTAATTCCTCTCAGGAACAGTCATAGGGGAGGGGAATAAGGGGAAAATGGGAGGGAGGGAAGAATGGGAGGATACAAGGGATGGGATAACCATTGAGATGTAACAAGAATAAATTAATAAAATGTAGTCAAGAATGATTTTTTTCAAGTTATATATTTTTTTACTGACACGTCTTATGAAATGTAACATATTGCTGTTTGTAGTAACATAAGTTAAGAATGATTTAAACATAATTTAGATAAGTGTGTATATCCAAGAGTGAGTGTAATGGCATCAGAGTCCTCATCATCCTTTTATCTGAAGGTCCTTTTAAAGCCATGCTGTCCAGGAGTGCATCTTATAGACGAGGAAGTTAAAGTGAACGTTAGCAAAAGGACTGGATGGAGAACCTGAAGCCCGGGTCCATTTCAGGGTCATATTCCTATACAGTTCGCTTACAAGCTACCTTGCTCATCAGTCTTAGCTTCAAGTGTCTTTTGACCTTTCTCAACAAAACAAACAAACAAACAAACAAACAAACAAACAACAACAGGGCTGGGGAGGTTGCTCAGTAGGTGAAGCATTTATCACATGAGTCCTCAGAACCCATGGAAGGCCTGTGATGGCAGTGCAGGACTTGGTAGAGAGTAGAGGATGATGGGAGGCTGATACCAGTGAATCCAGGAAGCTTGCAGGTCAGGCAACAACAAACAAGAGTCCTTTTCTGAAGTAAGTGAAGAGTGAGTGTTAATGCTGAGATCTGTTGGGAGAAAATAACCAATTCCACCATTTGAGCCATTTTGAAGCAAGCTTCAAAATAAATACTGACCAGGATGGGCTTTGTTCAGGAGTACTCCTGGAATTCCCAGCTGAGTGGCCCTGAGACCTATTTTGCAGGGGCTTAAAAGACTCCATCCAGTAGGGGATCAAAGCAGAAGCTGAGTTGTTGCACAGCCAAACTTTGGACAGCATGCAGGGAGTCTTATGAAATAGTGTGGGACTAGAAGGACCTGGAGGGGACAGGAGCTCCACAAGAAGACCAACAGAGCCAATAAATCTGGGCCCAGGGGCACTGGTGGTGACTGATGCACCAAACAGGGACCATGCAACCAGAGGACCTAGGCCCCCTGCTCAGATGTAGCCTATAAGCAGCTCAGTCTCCATATGGGTCCCCTAATAAAAGAAGCAGGGGCTGTCCTTGCCATAGACTCTGTTACCAGCTCTTTGATCACTTCTTCTTGGTGGGGTGCCTTACCAGGCCACAGAGGAAGAGGATGTGGACAGTCCTGATGAAACTTGGTAGGTTGGGGTCATTTGATAGGTGAGGAAGTCTCCTCCTCTCTGAGGACTAGGGGAAGGGCATAAGGGGCAAGAGGGAGGGAGGGTGGGACCAGGAAGAGACAATGGAGGGGGCTATGATTGTGATGTAAAGTGAATAAATTTAAAAATTTTTAAATTAAAACACACACATAAATCCGTATAGCTAATGTATTTTTCCCATGAGACTTTGCTATTTTCCAAAAACTACAACTCCCAGCATTCCAGGAAGTTATCTGGTCTTTGGACAGGTGGTGTTTAGAGGTTAACTCTGGGCCTTAAGTGAGGAATAATATCTACATCTGCTCTCTGTTCTTCACAGGTGCACAAAGATTAAAAAGCACAAAAGATTAAAGGTCAGATGTGCTAACTGAGCTACACAAGCTCACAAAAATCTAAATCTAAAATAAATTGATGATTTTCTTGATAGATTTCACTTACCAAAGTTAAATCATAATCAGATAAATAGTTTATACAGTCCTATAAACCCTAAGGAAATTGAAGCAGTCGTTAAAACCTCCCAACCAAAAAGGCCAAGGGCAGATGATTTGAGTGCAGAATTCTACCAGACATTCAAAGAAGAGATAATACCAACATTTCTCAAACTATTTTGCAAAATAGAAACAGAAGGAACATTATCAAACTCATTCTATGAGGCCACAATCACCTTGATGCCTAAATCACACAAAGACTCAACAAAGAAAGAAAGATCACTCATGATCACTGATGCAAAATACTGAATGAAATACTTGCAAACTGAATCCAAGAACACATCAACTATGTCATTGACTATGGTCAAGTAGGCTTCATCTCAGGGATGTGGGGATGGTTCAACGTAGGAAAATCCATCAATGTAATCCACTATATAAACAAGCTGAAAGAAAAAAAATCACACAATCATCTCATTAGATGCAGGAAAAGCCTTTGACAAAATTCAACACCTATTCATGCTGAAAGTCTTGGAGAGAACAGGGATACAAGGCCCATACATAAGCATTATAAAGGCTATATACAGCAAGCCAATAGCCAGCATCAAATTAAATGGAGAGAAACTCAAAGAAATTCCACCAAAATCAGGGACAAGGCTGCCCACTCTCCATATCTCTTCAATATAGCACTTGAAATCCTAGCTAGAGCAATAACACAACTAAAGGAGATCAAGGGGATCCAAATTGGAAAAGAAAATGTCAAAGTATCACTATTTGCAGATGATATGATAGTATACATACATGATCCCCAAAATTCCACCAGAGAACTACAGCTGATAAACACCTTCAGCAAAGTGGCTGAATACAAGATTAATTTAAAAAAATGAGTGGCCCTCCTGTATAGAAATGACAAATGGGCTGAGAAAGAAACTAGGGAAACTATACCCTTCACAATAACCACAAATAATATAAAGTATCTTGGTGTGACTCTAACAAAGCAAGTGAAAAACCTATATGACATAAACTTCCTTCTAATCTCTGAAGAAGGAAAGTGAAGAACATATCAGAAGATGGAAAGATCTCTCATGCACATGGATCGGTAGGATTAACATAGTTTAAATGGCCATCTTATAAAAAGCAATCTACAGATTCAATACAATCCCCATCAAAATACCAACACAATTCTTTACAGATATTGAAAGAACAATTCTAAATTTGATATAGAAAAACAAAAAAACAAACAAACAAACAAACACCCCAGAACAGCTAAAACAATCCTATACACCAAAAGGACTTCTGGAGGTATCTCCAGCCCTGACTACAAGCTATACTACAGAGCAATAGTAATAAAAACTTCATGGTTCTGGCATAGAAATATATTGGTTGATTAATGTAATAGAATTGAAGATCCAGAAATAAACTCACACACCTATGGACACTTGATTTTGACAAAGGAGCTAAAATCATACAATGGAAAAAAGAGCATCTTCAACAAATGGTACTGGTCTAACTGGATGTCTACATGTAGAGAATGCAAATACATCAATATTTATGATCATGCACAAAACTCAAGTGGATCAAAGACCTCAACATAAAACCAGACACATTAAATATATTAGAAGAGAAAGTGGGGAAGAGCCTAGAACTCATTGGAACAGAAGACAACTTCCTGAACGGAATACTAACAGCTCAGTCTCTAAGATCAACAATTAATAAATGGGACTTTTTGAAACTGAAAATCTTCTGTAAGGCCAAGGACACTGTCAATAGAATGAAACAGCAGTCTACAGATTGGGAAAAGATCTTCACCAGTCCTACATCTGACAAGGGCTAATATCCAATGGGTTAATATATATAGTGAACTCAAAACATTAAACATGAACAAACAAAATAACCCAATTAAAAATGAGACACATAGCTAAACAGAGAATTCTCATCAGAGGAATCTTGAATGGTGGAGCATTTAAAGAAATGTTCAATGTCCTTAGTCATCAGTGAATCAAAATGACTCTGAGATTCCATATTACACCTATCAGAATGGCTAAGATAAAAAATGTAAGTGACAGCACATGCTGGCAGGGATGTGGAGAAAGGGGAACAGTCCTCCACTGTTGGTGGGAGTGCAAACTTGTACAAGCATTTTGGAAATCAATCTTCTCAGAAAATTGGGCATAGCTCTACCTCAAGACCCAGCTATACCACTCCTGGGTTTATATCTCAAAGACGGCCCAGCATACAACAAGAAAACATGCTCAGCTACGTTCATAGCAGCTTTATTCATAATAGCCAGAATCTGGAAACAACCTAGATGACCCTCAACTGAAGAATTGATAAAGAAGCCGTGGTACATTTACACAATGGAATACTATTCAGCTATTAAAAAACAAAGAAATCATGAAATTTTCAAGCAAATGGATGGGACTAGAAAAGATTATCCTGAGTGAGGTAACCCAGACACAGAAAGACACACATGGTATGTACTTACTTATAAGTGGATTTTAATCTTATAGTACAGGATAAACATACTACAGTGCTGTGACAGACCCAAAGAAGATAAGCAACAAGGAGGATCCAAGGGAGGATGCTTAAATCTTACTCAGAAGGAGAAATAGAATAGACAGAGGTAGTGGTTGGTGAGAGGGAACAAGGCAGGAGAGGAAACACAGAGAACTACACGGGTAGAGATCATACCTGGGGAGTGTGGTGTGGGGGTGCAGAGAACAAAAGGCCTGTAGAGAAAAGAGAAACTGTGGGCAAGGGCATCTCTGTGACAAGTTCAAGTTGTAAATCAGTGTAGGCTCATGGGAGGATATGAGGAAGACTCTAGCAGAGACTCTTAGGTGCAGGGGCCATAGAGACCTAAGAGGACAACCTCTAACTAGACAAGTCTCCTAGTAGAGGGAGGGGAACACTAACCCACCCACAAAAACTGTGACTCAAAATTCACCCTGCCTACAAGATGCAGAGGGATAAAGATAGAGCAGATAGGGCTGAGATTGAGGGAATGTCCAACCAATGCCTGGCCCAACCCAAGACCCACCCCATGGGAGAGAACCAACACCTGACACTATTAACGATATCCTGCTATGCTTTCAGGAGCCTAGCTGAGTTGTTCTCTGAGAGACTCCACCCAGCAGTGCCTTGAAACAGATGCTGAGACTCACAGCCAAACATTGGTCAATGAGTAGGGGAGAGGAGAAAAGGATCGGGAGGTGACAGGAGCTCCACAAGAAAACTAACAGAGCCAACTAACCAGGGTCCAGGGGGACCTGCTGAGATTGAAGCAACAACCAAGGACCTTGCATGGACTGGACCTCGGCCCCCTGACAAAGATTTAGCTGATGGACAGCTCAGGCTTGATTTGGGTATCCTAGGAAGGGAAGCAAGGGCTGTCTCTGACATCGACTCTGTTGCTAGCTTTTTTATTACTCTCCCCTGGCAGGACTGCCTTGCCAAACCATGGGGGAAGAAGACTTGATCAGCTGTGGTGAATGAGAAGTGGGGCTCCCCTCTTCTAAGGAATAGGGACAGGAGAATGTTGGAAAGGAAGGGAGGGTAAGACTGGGAGGTAAGGAAGGATGGGGCTATGACCAGGATGTAAAGTGAATAAATAAATACATTTTTGAAAAAAAGAAGTGCAAAAATAAACAATAGCCCCCAGGCCCCTTTCTTTCCAAGGGTTTTTTTTCTTACATTTGCGATTTTTTGTTTGTTTGTTTGTTTTTCGAGACAGGGTCTCTCTGTGTTAGCCTTGGCTGTCCTGGACTCATTCTGTAGACCAGGCTGGCCTCAAACTCACAGCAATCCGCCCACCTCTGCCTCTCATTGTGAATTTTTTTTATGGGACAGTCATGGAATGTAAATATCTCTGCTTGATGGAAGCAAAGCCCTGCTCACCTGAGACTCAGTGTGATTCAGGGCGGTTGTCTCTTTTGTGTGACTGTCAGGTCCCTCTATAAATTCAGGCTTGGACTCCTAACTCTTAGAACTCTTGAGAGTCAGCAGGTGTCTCTATGTGCAAAGAACTTGGAGTCACAGAGAGGATCCCTACTGGTGGTGGTTCAGGGTCTGTCCCTCTGTGTATCAGTTTGTGACCAGTAAAGGCTGACGTTTTTGCTTTTGCTAATCCTCATGTAAGTTTGTAACATAGGTGCTGTCATTATTCCAATTCAATTGTTAGGGAAACCAAGGCACAGATAGGCCAATCAACTTGCTGCAGTTCACACAGCTATTGAGATTTATGCAGCCCACTATAAAGCATTATGCCTATAGTTAATATTGCTTCCACTCAACAGTGTTGCAAGTGGGTGGATCTTGTGTTCAGCAGAAAGCAGAACTTTTGGAGTTTCATTTTCTTGGGGTATGGAGATGCCAAAGAAGACCATGCATTTTCTAGAGGCATTTTGAAAGTGGGCATGGGGTGGATGTTCTTGCCTTCCACATCCCAGAGCAGAGCTGTGTTTTTGGCTGTTCCCTGCTTTTTCAGCTGTCTGTACCTAGAGAAACAACAGGGCAGCTACTGTCTCTTAGGAACTCTGACCTTGTTTCCTGTGGACAGAGTTCACTGCTGCTTTCCCTTCAGTAGACATGGATGGGATCTTAGAGAATGATTTTGATCCCTGCTGACAGCACTTCTGTGGGAACCCTGTTTAGGAGTTCCAGTACAACATCTTCAGGGATGGTTTGTAGGCCTGTTTTCTGGTAGTCCCTTGCTCCGACTTTGTAGTTGATGGCCAGGGTCTTGCCACACCTTCTGGTTTTATGCGATGGTGGGATCTGGATGGGAAGAAGGTTCTGAAGAGGGCAGAGTTTCTGATGATCCCACTTTCTACTCTTCTTTCCTTCATCTCACCTCCTTTCCTCTCTGCAACACCCCCCCCATATCATTATGGCCTTGTGGGCCAAAAAAATCTGTGACCCATTCCTGCCCCAGTCCTTCTTAACATATATTTTACATTGGATCTCATCCTAGCCATTGCTCTAATTTACTCCTTTATTAATACATTGTTCAGTATTCCTGCAGGACAAAGGCCAGTCCTGTTTAGCCTAGATTGCATTCTTGGCTACTGTTGAACATTTCCACCCATCATGTGCAACTCTGAAGTCTTTGAAGCTCTGTAAAACAGATGTTCTTGTGTGTAAAAGTCCTTTACCCTAATCTCCCCTGAGCTGATGCAGGCTAGTCTCTCTCCTCATCTCTCTGATGTGGCATGGCCAGGCATCTGTTTTATTGCAGATGTTAGTGTCTGTGCTGTGCTATTTGTAACTCTACTGGGCATAACATACACTAGAACATAAGCAACTAATAGCCTTTTTGGGTATTAAAAACACTGCTTTTCAAAACCCATTGAGCCCTAAAGAATTTGGATGAGGGACAGTGTGCTTACATAATACATGGTGCAGGCTATTTGGTTGTTCTTTTATTGCTCTGTGTTTGGAATTAAACAGAGCACCACATATCAGATGAAGTGTTAGTCCTCACCCATGTAACTCTCATTTGGAATTATTTCTCAGAATGGAGTCAGGTTACCAGAAGACAGGAACAATTTTTATTAATCGTGTACCTGGTGTCATGTAGAACTCCTGTACTGTTGGGTTTTTAAGTGCCACCCATACTTTGGGGATATATATATTAATATATATATATATATATTTTTTTTTTGGCAGTTCTTAACTTTATTTGACACTCAGCAGGTTAGTTCTCGTCCACATTGACCGTCTGTAGATTCTTGAATGTGGTAACAGGCATGTAAGTTACCAATGTGTAGAGCTTATTGGGGGAGTCCTCATCTTCATTAAGCTTTCTGGACAAGCGTACTCGGATGCGATATGGAACGTTCCTTATTCCTTTGGCCCAGACAGCTTGGTTGAGCCTGGTGTCTATGCGCACATCTGGAGTCCCCATCTCCTTCATGGCAAATTTCCGAATTTCTTTGAGTGCCCGAGGAGCACGCTTCTTGAAGCCCACTCCATGGATGCACTTGTGAATGTTGATGGTGTACTCTCGGGTCACCACCTCGTTGATGGCGGAACGGCCCTTCTTCTTCTCGCCACCCTTCTTTGCGGGAGCCATTCTGTCGGGCTAAAGCTGGAAAGGACCGGCGCGGGGGATTGTGGGAAGGAAAGCCTTGTCGCCGTATCTGGGAGTATATTTGAAAGATGCTGTTATGTTCACATAAAGCTGTAAAGGTGGCCATTCATGACTCATCATCTTTCTATTGTATTCATCCATCCATCCATCCATCCATCCATCCATCCATCCATCCATGTATGTCTTTCACGACATATTTATTGGTGATATATCCCTCATCTAGGAACTAGGGACATTGTTATAAGAAATATAACTTTGCTTTCAAGGAACCTGAAATTCTGTGGGGGTAGGGAACATAGAAAGAACAACAAGTAAACTAGGTCTGATATTTTCTAGTTTTAATGTAACCACCCTCACAGATCTTGTGTTGGGACACTGGTGGTTTATATTGAGAGGTTGTGGTCCTTTAGCATATGGGCCTAATTGAGAACTCTAGTATACCAGGTGCAGGCCTGTGAAGAGCATACTTGCCTCTCTTTCCAGTTTTATGTTGTTTCCCAGTCAGCAATCAAATCATGAGCAGCCAGTCCTTGCTTCATGAGCATGGACTAAACTAGCATTGCTTTCTCCATCAGTGATAGACTGAAATCCCCTGAAACCATGAGTAAAGCCTTACTTTCATATTTTATTTATTTTATCCATCCTTTCCTGTATTACATTTGTACCTCAGTTTCTCCTCATTCATCTCCTCCCAGTCTCTTCTTCCTCTTTCTTTCCTAAATATTTTCTTTAAAAAAGCTTTCCTTTTTAAATTTCTTCTTGCAATGTCTTCTTACAGTGATATGAAAAAGTAGCAAATAAATATTTGGTATCAGAAGTGGGGTTGTAGCTGTTACTAAATCTGACCAAGTGGTATATAAGCCCTTGGAATTGATTTTTCAGAAGTTATGAGAGAGAGAGAGAGAGAGAGAGAGAGAGAGAGAGAGAGAGAGAGAGAGAGAGAGAGAGAGAGAGAAAATGAATTTGGAGGGTCAGCTTAGATAATGTTGAAAGCACAGTTTAAATGGGACATTTTTGTGTAAGTCTGGAAGGCCAGAATGGTGATAAAAATGAATACTATAAAGGCTGGGCTCCTGATCTTTTAGTGAGAAACAAAGGACATTCTGGAAGTCAGGTTAGAGATAATTTATATTATATTCAGCTAATTTGTCTATGTTTTGTCAATGTCCTGCAAGTATGAGTGAAGCTGAATTCAGAAGTAATGGACAGACCAGGTGTAGTGGTCACACCTGCAATCACAGCACTGGGAGGCAGATGCAGGAGGATTGCTGTAAGTTTGAGGCCAGCCTGATTTACAAAGTGAGTCCAGGACACCCAAGGCTACACAGAGAAACCCTGCCTCAGAGAAAAAAAGAAAAAGGGAAAGCAAAAAAACAAACGAGTGGACTAATTTATTTGGCAGAAGAAATTCTAAACTAGCATAGTGTTTTAGCTCACTCACTGTTTGTGATGGTTTGTGCTAATTGCTAGCTCCACAAACCCCAGAGTCACTGGGAGGTGGGCCTTCAGACATGCTTTTGGCTTAATCATAGCAACTGACATAAGAAGACACATCTTAATTGTGGGTGGGATCTAAGCTGTGTAAGCAAACAACATGCACTGTTCTATGCTCTTCATTGTGGGTGAATATGACCAGGTCTCTTAAGTTCCTGCAGGTACGACTTGACCATCACAGTGGACTATATAGTCTGGAATTGGGAGCCAAATACAAACTCTTTCCCTTGAGTTGCTTTTGTCCAGATGTTTTATTATAGTATCAGGGGGAAAAACAAGAGACCGCTTTTATCCAAGTTTATATTGAGAACTGAGAGAAGAAAGAACAAAAAGATGTAGAAAACATATAGCTTAAGAAGGAGTTTGAAGGAGCCAGAGAGATGGCTCAGCAGTTAAGAGCACTGACTGCTCTTCCAGAGGTCATGAGTTCAATTCCCAGCAACCACATGGTGGCTCACAACCATCTATAATGTGATCTGATGCCCTCCTCTGGCCTGCAGATGTACATGCAGGCAGAGCACTGTATACATAATAAATAAATAAATAAAAAGAAGGAGTTTGAGCACTTTAAAGTTGTGGACAAAGTAGGAGCAGACAGAACAGCAGTAGTTCTTAAAGATATCAGTGCTAATAAAGGGAAACCATGGGGACTTTGCACTGGGAAAACAAGGAAAGTGCAAGAGTAAGATATTCCCCACTTCCCTTGTGGATTTGTAGATCTCAGAGTGTAAAAATAGTAAACACAGATAAAAGACTAATCTTAAAATAGTTGTCCCTGCTTGAAAAGATTTTCCCACATTTATCCACGTAGACACTCAGAAGCTGTTATAATAATGGTCCGAGGGTAGTAGGCTCTATCGTAAAGTATCAACAGAAATTGTTAATCATTTATGAGGTGTTGTGTGATGGGGTTATAGAGGTTTATTCAAAGGTTCCAAGGGAAGGCCTGCCCAGTTATGAAATAGGTACCCAGGTTACATTCACTGCAGAGGCTTTGAAAAGTTGATATGTGAATTTGTGAGGATGAAGAGCAGCACAGACCTGAGGATGCTGGAGATAGCAAGACCAAGGAATGTCTGCCAAGGAAGGCTTCAGGCATTGATTAAAGCTACAAGTGGGGGATACAGAGAGAATGAGCCAAATGCTTTTAAGCTTCAGGCAGTGTTTCCATTTGATCTTATTTGGTCTGGACTGTTCTTCCTATTTTTCCTTGTTGTGTAGGAGTGTTTACTTTATGTGTCCTGGGTATGTTTCTTTCTGCTGTTGCTCTGATAAACATCAGGACCAAAAGTAACTCAAGGAAGAATTATTTTGGCTTATGGTTTCAATGAGGGGGGGATAGAGAGGGGGAGAGGGGGGGGAGAGGGAGAGAGAGAGAGAGAGAGAGAGAGAGAGAGAGAGAGAGAGAGAGAGAATTGATAATGATTGCAGAAGCATGGCAGCCTGCAGTGGGGCAGGAGGCAGAGATCACATGTCCAATCACATGCAGAAGGCAGAGAAAACTAAAGATGGGATGAAGGATGAAGAGAAAACCTCTCAAAGCTGGCCTCTGTTGATGTACTTTCTCCAGCAAGGCACCGCCTTTAAAGGCCCAAACAGTACCACCAACCAGGGACCAAGTGTTCAAATAGCTGAGCCTATAAGGGACATTGCTCATGCTAAGCACCACACCATTAAATATTGCAAGCGTGTAAGATTCATATTAAATTTACAGGGGCAAACAGGTGAGAGCTTGCCTTGAATCTCAGGAGAGACATCAGTCTTTTCAACAGCTTTAGAGCTATTATGATTATGGAGTTTTAAAAAGCTATACTGAGTTATTTTTATGTTGTGAGATCACCATGAGCCACTGGGGACTCTGGGAAGACTATTATGATTTAGATGTGAATTGTCCTCCATGTTGCATGTATTTGAACACTTGTCCCCCAACTGGTAGCACTTGTGGAGAGAGTCGTGAAGCATTCAGGATGTGGAGCTTGCTAGATCACTAGATATGGGCCATTGTGATGCTTATTCATAGGGCTCCACTTGACTACATCTGGAATGAACAAAAAACCAAAAACCAAAGCCTGTACATCAGTGAGGGATTTTTTCTTTATTGATGTGTTTGACTCGGAAGACTTACCCAAAGTCTGGATATTTTGAAGTAGGAGGATCCATCTTAAGTCTGGGCCATACCTCCTGGTGGTGGCCTTTATTAAGAATATGGAAGAAGGAAGCCTTTGCTCTTTCCTGCTTATCCTCATTTCTGTGTCACTGGCGTTAGAGCCCACTTCTTCAGGATTCTGGCATGTACTGAGGACCGGCTGAGACATCTAGCATCATGGACTGAACAACTACTGAATTCTTGGGAGACAGCATTGTTGGACTAGCTGGACCACAGCCTGTGAACCACTCTAATAAATCACTTTAGTAATGGCAATAATAATAAGTGTGTGTGTGTGTGTGTGTGTGTGTGTGTGTGTGTGTGTGTGTTAAGCAGGCAACCATAGGTTCAAATATAATGATGTTGTCTGTATTGGATGTACACAAACCTCCTCCTGCTCCATTGTACCATAAACAACACAACGTAAAAGCTATTTACCTAGACTTCCCATTGTACTAGGTATCAGGAGAAGTCTAGAGATGACTTAGACAGGAGAAAGTAGGAAGAGTCTATGCAAATCTATGCAAATACCATGCAATTTATGGAAGGTGCTTAAAAGCCTTTGGATTTTGTTAGCCACAGGGGTGGGGGTATGGGTGGGACAGACTGGATCCTCTCTTGCAGATAGCTGAGGTGTGGCTGAAAATGGAATCAATTTTCCTTTCTTTCTTCTCTCCCTCCCCACTTCCTCACCTTCTTTCTTCATTTCTTCTTTCTAAACAGCTCGATTGAGATATAATTGCTGCACATGGACCTGCACATGGCAACACGCACCAGTTGGAATATGCAAACACCTGCACTCCTGTCATCACAATCAAGGTAATATATGCACCCAGTGCCGCCCTCAGCCCAGGTGGTGCAGATAGAAATAATTATGAACTCTGAAATCATGTACAATATAACCAGGCTTTACTTTTTCTTCTTTGGTAACTGTTACAGGCTGAGTTCAGGCACCTAGAAATTAACCATGTTGAGATTTTAACCCTCGCCAGGCATGGTGGCACATGCCTTTAATCCCAGCACTTAGGAGGCAAAGGCAGGCGGATAGCTGTGAGGCTGCGACCAGCCTGGTCTACAAAATGATTCCAGAACAGCCAAGGCTACACAAAGAAACCCTGTCTAAAAAAACCAAAAGAGAGAGAGAGAGAGAGAGAGAGAGAGAGAGAGAGAGAGAGAGAGAGGGAGAGAGGAGAGAGAGAGATTGATTAACCTTCAGTTCTTCAGACTGTGGATAGGGACTTTAATGAAGTAGTTTTGACTGGGCCCAATGTGGTGGGAGTACCCTCATGGAGAAGAGGAACATTCACAGGGCGATGAGGCAGGTGAGGCATTGTCAGAGAAAAACAACCCTGCTGGCACCACACTCTTGAACTTCAGCCTCTGGAATAATTTTGGTTGTGAAATCCAGCCCGGTGTGTGGCAGCTTGTTGTGCTGCCTGGAGCAAATTCCTTCAGAGCTTTTGACCCTGGAGAGCACATCACAGGCCACAAACTCAAGTTTGTGCAGCCTTGCAAGGTGGAAAAATACAAGTTTACCGCCCATCCTGAGTTCTGGGCTGTTAAGGGCTACACCCTCTCTCACATGACCTGAAGCGCAGATACAGAGTAACCTTTGTGGATTACTTTCTTCCTGTAATTAACTTTACAGCTTTTGGTCTTAGGCCCTTACTAGACCATTTTAAAATCAGTAACTGGGTTGTGACATCTATTTACAGCTTATACAGGAAAGAAAAACTTCCTAAGACAACAACAGTCCAGGATTAAGAGTAAGGAAACCGGATGTCAAGTTCCACATTGTTACGTGACACTATTATGTGCAACATATATGTATGTACCTGTAAATATAAATACATAGTAAATTATGAAGAATCTCAATTAAATAAGTGAACCTACTACCCTGGGGAATTGATTCTAGTACTTTGAATTGACTTGTGTGATACTTCCTATTTTGTGTCCTCACCATTTTCAGTGGAAAACACTATGCTGAAATTTAAAAACAAAACAACAGACAAACAAACAAGTCCAGACATGGAGACATGCACCTGGAATCCCAGCTCTTGTATATGAAGCAGAAGCAAGAGGATTCAAGTTCAAGGCCAGGCATGTATAGTAAGGTCCAGCCTAGCTGGGGCTACACAGCAGAACCCTGTCTCAGATCTAAGCCAAACCTAGCAAGAAGTACACACAAAAGGCTTGCTTTAAAAATAGGGTTCCTGGAGTGGCATGGTGGTGCAGGCCTTTAATCCCAGCCCTCGGGAGGCAGAGGCAGGCTGATCGCTGTGAGTTCGAGGCCAGCCTGGTCTACAAAGCGAGTTCAGGATGGCTAAGATAACATAGAGAAACCCTGTCTCGAAAAACGAAAAACAAAAACAATAAAAGGCTTCCTGCCTGCCTTACATACACTGACTTGTGGTGCTTGCCTTTGACCTTTCCCACAGTGCTGTGTTTAAGTGGAGAACTCTGTCAGTCAGTTTCACCCAGCAACCCCAGGATTCGGTCCTGTTGCTGTAGCTGTGCTCCATTTCCTCTGCCAAGCGGTGGCCCACTGTGTAAATGTCGCACCAAGTGTTTGCTGTCTGGAGATAGATAATTGGTCTCTCTCTGTGTGTTACCAACAATATTACTTGGGCTATACACACATACACACACACACACACACACTCCTTGGGGAAGCAGCTGCAACTCCTTTTGCATTTTTTTTAAAGTGTAAAGAATGTGCACAAGTTTAAAGTATCGTTCAAAATATTATATTTGCTAAAAATTAAACGCATGAATTATTTTGGTATGGAAAAATTTAATCATAAGCCATTCCAGAAGGCTGATATTTTATTGTACAAAATAATAGCTTCTGCAATTGATTTCTTAAAATAAAGGCGCACTGGAATCTTTAAGCCTGTGGCTTTCAGTGAATTGTCTCTAAAACCTCTTCTTTAGACTTTATGATCTTCTTTAAAAGTGTGTATCCTGGCTTCTTAGCCAGATGAGAAGTTATGTGGGATGTAGCAAACATAAGGATGCATTCTTTTTATTTATGGGGAAGGGAATGGAGACTCAGCAACATTAAGACATCTGAACAACAGAGCTGGGCACCAGTCCAAAGCCGACTCATGTCTCCCCATCCGGTGCTGTGGGCACAGCTGTCGATTTCCTTCCCTCCTGTGGCTTGCAACTGTGGATGGCATAGGAGGAAAAGAAGTCTGCACTCAGGAAGCTGATTCTCCAAGAATTGCTACTATTTCTTCGCATGTGTACATGTACACATATGTGGGTTTCTGTGAGTGCCTGTGGGGATTGTCAGTGCAGGTGCCATCCCCCTCGATTTGGGAGGCAAGTTTGCTCATTGGCCTGGATATATTGTCAAATCGAATAGGCTGGCTGGCCAGGGACTCTGAGATATCCACCCATCTCCATGTTACTCCCAGTGGGATTACAAGACCACTAGACACAGTGGACCACTTTTTATGTGTTTGAGTTTATCTTTTGAATCAGTCCATGTGATGTTGATGTTACTGCCTATATTTTCCAAGTTAAGGAGAAATGAGGCCCAGAACTAGTGATTCCAATTCTTGTTTTGTGTTTTTATTGTTGTTGTTGTTGCTTGTTTTTTTTTCTTTGTTTGTTTTGCTTTTTGTTGTTTTTGAGACAGGGTTTCTGTGTATAGCCTTGTCTATCTTGGACTCACTTTGTAGACCAGGCTGGCTTTGAACTCACAGTGATCCACCTGCCTCTGCCTCCCAAGTGCTAGGATTACAGGCATGCACCACCACCGCCTGCCTGGCTTCAATTCTTCATAAGTAGAAGAGACCACAGAGCTGGGCAGTCCAGTCATACCTTTATTCTAACTCTGTTATTTCTCATGAAATAGGCTGTTTTCTTCACCCCAAGGTGAGGAGACAGCAAACCTGCTCCTGATATGTGCTCCCTCCCACTTGGTTTTGAAGCGCATGCACCATCGTTGTTAGAAACAGTGATGACATGAATGGTTGTAATAACCATAACACTTTGATGTTTACTGGGAAGGGCACAGCCTCACACTCACACAAAGCCCCCTGTGGTTTATTTTATTTTATTTTCAATCCTTGGCTGGAGTCTTCTTCTCTACTAGGATTTAGTTAAGACGTGTACTCCCACAGCATTTTAAAGGTAGCAAGGAGGAGTATGTGGCAGGGGAAGGGAAGAGAGAAATGTTGTTAATTATCATGTAATCTCAGAATGTGGTATGTGCTGTTGAGCGGGTTTGAGTTCAAATATTCATGAGTTGTATGACCTTGAACTCTCCAAGCCTCAAGGTTTTTCATCTGCAAACTGGATAGCTAGTAGGGACTTCCTCATAGGCTTTTTGTGATTGATTTAATCCATGCAAATCTCTTCAAACAGCACTACTGTAAATATGCAGTATTAGCTACTGATGCTCCCGAGTGCCCAGTAACAGAATAGTGTAAAAGCAGGGCAGCAATCCAGGCTCCTGTCAAGAAACGGATGAATGATTTTGCTGATCCATTGCAGCAGGGGCTGGAGGGTGGATGGCGCATGTCTATATGACTCTGCTCTTCTCCTTGAGTCCATTAGATTCTTACAATAGTCCTGCAAAGCTGGCAAGGTCTACCAGATGCCAGAGCACCCAGAAAGCTATGTCTGTCTGGTGGGCAATGATGGCCAGGTGACCAACTCAAGTTCCTTCCTTCCTCCTTCCCTTCTTCCCTCTCTTTGTTGCTCCTGAAAACAGATCTGTGTATATTTATGGGCCTGATGTCTCTGTGACTGTAAACATTGTAGTATATTAAATCAAATAGATCTATCACTTTATACACTTAGCAGCCCCCACCTGCTTTTTCTGAGGATACAACTCACAGTCAGTCATATGCTGGATGAACTCTACCCTATGAGTTCTGAAGAGATAGGCAGGACTATTAAAAACTCCATCAAAAGGGGCACTCTTTCTCTATTGCAAAGTTCTAGCACAGCTCATGTCTCTGTTTTAGTTAATATGGCAGAATGGCACTGTCAAATGTCCTATGTAAACCCTGGTCCAGTTGACGCTTCTGTGTGAAGAGAGTTTACTTTGAAGTCCTTTGGACTTATCTTTAAGGGTAGAGATTGATAAGTAAATTGGGAATTCAAGTATCTTTCTCTAGTTCCTGGGGAAGTGGGGCATTCTGTCATTCTTTTCTCTTAGAACTATGCAGTTATGCTTGGGAATGTGGCCATGTTTCCAAGAAGTTGCCATAGTTATAACACCATTTGTTAGTATGAAAACCACAACACTAACATGGTACATTTTGTTGAGAAGCAGGGTAACTTTTTGTCAGTTACAACTGGGTGGGGAATTACCCAGTCTTGGAGGGATTTCAGCCTAAATGTTCTGGCTGCTCAAGTTGTTGAGCTGTGTCAAGTAGTCAGGAACATGTAAGCTTGAACTGCACTGAAGGGAAAGCTTGGTGTTCTATCTGGCCCTGTACCAAACGTTTGTTCTTGGTGTGATCTTGGACATTTCTCTTTAGGACTGTGTCTGTGTCTCAAGTCAATGAGGATGTTAGATTGCTTGTTCTCAAAGATGCTTTCAGTTTGCATCCAGCAGAGGGTGGTATTCCTCATGTTTTGGCTAGACCTTAGCCTAAGAATCCTAATCACTTTGTGCCCTAGGGGAGGAAGCCCTGATCTAGTCCCTGTCTTTTGGTGAGGCTAGATCCCATGTAGGTTGTATGGGGTTTATCTTTTGAATCAATCCATGTGATGTTGATATTACTGTCTATATTTTCCAAGTTAAGGAGAAATGAGGCCCAGAACTAGTGATTCCAATTCTTGTTTTGTGTTTTTTTGTTGTTGTTGTTGCTGTTGTTGGTTGTTTTTTTTCTTTGTTTGTTTTGTTTTTTGTTGTTTTTGAGATAGGGTTTCTGTGTGTAGCCTTGTCTATCCTGGACTCACTTTGTAGACCAGGCTGGCTTTGAACTCACAGTGATCCACCTGCCTCTGCCTCCCAAGTGCACACTGGGAGATTTGTAGAATTTGTAGAATTCTGCACACTGGTTTTGTTGTTTGTTTGTTTGTTTGTTTTAAATCTCACATCATCCTCTAGGTTCTGTACTAGCCTCCCATTTCCCAGGCAAGGGAACTGTCACCCCAAAAAACTCAAGACAATTGCCTAACTGTGGTACCCATTAGCATACCAAAGCAGATGCTGGGCCCCCAGGATCACTCTACTTGTGGCTCCTCTTAGTTCTCTTCACCCTGCCTGATACATACCCTATACCTCTTCAGCCCATAGACCCCCCTTCCTTTTTGTCAGCTTTCCCCCCCCCCCCCCCCCATATAATCTTGCCATTTTGGCCATAGGTTCTTTTGGTTCCCTCTCTTGGCCTTTTTTTCTTGTCCTCCCCTACCTCTCTGCTCTCATGGCCATGTTTAGTCTAATGCTTTCTCTCCTTGTTCTGGACTCTTCTAGATGTCTCTGGATTTACGCAATAGAAGCTTTCTCCTCAGCCATACCTTGGAGTTGTCGCGTCCTCATTTCACTCTTGAACAAAGCTTGGGGAATTGAGAGGATTGGCCTAAGATCCTGTGGGCTTCCAATGGTCAGCACAAGACTTTATCCTCCCCATCTGTAACATCCTGCTGGGCCTTTTCCTGTAGACCTCAATAGTCAGCCATTGTTTGTAAAGAGCTTTTGTTGAGTGGAGAAGATACTTTACACACGCACTGAGGAGGACAAAACATGGAGTCATATTGGAGCTCAAGCAGGGCCTCACTGTGGGGCTATGCGCAATCTTCTTCTTTGCCATACAACTTTTCTTTTTGGGTTTATGGAATGTGATCCCAGTGAGTACTGCAATGGTCCTAAGTTGCAGACCGTGGAATCCACTCTAACTTATTTAAGTAACAAAGGGAATTTTCAGAGGATATCAGGAAACTCTCAGACTCTCCAGAGGAGCCAGAGAAGAGACTTTGAAATGATGAATCCATAAATAGTGCCCAGTCATGCTGTGGGGGCTTTTCTGAAAAACAAAACAAAACAAAACAAAAACCCCAAACACTACACAGTTTCTCAGTAGGATTTTGGCATTGTCCACTCCGTGGAAGCTATGATTGAGGCCTCCTGTGTGGATGGGTCCAGCTGGGCACATTCTTAATTCACATCACCCTGTGGAGCACCATTATTTTGTCAATTTTACAGCTGAGGAATGCCAGGCTGTGCAAGTTTAAGCTTTGCTTAGTTAAGCCTCTCTGACTTCCAGGTTTGAGTGGTGAGGACTTCCAGCTGGAGCTAGGAATTACCCCAGTCTCTAAAGGGCATTTTTGAGAGAGGAGGGGCATTCCTGGTTTCTCTTTTGTAATTCTTTTAATTATAGTAATTTGGAAGGAACGGCCTAAAGGAATGTTAATTTCTTATTTTATTTTGTTGGTGCTGGGAATTAAGGCTAGGATATCCCTCCTGCTGGGCAAGTGCCTGCAGCTGAGTAATTTCCAGCTCTTTCATTTCTTTGTCTTTCTTAAGTTTGAGACAGTTGTCCAGGTTAGTTAAAGACTTAAACCTACCATCTTCCTGATACAACCCTGCCCCAAGCAGCAGGCCATGCTGGCCTGGACCACAAGAGCCAGGTGCACTCCTATTTCTTGTTTAATTGGCTTAAGCTTCTGCTTCTTCTGTCAATCCCTGAAGGGGAGCGTGTCCCACTTGATATTCTGTGGCATCTGCTTGAACTATAAATAAAACATCCCTGAATTTGGAAGATATCCTGTCGTAGACTCACTCGCCTTATTAATTCATAAACCAGGAAATAGTCCCAAGGCAGAACCTTTTCTGTTGCTCAAAGTCGTACAGTCAAGTAGTAGTTTTCAGGCATTTAACAAATATTTACTGAGTCGCTGACTGTGCCTGGCCCTGGGTGAAAGGCAGACAAGTTCCTGGTTGCTATGGAGCTTTGTGTAAACAAAAGGAACATGACTGCACTTTGCTAGCCTGAAAGTCTTTTGGAACAAAAATACTTTAGGATAGTGTTCTTATCTTAAAAACTAATTTATTTAAAAGTTAATTTGTTGAGAATGTTATGCTTGTATATGAAATAGATTATATTTACATCCCATCTCCCCTTTCCAACTTCCTCTGGAATCCCCACAGCACATCCCTCCCAACTGCAAGTCTGGTTAGCACTTCCCATGCTTGTGTGGATGAGTGGCTATGCACTGGATCATGGGTCACTAAATAGTGCCCACACCTTCAAAGAAGAGTGATTGACCCTCCCTTAGTATCTATCAATTGCTAATATCTCCTGAGGACTGAGTGAGTGGGGCCTCAAAACTCTCACGAGCTTCTCCCCAATCTGTGACAGAATTTTGGTTGGGTTGATTTTGTGTTGGTCTTGTGCGGATAGCTACAGTGTTGTGAATTCATGAATACAGTAGTCATGCTGTGTCCAGGACAGCATTTCATGGCATTCTTTCCCATCCTCTGGCTCTTACATTCTTTCTGCCTCCTCTTTGTGGTATTCTTTGGGTACTGGCATGTTTGCAGGGGCTTGGGGGTGCTAATAAAGTCCCATTTAGGGGATGGCAACTCACAATGACTTTGACCAGGACTGCATTGACTGCAGTCCCCTGCAAAAAGAAGGCTCTCTGATCAAGGCTGAACGTGCTCCAGGTCTATGGCTATAAAGATGACTATTTGGAAGGAATTTTGACAACATGATGATTTAGCAAAATGACAGTAGCTAGTTCCCTCCTAGGTACACTAGCCATGGGATATGGCTGTGTTTACATTACCAGGGATGAAATTTCTTTCCGTAGAGAAGGTCTCAAATCCATTCAGAAAATTGTTGGTTACCCCATAATAATAATGCCTCTATTGCATCAGTGGGCACATCTTGCCTGGCAGATTGGTACTATAGCAGGCAGAGTCCAATGCTGAGTAAGACCATTAATGTCTTTTCTCTCCAGAAGTTTCTGCAACCCATTGAACTAGCCAATAAGAAGGAAGTTTACAGGTTAGCGTGAGATTGGTTTCTCTATGTCCTGCAGCCAAAGTGTATGCTATCTCCAACAACAAGGGTTATACCACATGGTTATAGCAAGCTTCCAAATAGCCTGCATTATTTTAGAGATCACTGGGGTGTTATTGACTAATAACTCATATAGGGGTACATGACATTCTTCTTAATTAGGTTTTTTAAAAAGGACAATGGTAGATAAACAGGAAAAAGTTTAGTTTTGGGAAACTGGTTCTTTTCTTCTTTCTACCACTTGAAACACTTAAGGAAAGAGTGCTGGTGAAGATATGTGAAATTCGTCAATCTCATACACTCTTGATGTGAGTATAAACCAGCCTTTGGGAAGGAAAACATTTGCAATGGTCTCAAAACATTCCTATTGAATATCTGCTTCTTAGACTATCTCTTAGAAAAATATCTGTGTATTGAATATACATAGTAAGGATCTCAGTGTGCCAGATATTGTCACAAACACCCAAATTTAGAGATACCCATAGTGACAAAGACAAAACAAAACAAAACAAAACCCCCTCCCCCCAAAAAAACCTCAGACAGGAAAGCCAACCTACATGGATTCACTTTCCTCTGTATGAAAGAAATCTGAAGTAGGCCATTGAGCTGACGTGGAGAAAGCCTGGTTCCCACTGTCCTTGGTACTGCCCCTCTTAGTGCCTGGCCCAGGTGTTTCCTGAGCTCCAGCCATGGCAGTCACATTCCATGTAACAGAGGAACAGCGGGTCTTGTGGGACTTGGCACCTGCACCTGAAGAAAACTTCAAAAGAACGCTTTTCAGCGGGGCACACTCCCTACAGCTGTGACATGAGGAACAGAAGAATAAAGGCTACCGGGAGGCCGAAGGCCCTCAGCCAGTTCTGCTTGAACTCCCCTTAAAAAGAGGTTCAGAAAATTATTTGTTCCTTTGAATGTCATCCCTGGACTTTGTAAATTATCCCTGAAAAAAAAAAAACTCCATTAATCACAGGTATATATATAGGGATGCAAAGGATATAATTTCTAGCACACTGCAAATGTTGGAATACAAACGAAGCCACAGTCATCACTCTTAAAAATTGACTGTGACTGTTTTCACATTACAGTAGCTAACACTCTGCATCTCATATACTTTTAAACAGCCGGAAATTTTCTATTATTCTCTCTCTCTCTCTCACTTTCTGGTCCCTGTAAAGATCTTTCTAATGTGCATTTCTTACTTGAAAGCTTACTGATCACCTTGTCACACCTCTCAGCCACAACAATATGTATAGGAATGGGAATTTTAACTTCATGTGGTTATAAACTAAAAGGCATTTTTCTTTCTTTTAATCATGATTATTGACACCATCATGTTTAGAGCACACTAAACACACTGTGCCTTTTGATAAACGTGGACTGTGAAGGACACCTCCCACTAAGAAGGATGAGGGCTGTGAAGACAGATGTAAGTGCCCGTGAGGTCTCTTAATGCTGGAAAGAGCAAACAGTACAGCCCATTATACTTCTGAGTTCATTCTCATAGGCTTCTATAAATAAACTTGACTCCTTAACAAAAGAAACAGAAATTATTGATTTTAAAGCATCATTTGTTAATTACTAGAGCGTTTTTGAGGTACATGTAAAAAATATTATTGCAATGGATGCTGACAACACACTCTTTCCACTTCCCTGCGAAAACTATGGGCTTGCAGAGGGCTCTTAATCCAGTTGCTAAGGTCATCTTCAGCTCCTTACTAGCACAGAGAGTTCGCTGCCCTTGAACTCATCATCCTCACACCTCTGTCTCCTGAGTGACAGGATTCTTTGAGATTTGTCTATTCTCCCATTTTGATTTATTCACTCAGTTATTGTCAATAAAGATGGGCCGAGAGGTAGTTATTTTATACTTTGGGTTATAATTCAACACTATTCAATCCTACTGTATGTATTTTGATGTCCAGATTGCTTTAGATTTGGTCACTGCCTGTTCTCTTGGTTGGGTCCCTTGGACATACCCCACTGTCCCTCCCCCACCACACTTTTTCTTACTTTTGCATATTATGCTATGGTACAGATTTATCTTGTAGGCTCTCTGTATCAGTGACCTGCTCCATGAAGCCTGACTCTTTTCATTGGAGAATGTATTATAAAGCTGCACACGGCTTTGCAATTCTTTTCACATATACTATTTTGTTAGCTCAGCTGCTAGTGAAGAGCATTTCTTTTATTATTATTATTATTTTACTTTTTATATAGTAAGTTAACATGTCAAACTGTATTTTTTTAAAAAAAACTTAAGAATTTTATACGCGAGTATTGTAATTGCATTATTTTCACATTTCTGTCCCTCCAACTCCTTCCTCTCCAAACTACCCTATATCAAATGGTTGACCTTTCCCCTAACATTATTGTTCACACACACACACACACACACACACACACACACACACACACACACACAC
>OU015743.1:126725912-126743064 GCA_907169655.1 Acomys percivali
AAGACCACTGATTCTTCCCCCCTCAGCCGCTGTTGATTGCTGGTAACTCCTCACCTAGTGCTGGGGCCCTGTGATCTTCTCCTCATCTGTGTTGATGTATTGACTTGTATGGTCATTATGCAGGTCTTTCTCATTAAAAAAAAAAAAGTGGTCTCAGCTTTGTGATGTGGAAACACAATCTTCTAAGGATAATCTCTAAGATTTACTTTTCTCACAGGGAGGTGGCCTGTCAATTTTACTGGTTCAGTCTTGCCTTTTCTGTGCCTAAGGACTTCTGGAAGTTTGCTGTGTATGTGATGGCTCTTCACTTCAGGCTCGAGGAGAAAACAGGGGGACATAGTTCACTCTCTGAGTCAAGAGAAAGTTTTTTTCTTCTCCTAGGGTCTGTGTTTGCTGCAGGACTCATTCTCTGAATGGTCATTTCTTTTTTCTTCCTTTTGGTGTGTGTGTGTGTGTGTGTGTAAGTGCATGTGCATGTGCATGTATGTGTGTATGTGTGTGAAGGAAGGAGGGCAGCCTTAGGTGTTATCCCTCAGGAACTTTCTTAAGACACCATGACTAATGTAATTTACAGAAGAGAACATTTAATGGGATCTTACAGTTTTAGAGGGTGAGTTACTAACCATCATATCAGGGAATATGGCAGCAGGCAGTCAGGTAGTCTGGCATGGCACTGAATCAATCTTATGTCTGTATCCACAAGGGTGAGGCAGAGAGAGCTAACAGGGAATGACACGGGTGTTTGAAGCCTCATAGCCCTATCCCTAGTTGACATACCTCCACTAATAGGCCACACCTCTTAATCCTTCCCAAGCAGTTCCATCAACTGGGGACTAATTATTCAAGTGTTTGAGCTTGTGGAGGCCATTCTCATTTAAATCACCACAGCATCTATCTACTTTATTTTCCAAGACAGGGTCACTCTATGGCCTGGAGCTCGCTGATCTTTTCAATTATTATTTTATTTACTTGAACATACTAAAATGGTCTTTTTGAGTTCTTTACAAATTCAGTTTATGAATTGCCTTTGAATCTGTTTTTTGTTCATTTAAAAATTTTTTTCATGTGTCACTTTTGATCAAATACTGCATGTGGAAATGGCAGAGGCTGTGTGATGCTACCTTCCCCTAAAGAGGACTGCATTTTTTTCCTGAAAGGATAGGTGGATCACCTTGACATTCTCAAGGCCTGACTTTATTCCTTATTAGAGCTTGTTTATTTCAACGTTTCCTTTACTTCCAATGCACATCCTTTACTCGAAGGTAGTTCCTGGATCCTTTTGTCTAATGTATGGTAATTTGGTCCCAGTGATCAAGTTGAGAGTGAGGCTACTGCCAGACCTTGCACTATGATGCCTGTTGTACCACCCAGTGCTGCCAGAAGCAGAGGATGCCTGTAGCTGCCGAGTGCTGCTAGCAGTTAAAGCCCAGTATGCAAACCCTCTGGGTACCTAAAACCATAAACCTCTGGCTTCTAAAGCCTGTAGCAATGGTGGCTTCTGGATTTTTCTATAGTCTCACATTATTCAGGTTTTCAAAAGCTGGCTAGAGTCCTGCTGCTTTGTGTTTTAGGAAGCCTCTTTGCATCTAGTGGGGGATTTTATGCCATTTGACGCTATGGGAGCTTTTGCTCTGCTTTTAAAGTCCCTAGCCTATCCCTACAGACTGCATTGTCTCAGCACTTGGCACGTTTCTTGTGGAAATCCTGGATAGGCCAAGAGAGTCTTAAGTCTTCCCTGACCATCTATCATCTAGGTATCTCTCTATGTGTCTCATATGTATGTGTGTATGCAACCATCTATGTCATCTACTTATATCTACTTATATGTATATGTGATATACATAGTATACATGTTCTATCTTGTTTAAAAGACAGCTGTTCAGCTGTTGCTATTCTTTCTCTCCACACATATAATAATTTTTACATTGATATAATGTTACATAATTATATATTTTCCACTATTATGAATGGCACTACAAGGAACACGTATGCCATTGATAATTCTCCAATGGTTAGCAGCAACTAATATTTGAAAGTTACTGTACAGACTTTTTTCCCATGTGTTAAATTGTTTAACATGCACAATGAATCTACAAGAAAATGATCCTTTAAAAGCTGCTTATTTGCTTCTAGAAAACCTCCCCAGAACACCCAAGCACAGAGGTGTAATGTGTAAGAGATCAGCTTCAAATAAGGTAGGATACATGTAAACTGTTTTAACTGATGGTAGTTGGTTAACTTTGTACAGGTAATTTGATGTATTTACAGTGCACTGTACTTGTTAAATGCTGTTAGCGAAAAGAGTAGATAAATCTCTAAATTTTGGTGCCTTACTGTAGTAGATTTTTATGTCTTACTCTGATGGGAGTAAGGCCCTTTTTCTCTGCAAGGATTCAGGAAGTCAGGCTAAAACAAATCTCTGTGGTCAACGTGTTGCTTCCAGGGCTTTTCTGATATGATATGACTTGGAGAAGAGAGAGATAGAGATAGAGATAGAGATAGAGATAGAGATGGAGATGGAGATGGAGATGGAGATGGAGATGGAGATGGAGATGGAGATAGAGATGGAGATTAGGTAGCTGGATAGATAAATAGATAGACAGATAGAGTCAATTATGCAGTTTTCAATAGCAGTGAGACTTGCAACTCCTTTCGGCAGAACTCAAACTTACTACCATACCTAGTAGCAAGAGGGTTTGGGAAGTGTAATCAATGTATGAGTAGGGAGGAAAAAACACAAATTCATCCAAGTCTTGCTGGTTTTAGCTAGGTTGGTTTTCTTCTAGTTTACATAAAATGTAGATAATTTCATTCTTATAGTTAGTGTTAGGATGGGATGAGATGCCAAATAGAAAGCTTCAATATAGCACATGGTATAGAAAGATATTTGTTGGGTTCCTCATATTAAAAAAACATTTACTTATTTATGTCAGTGTGTGTGTGTGTGTGTGTGTGTGTGTGTGTGTGTATGTGTATGTGTGTTCGTATGCACACATCCTTATGCTGTGGTCTGCATGTAGAGACCAGAGGACAACTTGTAGGAGTCAGTACTCTCCACCTACCATATGCATCCTGGATATTAAACTTGGCCATTAAGCTTGTCAGCAAATGCCCTTAATTACTGAGCCATCACCATGCTAGCCCAGTTCCCTCATGTTTTGTTTAATTTGTTCTTTTCATTTGGGTTTTATACACAAAACCCACCACATGACTTGCTCAGCACTGAGTTTTCCACTGTGTTAAGATGTAATGATGGAGCTATAGAACATCCAGTGGTTGATGAGGTTTGTACAGACGATCAGAAGGTTGAGATCTGATGATGGCAAAAGTTGGGAAGTGACAGACACTGGGTGAAGTAGGCCCAGGTATGAGCATAGAAATGGTGGTGACATGTTACTTCCTTTTTGTGTGAAGGTTTGAAGAAGCAAGGGCCAGTGGACATCACTGTTCTACCGAGACCACAGCTGCCTCAGAACTGTATGAGGTGAGGCTAGAGAGTAGGTGGGGAAATGCTACTCTGCCTGAAGCTACCTTCCTCCATACAGGAACCACTAACCGTGAATGAAGGGCTGGCAATTCACGTATTGAAGATGAAGGAAGTTCAGGGCCTAACTTTGCCTGCTGGGGAATTTCAGATGAACAGAGATTACTGTGGGTGATCTCTCTTGGATTTTCTTCTACACTGGAAATGGAAGTTCCGACAGTGATTTTAAGGAAATTCAGCTCAGTGCTGGTCTTGGGAGTTTGACCTGTTGATGTTCCAGCAGTTTTATGGGGGTCCATTTTCAAGAATTGTCAAAAGGGGCTGGTGAGATGGCTCGGTAGTTAGGAGCATGGCTATTCTCTCAGAGGACCTGGGTTTCATTCCAGCACCCACATGACAGCTCCTAACTGTCTATAATCCTACTGCCAGGAGACATGACACCCTCTTTTGGCCTATAGGGCACTGGATAGAATACAGACATAAATGCAGACAAAACTTTTATACACACAAAATCAAATAATAAATTAATATTATTTTGAAGGAGTTGTGAAGAAAGGGGCTGGTTAGATGGCTACATTGGTAAAGTGCTTGTGACACAAACATGAGGACGTGAGCTCCGTCCCTAAGACCTGCCAAGCCCAAGGAAACTCCATTGCACATATTCTGGGAACTAGACAAAAGCCAGCATTCCCCAGGAACTGGAGAAGCTGGTTCCCCTCTACCAAAAAAGCCATTTCCTATGATTGGATGAAGGAACAAATGGCTACCTGCGGTGTCTACTAGCATACCAAAGGGCATGCTGGCCTCCAGGCTCCTTTAAGTATCACAAGTAACTGCTTTGTATTTCAGAGTCCATACTGGCATCCTAGCTCTTCTCAGCTCTTTTGCCTCCTTCCCCTCCCTAAGCTTCTCAGGCTCCTGGGCTTCCCTTTCTCCTGTTACTTATCCTTGTAACCCTACTATTCTGACTGTTTGCTCTCAGCCTCAGGCTTTTGCCCACAAGCTCTTTGTCTTCCTCTCTTGTTCTCCCTCCCACCCTCTCACCATCTCTCTGCTCCTACCTCCTTCCCGATCAGGTCTAGTCTGCTGGCCATAGTCAGGCTTTCTCTCGCTGCTCTGAGATCTTCTAGATACTCTGACTGTTCTTTCCCTTATTTTCACAGTAAAACTTCCTCCTTAACTATACCATGGATCAATTAGGTCATCAGTTTATATAGTACTCATGTATAAAAATCCAGGTGTGGTGACACATTCTTGTGACTCCAGCACTGGGAACTGGAGACAAACAGATCTCTAGGGCTTACTGGACAGCTGGCCTAGACTAATTGGTGAGATCTGGGCCAAGTGAGAGATCACATTCCAAAAAGTAAGATGGATGCCTCTTAAAGTACTACACCCAAGGTTGAGCTTTACCTTCTGCATGGATACACGTGCACATGTACCCCCTACAACATGTGCATGATCCCACCCATAACAACAATGAAACACAACAACAACAACAATAACAACAACAGCATCAGCAGCATGCATCTGTGTGCACAGGCAGGTGTGAGCGCACGCGCGCACACACACACACAGAGACACTCTCTCTCTCTCTCTCTCTCTCTCTCTCTCTCACACACACACACACACACACACACACACATACACACACACACACAATTGTTAGGAGGGCTCTCTCTTAGTTCTGCTTCTTCCTGACTTAATGACCCTTCACGTCACAGACAACTTATATGTTTATTAATGTAATTAAAGGCTGTTAGCAGTATTGCATGGTAGGCACAATGGTATATGACTAACAATGGGTTTTGAAATGTTCTTTTATTTTTGAGTTTATAATATAATTATACCATTTCCCCCTTTCCTCCAAACTCTTCCATATATCTTTCTTTGTTCTTTTATATTTATAGCCTTTTCCCACTAATTATATATCTATATCTATCTATCTATCTATCTATCTATCTATCTATCTATCTATCTGTCTATCTAAATATATATATGGATATAATATATATGTGTGTATATATATAAGGATATAATACATATGTATATATAGGGATATTATATATATATATAATATATATTTCTAAATGTATAGATACAACCTGCAGTCTGTATGTTTCCAGGGTTGACTATTTGGATGAATAATCAGTTGGTGTGCTCTTCAGGAAAGACTGAAGACTGTTGTGTGTGCTCTCAGGATTCTTTAGCTGCCTTTTTTTTTTTTTTAGGGTTGAGGTCTCATAGGCTTTCTCCCTTCCACTTCAGCATGTCTATTATTGTCTTTATTCATCTTATATAACATAGGATACTAAAGATGCTATAGTTTTATTCCCTGAGCCGAACTTTCTTTCTGTCTGGGACTTTATAACTCTGAGAGTGGTTCTACCATGCAATCAATTGCTTAAGCCCAAAATCTGCACGATTCTTCCATTTCTTTTCTTGTAGCTTCCACATTCCATCATTTGCCAATACTCATTTTAACTATTTATAATTGTCTCCATCACCCTGCCAGTGTTTCAGTCCAGGGCGTTGTTATCTTATCTTTTGCCAATATTAGAAGCAACCTGCAGGTCCAACGCCAGCCTTGTCCCTGAGTGTAGCCAGAGCAATCTTTCCAAATTGAAAAGCACATGCAGCTCTTCTCTCTGGAGCATGTTTGTTATTCCCCTGGCCATCTGGAGAAAGCCCAAACCCACCTCGGTGCTTTTAATGGTGCACTCTGTGTCGGAGCCACCAGCCTCTTCAGCTTCATCTGCCCTGCGCCCTTTTCTCTCCTCCTCCTCTCCAGTTTTTGAGATGCACTGCCCACTCTTGAACCTCCAGGTCTCTGCCAGGATAACTTCTACTCAGTCTTGGAGGCTCAGTGGTATTTTCTGCAAGGAAACTTGCTTTGGCATACTTCCTTCCATTTTGGAGGGGGTCATCATGATTGACTTCCATTTAGGCTCCATCCCCATAACAAAAGGAGACAACCCTGACTTAACAACCAGTAGGCCCATCCATCCCCGTATCAAAGAACAAGTCTCTAGTGGGCAGCTCAAGGGAGCAGCACAAGATAACCATCCTTAAGTCCTGGTCTGCCATTAAGTTCCCTGTGCTCTCATCAGGAAAAGCATAATTCTGCAAGATGGGCAAAGATGTCTCTGGGGAGCAACTATTTGAAAAGCATAGCACTGATGGACTTAAGGACTAACTCTACTAATGTCTGTGCTCTGTAATTCTCCCACCTGCCTAAGTAGCCAGACTTGTAGTCAGCTGTGTCTATTTAAGTTGCTCAAAGTATAACCTGGGGCTGGAACCTGAAAAAGATTTAAGAATGACAACATATATGTTATATATATATATATATATATATATACACACACACACACACACACACACACACACACACACACACACACACACACATACACACACATACATACTTAGGGTCTGTATAAGTTAGTGAAAATTTCTGTTTGTGTTGGGTTCCTCTTTGGGCATTAGCTAGAATTGGATGTATACTCTTATTAAAGAACTTTTTCTTTGTTTTTCCCTAAGTGGGTGGAGTGAATTTTCACTGGGGGACACTTTCTCTGCCTCAGCACTAATTGGAATTTGTGGGTTTTTGAAAAAGGGGAAGAGGACATGAAGTTGGGAGGGTGATGGGTTGGGAGAGACCAGGATGAGTTGGAGGGGGATTTAGGAGCAGTTGCAGGGAAACGAGGGTGGGATGGGGGCGGTTAAGATTGTACCTCATTATATACAAATATACTCAATGATTAAATGTACATAAATCAAAGTGGGTTTAACAATATACAGCTCCTCATCTGAATGGGGTCCTTGGTAAAAACAAGAACAGAAAACATTATAAAAATTGCTGGAATCAGAATGAAGTTGAGAGTGTCACACCTTGATGACCACAGCCTGAAGGCCACAAAGGGAGGGTCCCTATGCACCATTGCCTGATAAACAGGAATTATCACAAAAGGGCTGAATTTCCAGCCTTGCACAAAGGTAATTCCATAAGGATCCCTGCCCAGGCATTTCTTGTACTCATCTGGCCTCAGGGCACCTTCTCTATTGATCCTGGTAGTCAAGGATAATTGTTTCCAAACAACTTACATAACCCTTCTTGGGTTTTCTTTAAAATTTTTGGTTTTCCATCATTCCCTTGAATTCCCCCACATTTACTCTGACACATATGCTCCCTCCACACTGCAGTTAGAGCCTAGGAGTGAGGGAGCTCCCTGACAGGGGGATAGGTAGGGAGAGGAGCCTTTTCTCCTCCCAGCATTTGCCTTTGCCCTAGGAATGGTCCAAGCTGGTCAACTAAGTTCAAAGATGGACCAAGAAACATTTACTTAAAGCTAATCAACCCTAAATTAGGGGAAGAAGATCCCTCCTTTCCAGTCCATTAAAGACACTTAAAATCCCAGTCTTTCAGGAGAAACTAGACAGATCTTTTTGAAATTGCAGAGTTGTTTCTTGTTTTGGTTTGGTTTGTCCACTGTGTCTGTGCACTTCACCTTAGGCAGTCCAGATGAGACTTGGTAGCTGGAGTCAGATGATAGGGGAGGAAGGCTCCCATTCTGAGGACTAGGGGAGGGGGAGGGGGAGGAAGGGGGAGGGAGGGGGAGGGAGGGGGACGGAGGGCGCGTGGGGACCAAGAGGAGATGAAGGAGGGGGCTACATTTGGGATGTAAAATGAATAATTTTTTTAAAAAAGCATTTTTCACCTGTTGATTCTGCCTGTTGTGTCTGAGACTTTCCCCGCTGCCACCTGTTGCGCGGGAGGTTTTCCCCCTGACTTTTAATTATTTAATTGGCAGAGAAAATGGATCCAACCCCCAAATGGCAACACAATAAATACCTTGATACTCTGGATTAGATTCTTCATTTTGGAGAATCCCTCTCTCTCTGGTGTTACTTTGATTGACACTGCTTAACATCCCACAAAGCACCCAGACTGAGATAGGTACTTATTACCTCTTTGTGATTGAAATAGTTCAAATTAGAGAGTCTTTTATGGTTTTTTGGGTTGGGGGGGCACTGGGAGTTGCTAGGTATGCCGGGATTGTAGTATAGAGAGTACTATGCTGTGTTAATAGGTTCTGCCAACACTGCATGAGGACAAGTTAAATTCTAGACCAAAGACCTTCCCTTGAGGGAGTTTTATCTGGGAGAGGAAACTGTGAGTCTGAAGTCTTGAGAGAGGAAGACTGATTCTGCGGACTGTCAGTTCTCGTCCATCCCATCCTCAGGGAGGGCCTCTCCAAAAATGCTGGAGGAGGCTGATCATCTGCCTTCTGAAGTTCTGACTCCCTGAAACTGTGGAGCTCCCCAAGCCCCTGGGGCTCACGGGGTTGCGTGTGAGAAAGAAGTAAATAAGAACTGGTGGAATTGAGAAAGAAGGTGGGGGGCAAGTTGGATCCCCAGTGAAGTGTTGGGGGGTGTTTGGGGGGGTTAGGGTGGGGGGATGTGGAAGGCTCCCTTCAGGGGAATGAGCTCGCCCCCTAGGGTTTTAAGATTTCTCAAGGCTTCTTCTAAATAGAAGGAAACTGTGAGGAAGGCCCTTTTGTAGGCAGAGGCTTCAGAAAGGGCCAGACAGTAACCGAGTGGTTGAGAGACCCTGGTGGGCTGGTCAAGCCGCGGTGGGCTCTAGCACACTGGAGGCCTGGGAGGGTTTGGTTCCTGACGCGGGTCTTTAAGTAGCGTGAATGGACAGACTAAGGGAGGCTGATAGGTGGGGGTGGGGGCGTAGGAGGAACGGAAGGATACGAGTGATGGGAGAACGGTTGAGTTGTAGTCTGAATAAATTAATGTTAAAAGTGAAAAAAAAAAAGCATGAATTAGGTTCTCAAAGGGGAAGATCTAGCCCTTCAAGAGTTTGAGGGTCCTGCTCAAACTATGGCACTAACGAAGTATAATACGTGCAGTAAACTTCGAACCCCTACCCAGATCTAGCCAATGGACAGGAAATTCTCCACAGTTGAGTGGAGAGAGGGGTCTGACTTTCACACAAACTCTAGTGCCCCATATTTGACCACATCCCCTGGATGGGGAGGCCTGGTGGCACTCAGAGGAAGGATAGCAGGCTACCAAGAAGAGACTTGATACCCTATGAGCATATACAGGGGGAGGAGGTCCCCCTCAGTCATAGGGGAGAAGAGTAAGGGGAAAATGGGAAGGAAGGAGGAATGGAAGGATACAAGGGCTGGGATAACCATTGAGATGTAATATGAATAAATTAATAAAATGTATTTTTAAAAAAAGAGTTTGAGAGTCAGAGAAACCTGATCCTGGATAGCTCAGCTTGTCCACAATGGTCCCTTGCTTTTGTTCACAGGACTGAGGAGGAGTTCTGAGCAACCAGGGGAACAGTCACAGTGTACACTGAGACAGTTTTCTTCTCTTCCCACTCTGGCAGTAGAGAATGGGCAGGAAGAGTAATGGACCGACTGGCACCAGAGTTTCCAGCAGCGCGTGGCCTAATCTGTAGAAACCACAAGCACACTGAGGCCTAGGGCAAGGGGAGTGGCTAAACCATAATAACAGACACGGGACTGTTTTAATATTTAAGATGTCTGCAGAGCAGAACTAGATGGTGGCATATTTAAGGGAGCCAGTTATCTAGCAATGAAAGGCGAGGTTGAGGGTAAAAGCAGCAAGAATTTAAAATGTGATGTTTCATTGTCGACCTAACACCTGTATGGAATAGCTGTGATCTTCAATTCTAAGAGCTAGAAAGGCATCTAGATGACTTGCTAAAAGTTGCCCTGCCGGACCCTGGATTGTCCCATTACAGTGTGACAGTAACACAGGGTTGAGAAAATGTAGAAGGGAGGTGGATGTGCTGGTATTTGGACAGATCCTGGAGGAACTAACACCTGCACTGGGGTTTGAATGGCAAGCAGGAATTTCCCATGGAGGGATGGGGTGGCTTGAGACTCTTCCGAGAGAGCAGAGGGGACAGGCCCAGGCTTGAGGATAAGGGAAATGAGCCATCTTCACAGAATCACACTCACCCTGTGTAGCTGGCACTTCTGATGGCTGCTGCAGCAGTTTGTTCCTGACAGGCATGTTCCTAAGTAGACACCCTATAGTGATGTGCAACAGTACCATCTCCCTGTGTCTCTTGCCTGACCTAGGTACTTTCCAGCAGATTTTTGAAAAAGTATCATCTCAATACTTTTTAAAATGCTGATCAAGTTTCTATGTTTTGTTACATATTTATTGGCTATTTTCTTCTCTGATCTTGTTTATTTACTCTGTGCCTATTTTTTTTCTGAGATGTTTGATTTTTTTTTTCTTGGCTTGTCAAAATTCTTTATTGGCAAATTTGTGAACAGCTTTTCCAGTGTTTTGATTTTCTAAAAGAAAAATCTGCATTTGGGCTGAAAAAGTGGCCCAGCAGTTAAGAGATTGCATTGTTCTTGCAGAGGACCAGAGTTTGGTTCACAATAGCCACACGATTTCAGCCCCAGAGCCCCGGGTACAGCTCAGTGCGCGGTGCCTTCTTTTTTTCTTCTCCTCTTCCTCTTCTCCTGGTCCCTACCTGAGAATCCCAGCCAAGGAACAGAAGTCCCACTTACTGTCTCCTCTGCCCAGTAATTGGCTCTTTTGCTTCTTTCTTAACAAGTCAGAGGTAATTGGTGAATGATTTTTACCCAACATTGAGACAGGAGATTCTTCATAGAATGACAGTGCCCATCTCTGCAATTGAAACCAGATCTTGGGGCACAGAAAACAGCACCTGAATACATAGTAAACAAGACCATCCCTCAACAGGCAGGGTCTCCACTTTCCGGAGCTTACATTCATGGGAGCTCAAGGGAAGGGTAGGTCAATGCTGTTTTGAGACACATTAAGGTTCTTCTGCACCCAGGGCACGTGCACTTGCTTCCTCTGCTTATAAAGCCCCATTTCCTGACCTTCGAATGGATGGTCCCTTCCCTTTCACTCAGGTCACTTTATGATAAACATCTCCCCAGACCACTGGCTTCTTCAATGAAATGATTTGTATGAATTTCTTAGTTGTCTATTGAAATGACACAAAGGATGAGACTTTGCCTTTTTTGTATGCTACCAACATCCCCAGTGCCTAGAGTCGAACTGGGCTCAATACGCACTGAATAAACGAGTGAGTCCAATTTAAGCACGTTCAGAATGTCATTCTCCTCCAGTATGCAAACAGTAAACTTTAAAGTATTAAACTTTCGACAGAATTTCAAACTGTGAAGCAAGTCAAAGTGAGGTCTTCTAACTGAAACAGTAGCATGGCAGAGCACATGCTGTTCGAATGATGTCCCTTCCTTGTCCAAAGTGAGCAAGAAAGTAGTCCACTAGCCTCTGGAGAACAGGATCCTGTCTGCCCTATGTGCTGCTGGCCTCAGAGTCTTAAAACCCGGCATGCAGTATATATCTGAAATTATCTGGATAAATAAATTGTGGTGGTTTGAATAAGAATGGCCCCCACTGTCTCATATATTTGAAAGCTTAGTCACCAGGAAGTGAAGACTGTTGGATGGGATTAGGAGGTGTAGCCTTGTTGGAAGAACAATGCCACTTAGGGTGGGCTTTGAGGTTTCAAAAGCCCATGCCAGGCCTAGTCACTCCCCCGCTTCCCTGCACCTGTGTCTCAGGATGTAGCTCCCAGCTACAATTAAATCATGCCACCATGTTTTGTTCCATGATGAGAAAGGACTAAACCTCTGAAAGTAACCCCTCAATTAAATGCTTTCTTTTTATCGGAGTTTCCTGGTTTCTTCAGGTCGATAGGGCAGTGACTAAGACAAAAAAAAAAAAAAAAAAAAAAAAAAAAAGGCTAAGAATTATTTTTATTTGAAATTAGTAGTTAACAACAGATCACTGGCCCATCATAGCTCCACAGTCATGAATGCACCTCTATAAATAAGAGCAGAGGCACAGGTGGGCTTTATCATTTGAAGACTTCCTTCCCATAGGCACTGTAAGAACAGACATGTGACTTGAAAGCCCAGCCCTGGCATTTGGGGGGCCCAATCCCTATGCCCCAGCTTTGGGTTTCACCCACCCCTTTTATAATCTAACTGGACTAAGGAGTTAATATGTATGTGTGAATATGCATGGGTATATATGGAGTGAACACTGTGTCTAGGGCATGTCCTGAGAATAACTGTGAAAGTGCATGTTTGTATGTCTGCACTTGGATCAGGAGGAGGAGGAGGCTGAAAGCAAACAGGAGAAAACAACTATGAACACATTTTCTGAGGTCGTATTTTGCTCCAGAATCTGAGGGGTTAATACCCATTTCACAAAGCTAGCATCTTTGGCTAGATAGAGATGCACCTTGTGCCTTATCTCACTCTCTCCAGGATTCCTGTTTCACCCTTGCATAAAATTTAAATTAACTTAAGTTGCTTTGATGATCTTCAGTCCGCATGACAGATTTTACAAGTAGAATAGTGCTCCCATTAGAAAAAAAAAAGAGTACAGGTATAGAAAGAAGGGGTGCGTGTGAAAACATTAGGTAGTGCTCAGCGCATGGGAATAGAACTCCTGGTTAAAGACAATAATGGATACCACCCAGGGCGCCCTTGAAGTGTTCTAGGAAGGTCACGTGTGGAACTTACTTGCTGCTCAGAGTCATGCAGAGTGAGGAAGCACACTGATCGTTATCTTCATCTTAGTCATGCAGAGGACAGACAGTCCTGCAGCTGAGGGACGGTAGTGCCCCCAGATGCTGTCAAGAAGGAAACGGAGAGCAGAGCCTTAGATGTTTGACTCCAGACGTTTGATCTTGATTTTCTAAGGTTTATGCATCCTTGAGCTTTTCCTACGCTTTCTCCTCACAGAGGGAAAGTGGGGGTTCCTGTGGAAAGATGTCATTGGCTTTGCTTTTTAATGGGTCAGAATCAAACCTTTTCCTTAGAGACCATTCCTCGGGGATCCATGTTTTCCTAGACGGTTTGGTTTAGTAGTGTTCTGTGAGTCAGTACTTGCAGAGCTGAGATATGAGCTATCAGTTCTCTGACTGACTGGAGATCTCCACTGTCTATACCTGGAGACACACCTTGGCTCACATGCTGGGGAGTTGTCCAAAGGTCGCATGGTGGAAAGTTTTGGATTAGTGACTCCAAACACATAGTTGGTCTTTGTTTTACAACAGCTTCTGGCTAACACAGTTTCCTTGTCTGTGAGGAGCTGGAAATTTCCGAATGCTTAGAAACTCAAAGGTACGTGAGTTCCAGCTCTCCCTTCAAGAGCAGGGTTAGGTCATTCAAAAACTCCCAGTTTTGTTGGTGTTTGTTCCTGGGTGTTGCTGGAAGTTCTGAGCTCTCAAAATTTGTTACCTCCATGTGGCTATGGAGCTCCTGCCCGTTCATCTGATTTACAGGAGCTGAATGACAGGATTCATTTCTTGCTCTTCTGGAATTCACATTCTAATAGGGTGAAAAATACAAGCCTGTGTTTATCAGTGTGTGTGTGTGTGTGTGTATGTGTGTGTGTGTGTGTGTAAAACCCACATTTCTCACATGTTCTCAGTTCAGAAAGGTTTAGTATTCTGTCCCTATACCAGGCTCTCTTCTATCCAGAGGAAACCCTTGTTCTGACTTGGACCCTGGCAGAAATTTACAAGTTCACATGAATGAGCTAACACAGCCTACACCCCACACACTGTTTCTAAGATCTGCATGCTGAGCACTATCCTGCTGTATGAATATTTTGAAGGTCGGATATTTGAGTTTTTTTTCCATATTTTGACTACATTAAGTAATTCTTTTCATTCTCTTGGGAACATAGTTCAAGTTTTGTTCCCCCTATGGAATAAACAGGTAGGTATAAAATTTCTGGTTCCTAGGCAGTTATACAGGTGAAACTGAGAACAGGTATGTAATATGGCTGAATTATTTTACATTCCCACCAGCTCTGTGTGAAGGTTCCAATTGACCCACATCCTAGCATTGGTCAATGTTTGTGCTTTTACCCTAGGCCAATGGTTCTTAAACCTTCCTAATTTTGCTACTGTTATGAATCATAGTGTAAATACCTGATATACAGGATATCTAATATGTGACTTCCCAGGGCCACAGTTGAGAAGTGCTGCTCTATGCCATTCTAGTGGGCACACTGTGGCTTCATTATCCCAATAACTGATTTTCTGAAAGATATTTTCAAGTCTTCATAGTCACTTTCATATCATTCTTGGTGATACACGTGTTCAAAGCTTTACTCATTCTTGTATTGAGTTGGCTGATTTTTGAATTCAGCTTTAGGTATCCTTGGTATATTCTGAAATCTGACTTTTCATTTATTGTGAATATTTCCTATGTTGAGTCTAAAAGTTCTCTTTGCTTATCCCAGGGTTGGAAAGATAAGATATATTTTTTTAGCCTTTATATATAAGGCCTATGATCCTCAAATGGTATTATAATGTATGTTGTTATTATACAGGTATATATGGTTGTTCTGGTATCATTTGTATAGAAAGTTTTCTTTACCCCTTTGAATGATATGCCATTTTTGACACATCCATTGATTTTTTTTATTCCATTGGTTTTAAATGTAGGAATGGTTGTGGCCTCCCTTCTCTATTCTGCTGGCATGCTTATCTATGTTTGTGCCAGTAGCACAGTCTTGATCACCATCGCTTCCCACTAAGTGGCAATCTGAGGGAGAACTCCTCCAATTACAGTCTTCCTTCACAATATTTAAAGTTCTTTATAGTCACTCATGTAGTTTATAGTCATCCCAGGGATATTTATTTTATAAAAGCCTACTGGGATTTGAGTTCCCATGATGTTGAATTTATCAGTACTAATAGCCAGATATGACATCTTGACCAGAGTGGGTTTTCCATTCTTAGCAGAATGAGTTTTTTTTTCTCACCTCTTAGTTTATCTTTAGTTTTTCTCAATATTATAGTTTTTAGTGTGGATCAGGATCTGGCACACTATTCTTAAATAAAGGGCTAGTTGGCAACTGTTTAGGTTTTGTGATCAAGAGGCGAATTCAATGATACTAGCTATATTCATACAATAGACAACACATTTTCATAATTTTAAGTAGATAAATTCAAAACATTAAAAAAAAACAAAGCAAAACAAACTCATGGGCTCTTTTGTGTTCAACTTTTCCAGCTCCTTCTATCTTTACTAAATTTTTATTAAAGGTAAAATCCACTGTTAAAATTTCCCAAGCACTATGAACCTCTTTTCTCAAGTTAACTCTTTTTATAGCTATCAGCAGTTGGATTTCCTGGGAAGGGAAACTCTGAAGCCAGCAGAGATGCACGTGTGCTCAAGCTCCCTACGAGGGGAGTTTTGCTAAGGAGGAAAGCGACCTATTTTCCCTTTAAAGGCATTTGTGTAACAGGATGTAGGCTGCATCATTTAAATACATTGTACAGCTTTAGTGAATTTCATGGACAAAGTTAACATATTTCATTCAGTTGATTTTTTTTCATATAGTATATTTTGATTATGTTTTTCTCTCCCCAGAGTTAACATCTCGAAGGAGTTCTCTCTCTTTTTTTGGTTCATTTGTTCGCTCTCTCTTTCAGGTTCATTTCTCTGGAGGGGAACAATTCCCTTCCTAGACTGAGACTCTTAACTCAGCAGCAGGAAAGGAATTCAATACACGTTCTACCATGTGCACAGCCATGTTCCAGTCATAGGAACAGGACCACATTGAATTCTCAGTTGCTATGAAAACCCTATCCCGATTTTCTATATATCCTAAGTGACACGGATACAGGATGATGAGTTCTCCATAGTCCCTCTCCACCCATCACCCTCCCTACCACAAACCAGTTTATATTTTGTTAAAATTTCAAAGAAAAAAATTCCCCAGAAATACTTTTTGATAGGCAAGAGCTATCTTTGGATGGACAAATAGAAGGGGTTGCCCTTTTGATAGGAGATTGGCAAAGTCACAACCCCTCTTATCCCATGAAGCAGTTATGATTTATTCCCTCCGCAGACACCTAAATCACTGCAGTGCTTCCCTTCCTACAGCTTCTATTTTGCTTTCATTTTCCAGGATGGCTTGATTTGGGTGGGACCTTGTGTTGGTTTATCACTTCCTTCAGTTGATAAAAGATGCAACCTGCTGTTTTTGTGTTGAGCAGCTCAAAGTTATTTTGACCATTGGTTTCTACGACTATCATGAAGAGTGGCATGGCAGCAGACAGGCAGGCATGGCGCTGGAGCAGTAGCTGAGAGCTTACATATATTCTTATCTGCAAGCATTAGACAGACAGAGAGAGGGGCAAGAGGGAGAGGAAGGAGATGGGGGAGAGGAGGGAGTCATGTGTGTGTGTGTGTATGTGTGTGTGTATGTGTGTGTGTATGTGTGTATGTGTGTGTGCATGTGCATGTGTGTGTGTGATAAAGAAACAGGCTAATGAAGAATGAGCTTTTTCTTTTTTTCCCCAAAGCCTACTTCCAGTAGCACACCTCCTTCAACAAGGCCACACCTCCGAATCCTTCCCAAAGAGTTCTACCAACTGGAGTCCATGCACTCAAATATATGGGCCTATGAGGGCCATTCTCATTCATACCATCACTTTATGGTGTTAATGTTCATCTGTCTTTCTTTATTCTGTCAGGGATTGTCATATGTCCAGGCTTCTTCTTCTCCTTCTCCTTCTTCTCCTTCTTCTTCTTCTTCTTCTTCTTCTTCTTCTTCTTCTTCTTCTTCTTC
>OU015743.1:126743074-126756614 GCA_907169655.1 Acomys percivali
TCTTCTTCTTCTTCTTCTTCTTCTTCTTCTTCTTCTTCTTCTTCTTCCTCCTCCTCCTCCTCCTCCTCCTCCTCCTCCTCCTCCTCCTCCTCCTCCTCTTTTCCAGTGCTAGAGATTGAACCTTATGCATACCAAACAAATACTTCATTACTGAACTTCTTCCTCAAGGCTGTCTTAAAGTCTCCTTGGGATGAGACCAACATAATATAGGCTATTCTTAAACATGGCTTTTCTGTTGTTCCTAGGGTTACAGTGACCTGGTTATGTCTGGACTTGTGATAACTTCTTTTTATCCTTGTAGTAGGTGAGCTGCTAGGATCCTGCAGCCATTTTATACAATACTACTGTATGTGTGTAGTCTTGCCTGAAGATCTCTGTAGCTTCCCCATCCTCCATTTCCAGCATCCTTCTTCCTGTGCTTCTCCATAAATTCCAGCCCCTTAGCAGCCCCTGATGGGATATCATATGGAATAGACATTGTTAGGTTAAATCTGGAAATACTTTGACAAAAACAACTTAAAATAGAAAGGGTTCATTTGGCTCCTAATTTCAGGCTTCAGTTCATCTTTGTGGGGAAAGTCAAGGTGACAGTTGAAACAACTAGTCACATCATGTCCACAAGTCAAGAGCACAAAAGAATGAATTGATGCATGTGTCCTAGTACTCAGCAAGCTCTCTCCTTTTTTTCAGTCCAGGGCCAGCCCATGAAATGGTGTGGTGCACTTTCAAGGTGGGCCTTCCCATTTTAATTAACCCTAGTAAGAAAATATCTCACATGCATGAGACAAACCTAATCAAGAATTACAACTCCCTTCCCAGGTGACTTTAGGTTGTGCTCAGCTGACTATTAAAACTGAGCATCACAGCCCCCAAACCCAAGGGGGATTTTTCTTACCTTGTAGACACTCAGTGTTATCTTTTGGGTTCTACTTTGCAGGGTTTCTGTTTAGAAACTGGACAGGCACAAAATGGAGGTACAAGTGGAACACATACCATATGCTTGTTCTCTTAAGATCACAACAATGACTTGTTATTTAGGGACTGGAGTAGATTCTTCATGTACGCTGTCTAGTTCTATAGTGACAAGATAAAAGGGAAAGATTATGTAATGGATAGAAGCAAAACTCCCAGGATCCTCTTCATCTCTGTTTGTGTTGAGCCCAGACCCAGATGCTCGATGTCAGCCTAATGAACAGTCAATCATTTTGATATACAGACTGGCCAAGGGAACAGGTAGAAGAAAATACGATCCCAAGTCCCTTGGTGTAGGGTTTCTTCTGCTGTATGTCCTGGTTGTCATTTTCTTCTCTTGTGGTTTTGAGTGAGGATTCAAAGTTCACTGTGAATGGCTTTTTCTTCCCTTCTTGGTGAAACTGACACCCACACTTGTAAAGAAACCACACTTAACCTTTTGGGATTCACTCTGAGGGACTGTGGGGAAGCACAGGGAAATGTCCAGGTATTTTCAGTATGATTTTCTTGGTCTCCTTTTTTTTTTTTTTTTTTTTTTTTTTTTTTAATTACTACTACTACTTACTACTGCTGCTGCTGCTGCTGCTACTACTACTACTATTTGTGTACAGGGTTGGAAGTTAGAGGCCAACTTAAGTTAGCTATCTTCTTACACCTTTTTGTGAGTATGTGAGTAATAGAGACTAAATTCAGGAGCTTAAGCTTATGAAGCACGTGTTTACCCACCAAGCCATCTCATCAGCCCTCAGTTTCATTTTTCATTTAACAAAGCCACAGAATGCTTCGAGCACCTGTTTGATGAAATCAGCAGCTGCCACCCGCCCTTCAGAGAATTTTTGTTTTTATTTTCTATTTTATGTTTTGCCTGCATGCATATTTGTACATCATAGATGTGCTTGGTGCCTGTGGAGGCTGGAAGAGCGCTTCAGATCCCCTGGAACTGGAAGTATGGAGGGTTGTGAGCTTCTGTGTGGGTGCTGAGAATTGACCTCTGGTCTTCTGGAAGAGCAGCCAAGTGTTGTTCATGGCTGAGCCATCATCTCCCCAGCCCTATTTCCTTGAATGACCCCAGCGAGTAGCCTGGTCTTCCTGTAGCAGCTGTTTGTTTGCTTTCCTTCTTTTTGACTTTGCTGACTTGTGCTTCTCTCTGGGAATGACTGCACAGTTATGGGAGTCACAAGATTATGTCAGGGGCAGGAATTGTGACCCCTGAGAGGCTGAGTTCTGCTGCTTAGGAAATTAGCTGGATATTTTCTCGAGCTCTCTTAGCCTCAGTTTTAGACATGCTATAGCACGTACCTTCTAGGTAAGGTAGAAGGAATTAACAAGGGTAAAAGCACCTTGTGTGGTACCTGTCTATGGTGTCTGCCTCAGAGCCCACAGTGATGGGGTCAAAGAGGGTGGGATACAATGAGCCCAGATCTCTCTTTTCCTGAAAATTGGTTTCTTTCAGGTGTATTGTCATAGCAAGAGAGAACTGACTAAGACAAGAATGCTATGAACCTCAGAAGTTGGCCTTAAAGAGTTATTAAATGTGAGGGGTAAAGGTGACCTGTCTAGGACCTCAGGCTCTGTCTTGGGACACTTGATGGGAATTATAGGTGTCTCCAAAATACATTGTATCGCTGAACAGTTGGACAAGGTGTGGTTATCCCAAGAGAAGGGCAAGTCCCAAAGCCCTTGGACCCCACTTCCCTGCTCCTGTCTGCACCAGATCCATAAACTCTGCTAGGGGTTTATTCTTAGCATGTAGCCTCCATAGCAGGCGTTAGCACATGGACCACATTCCCCACAAAGAATCATGTTTCCTTAGGGAAAAGTAAAAACTAAGAAAGCTCCCTGGAACACAAAAAAATAAAGCCTAGTTGGACATGCTTTTTGAAAAATTATGTGATGAGATGGATGCTGGATCTTTTTGCAGGCACTGTAAGAGAAACAACTCTCACCCAAGAGTATGGCGCAGAACCCAAGGTGTGGTTTGTTCGCTTTGGCCCAGGGACAGCTGGCAGCTCAACAATGTTTTTGCCTTCTTGGTCTTTGACCCCCCCAAAGGTCTGGAAATTAGTGTGAGTCACACTCGCTATTAGCTGATGAAGTCACAAGTCCAAATGTTACCTAAACTGTGAAGTGTGCATTGAGGCATTTGGGAAGCAAACCCTAAGCCACTTGTGATAAAGGCCTCTTTCTTTGTTTTTAATCCCCAAAGCCTTTTTGTTTCCTTTATCACAACCACTTACTTAGCAATGATTTAGTAATTCCTTTATTGTACCCTTCACTTCAATGCAATAGTGCAAATATTTGGTGAGTCCATTAGCCGTATCTGTTTCACACATGGCACTCAGCAGAGCCGGCCATGTCATTGTGGCCTTATGGCTTCATAGTGTTCTGACCTCAGTGTGTCTTTTTTTCAATATAGAAGAAGGAAAAGAAGATTATAGGTCATTTTCAGACAGAGTGATAGATGGCTCTAGCTGAGCATGAACCCAGGACCTTGACAAGATTGTCATCAATCACTGTCACGTGTACTCTCTCATTTTGCTCCTTCAAGAGCATCATGGGGCACGCACCCTAATCTTACTGTTTTGTACATGGGGAAAATAAGGCAAGTTCAGACTAGTTCAGCTACCCGAGGTCTCAGAGCTGGACCATGGCATAGGAGAGATCATATGTTTATTCCCCTCCATGACCTTTCTCTTTCTCTTGCTCATCAGTGCTTTGAAAACTCAACGTGGATGAATTAGCTGAGAGTTAAAAAAGAAACTTTCCTTGTGTTCAGCCGTAGAGATTGTGGTAGTTTGAATGAAGATGGCACCCCCATAGGCTCATAGATTTGCATGCTTAGCCCCTAGTTGATGAACTGTTTGGGAAGGAATAAGAGGTGTGGCCTTGTGGAAGGAGGTGTGATGTTCAGGGTAGGATTTGAGATTGCTAAAGCCCCCACCAGGCCCTGTGTCTCCCTTTTTGCCTGCTGACGGCACATCTGGATGTAAAGCTCTCAGCTACTGCTCCAGTACCATGCTTATTTCCCTCATACCATGAGGACAATGGACTAACCCTCTGAAAGCAAGCCCCCAGAAACATGTTTTTAAAAATAGGAGTCACCTTGGTTATGGTCTCTCTTCACCACAGTAGAATAGTAGCTGCCTTAGCGTCACCATTGCTATGATGAAACACCATGACCAAGTGTGACTTGGAGAGGAAAAGGTTTATTGGGCTTACTCTTCCACATCACTGTTTATTATTAAAGGAAGTCAGGACAGGAACTCAAGCAGGGCAAGAACCTGGAGGCTGGAGATGATGCAGAGGCCAAGGAGGAATGCGACTTACTGGCTTGTTCTTCATGGCTTGCTCAACCTGCTTTCTTATAGACCCCAGGAGTAGCCCTACCTGCAAATGAGTGGGGCCCTTCACCATCAGTCACTAATGAAGAAAATACCTTATGGAGGCATTGTCTCAATGAACATTCATTCTCTCCTTTCAGATGACTTTAGCTTGGGTCAAGTTGAAGTAAAACTAGCCGGCACAGAAATTAAGGCAGCAGTTCCTATTGGATTGGTCTGGGATAATCTATCCCTAGCCTCTACTTTCACTAGTATTCAGCCAAAATTGAGAATTCAGGGAGATAAGCAGTCAGTAAGGTGTCTTTCCTTTGGGGTGGCTACAGGCATACTTTGCTGGAGAAGGCTTTGGAGCAATGTTTTGTGGTCCCTAGGAGGAATGCCAACCTGGAGAGAGGAGGGCTCTGGGTATAATGTCCCCCCAAAAAAGTGAGTCAAGACTTCTTGCAGCACATGAAGACTGACAGCTGTGCTAAAGTTAAATGAAAACTCTAGAATTTTTGATCTGTAAGTGAACTTACAGGTCCCCTCTGAGGTCCAAAGGAGTTAGGTGACTTTGTTGATGATACACTAAGCCACAGAGGGGTGGTAGGGTCAAGAAGCAGAGCAAGACAGTGGATGAAAAGCTGGAATCATGCCAATTGGAAGGCTGGGGCCCACAGAGACCATTCTGGTTCTATGGCTTTGTGCAAGCTGCTAGTTCTCAGTGAACCTAACCTTCGTGTGCAGAGGAGCCATGATGGCAGGAGTTCCTGCTCTCCAGGTTCCAACGTAAAGATGAAGGGGCACTGTGCTCGCAAAAGGCTCAGTGAAGACTTGCTACAGGCTAGACTCTCTCATCTTCCAGTCATTGACTAAGGTTGAGAAGTGACTACAGACCAGGAAGGAGATGGCATTCCAGAGCACATCCTGGGTGGATGGTGACATTTCAGAATTACTAGGAGCCAGTACAGAAGAGCTCTAAGTCACTATCTGGTTTGTAGCTGGAACTGATCTGAGGAGTTGATGCTTGCCAGTGTTGAGGATCCCAGTTTGGGCAAGGCTGGGATGACCAACATAGTCATGGTGCTGGCACTTCTATAGGTTAAGTAGGAGTCTGGACCTGGTGTGCCAGAAGTGAAGGCATTCCTGGGTGGAAAACCCACTGTTGCTGCAGTGGTCAAACAGTGCTTTGAATGGAAAACCCAATCATCCTTTGAGGACTTCATGTTTATTCCTGAGGTTTCCAGTGGCTGTAAGAGCAGGTGTGGTTATTGATATGAACCCAAGGAAGTGATGCTCTGAGATGTAAGTGAGACGATGCATGCAAAGTGCTCAGGACCCCCAAGTGCCCCAGCTGTTAGTCAGTAATCGTGATCGATTACTGTCTGAATTCTGAGATGTGGGCACTTTCATCCTCTCTGGATTAGAATCCTGGCTCTGCAGACTGGTTCTGGGCAAATGGACTTAATCTCTCAGGCTTCATTTCCCTCCTCTGTTCACTGATAAAAGGCCAATTTCATAGCATTGTGGAATAAGATGAGTTAAGGGAAGATTTGCTCAGGGCACCGGAAACACCAGCTGTAAATACTGGTGTTTAGTTTAATAGTAACCTGCCAAGATGGTGTCTCCTTGTTAATGTTGGATGGAGAGTGGACCACCAAGACCTACTGAAAGCCAAAGGGGACCAGCAGGAAGAGGGAGCTGAAAAGCTCTGTTAACATGGAACAGCGTGAGTAGACATTAGAACAGTTATCTCAGTTCCAGTTACCTTTCTGTTTCCTACGCTCAAGAGGAGAAAAGTCCCTATGCACAGAGGCACAGAGTTCTCTTTCTCTTGGAGGAGTCCTCTTCTCACCCTACACATATCTGACAAAAGCACATTTGAAACTCAGGTGCCAGGGGAACAGAAAAATCCAGCCCTGATAGTTGTTTAATTTCATTTATATTATATTTTATGCAATATATTTTAATCATACTCTTCCCCCTCCACCAAATCTTAGATGGTCATTTCCTACCTCCTACCTTTATATCTTCTCTCTCTTTCGCAACCTTTCCTCTGAAAAGCCAACCAGCCAACCAACCAACCAACCAACCAACCAACCAACCAATCAACCAACCAACTAACCAACCAACCAACTAACCAGCCAATAAACAAGACAAAACAAAAGGAAAACCAAAAGACTAAACCCACTAAATTGTGACAACAACAACCACAACCACAACCACAACACAACAGCAGCAGCCACAGTATACACATACACACAAACATGGAATTTGTTTGTGTTGGTGAACTACCCCTGAGCCTGTCCTGGAGTGTGGCTTATACCTCCACTGTCACTCCATTGGAGAAAACTGATTCTGGCTCCTTAGCAGGGATTGATTACAAATAGCTCCTTGGTTAGGGGTGGGATTTGTGCCCACACCCGCTTCTCTATGCTGAGATTGTGTCTGGTTTGAAACTGGGCAGGCCTCATATGTGCTGCTGCAGACTTGAGTTCCTATGTGCATCAGCCCTGATGTGTTTGGAAATTCTGCTTCCTTGGAGGTATCTACCACCTCAGACTCTCACCCCCTCAGCATAGATCCCAGAGCCTTTAGAGAAGGGATTTGATATATACAATCCATTTAGGGCAAAATTTGAGGCCCATTCTTAATCTGAGAGGGAAATAGAAACTTACAGAAATATTGGCTCAAAGTCTCAACAATCTTAAAGCTGAGAGGCCGGGGCCTGGAACATGGGTCTTCTGTCCCTCACCCACTGCAGTTTGTATGAGTCCATATTGCAACATTAGTGCTGGTTATTATTGAGATGGAGTTTGTGTGTGTAGGATGTGTAGATGTCAGATAAACACAGACTGTGATCATACTCGCTAACAGCCAGAATGGTAGCATCAGTCCTTTGGAATGGGGATCACACCTGCCACCGGGTGTCCCCTGTAAGCAACTAGAGAAGGTAGATGCCTTCACCTCTTTGCTCTGAAGTTCTGGGCATGGAGAGTCCTTTTGAAAATCTGTTTAAAACCTTGTTTTTGGTGACCTACATCAGACTTTCATCACTGTTTTCCCTCTGGGAAACTGAAATGCGTTTTCAGTGGTATTAGCTCCCATTGATACATTTCATGCTACAAGTCGCTCCCAGGGATGGGCACGTGGGAGTGAGAAGGGAATTGACCTCCTGAGGAGCCTTTCCCAGGCTCACCAGCAAGGAGGTTTGGAGGCAGATACTTCAGAACAGAGTCTCACTTCCCCTCCCTTGTGTCTGATTCCACCTCTAGAAGCAGAGATAAATATTTTGATATGTATTTTTTTAAATAAAAAATGCCAATTTAATTCTGGGCATGGTGGCACCTTCCTTTAGTCTCAGCACTTGGGAGGCAGAGGCAGGCGGATCTCTCTGAGTCTGAGGATAGCTTAGTCCATATAGTAAGTTCCAGGACAGCCAGGGCTACATGGAGGGAGACACCTTGTCTCAATTCCTCCCCCCGCAAAATTGACAATTTAGGATAATTCACATTATTACCAATTGAGTTTTCTAAGTGAACTGGCCTATTGTTCTGGAAGGTAATTGAATCCTTTTAGTTCTATTATTATTATTATTATTATTATTATTATTATTATTATTATTATTATTATTATTAATTTCTTTTTATAGAATCTCACTTTGTAGGCAAGGCTGGCCTTGAACTCATGTTCCTCCTGTCTTAGGCTCCTCAGTTTTAGGATTAAATGCATGTATCACCACACCTAGCTCTACCTGAGATTTGACTGCTGTTTGTATGCATGGCTGTGCATAGATGTGTGCAAATGCGTGTGCCTGTAGGCCAGAGGAGGACGTTGGGTGTCTGTTTCTATTACTCTCTGCCATTTCTCCTGATACAGGGTCTCTCACTGAATCTGGAACTGTTTCCCCCACAGGCTGGTGACCATCAAGTCCCCGTGACCCTTCTGTTTCCCCACTTCTCCAGCAATGGGGTTCCAGATCTGTGGCTACCCCGGACTTTTTACATACATACTTGGGATCTGAACTCATGCTTGGACAACAACAGCCCTTACCCCCTGAGCATCTCCCCAGGCCCTGGGTACTGTTTGCATGATAGGCACAGGCTTCACTTCAGACACAGGGTCCCAGCGCCATCAAGGGCTCGCACTCGACCGTTATTCTTTCAGGGATGCTCACTCAGCTGCAGTCTCCTGCTTCACTAAAGGAAGCAGCAGATTCACCCTGTTCTCCTCTCTTCTCACTTACCAGTGTGGCACAATCTGATTTTGTTTTACAATCTGTTATAATCATGCCGAGCATCAGGACAGGTAGATGCATTTTTCATATGTATATGTGTATGTGATGTGTGTACATATATGTATGTTCTCGTGTGAGGGCACACACACACGTGTGTGGGTGCATGTACATATATATGTATATATACATGTACATATATACATACACACATATATACATATATATATATACATATATATGTACATGCATAAGTGAGGGCTCATAGTTGATGTTAGGAATTGCCCCCAGTTGCTTTCCATATTATTCAGTGAGGTGGGAACTCTCTGTTGAATCCAGATGGCAACTAGTCTCAGCTGGCTTGCTTTAGGGATCCCTGGCTCACTTTTCAAAGCTGGAGACACAGATGGCTACCACTCCCACTCAATATTCATGTAGTTTTGGGGACTCATACTCTGTATTTTCTTGCTTGTATTATAAGCCCTTTAATGACTGAGCCATCTCCTCAGCTCCTAGATGGTGCCTCACATTTGACCATGTCCCCTGGAGGGGGAGACCTGGTGGCACTCAGAGGAAGGACAGCAGGTTACCAAGAAGAGACTTGATACCCTATGAGCATATACAGGGGGAGGTAATCCCCCTCAGGAATAGTCATAGGAGGGGAATAAGGGGAAACTGGGAGGGAGGGAAGAATGGGAGGATACAAGGGATGGGATAACCATTGAGATGTAACAATAATAAATTAATTAAAAAAAATACACCTCAAGAGGTTACCCTTGGATACTAATCCAGAAAGGAAAGTAAATGAACTGATTGACAAAAAATTGATATAATCAAGATTCTGCAGCTTTCAATGTCTTTAATAATGAAATTATTAAATTATTAAATTATAACTATTATATATGTTAACATCTTTAATTTTTATTTACAGAGATTAGAATTCATACATGGGATGCATGCCAGTTAATTATATACTGAACAATATACAATATGCATTTTACCATGGTGATGTGACGTTTTAACATAAAACATACAATTAGTGAAAGCACATGGGGCTTATCAATAAAATCAGGCGAAAACCTACATCTGTTCAGTCTTTGTACCCTCTGAGACAAAAGAGGGGAAAATGGCGTGTCTTAATGACTTTAAGACTAAAATCACGTAAATTCATAATTCTGTTTCCTCATTACTGCGAGTCTCCTTCCTCTTGTGTACACACAGCATAGCAAGACTTGCCTGTCATGGACCCTCTTTGGCATGACAGCATCTAGGTGTGACACGTGCTCAAGAAAAATAATTCACAGATCAAATGGAAAGGCTGTTGAGTGTGATGTCAGGGGACAGAAAATCTAGTTTAGTTTCAACACTCGACCAAGCTACTGCCCAACACAGAGACTCCTAGTTACTTCACCTACTCTGTGTTTCTCCACTCTTGAAGTGATGGAAGTTTGGATAGGTAAACCGTGCAGCTCATATCAGCTCCAAAAATCCCACGACTGGCTGCGATGCTTGAGTTGATGGGAGAAGAGCTTATTCTAGCTTATTGGGAACCACTGAACCCTTGGCAGCACTCCCAGGTTTGTCATGACCAGATAGAAAGCCCATGAAAGGATGGCCACACGGTCACAGACTTGGAGAAGGAATCCTTTGGTTTAACCCTTCCCTGACCTCCATGACACAATGGCTTCTATAAAACTCTCTCTTTTGCTTGATTCTATCCAGAGAATTAGCAATTATTACAAGGAAATAAATCTATTTGGGGACAGAAAATTGGTTTAGGGAAGAAGCCGGAGATGTGACCACCATGTATAAGCAGTCTCCTTGTTCATCTGAATTGCCCGGTAGGTAGTCAAAGATACGTCTCTTGTCTTTTTCAGTTTCTCCTCTAGTTGCATCAAATTGAGTGCCACTTGCCAAGAGTAGAGCTGTAGCTAGTCCATTAACACATTGTGTGGCTTTGGAAATGTAACTGCAATTTGGACTTGTGAGTCCCCTTAAGATGGGTAGATGGAAGAGGTGGGGGTAGATGTGTCACGGAGCTCAAAAAGTTTTAACTATGGTAAAATAGAGCAAGGCACGAATGTAGCTACTCTGATCTAATACTGTCACCATTGCTAAAGGGCTCACTAAATTCATCAAAGGCCAACAGCCAATATAAGACTGCTAAGATTCAGGACAATAATGAAAGCTTAAATAAAATACTACTGAAAACAGCAAAAACACTCTCAGGACTCTAAGCATCCCCACTCAAAAAAAACAAAACAAACAAACAAACAAACAAACAAACAAACAAAAAAACCAAAAAAAACAAAAAAAAAAACCCAAAAAAACAAAAACAAAAACAAAACAAAACCCTAAAAAACAGGGAATTTTGAGGCCAGATATATCTGTACGTATTTTGCAAGGGACAAAACATAAACAACTAATCCCCAATGTCACAATCAGGGAAACTGATTGAGTAAGAACTTGAGAGAAACACCATGCAAGAGCATGTTGGCAATGGCTGTGCCTTGTGCACAGTGAACTCGTGGACTTCCATAACCCAGAGGAGTTACTGACAGGCACAAACTTGGAATTTCCTTTGGGGTGACGTAGCTTTGCATTGAAATGGATCCAAGGGCTCTGGCATGCTCTGGTGCAGAGTAGAACCTGATATGCATATGCGACAAGAAATGAAGTGGTAAAAGTACACTTTCCCCTTTTCCCATTGCACCATAGTAAGGCAACAAACCCACCTCAGAGATTCTAACCTAGGACTCATGTTCTGTGAGACAGATCTAAAACCATCAAGGTCAAAATTTGAGGGACCCATGCTGCGTGCTGATTATGGTTTTTGCTTTTTTGGGGAACAGAGACATATCAAAGCATCTCTAGGTCATTCATAGAGGCCTAATACTTTCAAAGGTGTTCACATCAAAATCTGAGGCCAGTAAACAACAGCCTCTTTGCGTATATTGTTTCAATGCTGGTTCTCACTACATGGAATTGTATCCTTACATTCCCCTTCCATTTATTGATGGGAAATGCCTTTGTTTAGCTATTTAAAAAGTACATTTAGAAGGAAGTACAAATCATTTTGTTAATGACTGTTCTTCATCAAATGGCACCATTGTTCATAATAATAAAATATCAATGTGTCTCAAGTTAGCTACTTAATTAGCTAATACAAACAGAGTGATTAAACGCTCCATAGGCAATGGAGATGCCAATCTGTTAGGATGAGTGGATCTGAGACTAAAATAATTTATTTCTCTGTCCCCAGGACAAGTAAATACTAAGTAAATGTTTACAGGATTGATTTGAGTTCATCAGTCTTTTGAGACGCATTTAACCAGCAAAACATTTCTCACTAAATTAACTATTTTCCAAAAACACATACCCCCTCTCCCTAATCCTTGAATATATTACCTTATCTTTATCGGCCAGCCTGTGTTTTTTGTTTTTTTTTGTTTTTTTTTAATTTAAGACAAGGACTTGTTATGTAGCTCAGGCTTGCCTAAAAGTTACCATTAAGCTCAGGTTGTCCTCAAACTCATGGCCATCCTCTTGGCTCAGTCTTCCACATGCTGAGATTACAGATGTCAGGGTGTCAGGCTTGATGGCCAGCACTTTTAACCTGCTTGGTGGCTGACTTGCAGTTATTCTAATGGAGCACCTTGAGTGCTAGTTGATCAGGAGGTATGTACTGAAGATTCACTCCACTGTGAGTAGAATTTGACTTTCTCTCCATGGTCCTCTGGGCTGAGTGCCCAGACATAGTAGGTACTCAAGAAACGTGCTCTCACAATAAGGAACATGTTTGTTCTGTGTTCCATGTGCATGTGGAATTCCATGTGGATGTGGATACTCAAGGATACAATCAGAAGAAAGGTAGCCTTTCGTGCACGATAGAAAACCATTTCCATTTTTGGAGAATATTCATGAACAATACCAGCTCTTTTCCTTTTCTCCCTCCCCCTCTTTCTTTTGGAAGAATGTGGAAATGCAAATAAAAGATTTTTGCCTCTGGAAGGATTACACTGTTTTCTCAGACTTCCTTGGGATTCTGTCCTTAGCTCTTGAACTGAAGTAAGCTTATTATCAAATTCAGTTGTAACTGAACTGCTAGTTCAGAAAGGACCAGGAAGGAGGGCATTGTGGAAATGTTCTGTCCTAAGATCCATAGACAGTGCCATTGGAGGACAGCCATTTCAATTTTTAAAACCCAGCGGGTCTCTCTCAAACTTGAGCACTTCTGAATTTTCCATTTATGATTTCAGTCCATAGGCACATAAGGATAAACTTTGGGTTTCTAAATTCTATTGCTAACCCTATCCCCGACCCCCCTAAAACCTGCTTATAGTTCCTTGTGAGCACACCAAATTGAGAAGTAGGAGGCAGAGGAGTCTCACATGTCGATGGTTGTTTTCGCTTCATAGCAAGAAGGCTCCAAAGAAAGTTTTATCTTCCTTTGTATAGTCCACCAAGGAGATGTCACTGACATTTACCATCAACCTATCCCCTTCTTCCAAGGAGAACATGGCCGCAAGGTACAGGGGCTGAAACCAGTTGCTGCTTATTTCACACACAGACTTGGTCCCTGTGAGGAGGCGGATAGGCTCGAGGTAGTGGTCTGCCATCTTGGCGATAACCACAGTGATGGAGTCTGGCTTCTTTGGTTGTTTCCCCTGGCTGATGTCACCACACTCAGACATGGTCCCTCGGAATGTGATCTGGGAGTAAATGAAATAGTCTCCTGATTCTGGGATCATCAGGAATTTGTTGGTGTAGTTCATCTGGTTCTTGGTGAAGGCCAACCCTAGGTCATGCTCCCACTGCAGAGCCGGGAACTGATCTTGCAGATGTGGCATAGGTGTTTGTTTCCGAACTGCAAATAAAGCAGAGAAGTTTAATTGGCACAGGTCAGAACCTGAGGTTCTTAATACTCTTGTGTCATTTTCCTATCTGTTTTCTATTTGGGTTTTGTGTATGTATGTGTGTGTGTGTGTGTGTGTGTGTGTGTGTGTGTGTGTGT
>OU015743.1:126756624-126768546 GCA_907169655.1 Acomys percivali
ACACACACACACACACACACACACACACACACACACACACAGGTGGAGGAAGAGCAAGCAACCCTGCCCATCACAATGCTGTGGTCCAATGTCACAAAGCAGGTAGTAATCAATAATGAATTACCTGAGCACATGTTGGGACCAGAGACTCAGAACATTTTGGCAATTCTTTTTCCACAATGACAGAACAAAATATAAGTCAATACAAATAGACTTGTGGACTGGAAGGAAGCTGGGCTTTGGGCCACTTGGGCCCAGTACCAACTCTGGTTTGGCACTATGCAAAGCTCTTTCATCATCTGTGCAGATTGGTTTTCTCCTATGCACCTCAGTGTCTCATGTGAAAGCCAAGGATAGGGTTCTGTGGAGCCTTGTCCTGAAGATTAAGTAGGCAGAACAAATGTGGGCGTTTTATAGAATACAATAAGCTGGGACAGCTGGGGTCATTTTTTTCCTGTTCAAATAAAGCAGCATGTTTTGTTTAGACAGATTAAAGAGAAAGCCTGTGACATTTTTACGTTTTATATGTTCTTAAGCTTGCATCACTCCTAAATCTACATTAGATAAAACACATTACCCAGTGCTTTATGAAATATGTCTGCAGTTAAAGGAAATGAATACACCCGAACTTGACTCAAATAAGTTCATTTGCAGCTGATGCAACAAACGCATCTTAGTCCTGTGGAAACTCACAGGCATTACCATGATGTGCTGATACTACAGTCTGGGCATAGTTTCTGTTTTAGGGGACAATTTAACAACTCATGCATCCAATAATAGGTGACCAGAAACCTAGATCCTGGATGTTCTAATGCAACAGTTTTTCTTTCTGTGGGTCACAACCATTGGAAAACACACATTTCTGTTGGTCTTGGACACACAGCTACAGCTCAGCAACAGAATTACAGTTATAATGTAGCAACAAAAAGGATTTATGGTTGGAGTCACCACAACATGAGGAACTGTATTAAAGGGTTGCAGCATTAGGAAGGTTGAGGACCACTGTAATCTAAGGTATTTTTCCCATCGCTGACTGGACTAGAGCTTCTTTTGCAAGCTTTGCACATGTCCCAAATGGATGTGAACTCCTCCAGTCTCTGCATTAAGTGGCTCTTGGATAGCTCTGGACCCCCCCCCCCCCATATAGACATCTTTATCAGTCACACCTAGCAGTCTCTGTGTCTTCACTGTGGATGATGTAGTAATTGACATGTCTTCTCAGATGATGCATAAACCCATCTCATTATGTCTCCAGAGAGGCAAGCCCTATCGCACTGAATGCAAGAAGCTGCGGCAGCTCAACAGCAGTCAGAGTTGGGATGAGAATCATGTTGGAGTGGAAACTGCAGTTTGGACGGCTTGACTGTGAACTCTTCCACGGCCTATCCAGCTGACTTTGAGCATGCAAATCTTTGGCTGAGCCTGAGTTTTTTCAGTGTTTTTCATGTGTGTATGTGTTGTGTGCTTCTCTGTGTGTGTGTGTTTAACTGTGTGTGTCCCTGTGAAAACCAGAAGTTGACTCCTCTGTTGCATCCTATCTTATCTTTTGAGACAGATCTCACTGAACTTGGAGGTGACTGTTTCAGTTAGCCTGGCTGTCCAGTGAGCTTGTGGGATCTGACTGACTCTACACTCCAACGCACCCACATCACAGGTACATACCACCTTGTCTGGCTTTTTACATGGGTGCTGGGAATCTGAACTCTGGTTCTTAAACAAGAAGCATTTCACCCACATGACTGTCTCCCCAACCCCTTCAAGTCAGCCCAAGGAGCTTTCATCTGTTATGAGATCCAGAATTACCAGAAGGGCCAAGATGAAGGAAAGAAATTTCTGGATAGCTGGGTGTGTGCATGCCAGAGAAAGGCAGGAGAGAAAGGTAGAAGGCTGCCTGAAAAGGAGAGAACACTCAAGAGATATGGGCCCTTGGATCTATCCCAGGAAAAAAATCCTTCAAAATCCTTGAATTGACAATTCTGTTACCAGTTTGAAATCATCACAGTGAGTTTTGGTAAATATTATGAAAAAAAAATCAAAGCAACCAAACAAACAAAAAACTCAGGTCTATGACCCATGGTGTTCAAGGAAGTGCAGGAAGGCTTACTTGTCAGGTGTGCCCTTGGCTTGGCTCTGGCAGGTGTGTCTGTAACAAAAGGAGAAATATGCTTTGAGCAATGGGTAACAACAGAGTGAAGACAGAAGACAGTACCTGTGGTGGGAGAGGACCGTTAAGTCCCATCCATTGCAGTTCCGTTTCATGACTTGTGGACTTTGGATTAGCATATGGTATCTATCTGTAGGATACACTGCTAGGGTTGTGGAGCACTCAGGAGTTAGAGTCTTGAGTACAAAGGACTTTGGGCAAGTTGCCTAGCCTGGCGCTCTGTTCTCCTATGTCTAAAATGGGCAGAGCAATTTCTACCTTGAATGTTGTGTCTGTATGGTTCTTGGCTCTTAGTCAGGGCTGAATAAACCATGGAACATTGCTTTTTCTTTCTGGCTCTTCTGTGAGGGCCAGTTGATCTTTCATATTCTTTATGGTTCTTTTACTATATCCACTGAGAAGTATGGATGACTGAACAGGGACAGGGTAGGGAGTGAGTAGAACGTGCCCTGTCACCCCATGACCTTGACAGATCCTTTTCCTCTCTGGGCCCTTTCTCTCATTAGTCTTTGAGAAGGGCCTTATGATCTCATGTTGGCTTTTGTATTAAAGTTAAGCATGTTCTATAGTGATAAAAATGGTGTTGATTATAAATAGCAAAATCTGTTGTTTACTTCTGCTGTTTTGGGAAGTGCTCTCATTTCTTAATAGGGGTTGACTAATTTCATCAACACTCACCTTGCCAGTAAGGATAACTACTGTCAGAGGTGAATGATTGTAGACATCTGGAATGATCTGTCTGGAGGCCACATTGCCTAGCAGATCCCTGAGCTGGGAGTTTGGATTCAGATCACATACCATAGGTATAGTCACAGCATTGTTTTGCTTTCTAAGCAATGAGGGAGGAGCTTTTTTATTCTCTAGGTCTGTCTACATCCCTTGGTTAGCAACTCAGCAATTAAAGACAACCCCCTCCAAATGCTGACACACTAAAACCATCAGCAGTGTTCTTATCCCCCACAAGAAAAAGCATCAAGGATGAACACTTACAAACTGCCTGTGGTGAGGATTCAGACTCCTGGACTGGTATAGCCTATTGAGAAAGAAAGGTACAGTTCAGTCTATTTGTAGCCCCTTTTATCTCAACCCCCCACATAGCTGCCCATAAGAGTCCACTGCTGTCTAAGCCTTGGTTCTCTGCTGGGGGGGAATCTTACATCTCAGTCTGCACTGATCTTCTGGAGACCCCCCGATGGCTTTCCTTTCTCTTGTCTTTGTGTCTTAGCTTGAGAGATTTTCCTACTCTATCTCTGGGCATCTCAGCATCCTGTCAATTGCTTATAGTAAACAAGCATTGAAAGTTACTTTATTTTTCCCACTATATTTTGAAGATTGGGACTATTCTTTTTATTGGCATACATATACAGATTGCACATCTCACGGAGGACTTCATAAAGACATCCTCACTCAAGTAATCATATACTTGGACCATGTTCACCCTCTCATATTCTGTCCTTCTCCCCTCTTGCCTCCAGCTACTTGTTTTACCCCAGATAACCTGCTTTTCATTCCATGCAATCCACCTCTCTATTTGATTGTATATAAATGACGATTCACACATTGAAAGAAAACATATAGCATTTGTCTCTTTGAGTCTTAAGAAATGATCTAGACAAAGAAATAATGACCACACCCCCTTCCCATCAGCCTTGCCATCCTTTGTTGTTTGCACAGAAAACATGAAGAATCTCCCACCACCATCACAATTTTAGTTCCTGAGTCACTTCAGATTTCCCATGATAGAGGAAAAGCAACTACCTTGGCACCGGGTAGACATGCACTTGGATTGTGGTTCTGTCCTTTGCCAAGGATAAGATCTTGTGTGAGACACCTTTGCTCTCTGAGTTTAGTATACCAATTTATAAACTTGGGATATGAACACCCATAAACCTAAAGAACTCACAGAATTGAGGTGAAGATCAACTAAGAAAATGCCCCAGTCAGTTTAAAGGACACATGGCAAATATAAGAACTGCCACTCACAGGCCTGAGCACAACGCTCAGGAACAAGGCAGGCCCTCAGCTTACTAACAATGATGCCATCTTTTCACACACTTGCATGACTTTACAAGTCAGTCCTCTGATATGGATCTAGTAATTACACAGCCACTATTAACAGGCTATTTCCTACTGCCATTAACATCTGATATATGTCTACAACTGTGTGTGTGTGTATGTGTGTGTGTGTGTGTGTTGTGTCTGAGGGGGTGTATCTGTGTGACAGCAAGGAAGCAGGCTCCAACACGGAAGAGTGCACACTAGCGTGCCCAGGCCCTGCCTACTGCTCTGTGGGTCCTCCTACAGCTGCTGGGTAGAGCTTCATGCCTTTGGTTTCTTCCTTTTATCTAGAGGGCTAACTAGAGAAAACTGTCTTATGATCAAGATTCTATTATGCTCATAATCCTTCATGAGGTGACTCCTCATGTACTTCATGATGCAGGCCTATAATTTCAAATATTACATTTTATTTATTTTATATAGATATGTACATGCACAGTGCATGTGTGGAGGTCTAAGGACAACTTGTGGAAATCTGTTTTTTGCTTTCACCATGCGGGTCCTAAAGTGAATGCTTTTACCCACTGAGCCATCTCGCTGCCGCCACAGTTCTATCCTATCCTGACATCCCATAGCCCATTGCTCACCTCACTTGTTACCATTACTCCTTTCTATGCCCTCTGTATTTCCAGCTGTAAGAGGAACCCACAGCATCCCTAAGTCAAGAGATTTAAAAGTACACAGAGTGCAGTTGTTTCTCATTTGTGCTGACAGCTTACCCTTCAGCCTCATGGACCACTCTATCTATAGTGGATGTTATGCATATCTCCATAGTGGCGCTGGGGCTTGCCGAATGCCCTCCATCCCACATGTGGGGGGGAATGGCATGTTAACTCTGATCAGGTGACTCCAAAATCTCAAGATTGAAACTCTGCTCCTACAGCCCATGGACAAGCTCCTGATGTGTTGAAGCAGAGGGCAAGAAGAGTCGACATGGTTAACGTGGGGGCAAGCTTGAGGTTCATTAAACAGAAGACTGACCCGGAACTGTGAGGGCCTATGGAAATAAGTCTGAACAGATGCTTCCAGGTCCTGTACATGTTGGTCAGATGAGGAAGGAGGATTAGCCATGCTGGATAAGCTAACTGCTTGTGTGAGAATAAGGAGGACCAATGTCAAGGCTTTCTGCTAAGGAAGGAAGACACTGTGGATTTTCACATACTGTTTTGGAAAAGACTAACCGATTGCTGGGACAAGCTTGTCTAAGGGAAAAGGCTCAAGAGCCAAGCTGTCCTAATGCCTGCTTTATGCCAGGGCAGTGAGACATCTTTCCTGGTCTCTAGTCCTGGATCTTCCCATCACTTGTGGGTGACTCTGGAGTACTAAAGAGATGACAGCTCCGGAGACTGCTGCAGTAGTCTCCAAATTTAAATGCACCCTGGACCCAGGCCACACCTCAAGAATAGGGCATCTGAACTTAGCATGGCTTCTCAAACCATGGGGTGAAGAATCAGTACCCAAGTCTATCTCTTGTGATGATGTTTTTCCCTCTGTAGGAGAATTTGCTAGACAACGAGTCTGGTCTGTCATTATCGCTCTATCCCCAGTGTGCAGGGAAGTGCTTGTGTGTCTACTGAATCATGTAGTCTGCAAAATGTGAAGTTCTCAGACCTCAGCAAGACAGAAGCGGTAAGGAGTGGGCAATGGGGCAAAGCTCATATTCAGTGACTTGAGCCAGCTTTTCACAACTTCAAAATCTAGGAGAGGTATTTTTGGTTACATTAAGAGATTAATCAGCCGGGCGTGGTGGCGCACGCCTTTAATCCCAGCACTCGGGAGGCAGAGGCAGGCGGATTGCTGTGAGTTCGAGACCAGCCTGGACTACAAAGTGAGTCTAGGACAGTCAAGGCTACACAGAGAAACTCTGTCTCGAAAAACAAAAAAAAAAAAAAAACAAAACAAACAAAAAATCCCTTCTCTTAGGTCTGAAGAGATTGCTCATCAGTTAAGAGAACTTCTTGTTCTTGCTGATGACCCATGTTCAGTTCCTGGCATCCACACAGTGGCTCACAATCATCTGTAGCTACAGTTTCAGGGGACTGGCTAAATCTTTGACTTCCTTGGGCAGCAGATATGCATGTAGTACACATACACACAAGCAGCCCAAACACCTGCACACATAAATAATGTAGTAAATCTATCAACAACAACAACAAAATGCAAACAACTTAGCAACTTTTTAAAAGTGATAGCAATGACCTGTTAGCACGATGGTTTCTAAAGGGTCCCCAAAGATCTGTGTGGAATATACCTGGGGCTCCAGAAATATTTATTGAAAGTTGCAAGGGATTGCAAGAAACTAGAGTCAGACAAAAAGAAAACAACAACAAAAAAAGCACACACTCATGATCATATATATATATATTAATGAGACAGTGGGATGTCCAGGACATGCAGCACATATTAACTTTTGAAATAGAACTGATACTTTTCCTACTTACCCTATTCCTTCCCCTTAACTTGCATGTTGCAGCACCCTCACTATTGTATGATTCTTTTTTCTTTATATTGAAAAGTAGTGACCCACTGGCTCAAACTGACTGTGTACTTTGCCATACACATTTATTGGCTGAATTTACTTTTTCAAACTGGGCAGAAGAAAGGCTGGAGGAAGGAGGAGCCACTTAGCCAAGGGTGCTTGCCTGCTGGGCTCTGCTGGGCATTTGGTATATGAGCCTTTTAATAGTCTGTGCAAGCTGAGCTTCATCACAGCAGGTTAAAGACCTTGAGAATAAAGGTAGAGAGAGGGCCTGGGATCTGAACCCTTGGACCCAAATCAGAATCTGATGCACACCAGTATTCCTATAAGTGTCAGCAGAGAATACAACACAAGCAAGTTAGCAGAGAGTCGGTCTTTGAGATTTCCTGGCATTTCCCCAGAAATCCCTGTGAGTGTATTTTAATGAGTGATCCACTTAGCCTTCCCTCCCACTTCTGTAGTCACCTGCTCCATCTATCCTGTTCACAAATGGGAAATTATGTTCACTTGCTGTCATATACACTGCCATTGAAAAGACATCCGTGTTTTGTGACCCACAACACTCTCCCCACACCGAACCCCGCACGTCTCGGAGAAATCAGGGTATTTGAGGCTTCCTTTCCCTGTGTTTTTACAAGGACATATCCAACTGGAAATGGCTTATCATGAGGCCATTTCATTGCGTCATCTTCTGCATTGGCTTGGACCAGGCTTGCCATGGTATATTTGACCTGGCACAGAGTGAAGAGTCAGGAGTTTGCAGCAGAGCAAATTTGGAAATCCCAACTTTGTTATTTCTTGCCTCCTGATTCTGGCATGTTAGCTGACCTCAATGATTCTTTCCTGGCAGGCCTATCCTTCTGGCTCAGAGAATCCACACTTACAGTCGATATCAATTCAGTTCATTTCCCTCTTTCTTTGGGCCCAAGCAATCCTCCTAGACTTTGGTGTCTCCACTTTCTTCTCTAGGGTTTTACAGTTTTGGCTGTAAACAGAAGTTGCCGTTGAATCAGTTTTCTGAGAAACAATAGATTTTAGGATCCCTTAGGAGAATCTAGGGTGGCTTTACTCCGTTCCCCAAGCACATACACTGCATAGTTTGCTTCTAGACTCTGCCTTTTCAGAATGTAAATGTGTTGAGGAAGCGCAATTAACCCCTGCCCACCTCAAATGGACTTGGTGCTGCCGCTCTCGCTCTCCGCCCCCTGTGTTGCATGAGGTTCAGGCTGGGTGACAACCTTAGCTGTGCTAGGGCTGTAGTGTCTGGGGTGGGGGTTACGGGGGGGGGGAGGTAGGGGGCGTGGCTGGGCGAGGGAGTTTGCCAAGCTGGAATGGTGCTTGCTGTGGTGCAGGCTCAAGTGAGTGAGTGACAGCGCGGCTCAGGAAGGTGCCAGTTGTGTGTGAGCTGCAGCACTGATCACCTAGGATGCACCTCTGCAACCTGCTCTCTTGTTCTGCCTTTGACCTGCTCCTGTCTTTCCAGCCAGCTGCTCACAACCGAGCTCTTTTAGATAAGCCACTCCTCCAACTGGGGCCTCCTCAGGTTACAGAAGGGGCGGCTTCACTAAGAGAGCAGCAGGCACATGTCTCTTCTAGCTCAGCCAGTCTGTTTCTTCTAGACAATGCTGAGGATAAATGTTTACCTTCCAAACAGGAAACAACTTGGGCAAGATGGGAGGTCTGTCCAAGGTGGAGTGGGTAGGGAAATCCTCTGGGGACCATCCCTTCTTTGCCTATAGCTTTCCTCGTAGAATTCCCGCGACAGTGCTAGGGAGAAAGCTCATTCATTCCCTCACTCGATGGACAGAGTCTGAGGCCCAGGGAAGGGTGATATTTTGCCCAGAAACCACAATTGACTGTTTTGCCAGGCACCACTGGGCACCCTTCCGAGTGGACATAGAGCTAGCATTTATTGATCGTTTACTGTGTTCTGGACTTTTCGGGGGGGGGGGGATGAATGAGGTAGTGGAGGGAGTGCAGGAAACAGTGGATGCGTGGATTTTTCGAAAGGTGGAAAAATGAGATTCAAGGGTCCTGAGGAGAATGTGGGGAGAGTCTGGGAGTCTGGGGGCGTGTGTGTGGGGGGAACAGAGGCATCAGGAGTTCAGCACGGAGCAGAAAGCCCTACTACACTGTCAGGAGATTCGCTGTGCAGCATCCAGTACCATTCTATGTTTGGCATGAAGCCCAGAGGCTTTAGCATATCCTGAGCCTGCGGTGGGGTTGGGGGGGTGGGGTGGGCAGTGGGCTGGGGAAGGGATGGGGGTGGGGGTGGGGGAGTGAAGGTGGAGAGTCCGGAGGAACAAAGATCTGTCCTTAGGTGCAGGGCCAGAGGAGCCAGGGCCGCTGTTCTGGAGCAGTGGCAACTGTTCAGGTCCCTGGAGGATACCTGAACCATTATTGTCAAATGCCATTGATAAAAAGAGTAGTTAGAAAGGAGAGGTTGTCCTGATAGGGCAAGACTGAAGTGCAGAAGGGGCCACAGAGACACTCATATGTCAAGAAAAGGCCCACAGCACCCAAACCTGCTCTCTGGCCCTGGATGGCAGATTCCATAGCAGGTGGAGGAAGTTGTGCTGTGTGAAGTAATCTCCCTGCGCAGGGAATTTCCCTCCTCAGCATGATGTAAGAGCTCCTGGTGGTTAATCCCCAGCACTGCCAGACACCTTGCATACCTGGTTTTTAATTACTTACATTTCATACAGATGTAAACAGAAGTCATAGGAAGGAAGATGACATACCAACAATTCAGACCGGGTTTTTTGAGATTTCGACTCAGTATGCATGGCTTTTCCAAAATGCAAATCAGCCTACTGTCTTCCAAAATTCGGAAGATCCTAAAACACTATACTACCTCTTCCTTTTTTAAAATAGGGAATACATGCATTTTGTTCAAGGAATGTTTATAAACATCTTTCCCCCCCTCCCCCGACGCAGTGGCTCAGTCACTCACTTCCCCTCCTTGGATGTTCACAGAAGCACTATGTTTTCAGCTCTTCTGGGTATACTCCATGTGTTTATAAGTGCACACATGTAGAGGAACTGTTTAAATAAGCAAGCACATGCTATTATGTATACTGTGAGCTACTTGGCTCCTTACACGGAACTTCTAGGTGCTGGACTGGGTCTGCTTGCCCATATAAAACTACAATCTCTTTGTGCATCTAAGCAGATCACCTGTTATGTGCATCACATCTTGGTTTAAGGATTATTCAATAATAGAAGTATTTCTTTCTCTTCTGCCTTTCCTCAGAGAGAGAGAGAGAGAGAGAGAGAGAGAGAGAGAGAGAGAGAGAGAGAGAAGTCTTCTGGGTTGGGAGACAATTTTCTTTTCAATTTTGTTTCCTTGACATAAGAGTGTCAGGCCACCTCTCTGATTTACACACCTCCCGCCCCTCCCCACATTCCTAATTTCCTGTTGAGCTACATGTCCTAGGTGGGTGATTCTGTATTAGATTTTATCTGTGTGTGGGGTGACATGGGGGTACTGGTAGTGGCTGTGGCTGTCCTCCATGGCATTTCTGAAAGCATTCTTTTAGTGATGTGATGCCTGGAACCAAGCGCAGTGTGACTGAGCTCCGCTGCCCCAATGTGGAGCAGGGGCTCAGGTTGTCTGGTTTTAAGCTTGGATCTGCCTCTGGCTAGGGGCACAGGTTTATGTAAGTATCTTTATTTACCGCCCCCCCACCCCTATCCCTCATCCCCCTCAGTTTTCCTATCTGCAAAACAAAATATGGTTTACTTTGAACTCAAAGGAAGTCTTTGAAGAAGGCCTCAGGCATAGCCATATATTCCACAGGTGCCATCCTGGATTCTTGCAGAAAGCCTTTTTTGGAGCCAAACCACCCCTGCTCTGGGGCCAGGCTAGGGAACACCAGAACTTCCACAGCATCCTTTTCAGTCTCATGCATCAACCTCGAAGCTCCTTGAGGCCCAAGATCAAATTTCTATGGTGGTTGTCCAATCATAGCGTGATGATCATATCCTAGTATCCCTAGGCATGTGGCTCAGCCACATTCCAGACATACAAAATGCCCCTGCACATGGCTCATTAATACTATTGCATGCTGATAGAAACACCCCCTTTGGCAGAAAAGGAAACAAAACTCAAAGACCTGAAACCAGGAGCCTGTTTGCCACTTGGCCAAAAATGGCTGAGCTGGGTTGTGAGCCCTGGGACCTGAAGGCCTTATTTTGGCCTCCTTTTCCCTCCTTGGAGCTCACATTCTGTTCTCTCCCCTGAGTCAGTAAATCTCTATTAGGAACCCCAGTTCCATCTCTGCTCTTCTCAGCATGGCTCCTTCCTGGTGAGGCTAACCTCTTGGCGTGGCTGTTCCCTGGCTTCTTTGAGCCCTGACTTTACTTGAGTCCAGTCAATGGGATTAAAGATCTAGAGGGAGCCGGGCGTGGTGGCGCACGCCTTTAATCCCAGCACTCGGGAGGCAGAGGTGGCCTGATCTACAAAGTGAGTCCAGGACAGCCAAGGCTAACACAGAGAGACCCTGTCTCGAAAAACCAAAAAAAAAAAAAAAAAAAAAAAAAAAAAAGATCTAGAGGGAAAAATGGCCATGTTTCCTTCCCCCTCTGCCTGCACTTTTCTCTCTCCAAACGTTTGCATCCTCCAATTAGGCCCTTTCTAAGGGTGAGCTCCCTGCTACATCCTCTACAACAGCGCTTCTCAACCTTCCTAATGCTGGGACCCTTTAATACAGTTTGTGTGTGAAATTGTTTCATTGCTACTTCGTAACTTTAACTTTGCTACTGTTATGAATTGTAATGTAAATATCTGATATGCAGGATTATCTGACAGGCTACTATTTGGGGTTTGAGACCCACAGGTTGAGAATCTCTCTAAAACTTCTAAAAATCCTTTTACCCCATGCCAAGGGATTGGTGGTGGCTGCTTCTCAGGCTACCAACCCTGGGTGCTCCCAGATGTTCAGTGCTCCCTCTGTCTGTGCATCTCAGCAAACAGGCCTTTCTTTAAGCCCCCTGCCAGCTGTTTCATAAAAGTTTTTCTCCCTTAAGCTCTGGCTTGAGTAGCCAGCTGCTTCTTTTCAGGACCTAGATGCCTCCATGCATCCCAGTATTGGCCCCCCCCTTTCTTTCCTGTTTTGATGCATTAAGATGTCCAGTAGCCTGGTTAAGTAACAGCTTTAGGCATCCCTGTTTGTCCACCCTGCAGGGGAGTGCTTTCTTTATGGTGTGATGGGGGTATTAG
>OU015743.1:126775737-126798698 GCA_907169655.1 Acomys percivali
GTATGTGTGTTTCAGGCCTGGACATTTGGTATTGAGTAACCAATTGGTGGCAAAGACTCTCCCACTTTCAGCATCCTTTCCCCATCCATGTTGCCTATGGTTGTTGTCCTTGTTCGGCTCATGCATCTACCATGGCAGTCCTGCCAAGATTTCAAACTCAGTTTTTGCCTTGTGTCCAGCCCATGCTTCAGTTATGGATGTCTTATCACATAGCATTGTTCTTTGTGCAGTGATGTTACCCACCAGTCTGCAAACATCTCACAGGCAACGGATAAGCTTTTAAAACTGATCAATGTTTCAAGTGCAGGACATAACTGCTAAATAAATGTTTGGGGGGAACACTGCACAGAGCGAGCAGACATCAGTGTTGAGACAGGTTATTGCAGGGTGAAAGGGGTCAGGACAGCTCAAAGAGGAGAGAGTGGTTTGGCTTGGGATTTCTGAAAGACTTCATGGATGGAGATATTGAGAAGAAGGATGGAACTGAGGGCCATTGTTAGTGGTGATGTGGGGATATTAAAAGTAAATCCTATCCAGAATTGCATGCTTGACAACACCTGGCCTTTGCTACAAAGAGTCAACATTGCCACTCTTGTGGTTAGTACTGCAGGGAAGCCTAGAAGATTACCAGGGAATTGATGTTGGTCGGTTTAGGGAAGAGGGAAAACAAGAACAAAAGCCTTAGCACCATTGCCCATATTCTGGATGGTTCTCAGAATCATGCATATGGGGCACATCCACACACATGGGTGTGCGCAAATGCATGTGTGTGAATGGAGGCCAAAGGCAACCCCAGATGTCATCCCCTGGACGATGCTCACCTTGATTATTTGGACAGTCTCTCACTGACATGAACCTTGACAATTAGGCTAGGCCAGCTGGCCATGGAGCTCTAGGGAACCCCCTGTCTATACCTCCTCTTATAGCTTCTGGGGGATTGAGCTCAGGATGTCCTCTTGGTCTGAAGGCAAGCACCTTCCCAACTGACCTCTCCCCTCATCTTGAAGAGTCTGTATGTGTATGATCTTTCTCGACTCCCACCTAACCTTGGCTGGTAGGCACTGTTGCTCTGATTCTGAAGAGCAGGAAACAACGCTGCTTTCTCAGAGTCACCAATGGAAGGAGTGGGAGAGGACAAACTGAAGTTGAACTTGGGTTCCCAGGATGCCGAGTCTGTACTCTATTCTGGATGTTGTGGCAGGCAGAGGCCAGAGTTAGTTAGAGAAACAAGATAGGGCTCCACACAAGGCAGGGTGTGAGAGATGAGCAGGCATGAGGCAGCTGAGGGGGCGGGGAGCTCCTCCGGAAAGGGCAGATTTACAGTCTGTCTGAACTGTGTTGGTGTCCCCCCTTCATAACCATGAAAGTCCCCTGAGGGGCACAAGTTTATCACGGTTCTTCCCATGGACTGCTCTGTAACTGGACACAAAGCTGAGGCTCTGTGGAAGGAAAAGTGTTAGAACTCGTGCCAAGTGCAACAGTTTTGGAATATAGAGAGACGAGGTGGAGTGCAACTGATGAGCAATTGGGGCTGGAGATGAGCAACTGTTAGGGAATGGCTCTACTATCAGAGGAAAAGGAAGTGATTCAAAGAGGGCTAAGCAGACTACCTAATCAGAAGCTTAAGATGTAAGTGAAGAAGTCAGTTTCACATCGGCATCAGTGATTGAGGACCCAAAGGATTCCTTTCCCCAGAACCAGTTTTCATAATGCAGCACATTGCTGGAGGCAGTGCATGTGAGAGGGAGGGAAAGGGGTGTCGGGGAAGGGAGAAGAAAGGCCCAAAGACCTTCAAAGAAATTCAAGTACAGTGGCACATGAGGAGATAAGAAGCCAGAGACTCAGGGATAAATGGACACCAGGGCAAACTGTCAGAGACTGAGAGACAGAGACAGTGAGCAACAGGACACAGGTGGAGTGATGTGGATGATCACTGTGTAACCATGGTAACTAGAGAACACAGTAAGCGCTCTTGAGAGGGATGACACACTCAGTTCTGGACCTCCTTAGCAGGATGAATTCCTAGCTTTGCTACACTGCTGCACTCTCTGACACCTCTGTGCGTTTGCTGCCTCAGTCCTTTGTGCTGCTTTAGTCAAATGCCTTGGACTGAGTACTTTATAAATGTGTTTCTCATCATCACTGACATGGGAAGACCAAGACCAAGGCACCAGCAGATTTGATGCCTGGTAAGGATTCCTACTGTCCTTCAAAGATGATGCCTTCATGCTCATCCTCACACACCAGATGACTTATAAAGGGGAATCCTTCATGAGGGCAGAGATTGGGTAGCCTCTTCATATTGCTGTGCTTGAGATAGCTTACTACTGTGCTAATTTTCCGAGGGAGGACTAACATTCAGGCCATAGCCCTCCATGATGTAGGTTTCTCTGGGTCAAAGGTCACTGACTTAGAGACTCTGAAGTTCTCTGCTGGGTACCCATCCTCAGGACGCCTTCCTTTAGGTTGAGCTGCCTCAATTTGTGAACAATCTATGAGGAAATCCAGCACTTCCAGCATATAGGGTTGTCACTCATTCAACACACCATAGAGTCTGTTGAATTTTAGGGAAAATAAAAGGCAGGGGTTTGTTTGATGATGGCTGCAATAAAAAAAAACCTCCCAATGTAAGTGTCTTAAATGATGAAAGTTTGTTTTTCATATCATGTCAGGAACACTTGTTTTCCTGATCAGTAGAGTTTTATTATGGACCTCAGAGGCCTGGCCATGAAGTGATTGTTCTCATTGATTTTGATATTATAAAATCCATTAAAGCAACTGTGGATTTCCTGTTACTAATATTCTCTGATTTCTCTTACTTTTTGACTCTCCAGCTCCGCTTACTGCCCAGCATCTTTTTTTTTTAGGAAATATTTACATTCTCTCTCTCTCTCTCTCTCTCTCTCTCTCTCTCTCTCTCTCTCTCTCTCTCTCTTTCTCTCTGTCTCTCTCCTCTCTCCCTCTGTTGTTGCATATCAGGGTGTTCTCACTTGTGTGAGCTAATATGGGGAGGCCAGATGTTGACTTTCTCTATTGCTCTTTCCCTTCCTTCCCTACATCCCTTTCTTTTCAAGACAGTCTATCACTCACTGATGGCCTGGTCAGAGAACTCTAGGGATCAACATGTCTCTATTCTCCCAGTATGAGGGTCACAGTCACTCACCATCACACCCGGCTTTTATAAAGGCTCTAGGACTCTAAGGTCTTTATTTGGCACTTGTTTCACAGAGCCATCTGCCTGGCTGCACTGTGTCTAAAATTGTTGGTTGCAACCCCATACAGGGTCAGGTAACTGACATTTGGGGTCATGAAATATTTGCTAATCACACTACAGGCTTGGTTTTGAGCACATGTGGCTCTTGCACTGTGCATGCCATCACAATGTGTAACTCCAGTGATCCCTGCCTGAAGCAGCTCAGCTCAGAGCCAAGTCTACTGTATATGGTGAGATACTGTTTTTGCTGTATTTACAAAGGCTTCTTGCTCTTACAGAAGCAGAATGACTTAATTATAGAAAACAGACGTCCAATAATTTCCTGTTGTCTTCTTTGGCTTGTAGGTATCAGACTGTCAGTCATTGGGTTGTGCTGTGTTAGAAGGTTTGAGTTGGTTTTATTCTTTTTGTTTTTGTTTGTTTGTTTTTTAATTACTGTTAAAGTTGTTGATGCATTTCATAAAAATTCATCAAGTGAATTTGGTTCAGGATTAGGACAGAATTTTGGGCAACTTCTGAAGTGGCCATAAATGTGCATCTGCCATGCTGTACTATATATTTATGTGACATGACCTTTTCCAGCATTGACAATTGTAACGTCCAAATGCCAGTCAACTCCAAAAAACCACTGGTGATGCTCTCTATCATGCAATGTCAAACATTCAGTCACGATTGAATGGTTTGTGTAAAAAATCAGCAAACATATCAGTCTTGTCAGCATGCAACCTTTCCTTCATCTTCAAGAAGTGGTAAAATTATATGCATATCAAGAAATTGTTTTCACACAAGTTATGTTTTTACTGTAAGTAAATATTTGCTTTACATACTTATAAATAGGAGTTGGGAAGAATTATAGAAATACTTGGGGCTTCATAAAATTTTTGCTGGCATTCAGGCCAGATGCCACCGTCCTCTATAGCTGTTTGTTCTCAGCCATGGTTGATCTCACCATATTCTCCTATATTTCTGCTGATGGCCAGCCCTTGGCCATGTCTGCTTACAGCTGCTTGTAAACAAATCATAAATGCAGCAGACAAGTTTGGTGTTCTGAGTACAAGAGAGAAAAAGGTTTGCCTATAAGGGCTACTCCTTTGTCGGAATTATTATTGGAGGATTAATGTGGTTACCATGTGGTGACTTCACATACTGAAATGGCGCTAGCTACAAGCTCAGCTACAGCAGTGCTTCTCTAACTGTGGGTTGCAACCCCTTGGGGTTTGCATGACTCTTTCATAGGGGTCAGCTAAGACCATTGGAAAACACAGATATTTACATTATAATTCATAAAAATAGCAAATTTAAAGTTATGAAGTAACAACAAAAATAATTTCATGGTTGGGGCGTCACCACAACATGAGGAGCTGTATTAAAGGGTCATGGCATTAGGAAGTCCGAGAACCACTGATCTCCTGGGAGATGAGGTGGAGAACTTCATCTGGAAGCATACAGGTCCCTTTATCTTGTCCACGGCAATCACTGGGCCATACACGAATGTTTCCTTGGTTTTCATCTCAATGACAAGCCTAAGTGGCTGGATGGCAAGCCTGTAGTCTCTGAGAAAGTGAGAAATGGCGTGAGCATCATCAAAGCCTCAAATCCCTTTGAGTCCAGAAACAGCAAGACCAGCATGGAGGTTGCTACTGCCAACTGTGAACAGCCCTGAAACCTTTGACTTGCATACATCTTAACCACCAGTCCCTTTCTTCTGTCACTCCAGAGAAAGTCTCCCACCACATCTGCTCTCAATTTCCCATAATTGTTTTGTTTTTGTTTCCTCTCCACGTCTGGCTGGATTGCAGAGTTAAGTCTATAACTATTAATAAAAACTAGATAAGAAGAGTTAAACATCCCTTATCCTCTTAGGCAAAAAAAAAAAAAAAAAAAAAAAGGGTCATAAGTGGAAACACTTTGAGAATTCTTGTCTTATTGTAGTGTCCATATGTTTGTTAGTTGCTTTAGTAGTCTTTGACTGGGATGAGCTTTAAATGCAACGAATGGGGAAAAGCTTTCTGGCTAGCACACTGCTGCAGTGGAAGAGAAATGCCCTTTCCTTTCTCTGAAAAGGAAAGTGGCGCTTCAGGTTCAAGCTTGAAGATTTAAAGAACTGAAACCTCTTGGGTTCGGGACCTTCCTCTAGCTTTTGTCTGCTCTGTACTCAGCCCCTTCTAGTAGCTGTTGCAACAATCCAGAGACCCACTTTAGCTGGGAAGAAGAGGCGCTAGAAAACACCTTCTGCAAGCTCTTCAGGGGGGACTCGCTTCATGCAAATATCTCTGTCTCAGAAGGAAACTGGCCAAGGACAGTCCTCTGTCCATCCCAAGAAGGCAGCATGCAGAGTGGGTGTTTTTACTTTTGCTTTTCTATTTCCAAACACGAAACAGTCAAGATGTCAGGAGACCGGTCACAAACTGGCTGCGTGACTTCAAGCCATATCCCTTCACTAGTCTCCAGGAAAACAAGGGTTCTCATGTGGGCACTAAGGGAGTGTGGGCTGTTGTGGGGAAATGTGTCCCCTGGGGAGCTTGGCTGATTTTTAGTGACACCAAGCCTGCAGTTTAAAAACTGGCTGTTTCCTATAAGCCTGGGTGAGGAGGCCCACACTGGGCTTTTGCTGGTAGCAGTCTTGCTTAGCGCTCAAAGCATAAGACGTGTAGTGCTATTCCTGGTGGTCTTCCTTCCCTCCTTCAGTTATGTGACCTTCTGATAACTGGTGCTACCTCCCTTAGCCTCCATGTGTCCTTTTTGACCACAGCAAGGTGACAGCAATATGATTACATGCTGTGAAGACAAAAGGCACCAGGTTCATAAAGTGCTGGGTGCACTGTACAGTCAATGCCTCTTTCCTCTTCCCTTAATGAGGTCAGCCTTGGCTGGCACAGCTGGATGCCGTCACTCTGCTCATCGCTGAGAGAGAACAATTACCCCCAACAACCGTTTCCAAAAGGATGGCCGGGTAGGACATGGAAACGCCATCCCAGCTGAGCCAGACAGCTGCCGCCTTTCAGTCTCCAGCACTTTCCTTCTCTCCATCTCATCTCTCTCCTTTTCTTTTTCCAGTCATCCGGAGTCTCTTCTGCAAAATTCGTGAGCAAGATGAGAACATCTCAGTGTCATTGCCTTCTGCCCCATCCTAGGTTAGATGTTCGGTACTCTGTTAGAGCCGAATCTCTCAGTCTTGCCATTATGGACTTTGTATATGTACATGCATGTGAGCATGCACATGTGCCTAGGTACAAGTGCGTATGTGTACACCCATACATGCATAGAAGCTAAAAATCAACTTTAGTGGTGTTCCTCAGGACACGGTCCACCTTGATTCTTTGAGACAGTGTCCTCGTCTCCCGCTTCTATCTGGAACTTGGCATCAGGCTAGGCTGGCTGGCCATCAGGTCCCAGGGATCAGCCAGTCTCTGTCTCCATAGTGCTGAGATTTCAAAGGTGTATTACTAAACCTGGATGTTTTCTTATGGGTACTGGGATCCAACTCAATCCCTCAGGCTTATGTAACTCATGCTCACACTGACTTTTCAGAACTGTCCATTCTCTGGTGTCCCATGTATAGAGATTAACAGCATCCCTGGTCTCTTCCCCGTAGACAGCAGCAATATCCTTTTCTCCAGTTGTGACAACCAAAAGTGCCTCCAGATATTGCCATCCGGGCCCTGAAGAACATCACTGACTTGGAAGAGAAGCATGCCTTGGGTGCACTAAGCACCACAATGCTGATAACCTTTATGCAGCGCTTCATGTACCCACTATGTAAGAGTTTCCCAAATTGTCATCTTATGTGGGCCCTTGTCTGCAGGTGGAGGAGATGCTCCCTCCTGGTAAGCTTTGCACTCAGACATAGGTGAGCAGACTCCCCTCCTGATAACAACCCACCAGACCCAAATGTGTTAAAAAGATAGTTCTTTGTAGACCCTAACCCACACAAAAAGTGTCAAAGCTGGTTCTTTGAAGAAAAACACATCAAAGGTACCCTGGTATCCCACTGGGGCTACCTCACATACTTTTCTGAGCTCACTTATCTGTTGACCTGTCTGACCCTCACCAAACTTATGTATTTACAGGCAATTACTATTCCTTTTTAAAATATATGATCCCAGGTCAGGGAGATGGCTCATTAGGTCTGAGTTTCTTTCTAGGGTTCCATGTAGTAGAAGTAGAGAACAAATTCCTGGACGGTGTTCCTTTGTCCTTCATGTTGACACAATATACATGCAACAAATAAATATAAAAATGAATAGATAATTCCTCCTACTCAGTACTCACATTGTTAAAACAAATATTTGCAGCACAAATGGATGGCAGCCAGTGTTGTAGGTGTTTTATGATTGAAAAGGTACTGAAGGAAGGATGGTACAATAAAGGCAGCAACTTGTTTTCAAGCTTGTCAGGATAAATCATTAAGCCTGGAAATGGCTTAGGATTCCCCCTCTCACCTTGAAATCTCCAGTAACTTAGCTGGAAGGTGATCCTATTCAGTAGAAATGGGACTCAGATAACTCTTTGATACTAAGACAAATAAGAAACTGACTTTGTTACATGACAAGGAGACAGTGTTTTTCTTGTGTGCTTAAATTTCAGGTAGGAGGGTCAAAGAATCATGGGTTACATAATCTATGAACCTTGCTAGGCTAGCCATTAGCTTGGCAAATATGTTATTTGATGAACTGGTTTGAAAAACAGATGTTCAGAATCTTTTCTTTTTTTACAATGTTGGCAGCATGGTGTTTGGTGTCAGATAATTCCCTGAGCTATTCTATGTGTAGAAGCATCTCTGGCTTCTATCTGTTAGATGCCAATAATACCCTATCCTCTGTTATAATAACAGCCATGTATATGTTCCCATGTACCTAGATGCCATAATTGAAATCCACTGTCTTAGAGGTGTTAGAAATGGGGCCATTTGATGGGGCTGTGGGAGCATTGGAGGAAAGCTGAACTGCCATTCATTGAAGTTTTGTTTTGTTATAAGTTCTGTCTGAATTTGACTTTGTGAAAAATAGCTCAGCACTTTCCCCTGTCCTCCCCCACCCCCTCCCTGCCCACAGAGTGCAGTTCTCTTTCTTTAAGCAATGGAACAATGCAAGTATAGAAGTTTGTGGGTTCTTCCAAGTTCAGTTTTGGTCTTGGGAGTTGTCTGGAGGATGGGAAAGCCCAGACTTTGGGACATGGACCAGTTATTAAGCATCCACAGTCAGGTAATAAGGGGACATGATCTGAGGCCCCTGCTTGCTTGGCATGTCTTCTCTCTATAGACTAACTGACATTGCTGCCTCCCATGGACTCATTAAGAGGTTCTTGGAAGGACTCTGATTTACCCAGTCAGTCTCTTATTAGCTGTCCTCTTTCCCTACAGCTATGACTATAAGATCTGGAAAATGATTTGAGCCCATTGCTACACTGGTGAAACTGAGGCTTAGAAAAGTTAAGTGATTTGGCTAAGGCCATGTAGTCTGTGGACCCTCATTAACTTGCTTCTGGCATTCTTTCTCCCATCATGACAACCCATCCCACATCTACCGAAGCTTTGGCTGAACCCTGTTGGAGACTTCTTCTAGTGTTTCCTTTTATTTCACTGAAGCTTACTTCAGTTACACACCAGCCCCTTGCTCTCTGTTTGCTGTTCGCTTACACAAAAATAGGACCTTGACACATCAGCAAGCACTGCAATTCCCATACCTAAGGCTCAGGGGACACTGCGGAAAAAGGGGAGGAATGACTGTAAGAGGCAGAGGATCTTGGAGTTTGCTATGAGATTGTGTCTCCTAGATGTGTCAGAAGCTACATCCATAAAGTCCCACTCAAACATGATCAGAACAAGGATCACAACAGTAAACATGCTATCATGGAAAAGAGAGTGCTCACCTCACACAGAGAATCATAATCAACTCAGGAATGCTGAAAGAAGGATAAATGATCTCTCCCAGGGATGAGTACACCTACTGGTTATTCTAAGTGGTCTACAATTTAGAATGCCATTTAGTATTCTAAATACTAAATGTCCCTCCCTGAAAACATACAGACTGAGTATATATAGACTGAGTTGTTTGTAATCATGTATTGAGGAATACATATGTGTGTATGTATATATATATATACAAATATGTATTTGACAGCATATGAATTTATAATGCCATGAACTTGAAAGAGAGTAAGCAGGGGTATATGAGAATATTTGGGTGGAAGGGGGAATAATGTAATTATATTATAATCTCAAAAAATAAAAGAAATAAAAAAGAAATGATATGTTAATGTCACCTTTCAAATGGCACTTTGTTGACTGAAATTTAACTCAACGGAATAAAACTAATGAGAAAAATTTGAGGGACAGAGGCAGGCCTAGAATGATTTGTGGAGAAGCTAGACCCCTTTGGGAAACTCCCCTGGGTTTAGAGGGCATGCAGTCTTCTGTCATATAGGGCTGGGCACTGGGCTTATTTCTCATCATATGATTTTGAGGAATGAAACTGGAGTTTGGATTCAGGTTCAAATTCTAGTTCTCCCACTTCACGTCTTTAGCGCTGAGACGACAGCCATTTTGAATGCTCTTTGTGGCCTGATCCTGCTATCTAGATCATCAAACTCACAGCTCCAGCAAGAAGAGGGTCAACAATTTTAGAAGAGAAAACTTAATTATAGGGGACATTAAGGGACAGAGCTAGACTTCAAAGAGCCAGAGTGGAACCCAAGTAACCCTTCTCCAGATTGTAGATACTTTAATTGAGATTTTTATTAAATATTTAGGTGTGACCTAACATCTTTAAACTTCAGTTTCTTAGTTTATTGAGTTAAGGTGATTGGAAGAATCTCTATGGGAGTTATTGATAATAATGAGAGAGAGGAACTGGGAGGAAAGAAGGGAGGGGAAGCTGTGACTGGGATGGAAGGTAAATACATTAATAAAAATATTTAAAAAATTTTAATTTATGTATATGGGTACTTTAGCTGTGTGTGTGTGTGTGTGTGTGTGTGTGTGTGTGTGTGTATGTGTGTACCACATGAGTGTCTGGCTCCCATAGAGGCCAGAGAAGACATTGGATCCTCTAGAACTGGTGTTACAGATAGTTGTGAGTCTCCTTGTGGTTGCTAAGAATTGAACCTTGGTCCTCTGGAAGAGCAGCCAGTGTTCTTAACCACTCAGCCATCTCTCCAGCCTCAAAGGCTAAAGATAATTCCTGGATAGTATTTGGCACCCCTGAGTGTCCAGCACGTGCTTGTTTTTCTTCCTTCAACACACTGAGTTAAATATCAACTATGATTTCTTAAGTGTGATGTTGGTATAGACAAGCTAGTGAGTGGACATATAGATGTGATTATATTTAATTTATCATAAAATAAGTAATGCCAGTATTCTCTCCATTTCCACCAAGGAACTGGAGGAGTGAGAGAGAAAGAAAAAGAGAAAGAGAGAGAGAGAGAGAGAGAGAGAGAGAGAGAGAGAGAGAGAGAGAGAGAGAGAGATCTGCTCAAGTTCAAACATCAAAGGTTTGGCTGAATCAGAATTTGCTTTCATAATCATTGACTGCAAAGTGGCTCACTTGTTCCCAGTCTCTGTTCTATCTTCTAACTGCTGAAAGCCTTATTTGAGGTTTAAAATTGTTCAGATGCTTCAAGGTATTCTCTGAACATGCTTTGAGCCTTCACAAATAAAAATAAGCTGACTACTCATCTGAATTAAATCTCTTCTTGCTTTAGAGGCTGGCTCTTGGAGGGCCATCCAAATCCCATGAAGCCTTGAGGGCTCTAAAGTCAATTCTTGCATATCGCTGGTGCATTTTTGGTTTAGGTGTTTATCCATGCCTCTGTTGTCATGCCTCAGTATGACTTTAGGACCTCAGCCAACCTTTGGTAAAAATCGAGTAAAAGCTCTTCTGGGTGTGGTCAGTCCCAAAGCACACAGGAAACCCCATGAGAAACATGTAGCATCAACAATCACATTTAACAGGTCAAAAATCATGAGACCAAAAGCCAGTTTTCTCTTTGTATCTGTACCAGCCCAACATAGTACTCCGAACAACAGCTGTGGCTAATTGCCTAAGGAAAAACCAGGGACCTCCATGTAACGTCAAAGTAGGTGGTTTGGAGACCCAGACTAGGTACACCTCCAAGTATTTACAAGTTTTGTTATCTTGGACAAATTATAACAAACCCTTCTGAGCCTCGGTTACTCATGAGCCGTGAAAAGCAATGCATTTTTTTTTTCGAGACAGGGTCTCTCTGTGTAGCCTTGGCTGTCCTGGACTCTTTGTAGACCAGGCTGGCCTCAAACTCACAAAGATCCACCTGCCCCTGCCTCCCGAGTGCTGGGATTAAAGGTGTGTGTCACCACGCCCAGGTAGGAAATGCCATTTCGAAGGCTTATGTTAGTTCATTCTACAAAAGCACTGTGAGGTACAGGCATAGGCTGTACCTTGATCTGCATGGCCCCTCTTTCAGCCACTGAACACTTTTATGTTGCCTATGCTTCATTCTATGTGTGTCCTTTGGCCACATGAGCTTTTGAAAAACAGAGGCTTCAGAACAAACCCAAATGTTGAATTCCCAGAACACTTTTCATAGATGTGATTGCTAAGTTGCCATTTTGTAAATGAATAGAATGAACAGCTTTGGGAGGAAGAAGGCTTTATCAGGCTTCAAGGAGCAGTAAGTGGGTATCAGCTTGTGAGGAAGAGATTGCCTCAATCTCAGTGGAGTCTCTATCATCCCTTGGCTCGGTGACAGGCGAGAGGCAGTGGCCAACACATCCCTACTAGAAAAACGAACTCTGGAAATATTTAGCCTAGCAAGAGTATACAATTCCCACTTGGAAGTAACACCTACCCGGTCATAAAAAGAGTAACCAAGGCTCAGGAAGGGAAAAAAATATCTGGTATCATAGTGGCCAATGATAGTATGTTAGTTTTCTTTTTTTTTTTTTTAAGTTTTTTTTTTTATTAATTTATTCATGTTACATCTCAATGGTTATCCCATCCCTTGTATCCTCCCATTCTTCCCTCCCTCCCATTTTCCCCTTACTCCCCTCCCCTATGACTGTGCCTGAGGGGGACTTCCTCCCCCTGTATAGTTTTCTTTTCATATAAGGTAATCTATTAACTGGTATCTGAAGTGCTTCGTTGACAAAGACTGACTCAATGTGGCATATCAGAACTGAATTCAGCTTGATTCTCTTTCAGTCTCATGACTTTCAGGCCAGAGGAAATCAAAGTATGAAAAGAGGAAGAAGGTTCAAGGTCAGTAAGCAAGTGTAGTAATTATATTAGTCATTTTTTTTACATTGTTGTCACAAAAATCCTGACAGCAACTTAAGAAGAGACGTATTTGGCTTATGGGAAGGCACAACACACCCGGGAAGATTAGAAATCAGAAATCAGAGATGAGGGACTGGAACACATCTGGCTCTCTTCATTTTCTGATTTTTATTTGGTCAGGTAGCCCAGCTTATGGAATGGTGTTGTCTCTGTTCATGGAGACTATCAAAGTGTCCTCATAGATATACTAAAATCTAGTTATGTCAACAGTAAAGATAGCCACAACAAAATGATGTGCATGGGGTGACCAGCTATAAAGTGGGTTGAAGACCAAAAAGGATAATAATGGGCTGTCAACTGGTAAGACTCTATTACTACGTATACCACATACCAGAAGCATAGAACACAGAAACCTAGGTGGCATTTATCTGGAAACGCAGTCCCTTATGACCAGTAGTGTCCAAAGTGCTGGAAGGTTCTATGTATGCTACCAGAGGAAAAAAACTAATCATCAGTCTCACCCACCTGTAAATCCTGTAAGTTACATTAATGACACTCCTTGTAAAATATGACCATCATTGCAATAGTGGCATGGATGTTACAGGAGCATGGATGTTTAAGGCCTTCTTCATGAGATAGAATGCATAAAGAACACTGGACTATCAACTTTTCATTAGGGTAAATACAGACATTGCCTGGGTGACAGATGACTGATAGGTTACAGATATGTGAGTGGTCAATATGAAGGAGTTTTCAAGAACTTTGCATGAGACTAGTGATGGTTGCTTATGGGGTGTGGTAGATGATACTGGGAGCAGCATCCAGACATCACTTTCGTGTATAGAGAGCCTATGAGAGAGCTACTGGGACACTAATGCTACTCTGGATGAACATCTTGGAAAGGCTGCAAGTTGAAAATTTGGGCCCAAGGTGGGAAGAAAAATGACAAATGACAAAGAATATTGGGGCTGAGAGCTTGTGAGAAACCAATTTTTAAAAAAACCAAGTTTATGGAACCTAGTTAATCTTTGACTTCTTAGAGTTATTTGATGCTGAGTAAGATATGACAATAAGAACCAAGCACTGCTTCTGTCTCCTTGGGGGACAGAAATAGGTATAAGACCATTTCCTATGTGTACAATTACTATTGGCAAATAGGGATAATATTTTTCTCCCTTACCATTTCCATGCTGTTTTTTCCTGTTCTTTCTCTTGTCCAGTTTCTCTGGATAAGAATTTTAGTAACATATTGAATAAAGATGGTGATAGAAGACATCTTTATTTTGCTTTGGATCTTACATTAGTGGTGTTGGTTGTGGGTTTGTTAGATGGAATCTCATTCACAAATGACCTAAAAATAAAATAGCTAAGAATAAATGTAACCAAGGAAGTGAAATATTTCTACAATGAGAATCACTAAACTCAGATGAAAGAAACTGAAGAGGGACACACACACACACACACACACACAGACACACACACACACAGACACACACACACACAGACACACACACACAGAGCGAGAGAGAGAGAGGGGGGGGAGGGAGAAATGTAATAAAATATTTGAATAAGAATCTAAAAGTAAGAAAGGATAGAAAAAACAGATATATAATAAATAAAGTTATATTAAATTATGAGACTAAGGTGCTTCTGAATTGTAAAAATAACCAATTATTAGACTGAAGAAATAATCCACAAATAGAGAAAAAATCATATGATTCATTTGGCAGTGGAATCTATAGAACATGTTAAACTTTATTAGCTGTTAAGAAACACAAGTCAAAACCATAATTTGATAATACCTTACTTTAGAAAGACTCCCCTGCCTTTCTTTCTCTCTCTCTCTCTCACACACACACCACATACCCCACAACACCAAATTCTGATGAAGAGCTGGAGAAAAGGGAACTTGTACATGCTTGGTGAGGCTATAAATGAATACAGTTATTATGGGGCACAGTAGAGAGGGTTTCTATGAAACTAATACTATCTACCATAGACTGCAGCAGCCTCACCAGTGAGGGCATGTGCAAAACAACAAATGGTATCAGCTCACCAGAGGGGCCTGCTTGTTACTGCACTATCTACAATTGCTGAAGTTTAAAATACACTTGGCTGCTCATTAATAGGTAGATGGACAAAGAAAATGTAATCTATACACCCAATAAAATTATTCACATATGAATAAAAAGATTTCATTATTTGCAACAAAATTGATGAAACTGAATAAAGTTATGTTAAGTGGAATGTCAGGAGGAGAAAGGTAAGTCTCATGCAAGGCACAGCAGTCACTCTGAGAGGCAGGGAGGAGGGAGATGAGGATAGTGGTAAATGACAGGTATCCTAATACAGTAGGTCAAAAGAGGCAGTTCAGTGTTTTGTGGGTGAGAACTGGGGGATGGCGTATAGTTTGTACAAACCTTTGCTATGCCCATGAGTGACTAAGAGGCATTATAATAAATAAGTAAAACCAATGGGAAGCCTCCAAGTCCAAAGAGATGATAACACGGAACCATTCATTACCTCAAATTAATCAGTACCTACTGTGCACACATATTAAATACCATATATAGCCCATATATATGCATATATATTCTAATAAAATTCTAGGAAAATTATATGGAAATGCAACTACCCCCAAATTGGCCATTCCATACTACATACAGGTGTTAAAATATCCCTCTGACTCACATAAAGTTGTACAGCTAAAAGAATAATTAAAAACCTCATAAAAGGAGATGGTATTTGAGATGAGACTTAAGCAATGGAAAAGACCTTTGCCAGGAGGAGGAGGAATAACAATTTTCTTAAAGGAAGAAATAGCATTCATATAGGTAGCACATGATTGCTTGGGCAGCAAACTGTGACTTGGTACAACTAGTGTAAGGGCTTCATGGGAAGAAAAGGTGTTGAGATCCTAAGAGCCTACAGATCAGGCCCAGAAGGACTTTTGTCTCTATAGGCAGCAATAAGCCACAGGAAAATGGGAGGTGAGTGGAACTAAATGACAGATGCATCTCAGCACACTACTCTAGCAGATGTGGGGATTAGTGGGAGGTGAGAGGGGCTGGAGAAAAGCCATCAAGGCAAAGCAGATCCCCTTGTCCAGATGAATCCCCTTGACCTGATAAATGCAAGACCCAGAGGCTCGGGATGTGGGAGAGGCAGCAGATAAAAGTAGAAGGAAGAAATATTGCAAATGCTTAAATGTAAAATTCCTGTCCTCAAAGACAAGTATTGAGCATAGCCATGGCTGGGATTTGGAGTGCCTTGGAGAAGAGAGAGACCTCGAGCAAAATGCCATTTTGTGAGTTCCCTATACTTCCGCTGGGTGGTATCTTAAAAACAAATTGGGGAGAAAGGGGTTTATTTTACTTTAAAACTCTTGGGGAAGACATTATTTAACTATTTTACCTCATATATCTATAGAATCATATCTATCTATTATAACTAGAATATATATGTTCTTGTGATAAAATTAGATTAGCTTTTAACATGATCATGATTTGCATCAATATACAAAATTCAATACTATCGAATTAAAAAATAACCTTATTTGTGAGTAACAATTAGAGCCTTGAGATGAGGAGTTGATTCAATAATCTACCTTTTGTTCTATCATCCCTCTATATTTCTACATCCCCCTTTCTTTCTTTTCAGCTCCTATCTCCTCCTTACCTACAAAAGAAAGATAAAGGAAAAGCGATACATCCCTGAATCAAACCTGGTTTCCTCCCTGTAAAAGAACAATAATACTTATAACCAACTCCCAATGAAAATAAGCATCTGTAGACCAAGAAAGTAAACAGAAACCTATCCAGCCCCCTTTAGAGGAAATGGGACATCGTCTCTTAAGGTTTCTTCAAGTTGATTTAGAGCAAACAATTCCTTTGAGACCTACAGAGTATGGCATTTAAAGATAATTTTATTATTCTAAAGATTCTTTGACAACAAGAGACATTAACTCCTGTCAACACCCAGCCTGCCTCAAAGAAGAAGAGAATCAAAAAACCTCCTACGGAGTTGGCTTCAAATGTGGTAAACCAGCCACTGGGCGAAATGTCCTTGTTTCTGCCACAGACAGAATTCTGCCTAAAATGGGCAAGCTTAGATGCAGGCAGAGTCGATGGCCAAACTCTGCCAAGACAAGAGTTCCTGCCTCGCATATCTGTCTGTCAGATATATTGGGCCAGAAGACTGAAGATGATGCTCCAGCATTATAGAAAATGTTGGGTGACTGTTCAGGCAATAAACTGTCTCTGTCATTTTTTCATTTTGTAAGCTGAAAACCTGCACTCTGGGTTCACTCAAGTAATTAAGTTTTATTCTTTCTCAAGTCTCTGATGAGTTTGAAGACCAGATAGTTTAGTCTGTCAATTAAGCTTAGTAGGTTAGGGGTTAAGATGTTTTTAGATCAAGATAGATGTTTTAAGTAAATAGACATGAGATATGATAGATATTAATCTCCATTCAGAAAGTTAGACCCAACAAGATAGAAAAGATATTTACTTCAAGTTTGCTAAATACAAATGGCCAAACCACTATGAATGTAGCATTTATATAATTCCTAATTATCTCGTGGTTCTTCCTGCTGTATGTAGTTTATTTTACTCATATGTAATAATATAAATGTATATGTTATAAAAGAAACATAATAAAATAAATTTATAAAAACCTCTTGGGCAATGCTGCCTGCTGGCTTGCTTCCTCTACCTGTCATCTCTGGGGAGAAGTGGCAAGTCCCACAGTGTGCTGGCTCCTGCCACATCAAGACAATAGCCCACAGGCTTGCCGAAGGAAAATCTTAGGAATACATTTTCTTAATTGAGAACCTCTCTTCCCAAATGTCAAGTTGACATAACACTCACCAGCACAGCTGGGCATTTTGGTAGGAAGGAATATTCCAGCCTCTGTAAGAGAATTGCTGAAGGTGGTGAGACTCAGTGAAGGAACTTGAGGAATGAGGTCCCAGGCTGGAGGTTTCGATCATGGCAAAATGACCTCAGACGTGGAAGAGTGTTGGTAGCTGGTGTGGTTTGAGTGCTGATGTCCCCTCCTACAGAAACTCAAAGGTCAGTGTGATGCCACTAAGTAGATTGTTTAGGATGTGATTAAACCTTAGGTCCTCCCTTATGAGTGGGTGTAGGCTATACCATAGAGGTCTTACATGGCTCTAGCTCCTGTCTTTCAGCTTTTCACCATGTAAGGACACAGAGTCCACCTCCTCTGGAGGAAGCACAGGTAAAGTACCATTTTTGAATCAGAGAGCATCCCTCAAAAGATAATTGAACTTGCTGATGCTTCTCAATGTATGGAATTCTCAGAAATAAATTTCTGGCCTTTATAGACTAGCTAGTCACAGGCATGTTATTATAGTAGTACAGACTAGACACAGATAAAAGCCATACCATCATGTAGGGTCTCCCCAAAGCCTCCCCACATACTCACTAAGGAGCTGTCCACTCTGTTTGCATTTCTCCTGTCACAAGAAGATGTCCATCTCTCAGATAGACTGTGCTGAAAACTTTTAACACTGAATATCCATCCAGCAATCCAATTTTGATCTGTCTTTGAAAGCTGGATTTTTTCAAAGAATTGTCTGAGAATTCTTGCACAAAAATAAGTGATTAATGATGGCATCACTACACCAAGCCAGTGCCTTGATTGAAATTGATTTTCATTTTTTTCTCATTTGAGGCTCAATGGTATTTCAAGCTGCTTGTCAAACAAAGCAGAAACATGGCTGAACTCAAGAAAGATTTTCATCTGCATAGCGTTCTGGCAGTAAATAATTCTAACGCTGTCAGTGGGGTAAAAATTGTTGTGTGGAGGAAGAAGCATCCATGTGAGCTAAAAGGCACAAGGTTTAGACTGAGAAAGGTCGTGTGTGTGTGTGTGTGTGTGATGCATGAACAAGGTACCCTTATGACTGCTGGGATGCACGGCCATTCTCAGTGGTACCCATATGGAAACAGCTAAGAAATAAGGAACTTGCAGCAGTGAGTGTGACCTGAGCATGGAAAAGCATTGTGGCAATGACTCTAAGCATGATGGGTTATGGGTTGCCCTCCCTCACCCCCGCTTCCCTTATCCTCCTCCTACTTCAAACCTCTTCTTCCTGGTTTCTTCCATTGTTGATTATCTAACTGCCTCCTTCCTCCTTCCTTCCCCGCCCAGTTCTCTCTCACTCCAGGTTTCTGTTTCATTCCCCACATAGGAGCAAAGCCTGGCACTTCTGTGATGTTTCAGTGAACACAAAGCCAAATGGAATACATGATCTCATCAACCTCACAGGCACACGTGGAGACTGGTGCTGTCCCCCTTCTGCAGATGATGACAACAGAGGCCAAGAAGGATGAGGTCACTTGCCTGAAGACGCATTGCTGTGAGAAGGCAGAGGCATGATAGTTAGCTTGTGTTTTTTTTCCCTTCCAGCTTTACAAGTCACAGAGATTCCACTGTGACAACTTGCATTGCATTCCCTACATAAGAACCAAGTCTTCCCCATGTTCAAGGACCCCAAAGAACAGCTGCTTTCTCCTATGAGGAGTTTTCAGAGACCATCAAAGGGGTGCTTCTCTTCTTGAAACTTCTCTTGAATTATGGGGAAGCCCTCCTTAAGTCACGTTGATGTTCAAGATGTCTTGCATATCACACTGTGCCCACAGATAGATAGACTTAGGGTCTGGAGCCAACCCACCCTGGATCATTTGTTAGATTTTCAGGGGTTTTGCGAAGTGTTTGTTGAACTCAGCAGATTTCTAAAAATTAAATCATTTGTAAATAAATGAATTATATTGAGAACATAGATCAGAGATATCCTAACTCCATTACTTCTTGATTATTTTGCTATGAATTGTGACTATTACTGTGACTTCTGTAGTCTGGAGTCTTGCATACATGTAAGCAGAGAAAATCAGAACATTAGTGTACTCTTATTTATCTCATCCTAGGTCTGAGTCCAATGACGTCCCACTGAGAGTTGGAATTGGCCACAAGAAAAATATTTACACTTCGGAAAGTGGCAACAGCTAGCACACCCTTTCTTCCTCAGGCAACCATCTGTTAAACATTTACTAGCCCATTTCTGGCTAAAAAAGTGCAGTTAAGAGTTGAGTGGCTTGCTTTATTGTTATTCTTGCTGACATGAACTTGGGCTGGAGAGAGAATGGTTTCTACAGGAGAATGGAGAGGAAGTGATTCATGCCTCCCTTTTTCCACATTGGTGGTAACATTGGTATAACTTATTTAACAGCACTGTGCACTCCAGAATCTCAGTCATGGCCATGGATGAACAATGGGTCAGTTATCTCTTGTTCAAATTAATTACTAGTTTCAAATAGAAGCCAGATTTGACGGATTTGCTTATTCATATATTCACACATAAAGTACCCTGGTGTTACTTAAAGTGTCAGGAGCCTAACAGCCGACATGCCAGATAATATCATTAGCTTCTGATTGCTTTGGGGCTGGCAGGGAGTCTTAAGCTTGGCGAGACATCTAAACAGCTGGCACTTTCCCAGTGATCTCAGAGCATGTTTGGAGATTATGTTCAGAAAACTGGGTGAACCACCCAAGAGGGAGGGACTATCATGTCCTCTCTTGTCATCATCAGCCCTTGTCTGGACCTGGCAATCTCCACCCTTGGAGTTAACAAACCTTCCCCCCCCCTTTCTCCTTAGTAAGCTTGATCATGAACTGTCTCAGTCACTTCTTCTGTAAGAAAGGAAACATAGCACTGGACGTGGCCTATGACGAGTTCCTCTTTGGAGCAAAGGAGACGATAGAGAAGGGTTTATATACTTTATTCAAGGTGTGGCTTTCTCTTGAGCGGTGTGACTTAAATCCTTTTCTTGGTGAGGGGGTAGTTACATCTTCCATAAATCAGTCAAGCGTGTGATGAATTCCTTTTAGGACCTTGCTTTGGTGCTAGAGAGGAGATGTGCAGGCATCTAATTTCATCCTTGTCTTGGGGAGTGGAATCAAAGCTAGCACTAGTCTGTTTTACTTTTTCCAAGAGAAATGCCAGGCCATTCTAGAATGCCCAGCTCTAGACACACTCGGGCTGCTGGTGGTGATGCTTGGGGAACTAGATGGTGGAACTTTCTTGGCAGGTAGAATGGGCACCCTCATTTTGATCTATGCCACCTTGGCTTGCTCGGGCTAGTTGGAGTTACTCCCCATATCGTGATAGTAGTAGAAGCCTTTTAAGAAGCCCACAGAGGAAAGTCCCTTAGGAAACCTGATTCTTGACCATGTTTGACCATGGCCTTTTCAAATGTGATGGGTGTCTTGCTCTCTGAAGGTTGGACATTCCATGCCTGCATTCTCTCCTCCTCTTGCCACTTGCAAGGGAGGTGGGAATTGATTGTATTTGGAAAGTATGCCCAGAAGATGGCATCCATTCCAGTGGGATGGTGAGAGGAACATGTTGGCAGTAGGAAATGTCACGGCGGCAGGAGTCACAGGGGAAAGTACCCAAGAGAGCCTGTGAGGTGTGAGCATGGAGAGTCCCCACCTGGCCAAGGGAGGAGTGCAGAGTGGGGAAGGTAAGCCAGCATTCCTCTCCCTCCCATCAAGGACATGGTTTGACCTTCCTTCATATGGTTCCCTCAAAGAAAGTAATCCAGGGCAGTGGGGGGTGGTCTCAAGCTGGAATCCCATGCAGAAAGCAGCAGTGTCACCATTCTCCAGATCTCCCGAGTTTGCATTACTCTTGATTGCTTAGCTTCCAGAAACAGCTAGCAATTCCCCCATCAGACCCCAGTTTACTCTTCTATAACTGGGCTTCCTGAAAAAACTGCTTGGGAAGATGTTTTTCCATCCAACACGTATCTTCCTAGTTCATTTGAACTAAATACTGGACAGGCCGAGCTTCCCCACTGTATGCAGTTATTGGAGGGCACAAGGAGTGCACCCAGCAAATAGTCAAAGGGACTCATTCTGTCTAAGGACGCAAGGCTGAGCACTCCTGTGCCATTTAGATCCTCTTGCACCTTCACATTGAGCAGGGAAAAGAATCAAACCGAGTATAGCAAACACTGTTGAAGCAGCAGCCTCTCGGACGCCACACGGTTTCTGCTTCCACCGGCTCCCCTCCCTCATTTTATGAAAGCTTTCCCAAAGTTCCCTTTTCTCATTGTGACTTAGCTCCTCATTCCAGCTTCTCAGTGAATACTGATTATGTGGGGTGTGCCACCATCAGTGTAAACTCATAGCATCTAGAAGAAGTCTGTGTTTTTCTTTGCCCTGTCCTCTCATCCATTCTGACTGGTGATGGTTACTCCTGGCTTAGCTGCTCAGCCAGTCTGCCTATCAGGAGCATCTTTGCCTTCTCCTCTCTGGTTTTCATCATCAGACATGGAAGGATTCCAGCATGTACCTCAATCTTCCTGTAGATTACAATCATTTTTCTGCCTCCGGTCTTGCTCCTTTTCTTAATTAACTCAGATTGCAAAAACAAGGCAGCACATAATGTCATAATCTGAGTGGCAGTCTTGTTGTGAAGGCTGAGAAATGAAGTCTGAGCTCAAGATGCCAACAAGTCTCTGTGAGGGTCTGCTCTCTGGCTCACAATTGGTACCTTCCTGCTCTGCTCTCATGAGTGAACTGGATGCTGGGCTTATTTTGTAGGAGCGCTAATCCTGTTCAGCATGGCTCCACTCTCTCCTATCTTCTTCTCAACTTCCTCTCATCCCTGTTCGGGCCTTACCACTCTCAGTATTCCCTCTTTTATTTTCATAGCAATTCTACTATCCCTGCACATGTAAATCCTCTGCTCCTCTTCCCAAAACATGTTATCTTTCTTGTTTCCAGGTCTTTCTATATATCACAATTTAAATAAAAAAAAAATGAAAAATTGAGTTATGATCTACATATGAGAATATGTGGCATTTAATTTTTGGGCCATACATGACCTTGGTCAATATATCTTTTTTTTCACATTTTATTTTATTTTAATTATTTTTATATTAAAATTTTAATAATTTTTAAATTTATTCACTTTACATCCCATTTGTAGCTCCCTTCCTTCTCTCCTGGTTCCACCCTCTTTTCCTCTTCCCTTATCCTTCCTCCTTTGTTTCTCAGATAAGGGGAGCACACCCTCCCCCCACCAATCTACCCTAGTTCATCAAGTCGCATCAGGACTGAGCAATCCTCTTACCCTTTGGTCTGGCAAGGCAGCCCCACCAGAGGGGAGAGATCAAAAGGCAGGCAACAAAGTCCATGGCAGAGACAGCCCCACTCCTTTTAGTAGGAGACCCACACGAAGCCTGAGCTGCCCATCAGCTACATCTGTATAGGGGCCCTAGGTCCAGTCGATGCGTGGTCCTTGGCTGGTGCTTCATTCTCCGCAAGCTCCTCTGTGCCCTGGTTAGAGTCTTTATGTCAATTATCTTACTTAGCTCTTGCTACTATAAGAAAACACCTAATCCTAGGTAATTTAAAAAGAATAGTGGTCAGATGGTGGGGGAGAGAAAGACCCCACCTGT
>OU015743.1:126798708-126829961 GCA_907169655.1 Acomys percivali
AACAGGAAGATAAGAGCGAGGGGAATACAATCAGGACATAATGTGAATAAATTATAATAATATAAAACAGAACAAAGAATAGACATTTGTTTCTGAGTGTTCTAGAGATGATGAGGTGATTGCAGACCAACAGCTGGCCAAGCTGTCATCTGTGCCTCAGAGATGGTGCCCTTTGGCCATGTCTTTCCACTTTCTGGAATGAATGCACTATCCTATCATGGTGAACGAGATGGACAGGCTGAACTCAAGCCTTCAGGTCTTAAATACGGTACTAGTCACACATAATTAATGTGAAGCCCTCCTGGCTGCTCATTCTTACAGGCTTCATGTGTTCCTACTTCACATTTTAAAGTGACATTTGGAAGGGACACAAACTTTCAAATGATAGCATCATTGCTTATCAGTTGCTAAAGATATTCTGTGGTTTTCTGTTGCCTAAAAAGACATATCCATATTAGATTCTTTGGTTGTCTTTGGCCATTTTATAGCATGAACTAGCAGTTGGCTAGGTCAGGCTCTTGAATTCCCCTTCACTACTTGGTTGATTTCAACCTTTCTGCTTTTGGTCATGCAGAGAAAGATTTGAAAAGTCGAGACTGCTAAAGAAACTTGATTTATGCTTAGTCTAGAGAGCAAAAGAAACTACCTAGTTCTCCTTAAGTCATAACAAGAGCAAGTGTAAGTTGCAGATGTGATGGTATGAATCCTCAGCTTGACAGAGTTGAAGGTCACCTGCAACAGGAAAAGTAACCAAGACAAATAAAGATGTCAAATGTTGTGCAATGGATTTGCATTTCACGTCCTGCCTTGTGGTAACCAGAAGTCAGTCTGGGTCTTTTTTATTTTTTTTTAAGGTTTTTCAACACAGGGTTTCTTGGTGTACCAGCCCTGGCTGTCCTAGATTCTCTTTGTAGACCATCATAGCCAGCTGTCTGTCTGGGTCTTTTTGGTATTCCTTAGTGAATAGGATCTGATGATGCAGGCAGTTGGCAAATGCATGGATTTCCAAGTGATGAACGGGAAAGCAGAAAGAGAAGAAGAATGGAGGCCCCTCTTTACAGGGAAAGAGAAGGTTATATTTAGGCTTCATTTAAATACTCATGGACTTAAAAGTTTTTTAATTATTAAAAAATCAAAACCTTGGCTGGGGAGATGGCCCAGTTGGAAAGTGACCACTAGTAACTCAAGCACTGAGACCTGACTTCACGTTCAGAACCCGTGTGAAACTAGGTATGCTGGCATGTGCCTGTGACCAAAATCTAGTGTGTTTCATGGTGGGGTACATGTGGAGACTGATGGGTCCTTGAAACGTGCTTCAGGTTCAATGTGAAACCCTGTTTTATAAAATAGTAATACTTCCCACGTGAACTAAAAGCTTACAAAACATTCAGAAGAAGGCACAAAAGACCTCCTTTGAGTGACTCCCAATATATTGTAGGATATTGGTGATACACTTGGATGTCCCTCAATAAAGACACTCCCATGTTCGTGGTACCCCATAGCTGTCTAAGTGAATGTAAGGCTCATTCAACAGGAAAGGAATCCTGCCTGGTGTTAGAGACTTAGGCAACTACCTGGGACTATTGAGATCATTTATTTTAGAAGAGGGTCTAGTATCACCATTTTCCTAGAGCAGCAGAATTCCTTTACTATACTCTAAATAGTATCCTTATACCCACAAATGAGTGTAGCTACCACCCTTCATCAAAGACACATCTCTCTGCAACAAACATAGAGAACCACAACAGGGCACAATGCAAAGACCAATGGACTGTGGGCACCCATCTGCAGCACAGCTTATGGATCTATGTCTCAGAGGGGATCACAGGAGAGAGGCAGAATGATTGTAAGAGGCAGAGTACCAGGATGTCTGCTATGTGACTGCCTCTTTTAGAAATAGCTGTATAACAAGACCCAAAAAATTATAGTATGGAGAAGTAGAAATGCTCACATGGCAGGGGGAGAATCTCATAGGGTCCTATCCCTTAGATAAAGTACTATAGGCAACTAATGACATCTGAGAGAGGGAGAGTTAGCTTCTCCTGGGCGTGAGCTTCCTGACTGGTTATACAACACAAAGTTGAAAGCCCAAAGACCATTTGCACATAAACAAGAAAAATGGCTCAGCAGTGTGTGTGTGTGTGTGTGTGTGTGTGTGTGTGTGTGTGTATGTGTGTGTGTGTATACATGTGTGAGTGTCAAGGAAAAAGAAGCTATAAAGAGAGGCATGGGAAGGATTAGAGGGAAGGAATATGGGAGGGTATAGGAGGAAATGAAGGGGGAAAGTAATGTAGTTATGTTTTAATTAAAATGTAAAAATAAATGAATAAAATATAAAGGTAGAGAGCAGTTGAAGAGAGATGCCTGACCTCAGGCCACCGCATACCTACATGCACACATACATACTACATGTATATATATACACAACTGCTCATATGTCCAACACCATTGTCTTTTGTCAGTGTCCTATTGCTGTGAAAAGACACAGTGACCATAGCAATTCTTATAAAAAACATTTAATTGGTGCTGGCTTACAGTTCAGAGGTTTAGCCCATTATCTTCATGGTAGGAAACATGGTGATGCACAGGCAGACATGGGGCTGGGGCTGCTGAGAATCCTAGATCCTGTTTGTAGACAGCATTAAGATCAAGACCCTGAACCTGGCTTGAACACTTGAAACCTCAAAGCTTACCCCTACTGACACACTTCCTCCTACAAGGCCACTCTCCTAACAGTGCCACTCCCTATGAGCCTATGGGGACCATTTTCACTCAAACCACCACAACCAGATACACACAAAACTTTAAAGATAATAAAGGTAAGTACAAATTGGGCTGAGGAGATGCTTTAATTCCCTGGGTAAAGCACTTACAGTACACTAGTATGAAGACCCGAGTATGTCTAGATGCATCTAGAATCCCAGAATTGCTGTTATGAAATTGGAGGTGGAGACAGGAGGATCATTAGATGCTTATAGGCTTACACTTGGAGCCAGCACCCACAGCAGTGAACAACGGGAGATCCTGTCTCAGACAGGGTAGAAGGTGGCTATGGACACTTGAAACTTGAAAGTGTCTTCTGACACATGTGTACCCATACCCTTCTCCCAGATACACGTACAGATAAATCATTAAAAAAAAAAAAAAGTCAAAATCTACATAAATCATTTAAAATATAAAACAACACAAAACCATTAGCACTAAAAATTTTAGTATATGTCTATGGAAGTCATAGAACAAAATAGACTCATAATAAAGTATTGTCCTCTATTTTCAAACACAAAGCAACATCTTTATTCACCTCATTTCTTGATGGCTGTTGAGGACATGGTGTTTTTGCAGCCCCTGTTGTGTATCCCAGAGGATGTGTTGATCCTGCCACGTGTTTTCATCATTGATATTATGCTGGAGGAAGAAGACATTAGTCTGGAAGTTCTCAGGCACTGCTTACCTGTGCATTGAAAATAAAATCTTAGTGCTAGGGATTGACCCATGACATTGCCCATGCTAAGAGAGGGCTCTTCCACCAAGCTACATCCTCACCCTACAGTTCTAGCTTTAGATGATAACAGTGATGGCCTGATACAGTCAGCTTGACTGAGAGCAAGGAATCTAATCCAAGTAGCCTTCCTTCCCTGGCCTGCCCTCTCTGCCCTCCCCTGGCCTCCTCTCCTCTCTGCCTCCCTTCTCTTCTCTCTCCTTTCCTTTCCTTCCATCTCCCCTCCCTGCCTCTCTTTTCTATCCTTCTTTAGCTGTTTCCCAAAATGTAAATAGCGAAAGTGTGAATGAGCTATTAACAGATGGCTTCATCAAACAATACAATTAAGTGGTGATGCTCTGAAGGTCCAAATATATGCCAGAAGACAAGTGAGAAAAATATCTTTGCATGTTCTGAAAATAGGCCCTTGCTGCTTGGGATTGTATTTGGAGAATTAAGCCAATTCATGATTCTCTCACCACTTAAGCAAAAACATAGTAGTTTAGTCTCTAAGAGGCTAAGTAAGATAACTCAAAATGTCTATGAGAAGGTTAAACATCATACCTTTCCCTCATATGCAGAATGTAGACTTAACTATGTGTATCTCTGTACACACGTATAAATGAATGCATGTATGTATATGATAAAAGCCAGAGGGGGTTGGGAAGAGTGTGAGAGGAGCGGTGGGGGAGGATGGCAAGCAGTGGGGGCAAATAAGAACAACGTATAATGGTATATGTGTACGATAATCTTAATAACATGAGCCATTTTTTTATGATGTTAGCTTAAAAAATATAATAAAAAGCAAAAGGCTTCTACACATCCGGGTTCTGGAATTATCCTGTGTGTCCATGAACAGATGCACAGAGAAAGCCCAGTACATATACAAACTGGACTTGTATTTGGCCATAAAGAAGACAGTGTTATTTTCAGAAAAGACAAGGCTTGAACTATATATCATAATGCTAGGAAGGCAGATGTTGCATGTTTTTTCTCATATGAGGAATTTAAATGAAAAAATGTATACAAATACTCTGTGAACTGGAAGTAGGGCTATCTGAGGAGGAGGGAGAGAAACGGAGGAAGAGGAAACAAGAGTGGGTGATGGGGCGAATGTGACTAGAGCACATGGCAGAATTTCATGAAAATATCACAATGTACAGTGAATACATGCTAACTAAAGTTACTGAAGTGAAAATGGTTCTAATGATGACAAAGATGTTGAAAGTGCACATGAATATTTTTGGATAAGATCATTGAAAGATGACAGAGTGGGAAAGTACCATTTTTTCTATATGGATAGGGTTTTACATCTAGTGGAAATAGCTAAATTAAGTGTTGTGACTAAAAATGACTAGTTCATGTGTACTACTAGGCCTTTATACATTTGTACATTGGCATTCTGAGAAGGAAAATGGAGCCACTTTGTATATCAAGGGCTAGCTGATAATTAGACATAGGTAACACTCACTTTTTCAAATTGAGATTTGGCCTGGTTTGAGCAATTTGCTGCTGATGGGTACAGTGGAAGGCTCTATAATGGATGCTGTGCTAGCTACTTGTCACATTACTAAACAAGATGCCTGACAAAGGCAACTTAAGGAAGGGTTTATTTTAGCTTAAGGTGGCTGGTCACATTGCCTCGTCAGCCAAGCCAGAGAGTGGTGGGATCTCTACTCTCAGCTGACTTTTCTCATCGCATTCGGTCTGGAATCCCAGCCCATGGAGTGGAGCCACCCACATTTAGGTTGGGTCTTCCCTTCTCAGTTAACCCAATCAAGATAATCTCCCACAGACATGCCTTCAGATTTATGTCTATGATGATTCTAATTTCCTTCAAGTTGATAATTGCGTCGAGCTATCACAGATGTCGCCATTTGGTGCTGATAGCACCTGCCTGGGATGTGGAGCCATAACTGGAGTAGAGATGAATCCAGAATCCAGACCTTCAGACTTTCCTATGAGCATATGTTCTGCAAGCAAGGAAATGGATAAAGATCCAGACCTTCAGCTACTTTTCAGAGAGGAGTGCGCACTGGAAGGAATGGTGAGGTGCAAAGTAAAGTGATATAGTTGGTGTTAGCACAGAGACAAGCTATCACAATGACATCAGTTCTTTAGGAGTTGTCAATGTCCCAGAAATATTGATGGTGCTTCAAGTCAGTCTCCTGCAGACCTTGAGGGGCATTGTGTTTCTAGCTATGAGGTTGATCACTGGGCTACACAAAGAATAACAAGGACAAATAGCCTCAGGGAACTTACAATCTAGAGCTGTGGTTCTCAACCTGTGGGCCATGACTCATTTGACAAACCTCTATCTCCCAGAATATTTACATTACAATTTATAACAAGGACAAAATACATAGTTATGAAGTAGTAAAGAAAATAAGTTTACGGATTGGGGTCACCACACCTGAGGAGCTATATTAACGTGCTGCAGCATTAGGAAGGTTGAGAACCACTGATCTGGAGGCAATTTTCCAAAACTGTGCCTGTCTTAGCTGTGATTCCTGTTGATGTGATGGAATACCACAGCCAAAAGCAAGCTGGGGGGAGAAAGGGTTTATTTCACTTATACTTCCATATTACTATTCATCATCAAAGGAAGTCAGGGCAAGAACTCAAACTGTGGGCAGGAGCTGATGGAGAGGCCATGGAGAAGAGCTGCTTATGGGCTTGCTCCTATGCCCTTATGGCAGCATCACCTGCTTCAAATGCTTTAAGGACACCTTGAGGAAGCTTCTATGTAAGCACATCAGTCTGCATGCAAAGCACCTCCTGCAGGCTCTATTGTAGCCACAACAGCTTCAAAAGCGTGTGCTGCATGTTTTGCCATTAAAATCTCAGTAAATTCGAGATGCCTCTGAAGACATCTTTGCCAAGAACAGAGGGGTAGCCCTACACTCGTTGTACTGCTATCAATCAGATCTGTGACTACTGGTACAAATGCAAACTTTCATTTGTGAGAGGAAATTTTGTGATTGTACAATCATGCATGCAGTCATGGTCTCCCATATGCATGGAGTCTGTGCCATGCTTGGCACAAACACGATCTGCCCTTCATTTCCATTCACTCATCCTACATAATTATAACACGTTGCAAGGTCTGCCATGATGGCGTGCATGTGGAAGCAGGCTGTTCAGCTCAGTTCAGTGAGGGCAGCTGGGAGAAAACCTTTCTGTGCATTCACCTGATGCTACAAAAACTAGTCACAAATACAGTTCTCCTCAAGGATGATATTTTCTAGCCTACTTTTGAGTTTCTTTAGTAATATAGTAGGCTGAGCTGGCACAGAAAGGAAAGGGAGCCAGGGAGCCATGAGAGAAGAGGCAGCTGCAGCAGGGAAGGCCATGGCAGGGCTAGCTTGTCAACAGTAGTAAGAGGCGGCTAAAGAGCTCAAGAGAGGGACTGAGGCAGACAGACAAAGATGAGATGGAGGAAGGAGAGGGCTGAGAAGGAGTGGAGAACTGTGGCTGAAGAAAAATAGAATCTGTAAAGGGACAAAGAAGGCAAACGGCAGGCCTTGGCCATATAGGAGAGTTCTACAGAACAGCTAAGTTCTAAGAGCCTGGGGTCTCAGACACCATTGATCTGAGAGCTTTTGTCAAAGGCTGAGGATTCCTATACTCAAATGCCTGAGATTTTGACATATATCATAGTTTTAGCATCTGAAGCCTGTAGGAGAGTTATAACACTAGACGGTGCCACCTACTGCTGATTGTGTGCTCTATTGTGTGTGTGTGTGTGTGTGTGTGTGTGTGTGTGTGTGTGTGTTGTGGCCATGTTGAAAGAAACCAAGAATTACCAAGACTGCCAAATACCAGAGTTGTTGGTGCCCTGAATGACACACCTCCAACTGCATACCTAGAGCAATAGTTATGTTTCTGGCAAGCCTATGCCCTAGGTCTTCCATACTTGCTCAGGATGGCCAGCAGTGGAGGCAACCTTCTTCTTACCTACCTGTGACTCCTATCTAGGTAGAGCAAAACGGACCCCAGCCCGAAGATTGGTAGTAACTACAAAAGAAGCCCGAGTTGCTGGTTAAGCCAGGAGAAGGGTTCTGTTACTCTCTCCCCCTGGTCCTGGCATCTTTTCCTTTGTGATTCTTCTCTACCAAAACAACTTTCCAGCTAGGAGAAACATAAAATTATGTGCTACGGTTTTCCATTGCTGAAAAAAAAAAAAAAGACGTCTTGTAGCAACTGGACACAAAATATTCTTCTAGCTCAGGAATCAATGGGACTGCCATGATCAGGGCGGGATTTGTGCTTGGCTTGATGTGCTCATGAAGTCGTGACTCGGGAAGCTTGCTGAGCCTGGCTGATTATTCACATTTATGGGAGTCAGCCAACTTTACTGGTTGATCTGAGGTAGGGTGGTAGGGAAGAGCTGTGCTACATTCACACTTTCTGGGTTTTGGTTAATGTTCCCTTTGTGTCCCAAGACCTTGCCAAGGATATTTCTTACTCTACATTGGAATAGCTTTGAAACTTTATGAGACTTTTCCTATTTTTGATGACTTTTACTATTTTGAAATATACTGGACAGATATTTTATAACAGTTTCTGTAGTGAGGTTTGCTTGAGGTTTTTCTTGTGATTAGATTAGAAGTTAGGATTTTGGGCAAAGTACTATAGAAGTAAAAATGTTGTTTCCATCCTGTCATATCAAGAATCAACGTGCTTTGTCACTGAATTGAGCTTATCAATGAATCTCATATAAGAACTTATTTTTAATTATATAAACTGTTATTATATGTGTGTGTGTGTGTATGTGTGTGTGTGTGTGTGTGTGTGTGTGTGTGTGTGTGCGTGTGTGTGATGCATGTGCAGGCACCTGTACAGGCCAGAAGCTATGCCTCTGAAGCTGGAGCTATACATTGCTAACAGCCACTCAATGTGCTGAGTTCTGTTCCAGAGAACAGGCAACGGTCTGGTTCTCTGTTCTCTGGAAGAGCAATGAGCATGCTCAGCTACTGAGCCACCATCTCTCTAGGCCCTAAACCGTTTTAAAAATACATTTGTTTATTTAGTGTGTGCATTTGCCATGGTGTGTAAGGCAGCCAGAGGACAACTTGTGGAAGTCTGTTCTCTGTTTCTCTAGGGCTGGCAGGCTTGGCTGCAGGGCCTTTGCCATTGAGCCGCCTCAGAGCCCTGAATTTCTTCAAATTCTAGGAGAAGTTCCTTCTGTTTTAATAAAGGTTTTATTTCATTTTTAATTCTATGTTTATGTGAATGTTGTTTCTGTGTATGTGCCCACAGAGACAGGTGCCTAGAGGCCAGAAGAGGCTGTTGGATACCTTGCAGCTGGAGATACAGAGAAGTTGTGAGCCTCCTGGGGTGGGTGCTGGGAACCACCATGGAGCCATTCCTCCAGCCCAAATTTCACTGTTAAATACAGAAGGTGTGAGATCTTAAGTGGATTAGTTATTACAAGAATGAAAACTAGGATCACTTTGTCATAACAAATGTAAAGTGAATAAGTACAATTCTGTAAGCAAACAAAGACAGAGATCATGCCTTTCGTTGGGGTAAAGACCATCTCTACGCACTCTGCATCTTTCCAGCTGAAGGACGGTCCTGTAAGAGTTTCTATCCGCAGACAACTCTTTTCATGATGACAGGGTGTAAGAGTTAACTTAATTTCCAGTAAGCTTTTCTCTCTCCTTGACTAATGATTTCCTTTCTCCCCCAGAGTTACGTCTTATCTTTGGAAAAATGATATTATCTACCCCAGTGCTGCTCATTCTCAAAAGCCCTTATGGCAAGAATTTTTAATAGTTAGGATTCTTCACTTCCTGTCAGAAAAGGGTAGAGGCCTCGGCTTTTACTGACAACAGCAACCCAAACCAAATTCAGAAGCTGGACACATAACTCTCTGTTCCCACATTCTAGGGCCATAGAGGAGAAGAGAGTAGGAGTGAGCATCCACTTGCTCAATAGGTATGTATTAAACATCTGTTAGGAGCTGGGCTATGAGCCAGAAGACAGTGAGACAGCGCTTTCCTAAAAGACCAGGAAGTCTCTCTCTCTCTCTCTCTCTCTCTCTCTCTCTCTCTCTCTCTCTCTGTGTGTGTGTGTGTGTGTGTGTGTGTAAAGACTGCTGCTACAGGTAGAGGGGACACTAATGCTCCAAATTTGTACATTAGCAGATGTGGAACATTTGGAGGAAGGATAACAAAATTTCTGTGTTTAAAGACCTTAAGAATTTATGGCAGGGGTGGGGACAGGGTGCTTCCTGCAGACAATGACTGTTGAGCTGATATGTAAGAGCCAGCCAGCCAGCAAAAAAAAAAAAAGTAGCCATTGCCTGAAAGGCACAGAGAAAGAGAGCGCTTAGTTCTTCAAGAAAAAGATAAATTGCTCAGTTGGACCAGAGTGTGTTGATTAGAGAGTGGGAAAATGCAGGCAGAGGAGACTCTGGAGAAGTAGGGTAGTGACAAGAATTCCAGGTTTACCATCCACAAGTTCTAGCTTTGAACGAATTGCTTAGCATCTCTGAATCTCTTCCCACGCCCCCACGCCCATCTTACTGTGGGGATGATAACAGCATGCACTGTTTTGTGGGTTAGATGAGATGAACTGGCAGCTAGGGAGAGCTCAGAATGAATGGGGACGGAAGTAGCTGGGTTTGGAAGATCTTTGAATTTCCTGCAGAGTCTCCTCTGGTACCATCCTGAGTTCATCTTGACTTTGTGTAGACACATCAATATCATTTGTCTCACAGCAGGATGAGAATGGCAGTGGCTTTGCATGGCCTTCCTCCTCTTCCTCCTCCTCCTCTCTTTGCTTCCTCCTCCTTCTTTATTGAGTAACTGGCCAAAACAGCTGTTGACTGACTGGGTATCCCTATTAGTTAGCCTACTTTTGGCTATGTCCAACAATTCATGCCTATATACTTGGATTTTTCTAGTCAGAACCCTCTCAACCTTGACTGTCTTTGCCACCTGCTCTTTTCCACTGGGCTAGATCCTTTTCTGACTAACTTTAAAGTTATTCCCGGGTCACGCTCTCTTCTATTATCTCATTTGAGGCCACCCTCTCCAAAGTCAAATTAACCTATGATTCTGCCTGCCTCTGTCATCCCAAAGGCTTAGGCAAGCACTAGATTGGGAACTGACGGAGGAGCAGGACACCATGGCACTTCTCTCACTGATCCAAGCTAACATCCTGGGTATGAAAAAATAGAAAGAATAAAGAGAAGAACCAGTGAATGAAAACCAGCATACGGAGAAGGCACCAGATTGTTTTTTCTGTGTGTCTTAGGACACTTTACAGGAAAGTTTCTTGAAAGATTTTCAGTCTTCATAACAACACACTAAATTCTTTCTTTAAAAATTTTATTTCTTAGGAGTCTGGAAACACAGACCAATGGTTGACGATGTGGGTTCAATCCACAGTACTCCAAAAGAATTATTATTTAAATAATCATATTAACTATTTATGGGAGATACTGTAGAATTTACAAATGAGTAAGAGGCAAAGTAAAACCTCCACATAGATAACATACCTATATTTTGTTATATAAATCCTACATTTTATCTAACAAGTGTGGATATATGTATTTCAATTACTGTATATTTTATAACTCTACTTTAGTAATTTATTATATCATCAACATCCTTCTTACATTATTCTTGTTTTAATAATTATATGATGTCTACTAAAGTTGAAATACAGCTAGACTGCTGTCTTGTTTAATAATTCCCTGGATTCTGCCATTCAATGACTTCTAATTATTTTTAACGCTGTCATAATTTTATGTCATAATGAACATTTTCAGCTAAATATTTCTGTACATTTATCTTTTTTTCTTCTTTTTGGCTTTTTGAGACAGAGATTCTCTGTGTAGGCTTGGCTGTCCTGGACTCACTTTGTAAACCAGGCTGGCCTCGAACTCACAGCAATTCGCCTGTCTCTGCCTCCCAAGTGCTGGGATTAAAGGTGTGTATCACCACACTCAGCTCATTTATCTTTTTTTTTCCTTTCCATCTTTAGAATATATTCCTAGAAATAGAACCACAGACGCTACTGGGTTTAAGGTGAGGTGAGATCCAAAACATCCACCAAAGGCTGAACACCTAAGCTGAGAAGAACACTTAGCATCCCTACCTTACCATAGCACACTTTATCACTTCAGAACTCCGAGAGCATGGCTGCTCTGCCCTTGGGACTGCACAGCTGATTTCACTGTTGCTTCCCAGAACAGCAAGAGGGTATCACATGCTACTTATGGTCACTCTCTTCTCCAATATCTTAGTTCACTCAGTGTCTTCTTAAGTCCCTTATATGAGATGGCATGGGATTTGCAACAGAGCGTCTATAACTCTCCCATAAAGTTTAAATAGTCTCTTGGTTCCTTACAATACTTAATACAATGTGTTATGCAAGATAAATAGCCTATCCACATTCAGTGCAGATACACTTTTTCCCAGATATTTTTGATCTGTGGTTTCTTGAATGTGCTACTGTAGAACCCATGGACACAGATGGATAACTGTGTGGTGTCTAGGAAATGCACACAGCTATGGTGGGTTCAACAATCTTTACGTCAAACCACAATCAACTTGAGACCACATGTAATGGGCATAAAGACATGCATTTGATTTTCAATGCTTGGTGAAGACTTCCTCTTTGCCTGAGAAGTTCATACCATCAACATTCCCCTCAAAATGGCTCCTTGATAACATCTTATGCTGTCATTGTTTTTGATATTCGACAATGAATGAATGGAGAGGGTTTCTTATTCTAAGGTGCTTCTCTGTGATGGTTGGTGATGTTGAACACCTCCCCGCCAGTTTTTGCTTCCTTCTTGTAAGTTACTTGAATTATCCTCCCTGTTTTCAGCCAGTTAGTATGCCTTTTCTCCTAGCAGCCATGCTAATACTAAAATTCTTAGTATTCTTTTGTGTAACTCTGCGAATAACTCTAACTCCTAAAGTAAGAACTCTAGTTTCCTGCAGACATGTGATACCTTTTCCAACCTTGCTTCCTGGAAAAATATGATTTTCATTTTGTAGAGAATCTGAGGAAAGGAGCCATCATGAGTTGAGACCCCAAGTTGTGAAGAAGGAGTACTGGAGTTGACTTGACCTGTCAGCTTACTTTTGAATGAAAACCTGTGTGGCATATTAGCATTTATTTTTTTCTCACATATGAAATACAATTGTGTGGGGGCTGTGGCGATAATTTTGTTGTGTAAGCATAAGGACCCAAGTTAAATACCCAGAAAGTATGTTTTTAAAAGCCTGGCATGGTGTTGCACACATATAATCTCAGCTCCATTGGAGCAGAAACAGGTGAATTACCTGGGGTTCATTGGCTAGACAACCCAGATGACTCAGAGAATTCTAGGCCAATGAGAGACCCTGTCTCAAAAATAAGGTTGATTGTTCCCTGAGGAATATCAAAAATCACTTAGGTTTATCTTTTGGCCTTGACACAGAGATACACATACATGTACATTTTGTACATGCAAACACACACATACACATACTCATACACATGAGTTAAGAAATAGTATGAAATAAATATAATAACATGTGTCTGTAATAGATATTGCAAATACATTTTCTTTTTAATTTATCATTTGTCTTGTATTTATGTCTTAACTATAGATATCTATGTTTCAGAGTTACCTGTAAGGATTATCCACAAACATATAAAAGATATGGATAATGACCAATGGTTCAGCCCACACCTGGCTCTGTCTCCAGCTATGCACTCCAGAAGCTGGGAACAGCTTTATAGTGGAACCTGTTTATCTTTTCTTTGTTTCTATGTTCAGCACTATATTTAGAAAGTGTTTCGATACTGTGAGGAATTATGAATATTCATTTATATGTTTCTTATGCTTTATGCTTTATCTTACCACTAAATTTTTAATGCTATGCTTTGTTTTTTGTTTTTTTTTTTCAGCATGGTATATAATTCTTTTGTGTTTTTTCTGAGTAGTTAGCTACCATTTACATTTTAAATATGGAGATACAAAGGGAGTATTTCATGTCTAATTGAAGAATCCAAGAGGATTAACTATAGACAAATGAAGTGAGAAAAGATGCCAATGCTGAGGGTGTCACAAGAAGGAACTGCTTCTGCGGCTGGAAAGAGGATGTGTTCATGATTTCCACAGTGGAACCCATAATTATTAGCTAAATGATCCCAACAAATATCTCATGTGACAAGAGAGGAACCATAGCTAAGGCCACTCCTAGCTAATCCTTCCAGTTAGATTCCCTCCAATGTTATACCCAGGCCAGAGCAACGCAGGAGATTCTCCTAAGCTTATTAAGTTTGGGGCCTCAATAATCTTGAGTGAAGGCCATCGTCTTTCAGGGATAGTGTCTTGGAGGCCTTTGGTGTGTGGCCCATCTTGGGTGCAGAGGTGAAGAGTATGCCTCTGTAGTCCCAGAGTGCTCAGCTGGTGCCACATTTGAACTTGAACAAGGTCGTAGGGGAGAATTGGGCAGTGTTTAGCAGGAGGCTGCCCCAGGAAAGTCCCAATCCTGTTCTCATTTCCATTTTTCTTTCATTCCTTGTGTTAATTTAAACATACTTGGATTTTATATAACACACACGGCCTTGGTCCAGCAGACAATGCTCCCCTCTGACTTCTACTTGTTCCCTAATCTTTTGTGTTCTTTTACTAGGAAAACCACATCCTGCTTTCCTGCACCAGTTATGAATCCTCAACGAACTGCCTCTCCCTTTGGATCATTTCCACGGCCTCCTCATTGGTTTCCTCTTCCCAGTGTCCTTTCTGCTTATAATGAGTGAATGATGTTCATGTTCCCACATTATACAACCGGGGATGATACAGCTTTAGTGTTATTATTGTTAAGGCTATGTGTTTTGATTATTCAGTGAAGCCTAGATGAAGTGTAGCATGTAAACTCATTTCATTAATGTCTAGTCCTTTCCACTGTTGCCTTCTGCTCTCATTATACCAAACTATCCTGGTCCAACTTTGCCCTTTTCCAGTGTGGTTCTCCCTCTTCCCATGTCTTCTTGCTTTGATCATGTGCATCTCTCAACACCCCCTCTCAAAGTTTCCATGGGTAAAGTTTTCCTGGTTGTTTCAAGGCAGGCAGACCATCCTTTGTCTTTTTCATAGTTAAATTTCTTGTCATCATTTGATTACAGTATCTTGTTGGTGTCCCTGTTCCTTACTTGTGGAGCTTAATGCTATTCTTTGGATGAATGGCTTACATACTTTGTGTGACTTCATTCTTCCCAAGGTTTACATGTAGCGGATGTTCAGCACACAGTCGCCAAATCTGTCAGTGCCCAGTAAGCATTTAGCATTAACCATTCTTCATGGTTGCCATTAGCCCAGGGGTCAACTTAAATTTAATTGCTTCTTAAAAGTTGCTAGGGTAAGGCTAATTAGCATTATATGCACAAAAGCTTTGGGGGCAAGGAGACATTTTCTCAGCTTGTTTGAAGTATGGATTTTCAAGCCTCATTATGGATTTGTAAGCAGCAAGTTTGTAATGATGCCTCAATTAATTTATCCTTTTATAGTAAGCCTTTTTAAAGTTAAGTCTACAATTGCAACCATAAACAAGTCTTTGTAAGACATATTACATTATGGGGACTGAGTTAACAGAAATTTACTTTTAATTGTATTTTAAAAAACTATAAAAGGCATACAATAGTCTATTTACAGATTGCTGTATTGTTCTAAGTGCTCAACTTGTGTTAATGTATTTAATTTTCAGAATGCCTTTAAGATATAGTTACAAACTATCATTTTCTTTTTCTATGTTTGGAGACAGCAGTTTGCTCTGTAGCTGAGGCTGACCTCAACCGTGGGTCCTCATGTTTTAGTTTCCCTAGTGCTAGGATTACAAGAGTGTACCACTCTGCCTGGTTTCTTTATCCTTCTGTCTGGCTAGAAGGCATGCTGATATAGACAGTTCATTCAGAGAAAGAAGATAGATATAAAAGTTAAAAGGAGCATTTAGAACCAAAGGCTCTGTACTTCTGTGATGAACATTCTGTTTTACAAAGAGAAAGGAGTTGTGAATTTTAAGATCTGTATTTTGTCATATACTGAGAGTATGTGTTCAAATTTCATTGCAATACCATCCTAAATGTAAGTGTTTATCCCAGTGAGATAAAGTCACACTTCATTCAAAGCAGAAAAATGAATTTTTGATAATCTTTTCTGATTGTTTATTAGGAAAAACAGGATCAACAGTTCTCAAAGTGTAGTCTGTGGACCCCATCTTAGGGACCTCTAAGACACATCTAAGAAGTATGTAGTTAGAGCTATCTTCATAAAGAAATCAAGATTCCATTTGGTTTTCATCTTCACTCTTTCATACATATACAAGAGACTTTCCCAGGGCCTGTGTAACCAGCATGGCTTATGATATGGCCACACACTAAAGGGAGGAGCTGATGTGAGAATCCAGCTGACTTCTGTCATACCAAACATTAAAGAAATTTGAAAAAAAAAAAGTAAAACAGTCATTCATCTCATCAAATTATTTTTGTCTTGGGAAACATTTTTTTAATGTAACAACACATCAATTATATTGACCTTTTAACATCTGGTGAGTGTAATGGGTTTACTGTTGTTATTTCAAAATAAGTAAATATATTTTAAAAGATTTATTTTACTTTAAATTAAGTGTATGTATGTGGGCATGTGCATATGAGTACATGTGCCTGTAAGGGCCAGAAGAGAGCATCAGATCCCCTGGAGCTGGGGTTTCAAGAAGTTGTGAACCACACCATGTGAGTGCCAAGACTGAATTGCTGTCTTCTGCCCAAGTAGCAAGTGCTCTTGCCCAGTACTACTGAGCTTGCCCAGTAAATAAATATTTTAAGTGGTCATTTAAAAATGTTAATATAGTCAACATTAATAGACACAACCCATACAAACAACAGCATAATTAAAAGATAATTAATAAGATTAATAGCATTTGTAGTAAATTGCTCAATAATTTTTTTTGGAGTGTAAAGGAGTCAACAAATTAGAAAACCACTGACGTGGGGAAGCTGGAGCAGATGTCGTTCCTGAATTAGTCTCTTTTTCTTTCTTCTGCCCCTGCCTCTGTGAAATGTATTTACTTAGAATTATTGTTTGAGAATTTCCTATATGAATATGTATTTTGATCAGATACACCCATCTCCATTCCTATTCTCTCTTTCCATGTCCCCCGACTTTTGCATTTTCAGTTCATGTTTTCCTTAGTTGCTTATTTTTTTATGGTTCTGGAGTTTGAGGCCAGATCCGGAATACTGCTTGGCAGATGCTATTCCATGGAGCTGCACCCCTACCCACCCCATATTGGTTCCTGAAACTATAATTCCATTCTCTGTGTGTGCTTAAATATTTAAACTTGAAATGCATTTTGCCCTGCTGGTTCATTTGATTTAAAAATTTAATGCATGTTAAATGCTGTGTGTGCTCCGTGAGTGTGAGTATTAGAAGCGCAATGGGGTGTGAGTATTTCTTGCCCTCAGGAAGCCTGATCCCATTCAGTCTCACAGTTCTTCCTTGAGTCTAGGGAATCTCAGCATGGCTCCCAGGGAGCTAAAGGTGCCTCTGCGAGTTCTTCTAAGCAAATCAAGGTGAATATAAATCAGGCAATGCTCCCTAGCAGGTCTCAAGGTGCAGAATCCGAGGAGGGGAGAGATCTGTGCACAGTGGCATGAAAAGGATCTTTGGGCCTGGTGTGAACTCCGAGGCTAAGAAAATGGACCTGCTGAGACTGAGTGGACAAGTCAAGCAGAATGCCTGGTACGGTCAGCCTGGGTGTGGAGAAATGGGCAGGCTTCTAGAAGTGAGAGTACTGCTCCCTGTGTGCAAGATGTGGGGTGTGGCAGGAGCTTGCCAGGGTAGACATCAGGCCTGGGAAGGAGAATTTTTGGCCCACACTAGCTTTTCTTTGTTTTTTTTTTTTTTAATTAATTAATTTATTTATTTTTAATTAATTTATTCTTGTTACATCTCTATGGTTATCCCATCCCTTGTATCCTCCCATTCTCCCCTCCTGCCCATTTTCCCCTTATTCCCCTCCCCTATGACTGTTCCTCAGAGGGATTACCTCCCTCTGTATATGCTCATAGGGTATCAAGTCTCTTCTCAGTGACCTACTGTCCTTCCTCTGAGTGCCACTAGGTCTCCCCCTCCAGGGGACATAGTCAAATGTGAGGCACCAAAGTACTTGAGAAAGTCAAATCCCTCTCTCCACTCAAGTGTGGAGACTGTCCTGTCCATGGACTAGATCAGGGTAGGGGTTTAAATTTTACCGCCTGTATTGTCCTTGGCTAGGGCCTTAGTTTGAGCGGGACCCCATGACCCAAATCTGCCTATCATAATGTTCTACTTGTAGGTTTCTAGGACCCACTGGATCCTTCTACATTGCTATTCTCCCATTGTTCTCTCATCTAGAGTCCCAATAGGATGTCCTCCCCTTGGTCCCAGTTTCCTGGTAAGGGAACTAGCCTTTCTTTGGTTGCCTATGGAGGGTTTTTTTTGTTTTTTGTTTTTTTTAATATCTTCTAGATGACTGGCAACCTAATGTCTCTCTCGGGTGTGCTTAAATGTCTACGCCATTACCCCATGTTTCCCAAACTTACCAGATTCCAAACTTTCCCAAATCGCAAGCATTAACTGGAAAGGCTTGTTAGAGAAATATGTGTCAGAGTCAATCCTGGATGTGCTAATTTCAGGAGAGGCCTGGGGTTCCGAGAGCTCATCAAAATGTCCAGGCTATCTTCTTTTTCTAAAATTACAGTCAAGGGTCTGTGAAATGACTCAGAGGTTAGGGACACCTGCTGTCCAGGCTGAAGACCTGAATTCACTGGAACCCGGCACAGTGGAAGGAGGGAGCCTACTACTGAAAGTAGCCTCCCTGACCTCCACCGTTGTGACATGGAATGTCACCTCCCCAAAACAAAAATTAAAAAATACAGTCATGTTTGAGAAAACTAATGAAAAATCCCATTACCAACCAATCCAACAAAGCAAAAGGGATAACAATAAATGTAAACTAGCAATAATTAGACACTATGATAAGACTCTTGGGCATTACTTATTCGTTCAATGGCACATGTTCTCCACAGCCTCAGAATCCTGGCTCCAGAGGGAAATCACAGCTGACCTCATTGCTGGTGTTTTCATGACTTAAGATGCCAAGAATATGGCATTGGAGTGAGAGGTGTGATTACTGGTGCTAGAGGAGGTTAGGGCATGACAGTCGCTCAGGGGTGGGGTGCGGCAGGGAAGAAGGCATGTTCATTTTTGGGACTGTAAGTGCCTGCCAGGTCACGGCCAAAGCTAAGAGCAACCCACTGCTGCAAAGTGGAACACTGACCTTTTGGCTTCATTTAACTGGAAACTTTGAAAGGATGAAGAGGAACAAATCACATCAGGGCTTGTATTTGTCCCAGAGAACTTTCCCAGTAAATGTTGTGGCTGCATTGATCCCACAGGAAAAGCAGTTCAGTTTTACTGGAGAAAGAGAGTCTTCAGTTTGTCAAATTATGAACACCATGTCTTGGACAACTGATCCAGATGATACCAGAGACACCAACTGTCCAGCTCTCTTTCTGTTTTTTCCTTATACAACCTGATCTGGGAACCAGGAGGCATGAACTCTGAGCTGCCTGTGGCACTGGTTTACAGGGAGAACTTGGGCAAGCTCCTGTCTTTTCTCAACCTCACCCTCCCTGTCTGCTCCAAGAAAGAGCATTAACTTCCTCTGTTTGGAAAAATGCAAAAAACAGAGAGCAGTCATAACACTGGCCAGTGACCCTCCTAGAGGAAACAGCCTTAGGATCCATGGGTAAAAGTTTGAAGCCTTCACCATCTCTATTTTCTGAACCACAGTTGCTGTGTAGCCAAAGTACACAGGATCAGCTTGAGAAAAGGAATGGGCGGGGGCTGTTCATGTGTTCATTTACCTATACTTTTTTTTTTTTTTTAGTTAAAAAGAAATTTCAGTTCTGGGACTGGAGAGGTGGCTCTGTGGTTAAGAGTGCTTGCTACCTCTACCCAGATCTAGCCAATGGACAGGACATTTTCCCCAATTGAGTGGAAAGTGGGGTCTGACTTTCACATGAACTCTAGTGCCCCATATTTGACCATGTCCCCTGGATGGGGAGGCCTGGTGGCACTCAGAGGAAGGATAGCAGGCTACCAAGAAGAGACTTGATACCCTATGAGCATATACAGGGGGAGGAGGTCCCCCTCAGTCACAGTCATAGGGGAGGGGAGTAAGGGGAAAATGGGAGGGAGGGAGGAATGGGAGGATACAAGGGCTGGAATAACCATTGAGATGTAATATGAATAAATTGATAAAATATATTTAAAAACAAAAACAATAAAAGAGTGCTTGCTGCTTTCACAGAAGACATGGGTTCAATTCTCAGCACCCATGTGGCTTGTTTACAGCGTCTATAACTTCAATTCCAGAGGATCTGATGCCATCTTCTGGCCTCCAAGTGCATTGGGAAAGCATGCGGTACACTTACATTCATGCACACATAACACTCATACAGATAAAGTAAAATAAAGAAATCTTTACAAATATCCAGTTTTGGGGCTGCCTTGTCTGGCCTCAGTAGGAAAGGATTCCTTAGTCCTGTTGTGACTCAATGTGCCAGGGTGGGTTGGTACCCATGGGGGTACCTCCAGTTTTTTGAGGAGAAGAGAAGTGGGGAATGAGGGGAGGGAGTGTGAGGGTGGAATTGGGAGGAGAGGAGGGAGGGGCTGTGCTGTAAAGTAATTAAATAAATAAATTAATGAAAAAAATTCTATTTTTTTGTTACTGAGTGTGATTGATGAATAAAGATTGCATATAAGTAATGCATATGATGTTTTAAAATACATACAAAATCAGCATGTAGATTAGCTCACATATGGCTTTTATGTGTGATTTCTTAACACATTTCATCAGTAGAACACAACAGTATTGACTATTCATCTTATAACTGTACCTTTATGCATTCTGTCCAATGCTGTCCTTTGCCATCTACCTTCCATCCCTCTATAACCACCATTAGGTTTTGTTACTGTTAATTTGGCTTTTAAAAAAGTATGTGTCAAATATAAGTGAGATCACACAGCATTTGCCCGCCATTCTATATCTGGCTTATTTCCCTATCATGATGTTTTCAAGATATGTCCATATCATTAGAAATACAGTTGCCTTTTTCTTTCAAGTTATGTTTTATTTACATTACAAGCCAGTTATGATCTCCTCGCACTTATCTCCCTCTTCTACCCTCCCTCCCTCCCTCCCTCCCTCTTCCACCCTATTCCCCTCCCCTAGACCTCTGACAGGTGGGGTCCTCCTCCCCCACCATCTGACCACAGCCTATCAGGTCTCATCTGGGTCGCCAATATCCCCTTCCTCTGTGTTCCCACAGAGCCTCTCCACCAAGGGGCAGTGATCAAATCAGAAAAATGTTGGTATGCATGCTTTGTGCGCGCATGTGGTTGTCAGGCTATCCTCATGAGCAGTTCTGCAGTGGTTACAGATGTGTCCCCATTGGATCTCTGCTGGGTTCATGGGCTGTAAACTTTTCTTCACCCTCAGGTCTGAATGAGTGATTGCCTCTGCCCCCCAGAGATGTGCTTTGTGGAATGGATTTCCTGAGTCTGAACTTTTCACGCAAGCTACTAGCATAGATCAAGGACATTTGGGCTCTCTGTAAAGGGAGTTTCCCAGTGAGATGAACAGCTGGCCTCTTCTCTCCTCCACTTCCAGCCACAATCCTTAGACCTGAGTGGTGATGGCCAGGAGTCCAAGTTGCCTCAGGCTGGTAGGTGTCAGGCATGGGAATCATGACTAGATCTGGTCCTGATCTTTTAGCTTCTAATTTCCCATGGGACCTAGTGTGGGTCACCTGCCCCATTGGCGATGGTCCTATGAATGGGCACTTTGGAATGTATGTGTGTGTGTGTGTGTGTGTGTGTGTAGCTCCATACAACAGGCTGTATTGTATGCAGATACATAGGCCCAGACCTCACTCTCAGGGATTCTGGGTCACATAACTAAAAAAACAAGTTGTGAGTCACTGTTCTGGACCTATGGCAGCTGCAAATCTGACTCTAGATACCTTCCATTGTGTGGTATGGCGCAACTCACCCACCCGTGGAAATATGAGGGAGCCTTAGGCAAGTTTCCTCTTGCATAGGGTTGTCACCAGTTTCTAGGTCTGTCACACTCCAGTGGCTCACAGGATCTTCTGGAAGTCCTCCACCAGAACCAAAGGTGAGCCCTCCCCACGCCTTTTAGGCTAATGACATCACTTGGTAACTCTGCATATGGCTGAGAGCTGCTTGGTAGTATCTTCTGTCAGTTTGGGTTCTCCTGAAGACAAAAGTTAAGGCAAGGGCCAAGATGAGATGCTTATCTGGAGGCTGTTCTTCAGGAATACGAGAGAGGGAAGGGACAAAGCATATGCTGTTATATTGGTTGTTAATTTATTCCCTTTGGGGATCCCCTGTGACTACATGGAGATTAGTGAATTCAGTCAGGAGTGTTTTATTGGACAATGTATGGAACCATTTTGTTGTCAAATCTGGGAGAAAATATCAGCATTGAGGCCCGGCATGTGATAAGCATCTTAGGGCATACTACATATAAATAACTGGCTTACTGTCAAAAACTGAATGGGCAAAGAATATATGACACACACACACACACACACACACACACACACACACACACACACACTATTCAGCCATAAAGAAGTATGGAATGATGTTATTTGCACCACAGTGGATAGAACAGGGAGATGTCAGGTTAAGTCATGCAATCCAGACACAGAACTGAAAGATAGATATACATATTCTCTCATATGTAGAAGAAAGAAAAAATACGATGACCTGAATGTAAAAAAGAAGGAAATTAGAGAGAGAGAGAAAAAGAAGAGCTTGAGAGAATAGATACTAAAAACATGATATATGTAGGTATAGGAATGTCATCAATTTGGGCCTAGGGAGATATCTCAATGGGCAAAGTATTTGGTGCATAACTACGAGGGCCTGAGTTTTGATTGCCAGAATCTATGACAAGCTAGACACAATAACTTGCATCTGTCATCTGAGTGCTCCTACCTGGAAGTATGTGCAGTAGCAAACAAGAGGCACTGCCTCAAATAAAGTGGAAGGTTCAATTGAAAAACCGGAGGTTGCCCTCTGATCTCCATGTGTGCTCGCTTCCCCTCCCCCTCCTCTTCCTCTCTCCTCTCACTCCTTTACATACACACAGCCATACAACCACACCATAAACATACACACAAAGGCAAAAAAAATGTCATTAACTTTCACAATTAATATTCATTAAAATTAGAATGACATCATCTGGTCTATAACATCTACTGTGCTGAGACTGAGCAACCTAGAGATTGTGCCTCAGAATTGTCCTCCTGATTTGACCATGATCCTCACGTATCTCTCAAGTGTCACCCACTTTCAGATAAGGTCCACTCTGAGGTTGCAGACGCCTGCATACAGACATGCTGCACATGCATTAAAGCCAATCAAGCCTTTGTGGTCTTGGAAAGCTCATTGAGACAGAAAGCAGAGACGCTATGACACACATCAGTGGGACAACGGCCAAGGGCTTACAATAGCTATGGCATATACTAAAGGCATATCAGTGCCAAGTGGATGTGGCAAGCTATAGTTTTTGTAGTTGAGTAATGAATGATTCTGGGACTCTGTAGAATTTTTGGTACAACTGAAAATTCTGTGGAACATGATTAGTTGTAATTTAATTCTGGCCATGGATATATCTAAAAGCTGGAAATAGCGGTGGGGAGGCTATCTGCTGAAACTGTCCAAAGCATCATCTCTTGGCCAAGATCAGATCCTGCCTCCAGCACATGTAGCTTGAAGCTACCAAGAAGAGACTTGATACCTTATGAGCATATACAGGGGGAGGAAATCCTCCTCAGTTACAGTCATAGGGGAGGAGAGTAAGGGGAAAATGGGAGGGAAGGAGTAAGGGGAAAATGGGAGGGAGGGAGGAATGGGAGGATATAAGGGATGGGATAACAATTGAGATGTAATATGAATAATTTAATAAATATATTTTTAAGAAGAACCCTTTATTTCCATCATGCAGAAAGAAAATGGGTTCATAATGGTTTCTATCATATAATGCTCTTGTGTGAAGTGTATGAGTATGTGTGTGTATGTGTGTATGTGTGTGTGTGTGTATGTGTGTGATATGTGTGTGTATGTGTGCGTATGTGTGTATGTGTCTGTATATGTGTGTGTGTGTGTGTGTGTGTGTGTGTGTGTGTGTGTGTGTATGGTGTCTGCAATGTAACACTAATAGTGGCCTAATACTTAGTAAACATTAGTTGATTGGCAATCGACATCAGCCCATGGCTTTGTAACATCACTTTACCTTGATCTCACCTTCTCACACTGGAGATTGGTGCTGAAGTTTCAGTTCAATTGAAAAACACATCTTGGGCTAATTGTTGTAAGGTGCTGTGGTGGGCTCTTGATCAAGATCTCAGAAATAACAATAGTCTTCTATTTTCCCTGTAATTGCCACTGTTTGCCCACTGCCTTTTTTTTTTGTTTTATGAAACATATAGAACAAGCACAGGGATGTATGTTTATAACTCCAGAACCTGGAAGGCTGAGACAGGAGGATCATAAATTCTAAGCAGCCAGGACTGTATAGTAAGACCGTGTCTCAAACAGACAAAAATTAATAAATAAATATAGGTGGAGAATAAAGAATATGAGAGTTGAAGAGATGAGTTGTAGTTCTAGGACCAGTTTTGCTGTGAAGTGGTTGTGGATTTGGGGAGTTGGATGTTGTCATTCAGAATGGAAGAATGAATGCAACTCACACCCACCTCACTACACAGCTTGAGGTGTAAATGGATCAAGTGTTCCAAGAATTGATAAATGAGTCAAAAATTTGTTGCTTAATTAAAATTCAGTGTTGTAACTCTATGTGGATCTAAGAAGTTTCTCTGGGTTCTTTTTACATGGTTATTGATATGCTGGGGTCTGTTAGAGTTTGAATCAGAGCTGTTTGTTTCTCAGTCTCAGGTTTTGAACACCCCTAGATGGTCGCACTATTTGAAGCAGCTGTGGACTATTTAGGAGGCTGGGCATTAGGTCTGAAAGCGCTTCCTGGTCTCTGGTTCCATAAGGCCAGTTTTATGTTTTCTAAGCATCTTGCTCTATGCTTCCAACCTTGGGGTGAAGAGTCTCTATCCTGTGTTCCTTCTGCCATGAACATGGGTTTTCTGCCTTGGACGACTGAAACTCTGTTAAACAATGAGATGGGATAATTTGCCTTCCACTGGGATTTTTTTCTGTCTGATATTGTGCTTCCCATGACATGAACATGTTTAATAGAGAGTAAAAAAAAAATCAGAAATGTAAAGAAACTGAGCAGCTAGACTAGAGAACCGTTAGAGTCTGTTGCAAATGCCATGAGCAGGGATCATGGCTTGCCACACTTTGCAATCTCAGTATCTGGTATAGGCCCTGATGTAGGTTGTGATCAATAAATGTGTATAGATAAATAAAAGGCCAATGACTAAAGCAGAGAACATTTACAGCATGTGGGAGTCATCCTTCTGCCCTAAGGTCTTTGCTTACCTTTCTTATGTTGAAATACTTATTGGTTTTTGAAGTATCTGAATTGATTTATACCCATGATTATAAACTTTGTGTTCAGAACCATAAGTGAAAATAGTTGCCCTTTTTACTCCAAAGGTTGTCCTGAAGATTAAGGGGATAATCTTGAAAATTGAGCCCAAGGCTTCAGCATGGTACAAATAGACAAGAAATTAATAGTTATGAAAATTGTACATGGAGGTAGGAGAACTGGGAATTTTGAGGCCAGCTTGGGCTACGTAGTAAGACCCATCTGCCGTATTTAGGGTGTTATTGCTGTGAAAAGATATCATGACCAAGGCAAATTACATAAAGGAATGCATTATATTAGGGCTGGCTTACAGTTTCAGAGGTTTAGTCCATTATCATCATGGTGGGAAACATGGTGCTGGAGAAGGAGCTGAGAGTTTTACATCTTGATCAGCAGGCATCAAAGGAGACTGTGAGACTAGGCCTAACTTGAGCATATGAGACCTCACAACCCACCTTCACTGTGACATACTTCCTCCAAAAAAGACTCCTAATAGTACCATTCCACATGGGTCAAGCATCCAAACACATGAGTCTATCAGAGCCTTTCCTATTCAAACCACCACACAGCTTCAAAAAGAAAAAGAAGTTTATACAATATAATTTCATGATTGTTCAAGGTTCAGTAGGTACTATGGCTGCACTGGAAAGATTGTTCTTCAGTCAGTTTTTGTAGTCACAGAATTAGTACTCAAGTCACTAATGTGACTCAGAGGTCAGACTTAATAATAAAACATGGATAGACCACATACAGCGAGGTTAGAGGCAGATAGGCTAGGGTGACCCAAAACAGTGCACTGGGATCATAGTTAATATCAGACAGTAAAATTCAAAGCAGAAGATGATTAATAGTTCAGAAGCGACCACTTTATAATCAACCTTATGATTTGTGATGGAGTGACTACCACACACAGCTATTCACTGATAAACACAATATAGGAAACTGGCACTTCAGAAAATGTAAGAAAAATGTATAGAATCAAAATGTCAGGAAGCATGTGGTCATGTGACACAGTGCCATAATTTTAACACTGGGGAGGCTGAGGCAAGAGGATCATGAATTAGAAGGCAGCTGGGGTGCATAGAAGGACACTGTTACACACACACACACACACACACACACACACACACACAAATTCACAGAAAAACTTACTGTACTTCTCTGGAACTTTGGTAGATCCAGTAGGTGCAAATAAAAAGAGGATATAAATATAACCTCAAAGTTATCTTTTTAGAAGTAACTTGAACTCCATAAATAATAATCACACCTCACACTTTTAAAAGACCCCACATGTCTTAGTTGGGGGTTTATTGCTGTGAAGAGATACCATGACCAAGGCAACTCTTATAAAAAGAAACCTTTAATTGGGGTGAGCTTACAGTTTCAGAGGTTGAGTTCACTATCATCATTGCTGGGAGCATGGCAGCCTGAAGGTAGACATGATGTTGGAGAAGGGCCTGAGAGTTTCACATCTTGATCTGCAGGTAGCAAGGTGGAGACTGTCTTCCACACTGGGTGGAGCTTGAGCATACGTGAGACCTCAAAGCCCTCCCACACAGTGATGCACTTCTTCCAATAAGGCCACACCAACTCCAACAACGCCACAGCTCTCAATTGTGTCATCATTCTCGATGGGTCAAGCATTCAAACATATGAGTATATGCTGGGGGGGGGGCATCATTCCTCTCCAAACTACCACACCATACAATAAAGTTTTATTCACATTTTAGGAAAAAAAAAAAAAACCAAACCAAAACAAACCAGAACTCTCTAGGCACAAGTAGTATTGGCCTTACCTATCCAGAATAGTAATAGTGGTTTATGTCTATTTACTGGATTCTTGAAAACATGGCTTGTTTGGATTAAGCTGGGTTGTAATGAAAATTAATTTCAAGGGCTTACTGAAAAAATATAAAATTTACTCACATGTTTATACTGATTAATGTTTTAATTGTAGTATTTCCCACATTGGGCTAAATATGTTGTTGAATTTAATGCAATCATTCCATTTTGATTTGTTAGAATGTGACTCTAGATATATTTAAAATTGTATGTGTGTTTCATATTTGTGGCTTTGTGTGTGTGTGTGTGTGTGTGTGTGTGTGTGTGTATGTGTTTTGTATATGTGTACCTGAGTGCAAATGCCTGTAGTGGCCAGAAGAGGGCATCAGATCCCCTGGACCTGGAGTTACAGGCAGTTTTAAGCATTATGTGTGTACTGGGAATCAAAACCTATACCTTTGCAAGAGTACTTTCAACCATTGTGTAACCTCTCCAGCCACTTCATGGTATTTTTGTTGACAAATACTTCTGTAAGCAATATTCTCTCAAATGTATTATATTTTAAAAATAATGTAAAAGTCATAACAATTGCCAAACTTCACATAGAAATTATTTGTAAAAACCCAAACTAAAAAATATTTAAAACTTTTTGTGAGAAAAGTCAAATTGGCAATGTCAGGCTAATTAGGAGGTAAATATAGTGTGTTGGCTAGTATAATATCAACTGGATACAAGGTATCTGAGAGGAAGAAACTAAGAAAATGTCTCCGTAAGATCAGGCTGTAGGATGGCTTGTAGGACATTCCTTTAATTAGTGATTGGTGAGAGAAGCTGAACCCATCGTGACTGGTGCTATCCCTGGGCTGGTGGAATGAGTTTCTATAGGAAGCAAGCCATGAGAAGCAAACCAGTAAGCAGCACCTCTCCATGGCCTCTGCACCAGCTCTTGCCTACAGGTTCCTGCCCTGCCTTCTGTCAGTGATGGACTACAGTGTGGATGTGTAAACCAATTAAACCTTTTCCTCTCCAACTTGCTTTTGGTCATGATGTATCATCATAGCATTAGAAACCTTAACTAAGACAGGTAGATAATGAAATAATATCAATTAGAACATGGGATTTTCCCAGAAGAAAATTAAGAGCCCTAACTGCAACATTAAAAAAATACAGAAAATAAATTAATAATTATATAAGGGAAGTAAAATGTGCACATCTTAGAGATCTTTCTGTCAAATTCAAGTAAGGATGCCCCAAAGTATACGAATGTCTAGTGGTCTCAGTAGCAAACACCTTCTACAAGTCAAAGACATGAGCTTATCTGTACTGCTTGTGATGTTTCAAACACAATGCAAAGATGGCATTCTTATTCCCATCCTATAGATGACCAAAGGGACCTAGAAAGGTCATGTGATTTATGCAAGGCCCCCCACAACCCAACCCAACCCAAACAACAACAGCTGTATGACTGGAAGTCTATCTTTAGTGACTCCTTCTTCCTGTTCATCATCAGCGTGGCTCCATCAGTGCTTGCCTATGTGATGGACAATCTATGGGTAGATAGAATAGGAATTCAGGGTGGGAAAACTGAAAAGTCCAAACCATTCCACTTAGCTTGATTTGGTGGGCTCCAGTCACTTGGTTTATTTCCAGACTTTCTTATCTTTCTTCGTAGGATGAAGGATAAAGAAGAAATGGTGTCTAAGCCCCTTTTTAGGGGTAGCAATGAGAGATGTACTGGTTAAGCCAGCTTTTCTGGTTTATAGGTTACTGGTTTCAATGAAAAAAGGCTTCCAACATGGTGTGGCATGTGGTCATATGTTTGTGAGACTCCATCCAACCTCCCCATTAAAAAAGTCCCTAGAGTTAGAATGTCTATCCAAGTAATTCTCCAGACTGACTTCACACTTGGACACTGTCTAAAACTTCATTAGTTGCATATCAGACTGCATTAGAATTTATTGTATCTTTTATTATAAGAGAAAGGGGAAATCCAAAGAAAATCCAGCAAAAGATTATGCTTCAGAATTCTCTGTCGTGCTGAAGCTACCTCACGTGTACTCTCCGGATGCTGGTCCTGGGAGCAGGGTTATGGCTAGACAGACTCCCTGGCTTTGGAAGCTTCTGGGGAGACTCTGTTATACAACTGAGAAGTAGGAACAAATTGTTTAACTCAAGAATACAAACTTCAGGGCATTCAGGAGACATTCCTTGACCTGCTATAGGAATCCACTAAAAATAGGGAAAATAGGATCAGTCACAAGCTAGGTCTTCGAAAGCCTGCATGACATAGACACTGGAAGGTTCAAGACTTTTCTAGAATACCTCCACCAAATTCGTCTTTAATAACAATCATATCTACCGAGACTTGGGCACTATGCTGAACACTTTCTGATTCCACTGATTATTGTTATTGTTGCCTATTACCTCCTGGCTTGTAACTCTAGCCTCTGTCAGGTATGGGCTTTAGTCTGTGTCTAGGTTGTTAGTTTTTCAGCTAATAACTGGGGTTTTAAAAGATGCTCAGATTGGTTCATATTATTGACTCATCTAACCAATATTTACCATTCTCCTGTCTGTCAACAGTTTACTAGATGAGACTGATGGCTTGGAAGCAAAAACAAAGAAGAGAAAAAATGTGAGATGATATTAGGAAGGAACATGACACTGACTTGTTGCTTGGGTCTTGGGTATTGGTGAAGATGAGATTCCTGGTTTGGTCAGTAAAGCTGATGGCCATGAAAGTTAGTAAAGTCCAGAAAGGGGGAGGCAAGGGCAAGAAGATCCTAAAGAAATGATTTATGGAAAGTAAAACTTTGAAATGACAAAAAGAACATGTTACAGTTCCATTTGGAAGAGAATGATCTGGATTAGATGGTGATGACTCAGTTACAGCACATATGTGGTACTTGAGTCGATGGTCGTCTGGGAGCTAATGGTGAGAAAGACCTTTCAAAGAAACATAAGTTGGAGGAAGAGAGGGAACAATACACTAGTCACATGGATGTTGAAACTGGGGATGTTGAGGATGGCTAAGTCACTGAGAACAGCGTCTCATATAGGTGGGTGGGAAAAGTCAGACTATTGTGGGGGTATAGAAGCTGAGGATGATGCATATGGAAGAGACACACTGAGAGCTTGAGTAATGAGGACAGGAGGTATTCACTGAAATCAGAACCATAGAGTATGTTGACTGACTATGTGAAGGGCAGTTTTAGTAGGGTAGCGAGGTAAAAGCTAGACTAACTGAGAGTAAGGGGTTGACATCAAAATCGTCTTTTGTTTTACACTTCTAGTTATGCTCTGATTCATTCCACAGAAGCTATCTTTGTTCTGTATTTTGTATATATATATATATACATATATATATACATATATATATATAATTAATATGTAGGCATACCTAAGTATCCATTTCTTTCCATTTAAAAAATTTTAGTATGACACACTATATTAAATAAATGAACATTAAGGGAAAGTATTAAAGTGAGTTTACAAACAAAGGACATGAAGGTTGGAGGGGAAAGTGTGGAGTGGTAGATAAGGAATTAGAAAAGAAAGGTTAGGGAGTTAATTTGATCTAAATCCATTGTTGCATGTGTGAAATGCTCAAACAATAAGAAGAGCTTAAGTATGAAAACATGTTTACTTACAGATGAGAATGATTTAGAAGAGGTTAGGGGAAAACCAACCATGTTTCAGGAAATAAATAAAGAGAAAAATATAATACCGTTTTTTAAAAGGCAGGGAGGGAGCCATTGAATGGGATTTCAAGCTCAAAAGGACATTTGATCTTTATTAGGCCCAAAGAACATTTCCTCCATCACACAGGTTAAAAGCAGGAAGAAATGGCCAGATATTTGTGTAGGTTTGTGCTTGGGAGGCAAGACATTGTGAGTTTGATTCTGGTAACTTCTATTTTTCTTAAGTATGAGGCGAGGTCATCAGTTGAAACTCAATGGAGGGGGTAGTGTGAGAAGGCAGGGAGAGAAAATTATCTTATTCAATAAGTTGAAAAAGCATTTTTCCAAAGAAAGATAGTCATCTTTCTTGTGACAGTGAGAGACCACTGGACCATTATGCTGATGGGAAACACATCATTTTGGTTGTGCAATTGTTTTCTCTATTTATCTTGCATCATACAGTGGCTTTGGGACAGCCTTCGAGAAGGGAGGTGTTGTCGGTGATGTTTGCAAGTGCACATAGTGGAAGGGATGTGGATGAAGGGATGCTTGTCAGGAAACATCTTAAAGAATTATGAATGAGATCTGGCAATGTGCGAGAAGGGAGAGGAGAAAGAGAGAGAGAGAGAGAGAGAGAGAGAGAGAGAGAGAGAGAGAGAG
>OU015743.1:126837264-126849764 GCA_907169655.1 Acomys percivali
AATAATAATAATAATAATAATAATAATAATAATAATAATAATAATAATAATCATCATCATCATCATCATCATCATCATCATCATCATCATCATCATGATACTACTACTACTACTACTAATTTCCCCGAAGCATTGCCTTCTTTACATCTTCTTTAGAGAAACTTTTATTAAAATCCATTATTATGTTTTTTAACTTTTTGAGATGAGGTCTCTCCTTCTGCCTTGCTATCCCATCCCTACTCCAAATGCTGGCGTTCTAACATTTCCTTCTCTCCCTCTTTCTCTCCCCTCCCTCCCTTCTTCCCTTCTCTCTTTCTTCCTTGCCTCCAACTCTTCAATTTCTTCATATTTTGAAAATGAATATTACCAAGTACATGGTCAAGGCCTATGAGTTCCTTCCAACATTAGCAGACACAATTGTGAACAATTTTGATACAGCCCTTATCACAGCAGGCAGTCTTGAGCGGTTCAGGTAGTCGTGGCGGAGTACAATTCTCTTTGTGGGTGAATTTATAATGTGTGCGAGTGTGCACTGTGCATACATCTGAATGTATAAGGTACCAGCAATACCAATGGGGATGCTGCATGCTTCTTTAAAGGGCCAAATAGATCAGCTTTCCAAGCATGTAGGCACTCTTGCATTCTGGGTAGCCACTTACCTCCCCACAGCTCCCTTAGGCCTTTGTGGTCTGCTATTGGCAAAGGCTGCCCTTTGCTGACCCCTGAGTTAAAAAAAATACCAGGGGTTCCCAGTCTTTATCAGTGGACAGTACTGCCTAGCTCTCTCATCTGTCACTTGAAATAATACTTTTGTAGACTCAAAAGTGTTATGTAGGCATCTAAGATGGCATTTGCTCCATCTTGTTTTTTTTTTTTTTTTTTAAGAAATATACATCAAATATGCACTGTGTATTAAGACCTGTCCTAGGATCACAATGATGATAGATACAGATGAGTCACATAAAATTTGGAAAAGGTACTAATACTGGAGTGTTGGGTGTTTGTTGGATTGGGCTCATAGCACAAGATGACATCCTGAAGGTGGGGGTGGGGTTTTACCCCAGAGGGAATTAGTTCTCAAACAGGCATTCATGAAGGGAAGTGGTTTGTCCTGGGCAGGAAGTGAGTACATACTTTGGGATGGGGGTGGCCAAACTCCTTCCTCTCTCTGGAGCTCAGAAAAGTTGTGCCAAGACTCCAAATAACAGAAAGGTCTGTGTGCTTTGATATGGGTGTGTGTGTGTGTGTGTGTGTGTGTGTGAGAGAGAGAGAGAGAGAGAGAGAGCTATTTCCTGGCTCTTCTGGGTTTGACTTAGGGTAAATGGTACTATCAAGTTTATAAATTTTCACTCCCCAGTGTCAGTGGCAAAGAGGAGAGGTACTCCATTTCTGGAGCAACCAGCATCAAGACTCAAGGCTCTGCAGAGGCTCAAAGGAACAAGCCCTTTTCTGGAGCCCAGAGGAGTGTGAATAGAAGGGGATTAAGGCCAGAATAACTAGAAGGAAGAGTGGCTTTGCTCTGTAGACAGGAGAGGGCGTGCACTCTGCAGTTGGATGTCATTCTTAGAGAACAAAAGCAAACACACAGGATGCAGAATATGAGCAGGTGGTGCTGAGACTATCAAGGCTCATGCTGGCTAGCTCACTTAGCCTGGAGAGTGGTTCTTGAGAAATGATGCCCAGACTTGAGGTTTTATGAAAGAGGTCAAGTTAACTAAGCTGAAAGAGTAGAGGTGGGTCATGTGGATGGCCCTTGTGGATGATGTTTGCACAGGGTCAAGTGGCCTCCTGGGGCTCACTGCGTTGTGGGGACTGATGACAGATGGAGAATGTTTACATCTGGTTTTTCAGCTAAGACGCTGCTTACGCTTGGACAAGCTTTTGCGGTTCTCCGAACCTCTGTTTCTCTGATATTCTCATGTGACTAATGGGCGGGCGAAATGGCCTACAGTGTCTGAAAGCTTCAGCGAGCTGCCTGGAACCTGGTGAGCAAGGATTCAGTTAAGTATTAGCAATCCTGTTTACTGATTATAGTGTGGATTGAGTCAGTACACCACGAATGACATCAGAGGAACCTGGAAAGATCACAAGTGAGGTCTGTGTATCTGTGAATGTGCATCATCAGCAAGGACGGAGTCTCCGGCAGCATCTGGCTGCTGGTTCCTTAACTATACTGTCTGTCCAACCTGGAACAGATTTGGCATTTTTCTTTCTTGTTTCCCCCAGAGCTTCTGCTGAGTGTATGAAGACAGCAGAGTCAGAAGGTCACCACAGTTATGTCATCTGTGATCTCAGCCATGGGAATAGAATGGTGAATTACTTAGGCTAGTGTCTCTTGGAGGAAGACTGACCTTCAGTTTAGTGTGTGCCCCAGACACTTTAGTCAATAGTTTAAGCTGGTAGTTACCTCATCCTATTGATGGTGGAATCCTATTTCCGGAGTTCTGTCCAGACACTTGTTTTTGTGCTGCCTCAGAGTAGATTCTTGCTTTGTTTCCATGTGGACAAGGAGTTCATCTGTGTCACATCTGGAGCTGCCTCAGAGAAGGCTTAAGGAGAGGGCCCTTGGTGCTCTACCTGTGTAGTAGCCAATACCCTGACTGAAGGAGTTCTCGCACTGCAGGGATTATGGACAGACTCACCCTTGAGTCTGCTTCATGTAGGTCTTGGCTGAGCCAATGGCTGTTGTCTCCTGATGCAGAAGAGAGCGCACATTATAAACCTTTATTTCTTTCAAATTTGCTTGCACTTACTGTTTCTCTTCTGCTCTGCTCTCCACAAGTCAAGGCCTTTCAGAGAAAGCATCCGCAATAAAGTGCCCCGGATGCATGGTTTTCAAGCTTAGTACATATGTTCTCCTGATGGTGTTGGAAAGGATTCTACTCATTTTAAAGCAGAATGATCACCCCTGGAGACTTGCCGAGGTCAGAAGGTTAGCAGTTGCTGGATTAGGACTAACACTTGCATGTGCTGATGCTGTAGTGAGTGTCCCCTCCCATTGGCCATCTCTACATGTTTTCTCTCTTTTCTTTGTCACAGGGGAAGGGCAACCTTAACTGGAGCATCTGCATGGTGTTCCAGAGCTTCCTCCACAATGGGCAGACTGTTAGCCCCAGCTCTTGCCCAAGAGTCCCAAGGAAGAGAACAAGTAAAATGATAGGGTTTAAAAACTGATAGCTACCAATGAATACTAACATCACGTTGACTCACTGATGCATTCTCTAAAGTCTAGACTGTCACATTTGCCTAGATGCAGAAATGGAAAGGGGACTCTACTTCCCCAGGATAGATAGAGCAGGAGGGACAGGGGACACAGTGGATTCTAAGACATTTTTCTTTACTAGAGAAGCCAATGTTTCCCAGACAGCATGCTTTTTAGGAATACCCCATGATCCTTAGCAAAAATCCACATCCTGTTTCATCTCTGTAAGGGATGCTCCTTTTTATACAAGTAGCCTGGTAATGCCAACACCAGGTCATAATTTCATAATTTGAATGATAAGAATTTCAACCATTAACTTTAAAATGTTTATTTGAGCACACATTTAAATTTTTTATTTGAGATCTTTTTATTTATTCTTTACCAATTGCATGTGTAGATACAATGTATCTTGCTCATGTCGTGCTCCACCACCTTCGTCTCCTCTTCTTTTCTTGTTTTAATGACTCACTGAATCCAAGTGGTTTTGCCTGCTTATGCCTGCAATCTACCAGCAACTGCCCTACAAAGGACAAAGGCTCTCCTCAGCTATCAATTGCCAGCAGCCTCTCACCTAGAGGTAAGCCCTCATGAGCCCCTCCCCTATCTAGGCTGTGAAAACACACATTTTGACATTTTACTACATGAGGATAAATCAGGGAGATTCCCAGGCAGATACCATCTGATGCTTTAAATGATGCCAATAATTATTTTATGTCCAAAAAAAAAATCATTATCTTAGTCATCATCTCACCAAGCGAGAGAGAGACAATGAGTCCCAAGCACTTGTGTGTAACTCTTTGTGTTTTTCTGACTACCCCAGGAAAGCTGTATAGTCTCAGGGACTGGAGTCAGGAAGTGGAGTGGGCAGGCTTTGAACTCAGCACAGTTGTTTCTTTCCAAGTCTGGGCACCTGGAGTGAGTATGATAACCTCACCTCTTCATGGTCCCTCCTTCCTTCCTGAAACACGTGCAGAAAGTCTAACAAAACACAAATGGCCCAAGACAGTACTACACACTGCTAACGGTTCCATGTAGAATTTTTAAATTAAAATTTTTATTAACTCTCTGAAAAAATTTATAAGCATGTTTTCATCATATTTACCTTCTACTTCAACTAACTCCACTCCCTTACCTTCCCACCCAGCTTTGCGTCCTCTAAGCCCATTGGCTCTTTTTCTTTTTTCTTTTTTCTTTTTTTTTTGAGATAATACATTGTATCTAATCTTTGAAAATTCCATACATATATAAAGTGTTGATTTTTCCTGATTGCTTTCTACAACTCTCCTACCCTGCTCCTCCATCCCTCCGTCCCTTCCTCCCTCTCTCTCCATGTCTCGCTAGCTCTCTCTCTCTCTCTCTCTCTTTTTTTGTGTATCCCACTGAGTTCAGTTACTGCCACCTACGTGTAATGGGCATGGAGCCCCATGCTGGAGCATGGGTAACCTACTAGTGTCCACACCCCCAAGAAAACAACTCTCTTTCCCATCAACCTACAACATCAGCTACAAGTACAGACTTGTGAGTTCCTCCTCCACCCATGTTGGAATTTTGACTGCCTTCATCTTATGCAGGTCTTGTGCAGGTAACCACAGCTACTGTGAGTTCATGAGCACTACAGCCATGTCATACTTAGAAGAAAGTACTCACAACACTTCTTCCAGCCTCTGGCTTTCTGTTTTTTCTTTTTTTTTTATCCCCTCTTTTGTTAAGTACTGGGGAGAGTTTATACTTGTCTCATTTAGGGTTGAGTACTAATAGTCACTTATTCCCAGACCAATTATTGTTGACTGCTTCCCACTGCAAAAAGGAGTTTATCTGACTAGTGTTGAGTGTAGTACAGATCTATGGATATTAAAAACAAGTATTTAAAAGGTAGGTGGACAAACTGGCCATTCAACAAAATAACAATAGGATCATCCCTAGGGCCAACAATCTTCCCAGCCCTGGACTTCTGACTATGTCTACAGCACCAGATTTGAGCTTCATTTTGGATACAGAACTTAAATTCAATAAGAAAACAGTTTGTTAGCCCCGTAACACTCATACCACCATTACACCAGTGGGCACATCTTATCTGGGAGATAAGTATTGTAGCCTGTAGAGCTCAGCACTAGGTAAGATCACCAATGTCTTTTCTCTTCCAGCGGCATCGATGGTGCACCTATTGGCCTTATGTAAGCTAGCCCACATTGAGGAAGTTTCCTGGTTAACTTGATATTGATTTTTTGGTATTCTGTAGCCAAAGTGTGTGTCTTCATTAATATGGTCTTATTGAGTTATGACAATAGACTATTGGTTTGGAGACTGCTGGGGCGTAACTGACCAAAATCTCTTAGAGAGTTATCTCATGCCTGGCACTGATATTTTTATTTACTAACTTATGTCTTCTGGGAGCATTGTTCACCTCTAAGATCCTTTTAAAATGCATTTTGTAATTATCTTACAAATATAGAGCAGGTCTTCATAAAGCTTTTTCATACACCCTTAGATTTGGTTAATCCACTCCCTACCACTCCTTATTCCCATCCTCCAAAACCATTAACTCTTAACCTTGGTTTAAAGCTTGAGAACTTAAAATAATCCCTGTGCTTAGATTCTAATCTCAGAGATTATAATTCAATTGCTTTTATATGTGTTTTGGGATTTTAGGGCTTTTTTAAACCTTTCATTTGCTTCTGAGGTGCCCCGAAAGTAAATATAAGGTTAGCATCCTCACTGATTGTTTCTAAAATTAATATAATGGAAACAGCAAACATTTATCTCAGAGTAAGAAGAGGAGACAGACATTATTATATAGCATATACACTATAGTTTGCCTATAAGAGCCATTCAGGAAAGGTAAGGGAGATTGTCCTTTCCCCCTTTCAAATTCTCAGATATCACAGGTGAATTTTGTCTTCTGCATACATCATCTTTACTTAGTAGGAATTCTCTTGAGTACTAAAAGTCATTTATTAGAAAAGTAGCACATTCAAGTTACATTTCTATATTTTGTGTTTATTTTTAAGTGTTGAGGTGGTAACAGGTTGTCTGATATAATGTTCTTTCCATACAGTGGACTTGGGTTTTCATCAATATTCATTTACAAGATATTCAGTAGTCAACCATATATCAGGAACTGTGCTGGCTATACGTCCCTGTGCTGAATAAATGCTCCTGCTGGGATTTGGATGTCACTGATGATGTTCATAGGGAGGAGCAAAGGACCCTGTGAAGAATGGTATCACTGAGGATGGGGAAGAGTCCTATCAGGAGGAAACATGGAAATGAAAAATAGCAATGTGGGCTGGAGAGATGGCTCAGTAGTTAAGAGCACTGACTGTGCTTCCAGAGGTCCTGAGTTCAATTCCCAGCAACCATATGGCAGCTCACAACCATCTATAATGTGATCTGATGCATACTGTATATATAATAAATAAATCTTTAAAAAAAAAGAAAAATAGCAATGAAAAGGAAAATGTGAGTAAGCATTCCATGTGAGTGAAGAAATCAGACACCTGGTGACAAGGAAAATGTGGAAGGCTGGAGGAATGAGAAGGAATTAAAGATGATTTGAGCAAAGGCAGCAGGAGGAGGGGCAGGCATAAGGCAGAGAGACGTGTAGTTCCCTAATTAGATTTTGGTCATGCCACACAAAGGCTTGGACTGTATATCATTATTGGGAGCACAGGTGTAATGATGTCTGTCTCCTAAGGCTGATAGAGGATGAAATGAATGAGTATATGAAGGGAGCCAAACACTAGAGCTTGATAAATGACTGCTACTACTGTCCATTAGTAATGCTGTCTAGAGATGGTTTGTAAGGAGTGAGGCTGTCAAGAATGTGAATTTAGAAGGATTTTGAGTAGTGTGCACTAAAGGTGGACTGAATTAGATACTGGAGGGATGGTAATGCCGAATGGGTGGGAGGGAAGAAGGATCATGAAAGGCTGCCAGGATGAGGGCATGAGCTAAGTGCAGCCAGTCTGAACATATCGAGGCTGTATCTGAAAGAACTCACGAGAGGGAACAAACTTCCTTTCAGCACATTAGCAAGGCTAACTGGAGACTGAGTACAGCCTGGGGCAGGTGTGGTGGTGTACACCTTTGATCCCAGCACTCAGGGAGGCAGAGGCAGGTGGATCATTGTGAATTTGAGGCCATCCTGGTCTACAAAGACAGTCCAGGACGAGCAAGGCTACACGGAGAAACCCTGTCTCAGAAAAACCAAAAAAGGAGGGGGCTAACATATTGAGCCTTTTGGGACCACTTCTAAAGTCACCATGAGATTCCACAGTAACAGTCATCACTGCAATAATCTGACAGCTGAAAGGCTGGCCCTTCTAGAATCACAACACTGCCATCGAGAACAGGAAACCAATGCAATCAGGAAGCTGCTCCACTGCTGTGGGCAGTATTGCATTGCCAGGGTGGCTATTCTGCCTGTCCTATGCAACCTTTGCCAAATACAAATGCAGAGCACAGCCAAGCACCTCTCCACAGCCTTGTTTGCTGACTGAGTGGATAAACATCCCCAAGTCCTGCCCACCTCTGACTCAATAGCGTTGGAATCCTAGCTACGATGTGGTAAAGGATGTATATTTTAGCTTTGCAACATCTGGATTGAATACTAAGGTTTACAAAATATTCTGTGTAACTAATGAGAGTATCATATAGTCAAGATGGTGAGTACAATGGTCCTTTTATTTTTACTTTTCATTTTTTAAATCTTGGTCCTTGCTGGCAATGTGAGGTATTTCTTCTGGGTTGGAAAAATGCAATTCTGGAAAAACTTCTGCACTGGCTAGTGCATGTCAGGTGAGAAGCTATTGGGAAAAGTCCAATAGCTACTGAAGGTATATGGCTGGATTTAAGGATAAAAAAGTTAGGGATGCGTTTTTACAAGAATTGGAAGAAAATTGTCTCTCAAAGCCACAGAAATGGATTCTCACCCCATGAGGTACGGGGGAAGATGAAGAAAAAGCCATCCGGACCAGACACATGGAGTCTGGACATTTGATCACGGGAGAAGAACCCCTTTCTGGGACTTTTTTTTGTCCTCATGCACATTGATATTTTTCAATTACTCTCAAGAAAAAAAAAAAGAATGAAATCCAGAAAAGATTCAGACTACCTTGGAAAGGAATGGTGTAAATGCACTCACTGTGATGGGTGTAAGTGCACTCATGGGTATAAACGCACTCAGTATGATTGTGTGAGATTCCAGGTGGCTTGGCTAGCCATCATAACAATAGTGCTGTTCCCCTAGCCTCCATCTCCACCCTGCCCTCAGAATTTACTGCCCCCATCCCACCCTACTTGGAATTTACTACCTCAGACCCCTCATTTACCTCCATTTCTACCCTGCCCTCAGAATTTACTGCCCCCATCTCACCCTACTTGGAATTTACTACCTCAGACCCCCATTCACCTAAAAGGTCATCTATTGTTAGCCTAACTACAGTGGCTGAATTCTGCTTCTGTAAAGGGTATTCCATCTCCTCAGAGCTTGGTGGACCCTGGCACATTGGCTTAATAAAATTCCTTTGCTTTTGCATTGACTCTGGACTCTGGCTCTCAATTGGGCTCCCAGGAATAGACTCTGGCAATCTGAGTCTAGCAAGGGGTGTAAGTGCACTCAGTGTGATGAGTGTAAGTGCACTCAGTGTGATGGGTGTAAGTGCACTCAGTGTGATGAGTGTAAGTGCACTCAGTGTGATGGGTGTAAGTGCACTCAGAGTGATGGGTGTAAGTGCACTCAGTGTGTTGGGTGTAAGTGCACTCACTGTGATGGGTTATACACTGGCACCTAGCATGAGCCTGGCTGCACACTGATCCTCAGGACAAAAGTGTTGAATAGGAGCACAGAGAAGAGCAGTTCTCACAAGAAATACACTTCAGATTCCTCAGACTAAGTCCCAGTTCCCAAAGGTGGTCACTGTTACAGAGTTTAGCCAAGGTGAACCCCACAGCTGTGGAGACCACTGCTTTCCTTTGTGTAGAAAAATGGAAGCTCCCCACCAAAAAGTCCATTTCAGCAATGTGTGAAATCTTGGAAGTGAATTAATTGCTTATCTTTATGAGAATGGGCAAAGATATTTTGAAACTGTGGAATAAATATCTCATGTTTAAGGGAATATACTAGATTTACATTTGTCTGTGTGGGTAAATCTCAAAACTTTAATATTACATAAATATTTCAAGTCACAAAATGTTATATAAAGTATATCTTTTATTAAAAATTTAAAATCACACAAAATTGTATTCTACATTCTTATTAGAAAACAAGTGTAAATTTATGTAAATGAAAGGCAGGCACAGACTTGCAGACAGCTGTTATATCTCCTTGGAGAGAGAGTCAGGGGATAGCAGAGAAGGCCTAAGCTCTATCTGCATTTAAAAAAATTTTTTGAAGCAGATGTAAATATGGCAAAATATTAATAATTATTAAATAAGCTAATGAAGCCTAGGACAAATATTATTTTCACTTCTCTTCTTAATTAAAAATAAATATAAACATATATAAGCTTTGTAATTCCCAAAGCAAGAGTTGGGTTTCCCCTGCTGAACCAGGCAAAGCAGATGATATGTAAAACATGACTGGAAAAGTATACACACGCATGTACATGCACACCTGTACGTATTTACACATATATGCATAGGCTCAAATTAAACAATAAGCCTTATTATTTTTAATCAGAAAAGGGTATTGACTTGATCATAAACACCTTTGATTCTGTAGGTCATGATGTTCTAATTCTAGCCCTTTTCTGTGACTCGGTCATGGACCAAATCTAGAGAAGATAGAGATGAAATGGTGAGGGTGGAGAGGAGGGTCAAGGATTCCCTAGATGCTAGGTGCTACTTCAGTGTGGGGTGAAACTTTTCACAGAGGCTGTCTGTGGAAGGCTCCATAAAGTCTGATAAAAAACAGCAGAGCCAGAGTCAGGAGGCTAGGCGCAAGTCCTTAAGGGCTGGATAGGGAGAGGTGGTCCCTGAATTCCTACATAGCAGGAACTCCAGAGGGGCTAACTGTCCTCACTATAGAGATGACCCTGGTTGACTTGTCTTTTTAATTGGAAAGTTTTGTCCTTTTCAGAATAATCAATGGTGTTCTGCTGAATTGGGACCTTTGTTCCTTAAACTCTCACTGAATTCTCAGTCAGTATTTTGTCTATTCTTACCAACCCCTTTTCCGGACACTGAATGATTCTTTTGCTCATCATTTTTTTTTATGTGGCTGGGGGATTCCGAAAAGATATCAGGTATACAGATATGTAGCCTACAGAGGGCACCCATGGGTGCTGTGGAGCAGGTAAAAATAGTTTCTGAAGGCAGATAAACACACATCATTGTTTCCAAATACCAGGGATATGTCTATGTACAACAAAGTTGGAATGTGCCATCATCTTACACATGATCATCTTTACAAGTGATTTTCCTCAAGTTCCTGAATGCATAGTGTGTAAACTCACCGACTTTTCACTAAATAAACATGAGTCTTAGGTAGCCTAAATATACAGTTAGTAAAAACAACGTGCTCATTACTTATGTGTGCTAATAATGAATTTTCATTGTTAAGCCAACAGGATTTGAAATCTCCTAGGAGACGTGATCTGGCTGTTTCTGTGATGGTGTCTCTAGAGAGATTCAGCTAGGGTTGTAGATCTATCCTGAATGTGGGCAGCACTACCCTATTGGCTAGCACCACAGACTGAATAAATGAAAAGAAAGAAATGAGATGAATACCAGTGTCTCTTGCTCTCCATTTTTTGACTGTGGACTCAATGTGACTACCCTCACACAGTCTTGCAGCTCTGTTTTCTGGCCATCATGAACCGTATCCTTTCTGAGAGGGTGAGCCAAAATAAATTTATTTCTATCAACTACTCTGTCACACCAATGAAAGATATAATTACTACAAACATGCCAGAAAGTCCTTAGGGGGCTGGCTAACCCCCAAACATATCATACTTTAGTTTTAAACCCCCTGTATTATCCACTTCCTATTTACATTCCAGTTGACTTATTAATAGTTGTTGTCTATTATTTATTTTCATTTTACTTTTTTAAATGAAGTGCCCTCCTGTCTTTAGTGGTTGGCGTTCTGAGCACAGTTTGACAGAGACTGTAATTAGAAACAGATCAAACCATAGTGCAAAGGTCAGGAACCTGTGCTCAGAAGACAGTCTATGAAAAACAAAAATGGAGTCTTTCATGACTTAGAATCTGAGAAGGGAGAATCTTTGCTCAGCTCCGACACAGGTTATATGTTTTCTTTTCTAGAATGCATGCATTGATTGAACCTAAGATTCACTTGCCCCTCATTTGAGTACAAATGAACAGGGCAGCTCTCCTTACTCTCCAGCAGTGTGTGCTGCACACCAGATTCTATCTGAGCACACATCATAATGTTCCCTGTACAATAGGCTGCTCTTCCAACAACTAAAGAGGAGGGGACTAAAGGGAGCTTGACACAGTCACTCTTCTTTGTCATTTTTGTTTCTCTGTGTTCCACTCTCTTCAGAACAGCTGAATTTCCTTTTCCCTTTAGATCTTTTCTAGCCTTTCTCTGAAAAACTTTTTTTTGTTCTCCTTTCCTCCAGAAAAACTCATATTTCATTCCATCTTTCCACACAGCACCGGCAGGACTTGCTTTCCTCACTGAAGTATATAAGCCCCAGGGCTCACACATCAATCCAATGACTTGTCAGAAGTCTGGTCTCCCACCATGGTGTAGAAATCCTGAGCTTAATGAGGCTAGGGGAGGTGCATGGCCTCTTAGGTCAGGGGAGGCTGTTAATCTTTGATGTTCAGAAGTTCTCTCTGCTTTTCAGGATTCTCATTGTCTGTCAACAGCTTTTCTGGGGGACTTCAAAACCACACAGAGAATGGAATTAGAGGTGTTGGGAGCAGAGAACGCCAGCATGTACATTTCAGGAGATGGCAGCAGCTACTGCCTGGGTAAGAGACAGGATCACCTTGGCCATTACAAGAGGGTGGAATGTCCTTCTATGAGGCAGCATGGGAGTTCCTACGACCTGCTGAGATGATGCGCAGACAGACATTACTGCTACCATCAGTTTCATCATGCTGTGTGAGGCCTTCCTCTGCTTGAGATTCTCAGCTCACAAGCCTTGTCTTTGGAGATGAAAGAAACATCGGAGAGACACAAATCCCATCTCCTACTTTTTCAGATTCAGGCCCCTGAATTCCAAGGGGGAAGGAACAATGGCCCAAGGTCAGTTAATTAGTGGTATACTGGGGCAACCCCACCCCTTCTAGTGCCCACGTAGGACTCTGTCCATACACCACATTC
>OU015743.1:126851026-126902071 GCA_907169655.1 Acomys percivali
ACCAAATTTTGGTCTTCTGGAACAGCAAGTACTTTTAAGTGCTGAGCCATCTCTCCTGTCCCATAACTTGTGTTTTTGAGACAAGGATTTTCCCTGGCTAGAATCTTGCCCAGTAGGCTAAGAGGTCAGCCAGTGCACTCCAGGGACCCCTGTTTCTGCCTTAGCAGTACTGGCAGTTTAAGTATGTGGGGCTCATGCTTCGCTTTTAAAGTAGATCCTAGTATCCAGCTCAGATCCTCAATCAATCACTTACAAATCAATCACTTGACTGCCTAAGCCCTTTCCTCAGCTCCTTTCTCTCTTACACTATACCCAGCTAGACTGTGTTTTGCACAAGGTCTATGCTACTGTGTCATTTGTCATGAATGAGCATTTAGTGTTTTGATAGGCATGGCAGATGGTGTCAGAGCTGTGACATTCAATACTGTTCAATTTCAGTATTGAGTTGTTCAGAAGAATCTCTCATATTTTTTGTGTTTAAGATAAATCAAAGTATGTTATGTGCCTGCATGAAATTATCAACAATGAAACCCATTTCCATGGGCAATTAATATTAACATGTGCTAATAAAAAATAAGATCCACCCTTTAATGTAGTCTGAATCTTTCCAGGGCAGGCAAGTATCCTTGCATGGGCCCTCAAGTGAAGGACCCACCACACAGGATTGTTAGAAAGGCAGGGAATTAATGGAGCCTCTAAACTAAAATGTTTGTGTGAAAGCCAACTCTCTGAGTCCTAAGAAATGAAAATCCGCACTGATTGGTAAAGGTGCCTTCAGAACTGGGAAGCTGGCATGCTGGCTTTAATTGATTCAATGCTTTCTCTTCAAATCTTGCTGCAATTCAACTGAAAGGCAAGAACTAATCTAACTGTAAAATGGGAGTTTTTAAAATGAGGAAAGTGGCTATTCAGAGAATCTTGGCCCTCTCTTCTGTGGCTCATTCTTTCATGCTCTAAGTGCCTCTTACTGTTTCATTTACAAGGGACTCTTACCTGAAGCACATTGTGATATACAAACAGGCCCTGTGCCAAGGAGCTCATTAAGCTGTCGATCTAGGGACCAGGCAATTCTGTAATTCCCCTGGGATTAACTTCCTAGAGGTAGAGATGGGGACCATTCTTTCTTTGTATTAGGAGAAAGACTGTGCATTTGGCCCAAACTAGTAAGTAGGTGCCCAGTAGTGGGGGTTGTGGAAGAAGGGAGAGGTGATGGAAGCAATGGACAAAAGTGATAGTGATTCCCACCTGCTAAGGGATCTTTTGAATGCCTGTCCATCTGTCCGTGATCACATCTACTCCCACTATGGCCCCTAACATAGCTCCCTTAAAGCTCATGCTTTTTTAAAAAAATTGTGCCATTTCTAACCAAACTTTTATTCTCAGCAAATGGGGCTGAGGAGAGAAGAACCTTGTAGTTTTAGAGAGAAATACTCTCATCCTCTTCCTCTAAGACATTCAAATCCAGTTTATAAAAAGTATGACGTAGGCCAAGAACACATGTGTGCATCACTTTAGGCTAGAGGACCCTAGCTGGATCTTTTGGATTAAAAATTAGCACGTGACACTGTCTTTATGGAGATATATTTTTTTTCTGGCTTTGGTTACTGACCTTGAAGGTAGGCCCATGACTTCTTGAATGGTGTCCTTTTCAGGGTACATAAGGGGTCCTCTGAGCAATTTCCTAAAAACAAGATCAATCATGAATTGTCCTTTGCTCCTCTGGGAACTGTAGACAACCAGATTTTTTTCTATAACCCTCTGAGACATACATTTACTAGTCTCTTTCTGTTTGTAAGGTTAAATAGACATGCACATGCACATGCACGCGTGCACACACACACACACAGGTACACACCTAAACAAAACAAAACAAAACCAACAACAAAAAATCCCCCCAAATTTTGTTTCATTTGGCTTTAAAACAGCCTAGGATTTTCACATTTCTAAAGCTTATTTTTTTATTGATTACTTTTACGTGGGCTGTTATAGACTATATAAGTTGAACAAATATGACCTGAACTCCCACAGTGTGCTGGCCACCATTCCTGACAGTCCTCATGAAAGGTGTTGTGACTACCTCTACTAGATGAAGGGACAATGGGGATCCCATAGCCTTCAGCCCAAACTCCAGTCTCCCCAACATGACACTAGATTCTGTGCTTTTACCTGCATTAGCTAATCTGGATCTCAGACTAACCCAGGGTCAGCTTTTGTGTCTGCAGACACTCAAGGACATACTCAAGGATAAGGAACATGTGGAATTGTGAGGGTTCCCCACACTTGCCTCGTTCCAGAGGATGGAATTCCTTCTTTAGGCTGCTTTGCTAGACAGCAAAGACCCAAAACATCTCACTTAATTTTAAGAAGATTAATGCATTAATGCGCCTTAATGACATCTTAGCAGGAAGCCTCCTGTCTGGATCTTCTTTAATAGACACAAACAGTATTTGTGTCATTATAGCATTTGAGAAATAAAAATATTTTTAATACCATCACCAAGGATGATAGCTCTTTCTTATTTAACGAGCTATTTTGGATACAAGGAACCAAATTATACATTTCCTACAGTGACTTACGAATCCATTGTATTTAGAATAAATCTTTCTTGTTTGGGCCTTTATTCCCCTGTCTGGAAAACTGGAAGCTCTCTAACCTAGCATGGATGCTTTTTTGATGATGTCACCAGAGCTGACCACTCAGTCCATCCACCTGAAACTGACTAACAGCCTTAAGCTTATGCAATAGGACCATGCCTTGCTCTGTTGGCTTACTGTCTCTCTGAATAGTATGTCCTGAGCTCCCAATTGCTTTCTCTATCCCATTGCCCAGATTTTAGAAAGTCCCTGGGGCCTAAGAATGGTTAGAATGTGGGTGAAGAGTTCCCTCTGCTGTCTGAGCAAGCTCACTACTAGAGAAAACCCCAGCAGAAGTGGGGGAAGAATTCCTTTCTATCTGCTCTTGACCCACAAAGAGCTTTTGGCCCATCAAGGGCTGAAAGGCCATCTTCCCCTCTCTAGGTCTTATCCCACGCTTATCATGTAAGCAGTGTTCTTGTGAGGCTTGCTGCTGCCCTGCACATACTCATGGAGTGTGTATAATCAGAACCCTGACCCCAAAGTGTGATATTCTAATGATCTGTCACTGTTATTCAGCCTCATCTTTGGGACTGCAGAACATCAACCAGAAGAAACCAGACAGGTGCAAATCTGGGTGACTCTCTTTGTTGGGAATAAGTCTCTAATCTATGCTACCTGTAGCTCCTATCGGTGACATTCATTATCTCTTGGGTTCTGACTCCTCCCAGTCTCCCTAGTCTCATCCTGTACCTTCCCTCATCCCATCTTACTCTATGTCTTAATAGTAATCAACATCATCACTGCTGTCCCCATTACAGGTAATGTTAACTATTTTTGTGATATGTTGTTGAGCATGCTCCAGCCATGATTTCCATTTAATTTTCATAACTGTCCCATGAGAGACAGTTTATAGTTATTTCTGTCATGTATACAAGAAACCCCAGCTTTGAAAAGGTTAACTGGATTATTCTCAGCCACACAGCTAGTTGTCCTAGTAGGGTAGGCCATTGTGACTCTAATATTTAAACAGATTTTTCCAACCCTGCTTGAGTTGGAGGCCTGAGGTTCCCCTAAACAACTTCATAGGTGTGTGTCTACCTGAACATCTCTTGTTCCTGCTACCTGGAACCCCCTACCTCTATCAAGCCAGTTGTCCTTTGAAATACACCCTGGCAGAGACTACTGTTTAGTCTCTCCTACTACTCAGCCAAGAAGATGCTTCATAAGAATTTGCTAGATGGAGTCAACTAGTCCATCTCTCTTATTTCCTTATGTAGTTCTGGCCAACTCAGTACTTAGGGCATCAGTGTAGTGAGTAGAGGTACTTGGCTTGCATTTTGCCTTGACAGGAATAACACTGGACTCATCCTTAAAGATTCTAAGTTAGTTGGGAAAGAAGGATTCTTGCCCTGTACCCAAACTAGGATGTTACTTTAAAAACAAGCTCTATCTCTCTGGTCCAAAGGCCCCATTGTATCAAGTAGCTTATGACATCTGCAAGAACTGAGCATCTACAGATGGTGGCAGAAGTACAAGCCCAGGCTTGCCTCTCACACATGTAGGTTTTTTTTCTTCTGTTTTTCCCCTTTGGTCTTCATATGTATAATGGGGTGACCTCAGTTCTGAGAAACCCAGTGATGGAAAAAAGCAATCTTATGTTGAAGCATTTGCATTTCCTGAAATCAAATGACAGGCATACTTTTTTTCTCCAAGAATTGATTAGATAGCTTTATACTAAAGGAGAAAGACTAGTCTTTCCTTCTAAGAATAGCATTGCTGGGGCTGGTTATTGAGAGAGTGATACTGTTGAGCTTGAAGAAGACCCTGGAGGAGGGCATCTCTCTATTATTGCACATTTGGAGATGACAACCTAGAGTAAAAGAAGCTTGGTGGAACCCAAACACAAGGGACCTCAGTGGTTTCTGAGAGGTTAAAAGGGCCTCAGCTAATGGCTAACACCACTCTGACCCCATTTCTCCCACATGGTAGTGGCTATACCTACACAAAGGATACCCAAGTTACAATACAAGGCACAGAGATGGAAGTGTGAATATTTAGCTAGTCAGTGTTGATCATGGAGTGAGTAGGCCACTTTGAAAGTCGCAGGGCTCTTGTAATGACCTAGACAATATTGTGTGGGATACCAGCCATGCAGCTCAAGTCATATCAGTTTGTGAATCCATGATAAGACAATCTATTGTTGGTATGAAGAGTTGTAGGAGGTACCCCATGCAGTAGGAATCCTGTAGTGGCCCCAAGTGTCTAGACTGTGGACTGTATCTCTGCTATCTGTCTTACTCAGTGAATATGAGTCTAGAGGGCCTCAGTTTGAGAGATGGAACATAACAGCTGCCCGGAGATGGAGGCTAGGCTGATGTTTGGCTGTTGGGATTCTGGAAATTTTTCTTTTAGATTTTAGTGCTCCTGTTTAGATGGAGAACACTGTTGACTGAGAGATAGAAATGCCTTTCTAGATCATTTTAGCAGACTGTGCTGATGTATCCCCTCACTTCAGATATGGATGAGGGGCCAAGAAGTTAGTCCTGGTTCCAGTTTTTGCTTTTTGTACATGCTGCTATATCCAAGGTAGAAAGCTATGTCTGCTCATGGTCAGATTTTCAGAGACCCAAGAAAATTTCACCTCATGGACAATCTAAACAATGAACATCCTGTTTCAGTGAGAATTTGTATTGTTTTCAAACTTGTCAAACACATGGATTTCATGCTCACAGTATTGCGCCCACTGCAGGGTTGTCCGAGGTGAGTTAGTGACAAAGACATACCAAGAGTCTAAAATGCATGCCATCCTATCATATCATTGCCAACTCCATCAATTTCTTTGAGAATTAAAGTCTTCCAATAGACAGAGTTGGTGAGTCATTGTTTTTTGTTTGTTTGTTTTTTACTAGCTCTGGCTTTTTCCAGGTGGATGGTGGGTGGACTATTATTCCATTTTGTTTGGAACAGTGGAGAGAAAGGTATGCTAATGATATGACAGAGGCTAGTTTCCCAGAGACAGAGGGGCGGGAGCAGGGAGGGAGATGGAGATTGCGACTGCATAAGGTGGTTGAAAGGATCATGTTCTAGAAGGTAAGGATTGGGGAAAGCTTAAAACTAGAGCCCCTCCTTGAGATTTTATAACGTTGGACCCAAAGGATGATGCTAAAAGAGATTATGGATTTTATTATTGGGAATATTGAGCCAAGAGATGCTAGCTTTCAAGACCTCCTAGCAGGTAGAAGAGCGGCACAGCTGACTTAAGAACACTGGTTTCCTGACTCCCAGAGCTGATCTCTGTCATTGATTTTTAGTATTACTGTGGAGCAGTGAAGGGTAAATGCAGGAAGAAATGAGTCTGTAGCCATTTCATACACTGCAACCAAAGCCTCAAGACACAGCTAGAGGGGGTTTCTGGGAAAACAGTGGGCCTTCCTGGTCCTGCAATATGGGAGAATGCCCGTAGATAACTCCAAGTTTATGTTCAGAACAAGGTCAAGTCACAGGTCACAGCAATTGAGTCAGGTGACATGTGTCCTAAATCCTAATCAATTTCTTCAGAACCTGTTTGGTAAAGACCAGGCAGACGGTGTTTCTCAGCGAGTACATGGGTCTAGTGAAGGCAATGGATCCATTGCTTCCTCTCCCAGAACTTCAGCTATGTAAGGACAGTAACAATCAACGTGGATATGTAGCTGATATGACACACATCAAGACTATGGATGCCAAATAACTGGCACAACACACGGCTAGTGGTGACTTTGCAAATGTGAGGCCCATTCCCCTTCTGTCTTTTTTCGTTTTATCTTGGCACAGCTCTGTGATGCTAAAATGAAGCTCCTTGTATTACCTGTCAGATTAGACTTTCTTGATTCTGTACACAATTGTTTGAGGTTTTCTGATGCTTTTAGGGAAGGACAAAGACCTCTTGGCAGTATCTTTTTTTTCTGTTTTTCTTTTCTTTGAAGAAACAGAAAGCCACCATGTATTAGTCTCATCTCCCTTGGAGAACACCCAGGAAAGTCTCAACAGCGACATCTAGAGGAGTCTCCACTCTCAGCAGCATTTGGCATTTGGGTGGGGGTTGGGGAAAGGCTCACTTCACAGGCCTTTAAATCTAACCATTTCCTTGATACCACCAGGCCAAGAAGACTTATGATGCAGACATAAATCCCAAGAGTTGCAACTTGTAAAAGGACAGGTGGATGACTCTGGATTCACAACAGTACTTGGGAAAACGCCAATAGACAGCATGCTTATTGTTGAACACAGAGAAAACAATGGATAAAAATGGCTTGAAATCAAGTTGGAATTCACATCAATCCTGTGAACCCTTTTGGGGGCTGGAGGACTTTTATGTCCTGTGGTATGTAAGGTATGTAAGGTAAACATACTGGCTTTATGGGTACTTCCTTGCAGTTAATGCATCTTAGAGGCCAATTGAACTGGCACTGTTGGTGGAGGTATTTAAGAAACATCTTAAAATTCTTCTAACATTCTAAATAACCTTTACAATGCCCCAGCTTATTTTCAATGTGGAAGTACAGAAGCACTCTCACAAAGGCTTAGGCTCAGACACACGTGAGTCCAATCCCACCCTGGTACTTACTCACTATATGGCTTAGCACAAGTATGCAGGCCTCTTTGAACTATTCTTTCTTCCTCAAAGTGAAAATAATGTATACCTCAACAGCTGGCAAGAGGATTAAATGAAATAATATACAACACTGAGCCTGTTACGTACCACACAGACAATACTAAATAGTCGGGTCCCGTTCTCTGGTCTGGGGCCTGGGCCACCTGGTTGGCAGAGAATCAAGACCACAGATGTTGTGTCTAGGGCTTGAACTGAATATAAAAAGGATCCAGTTTTAGGTCTAGGACTCTTTGCCTTTCTTCCCTCCTGCCTTCTTCACCTCCTTCCTCCCTCTCTTACACTGTTAGGATAGTAGGGAAAGCTGGCATGTCCTATAGAGTTAGAGGCTGGCAAATTGTATCTGCCAAGTCCAGTATCAAATCTAGGGCTTTTCATCTCCTTTTGTTCCCTCCTCTGCCCTGCACCTCATCTTTTTTCTCCTTCCCCCTCAATCTCTTTTGGGTGTGAAGCTTAGCAGTGCCATCTTTAGAACCCTATTCAGGACTTCTTCAGTTAGAATGGCTCCCTCCCGGGATATTTCCAACAGAGAAATTCCTGAGTCCTGTTAGCTCTGGTTTGAGAAAAAGAAAATGGATTTAAGAGTGAGCTTTACCGAGTGTGTTCAGAGTGAATGGAGGAACAAATAGGTTTCTTGTGGTAAGTGAAGTGACCTGCTGAAAAGTGTTTTACCCCCACCTCCGGGAAAACATCCTACAATGCTGCAAAGGGGAAGAAGAGAAAAAGGAAAACTAAAAGTAATAAGCTGGAGACTTGGGCCTTCAACTCCAACCCCATCTCTCTGACAGAGGGGCTCTGCCAGCCAGTGTTTATTCTCCTGAGGGGGAGGGCTTGCCACTCCTTATGTCCTTTCTGCCACTAGTGTGACTTCCATATGGCAAGTGGTTACAGAACATTTGGGTCAGTCAAGTACTTGGGGGTGTAGGGGCGGGAATTAGCCTCCTTGGTTGTGCTATTCTCTCATCCTCAGTATTTCTTTATTATAGAGCCTACTTCATTTAGTCTCTTTTGATGCCCATAGTTTCCTTTCAGCTTTGGAGGGGCTGACTTCCCTTAGGACATCCATGACCTCTCTGCCATGGGCCATATAGCATTTGCAGGAAAAAAAAATCTTTTCTACTGACAGAGGATGGAATCACCCCAGGTCACATGACCCCCTCAAGTCTGTTCCCAAACCGCAGTGGCCCTTTCTGACCCAGAATTTAGTAATAGATTGAGTACACTAGCCTTTGAGAAGTTCCTAGTGCTGGAATTGCTTTGACCTTACAAGACTGAGCTCAGAGGTCTCCACCACCTGCTGGGAGACACTGTCCTGTACCACGCTGTCCTATCAGCTCTTTTGTATGTCTCACATCCTTCTGCAGGTATTGCCATGTAAAGATGCAAGATTTTGTTGGGATTCCTGGGAAATCCAGGCAAAGGATGCTGCGATCCAAGATTTGGACAAATGAGCCCAGAGCACATGCAATGGAAGAGTGAAAATTGAGTGGAAACAGAACATTAGAACAGGAAGGATGAGGAGACATGGCAGCCCGGCCTCCAGGCCGTGTGTGGAGGAGGTAGGATCATTTCATGGAATGTGGAAGAGTGGAGTGGACCGGATGGATGCTGTGAGGTAAATGGTTGGTCCCGTTTCATGTTCATGGTTGGCTCTCTGCAGGTTGCATGTTACCTCTGTCTGCTAGAGCTAAGACTGAAAGCCAGCATGAAGCATAGGGGAAGGGCTCACAATTCAGTATTCCTGCTTGTCCATGATGCAAAGGAATGACCATTAAATTTCAAGCATGGTGGGGTGAATGCAGGCTGGCAGTTGGCTGGGGCCAGGAATGGCAACTTTGTGTTAGGACTCGTTACCAGCACGGGTGTGGTTTTCTGTGGTTTCCCTGTAGCTAAGGATATCCTGTGCTGGCCTACTTCACTGTGTGTGCAGAGTCCTGCATCCCAAGCTCTGGTCAGCACTGGCTTCCTGGAGGTGGCTGATTACAACAGCTGTCATGGCCAAGGGCTACGCATCCTTTTAGCTTCTGTCCTTGTGACAAACCTCGTGCCACCCCTGGGACATCCTCCCAGGAAGCTCTGGAAGGTAGGTCTGCCCTGCCTGGGATGTCTTGCAACAGTGTTCTTGTTCTTCATGCCCCCTTCCTTCCTTTTTAAAAAGGGCAAGTTACTTCTTGTGCAGGCTTAAGATCAGCTTGTTGGTGAACAAGATTGTGGCTTTAGATTTTCCTCAGACAATTGCCAGGCTGTTTCTTTCAGTATTCATGTACAGGACAAGAGAATTCTAATCTCAGGAGGTGTCAAAGAACTAACTAACTAACCAACTAACTAACTAACTAACTAACTAGCTAGCTAACTCTCTCTCTCTCTCTCTCTCTCTCTCTCTCTCTCTCTCTTTCTGTGTATGTGTACATATTCATGTGTGTATGTGTGTAGAGTCCAGAGGTCAGCATGAGGTGCCTTCCTCAATCGCTTGCTATGTTATTTTTTAAGACAAGGTTTCTTACTGAACCTGGAGCCTCCCAGTTTGGCTAGACTAAGTAGCTAGCGAGTCCTAGAGATCCTCCTGTCTCTGGCTTCTCAGTGTTGGGGTTATTGGTATACACAGCTGTTCCTGCTTTTTGTGGTGGGGGGATCTGACAGGTTTTTATGCTGCCTAGGAAGCATTTACCTACATACAAGCTTGTGTGGTAAGCATTCTTTGTAGCCCTAGCCCTAACTCATTTAGTATATTGAGCACAGTGATGTTTGGAGAGGAGACCTAACCTGCAGGAGCGGGGACCCAGGTTTTGTCCTCAGATGTTATTTTTCTCCTGCACCCTGCTACAGTGTCCACTATTTGTACAGCCAAGACAAGGGTAGATGCACATTAAAAGGGGAGTCGGAAGGCCATACACAGCAGCCTCAAACCTGAAGTTGGGGGCCTTAGAGTCTTTTTTTTTTAGTGTTTTTTAAAAATTATTTATTTTATTAATTTATTCTTGTTACATCTCTATGGTTATCCCATCCCTTGTATCCTCCCATTCTCCCCTCCCTCTCATTTTCCCCTTATTTGCCCCTCTGCTGCTGTCTTCTCTATAGCTTCTGCCAAGCCACCTGACTTCTTGGATCTCAGAAACTGACCTGTCAGCAGGAATGAGAATGGGAACACGCACCCCCATCCTTCTGCTCTTGTACTGCTAACTCTCGGAGCTGGTAGTAATCAACCCAAAGGAAGTAGGGGAAAATCTTTAACCAAAAAAATTTATGTTCCAAGTGAGGAGTGTTATCAGCATTGACAAATAGAATCTGGTTACAGAAACACTGAACTGAAAACAGAGGTTATTTTGTTATTGTTGTTGTTGTCCTGATACTCTTAGTTTCATGAAATAAAGAAATTTCTCTCTCAAATGAAGAACTGAGGAGCAACACGGAGAGGACAGATTTTACTCTTGCCTCTTTATGATCATTAAAACAAAATAAATGACAAAGCAAACAACCTGGCATCCATTGATATCAATTCTTCTGTGAATGGAGGAGCACTTTAACACCCAGGCCCAGGAGGATGTTCTCTCCAAGAAGGAGTGTTTCCACCTGAAGTGTAGCTATTTGTGTGGTCTGGTGCTAAGTCTAATCTACTAGTAAGAGCTTTATACTCGGTACCCTATGATTGGAGTGCTCTATAAATCAGTGTGGCTGGAGTCCTAATACCTAATCAAACTATCTTTGCCACTGACATTATACATTATGTCCATGGAAGGTGGCTACTGCCCCACCAAATGACAACTTCTAATCTTCCTCAGAAAAATCTAAATGAAGGTGGTAGTAGGAAGCATAGATAGTCTCTCTCTCTCTCTCTCTCTCTCTCTCTCTCTCTCTCTCTCTCTCTCTCTGTGTATGTGTGTGTGTGTGTGTGTGTGTGTGTGTGTGTGTGTGTGAGAGAGAGAGAGAGAGAGAGAGAGAGAGAGAGAGAGAGGGAGACAGAGAGAGTTATTTATTAATGCTGACTGTTCTTTGCAAAGCTCCACAGGAACATATGCAACAAGTTAGCAAAGATGTCTAACATCAAAGCCTATACGGCCTGTACCACAAGAGTCTGCTGGTCTAGTCTATGGGCTAAGGCCAGCCTCTGCTTATTCTGCAAGTAAGGTCTAGGGGCATGCAGTCATGCCTGAACGTTTGTGTGTTGTCTGGTTGTCCTAATCACAGTTACGGCAGGGCTGATTTCAGCCAAGAGTAGAAGGCACACAAAGCCTGCAATATTCACTACCTGGGTCTTTGTAAACAGTGTCCGTGGCCTCTACACTTTACCTTGCTCCTTGATCTCATATCTGGTTATCTATACAGGCATAGAAAATGAGACCATATGCTAGAGACTAAGTGATTTTGGCCAACATTGAGATATTGTTCATCAAGCTAACATTATTCATCTGTCTCAAAAGGTTTAGAAGGCCCGTATGTCCACCCAAGCCTCTTTGCCCATTCTTTCCTAAGCATTCAGTAGGATGTCTTGAAGGAAAGAAACTACAAGGATGATGCTGTTGTAAGGAGCTGTGCCAGTTCTTCTGTAACTTCTGGTCCCAAGGGTACCCAGCATCTCTTCCCTAGTGTCCCTGAAGTTCTACCTACCCATCCCATCTTCTTCCCTCCCCTCCCATAGTTCTGTGGTTGGCCAGCTGTGCATGCTACCTGAGCTCTGAAAATTGTGAGTAGGACTGAGATCGGACTCGTGTTTTGAATGTAAAGACACTGAATTGGAGTCAAGGGCCTTTTGGGTTAACTGCTATGATGCTGAGCAAGACACTTTGTCTCCAAGTCTTTTTTTCAGCTTCATTAGGTATTTGGCTATTACCAGTTATTTGAATGTTACTATATGCTGGTTGTCATGCCAAGCAACTATGAGCTGGCTCTGATTGGCTTCTCCAGAACCACAATGAGGTAAGCACTGCAGTTCCCGTTCAATGGATGTGTAATGCAGACTTCCATGTGGGAAGTCACAGTCAAATTTGTTCAATGTAGAGTTTCCACCTCAAAATACAAGGCCACCTTATGTCCCTGCCAGGGCTTGCAGTTGGCTGCAGCAGTTGTATTGTTAGTGAGAGTGTTACAGGCAGGTGGGAGGTTTGTGTGGATAAGCACAGTGAACAGGGGCTACCCAGATGAGTCAGAAGCATCAGATCGCCCCATTAGCCCCCACCTCCATCCACTCGACTCCTGTTGTGTGACAGTCATGGCATTTCTGGTTGATAAGGCACTACAGCTTGTGGTGTCATCTGTATGGTTCACTACACATTCATTCCTGTCTTTGAGATCTTACCTCCTTTAAGGGGAACCTTGTCAGTCGTTTTTGGAGTAGAGTCCTGGAAGGAAAGAGAAAAGAGCGGGGTGAGGACACTGTGGAGGCAGAACAGCTTGTCTTTTCTTTTTCCATTTTTGGGTGCCCTCAAAGTATTATACAATTTACAGCCCACCCTCCATTTGACTCTTAAAGTTTGAATATTGATTGATTGACTATAGTGGGCTTTTTAATCCATGCCAGACCACCTGTCTACCAGAAACACAAGACTGGGGTCACCATCCACATCTCACAAGCAAGACAAGATGGCTGGTCCAGTGATACACAGCAAGTTCACAGAGCTCAGGATGACAGCTGGAACTTCCACCTCTCAGTCAAGAGCTTTCCCCCCTCCACACATGCTATTGTTTTCCCTTCTGAAAGTCAATATATGATCAAATGAAGTGAATAAATGTACGTACTTTTTATTTCCATATTTTGTTCACTTAAGTGTTGTAAACACACCCGGGAGATGTCTTTCTACCTCAACTGTGGTTGGAAATTGTGAATTAATTAGCGTTTACATTCCAAACATTGTGATGATATTATAAATAAACTGGGTCTCTGCCCTCATGATTTATTACAAGCTTATGTCCAGATATAATTGGCAAATATCTATAAATATTTGGCACAAACAGAAGTATATGTGTTTAGACATTCACATGATATTACATAGGATGCTTTATAATCAGATGTCTACTTAGATTTTTTTTTTTGTAAATGGGTAAGAGGTTGATGGAAACATTGTCTCCTGAAAAGGAAACTGTGTTGGGGGCCAGAAAGGACAAAGAAAAAGTAGTCACAGTGCTCGGAGAAGCTGTCTCACAAAGATGGAGGGGTACTGGTTTCCAACAGATCCCTCAGAGACTAGCTTTACAGTGTCCCCCCACTTCTTCCCATGTCAGCCCCAAAGAATGGAATGCCACATTTGCCTTTGACCTGTATAGTTCACAGTCACCCCTAGTGCACTTAACTGGGATAATAATAAAGACTAGAAGGGGTGGATATTTTCATGGGAAAATGGTTTCCCAATATCTGCCAAGGCTGGAAGTTGACAACTAACAGCACCTCCATTTCCAGTGCTCTGTGCGAGGGCTGATGATCATTTGGAGGTAAAAGTTTAGTTTAATTTATGTCCCCAAGAGCTCTGTTGTTCTCCTTCTGTGAACACATTGTTATCTGAGAAGTAGATCTTTGCTCTAGCCCAAGAGGCAGGGCTCAGGAATACAGCTCCTGAGGCCTGAGAGATATGAGCCAGCCTTGATGTCACACTAATCTGAAGAAGGTTTGAAATTTTGGGTCTCAGTTTTTTTAGGGGAAGGGATGTGAAATCGGTTTGGAAGCTCCCTGCCCCACCCTGTTTGTTTTCTGGATGTGTTGTCTTATTTCCTGAGAGTTCTTAATGTGGGTAATAGTGCTGTACATCTGTGAATACATAATTACCCATATGCTTCTTAGGAAAACCTGACATCACAAAATTCCCCTTTATGTTGCCTCTCTGAGGCAACAGCTAACACTTCAAAATCTATTAACCAGCTGACTTAATGCCAAGCATGACTTTTGATTAGCATGAAGTGCAAACACACGGAGAAAGGCATCTCCACTCAGATGAAGTCTAGCATGATCGAATGCACCAAGTGTCCCGTATCCACGTAGACACCCGGGGTGGATAGCGGAACAACAGCAGCAGAGTCATCCCAGTGACCGAAGTGTCAGAGAATCATTCATTCAGCTTTGGAAGATCAGTGGTGTGCGTTGTGCCACTCACTGAAAGATGCGCTATGGACCTAGTTCATTAAAACAGCCCATTTCAAAAAGTACTACTAAACATGGAATCCGAACAGCAGGCTGTGGCACAAGCCATGAAAGAATCAGAATGCTTAAAGAAAGGATTTCTGGAGCTTTAATGCTGAGGACCTTACGCTGCAAATCCCCATTAGGCAGGTTTGGGGAGAGCTTGAGTTGCCCTTAGTGCTCACACGCTCCCAGGTGATACTGACTCCTGACCTCCAGACACCTTTGAGCATCAAGGATATAAGAGGTGTGTTTGGGAGGAGGATCTAATTGTATGGGATGGGGTGGGGCCATGGAAGGGAAGGTCTTGTTTTTGCCTGTCAACTCAGAGTTCCTCCTACCGCTTTAGGCAGGGAGATGCCAAAAGCACTGGCAAGGAATCCCGTAGGTTCAGCGTTTACATAGGGTGCAGGAATCGGGACAGAAGTGTGACTGCTCTTTTGTTGAAGAAAACAAGGTCTCTCCAGCTTCCCCTGTATACTCATAGTAGGTGTGATTCCAGTGTTAAAGCACAAGCCAAGCCCAGGCATCATACACACCTTCAGGTTGATTTGGTAAGGAAGAATGCTAAGTTACTCGAGTCTGGGGCCAGTTCTAGGCTAAAAGTCTTCAGTGAGCTTTTGACCTGGCCAAGGACAGAGCAGTTCATTGTTCTCTCCTTACTATTCGACAGCAGCTCTTGAATATGAGAGTGGAGAAGCAAGGCCTAAGGACATAATGGCTGCTCACATTTATCAGACATGATGATGGCAGTTAGAAGCTGTCAGATTGTTTAGACCCTAGGCACTATGCTGAGTGCTGCCTGTAAACTGTTGTAATAAACCTTGCCCACAAACGTGAGATATTGGGTGAAATGAGACCTATCCTGCTTAGTGACTTGGCTTTGACTAAGGTAGGATACAGGCTTGACCTAGATGCAAGCAAATGGGTCGCCCCAGGCTGTTATCTCAGCACCATAGGACAAACAATCACCATGGTTACCAGCCCCTGCCACATTTCCTTAAGCATACTTTCTCTTTTCTTTCAGCCTCTATGGACATCTGATGGGCATTCCAACAGTATCAGTGTTCTTTCCCTGTAATGTTCACTTAGTCTGTTTGTCTGCAGGTGAAATACTCCCACCCCAATCATTAGCCTAGAACTGCTTTGTTTGCTTGTGTGTTTGTTTTTAAAATCTCTTTAATTGGTGTGAGTAGAGAGCCAATGACTCCTACTCTGGCCTGTTGGGGTCATAACAAGATATTGCATATAAATTATTAGCAATGGTTTGAAAACAGTAGCTATTTGAGAAGGGCTGTTTTGAACTTTATAATGCGTTTAATTTGTCATAATTCCCTGAAAGGTCTATTTGTTTTCAGAGCAATGACGTAGAGGGTAGGAAACACACATGTTTAAGTTCCCAGATTTGGCTTTTCAAACAAAATCCCTCGTTACTAAGAAGTATCAAAGACAATGACAGTGTGGAATAATCTAGAGAGAATTCCACATCCTTTCCCTTTCTGACTTTCACTGTCTTATGTGGTGATCTTTGGCTCACAGCACATAGAGATCTCTATTAGAAGCACTTAATGCTGGTTACTCTGGGAGCCAAATCCTTTCCGGGCCTTATCATATTGGCCTTTAAATGGACTTCAAGACTTAGGAGTTGTCTGAGACACAGAGAAATGACTTAATCAGCACAAAAGATCCCAGAGATGAGAAAGTTAGTCATACTGGCTGTAAAGGCCAGGGCTCCACAGAGATTGTTTCTCTAGACTAAGGCAAATAACAGCAGCAGCATGCTCTCTTATGCCCCATGGGGAAAGTGAATGGCAGTCATAGAAGACCCCAGGGGAAGCATTTTTATTAGGAACTCCTGATTTGTCAGGTCTGGGATTTGGACCACAGTGACTTAAACAGTGTTTCTCCCACTTGCAAGGATTTATCTCCCATGGATAGTCATGAAAATAGATATTCTGATTCAGTGGGTTTGGGATAGGCTCTGCGGCATTGTAATTCTAGTCAGTCTCCTAGACATGTCATCATGTCTGGTCCACCAGTTCTTTGAGTGGCACTGGCTGTAAGACATGACACAATAGGCAAGTAAGGTCACTTATGGTCTTGAAAGGTGGCTGTAGGGAGATGGACTCCGATGTTATATTAGGACATTTTCCTGCCCTGAAGATGGAGTTGGCACTTTGTCCTCTGTGCCTCCTCTATCAATGTGTTTTGTCATCTAGTCCCACTTCCTGATCTGGAGAGCTGCCCAGGAGGCTGACCATCGTTCATGCCCCAGTAACGCCCACAATCCACTTCATCCTTCTCTGGGTCATGCCTCAACTAGTTGTCTGGCTTGATGGGTCCCACCTCCACTTGCTTCCATTTTGATAATGGAAAGCTCATCTTTACAGAAGAATATAGCTCATGAGTGGGAAGAATGACAGCATTTACTAGTCCTGCTTCTTCAATCCTCAGGATTCAGATAAGAATCATCAAGAAATGCCAGACTGCAGAGCGGAAGACATTCACGTCTTCAGAGTGCTGCCCCACTGATTAGATATTCATGAAGAGGGAGATTATTGCTAGCTGTTCCCTTAATAAAGTGACTAAAAGTGACCATATATAACCAGGCACATGTCCTTAGCTGTTATAATAATGATACCGAGCAAGGATGAACTTCAGATAGACCCTGGATGTAGATTGTTCCACTATAGTTTTGACCTAGCGTTTGTAGAATAGTCAATGCCACAAAACCAACAACCAAGGATGGGTATAATGGCTAGGTTGGGGCTTCTTAAATTTTATTATTCTTACAGATGTTCTAGGAAGATTATAAAAATGCATGTTTGACTCAGTAGTTCTGGGGTGGGGCTGGAAAATCTTAATTTCTCCCTCCCTCCTCCTCTCTCTCCCTCTCCCTCTCCCCTCCCCCCCTCTCTGTGTATGTGTGTGTTATACTTGGGTATGTGTGTCTGGGTATGTTTTGGGGTCTGAAAAAAAATATGCAATGGTGTACATGTGGTGGTCAAAGGACAACCCTAGCTACCAGTTCTTAGCTTTTGCCATATCTGTCTCTTTGTTGGTCAGTACTGTGCTCACTCTTTATTGTCTGGCTGAGAAGCTTCTGTGATTCTCTTGTCTCCACCTCCTATTTTGCTCAAGGAGCAATGGGTTTACAATTGTGCACCTGGATTCTGGGTATTCAAAGGTAGGTCCTCACGCTTGGTAGCAGGAGACTCAACCAGAGAGCCATCTCTCAAGGCCAAGTCTGTATTTCTAACAAACTTTCAGGACCATTTATTTATTGGTTTGCTTGTTTATTTTATTTTGCTTTATTTTTCTTGTGGTATTAGAGATTGAACTCAAGCCTTGTCTATACCAGGCAAGCACCCTAGCACTGAAATATATATCCTTAGCCCTTTAACCATTTTTATTATGAGACAGGGTTTAACTAAGTTGCTCAGGCAGGTTTTGAATTTGTGATCTCCTTGCATTAGCTTTAAGAGTAGCTAGGATCACAGGTTTCTGACACACAACCAGCTAGGGCTATTCAGTCAATCACATTGTTTTAGATTAAAAGATAGGTAGTTATCACACAAAAGGAGTGTGTGAGGCTCTGTTGGATTCTAGGCCCCCGAATATCAATGTAAAGAAACAGCCACAGAAGACATAGGGAAATGAAACATGAACTCTATGTGATTATATGTTATTAGGCAACACAGCTGGGCTAGCATGAACTCTCTCAGCTACAGTAGCTGTATTATGGGGGGGGGGGTTAGAGATGGAAAGCCGGATATGGGTGAGTGCAGCCACACTGCCCACAACCTGCCTTCATGTATGTGCACAGGCAGCCTGAGTGTGGTAGATACTTGACCAATTTAGGTGGAAGGTTATGTGGGTTTCATCACACCATTTTTGAAAAATTTCAAAAGACAGTTCTAAATGTTGTCAGGTCCAGCTTATGTTATAGTCACTCCACAGGACCTTCTCTTCCCTAAGCAGAGGCTGCCCACTTCTCGGTCAGGAGCTTTCCAGCAGGAGCTCAAGTATCATGGGCTCCATTTTCTCACGTTGGGAGAGTTCTTGGAATAGGTCCTATGTGCCCACATGAGTCTTCCCTTTAAAGCTCTGCATACTCTTTGCCCCTTAGAAAATTCCCAGCTGCTAGAAAACCTTATTAATTAATTAATTATTAAACACATTCTTAAATAGAATGAACAGCGGATGCAAGGAGTCCCTTAAGAAGAGGGAAGTGTCCTAGAGCATTTCAATTCATTTCTACTATCTCACTTTAAAAAGCAAGACACCTCCCAACTAGCCTATACTGCCTGTTACCAACAACCACCACACTAAAGTCAGTGCTCTGCCTCTCTCTCTCTCTTTCTTTCTCTCTCTCCCTCACTCAGAATTTTTAAAAAGAGAAAAGCAGACTTAGCTGCTTTCTCTTTCTAGAAATGGTGTATAATATGTGAAAATCAAGCTGAAGCCTTGTTATTCCACTCTGGAGTGTGTGTGTTCCTGCCTAGGCCTGGGGAAGCTCAGCTCCTGGCTTAGGGAGCAAAGGCACTACTAAGGTTGAGGGTCCAGAGCCCTTATTAAAATGCAAAAGAAAAAATTTGTGGAGTGGCTGGTAAACCAGTGCTGTGATGGATTTCTCTTGCCCAGAGAGAGCTAAGAGATGCTCTACTGTGGGGTTTCCTTCGGCTTTCCTCTCGTGTTGACAGTTCATCTTAATTCTAGTCTTTCCCAAGCTTTGGGATAAGTACGCATGCACTTCAGTTACTCAGCTTTTCTTTCTTTCTCTCTTTGTTTTTTTCTTTCTTTCTTTCCATAATGGTGTGAAGAGATATGCCTTGATGGTAGACTTTTCCTGCCTCAAGATGCAATCATCTTTGTGGAGGCTGTTAGGCAATACATGTTGTGAAAAATATATATTCTTTCCCATTTCAGGGCTTTATTTATACATATCTGTTTGTAAACATGCACAAAGGGCAAAAAGTCTCAGAGAGAAATGTAATGGCCTCCTACAAGGCACAGATAAATCATGAAGCATAAACACAACAGAGTAAGATATGACTCCACAGTGGCACAACACAAGCTTCTACATATAGACATAAAAGGATTTCTAAGACATCACACCAAGTGAGTAAGGTGGAGTTCATAATGACATCTGTGTACTATGTATTTGTAGTCACTCAGACTTATGTAAGAACATAGAACAATCTGCTTATGACGACTCTCTAAGCAAAGATGCTTGCTGCTGGGAGGACAAGGTGTGAGAAAATTCTAATTCCTTTCCCCTTATTTGTTGGTTAGTTTCCCCAAGCAATGCAATGTATTTCATGCTAAATATTTTTGGCTTAAACGTAAATAAAATATAGCTATCGCAGAAGGCTTTGAAGATATTAGTAGAAAGCTGTGAGCCCAAGGTCTGCAGCAATGGCCTGAACAAAGTAGATACACAGCAAATACTTTAATTTTCCCTTTATCTCTCCCAAGGAGTTTCTACTTGGAGTTATTTGTTCCTCTAGCCAAGTCTCAAGCATCCTGGCTGATTTTCCTGACATGGCTACCTGCCCTTTCACCATCTCTTTTCTCAGACTCTGCCATTGTCCAGGTGAGGTCTTTCTTCTCTCTTCCTTCACTCCTTGAAAATTATTCATTTTTCTCACTCTGACCAGACCCTCTAGTTTCCAGTGATGTTTTCTCCAGTCTGATGGGGAAACACTCCTTCACTGGTGATCTCGAGGTGCTCATATATAGGGCAGTAAAGTAGTTTTCACAGTCCCCATCTGGGTCCCAGTGAGACACAGAGACTGTATGTGACTATGGCCCATTCCATCTTTACACTAGAATGTGAGTCTGAGCTCCTTGGATGCTCTATTTTGTTTCTTTGATAGATTCTCCATGAACCTCTTCAGTTGCCAAGTTTTCAACAGTTCCATTCCTCTTCCTACTAGCTGTACCCCTGATAACCCAGGCCTAGGAGACTCACATTTCCCTAGTTCTTACCATAATTAATACCTGAGGATGTGCTATAAATGACATGTGCAAAGCGTTAAATTCTTAATATCATGGCTATTAAAATGGAAAACCCTAGTCTGGGGTCAAGTACCCAACACTTTAGAGATCACAGCACACCAAAGTGTAGACACAAACTGTGAGGTACATCTTTCCATATCCAGGAATGGACGTAAGTCAAAGAAACAAATACACCAGAGGACAAATCTCTGAGAGAAGAATGGTAACTAGGGCCCCCATGTGTCTGCCACCATCAGTGCAAAGCCAACAGCACTCTCATGGAGCAACCATGAGCAGCCACGAAGCCCCCCCACCGTGTCATTTGCTTAGGGTGGTTGACTCCCAGCCCCGGCCCCTGCCCGTGCTTCATTCTCTGCATCTGCAGAGACATGGCCGTCCGAAAAGGCTCATCCATATTTTACAGGAGAAATCAGTTCGACAGCTGACTGGAACTGGTTCTGCAGAGCAACCGCATCACCCCTCCCCTTCTTGGTGTCTCCCTGACACCCGGCAGTTCTGCCTGTATCCTTCAACTGAAGAACTTCTTAAGGCTACTCCAGTGTATCTTATCTGACCATTGCTGCAAAACAACACAATCCTGGCATAGGGCATGTCATAGAGACATGTGTACAGGAGAAAAGTGCTCAAAAGTTTGTCTGAAAGAGTCGTTTTTTTGTTTTTGTTTTTTGTTTGTTTGCTTTTGTTTTTGTCCTTTTTGTTTGTTTGTTTGTTTGTTTTTTAGCAGATGCATAGGGTCTCATTAAATGATGGATCCCATCAGCCCTGACAGCGGAGTCTGAATACTATTCTCTTACACTCTCAAGAGGAAGGCTTTCTGAAGCTTGATTTGAATTTCAATACTGCATGATACTTGGAAGGCCCTAGCTTTCTCTCAGCAACTAGTAAGTTGCAAAGCCTGTGGTCCAAGACAACCAAAAGAAAATAATAATAATAATAATAATGATAATGATAATAATAATAATAATAATAATAATAATAAAATAAAAAATAAATAAAAATTTAAAAATCTGGGAGATTATAATGTGACAGCAAGTGAGAATTACAAAATCATAGCAGACGCATTCACACTTGAGCAGGGTGTTGCAGATGTGGGTGCAATTCACACAGTACCCTAGTCATTATGACTCTGTCTCACCCCAAGCCCGTGAGTCATGTGCTGCGCTGACCATACAGCATTTTCTAGACGGTGTGGAACAGTTGGCTCTTTCTCAGTGCTACTTTTCTAAATGTCATTTGGGTCTTTTCCTTCAACTCTCCTTTCTTACTCCCTATTTCAAACAATGCAGATCTCCCCAAACAATGTGGCCCTGCATGTTATGTGTGTACCTCAGAGGGTACAGGTGGAAAAAACACTGCTACTTTCTGCCCTGTTTCTTTCAACACCCTGAGGTCTTCAAAGTCAGTGGCTTATGAGGAAGCTTTCGATTTCTTTTGTGGGTTTTAACTTTGAACTACCCAGAGCTCTGAGGAGCCTTTGGCTTCTCTTACTTTTTTTTTTTTTTTTTTTTAATACCACACTCTCTGAAACTTAGCTCTTCTCTAAAAACAAACACAACCACCACCACCAACACCAACACCACCACCAACAAAAAACCCAACAGCAACAACAAACTCCTGGCAAAAGAGAGGACTGATTGGCAACAGAGCATGGATTGAGGACATAACCTAAGAATTAGTCTGAGAGCCTTACAGGGACGATGCACGTAGGCATACACGGCACCCAGGCTCACTATGGCTTCCTGTCTCCATCCTGTGAGGCTCGGGCTCCGCTGGGCTTAAATCATAATTCCTTGAGGTCAGCAGATCCTTACAGCTCTTCTGGCTCAAGTATATCTGGAAAGGGTTGAGCTCGTGTCCAGTTACATTCCTCTTAAAAATTCCAAACGAACACAGAAAGTTCCTTTCCGTTTCTCGCTCCCTTTTCTCTGACACGACATCTCTCTGTAGTTTCTTTTCATTTATTTTTTCTTCCAATTAAACTATTCATTGGCTACCTGCGCCTTTCCTCTAGGGGACACAGAATATCAGTAAGAAGATAAAAGCCAAGAAAAGAAGTTTACTCACCTTCTTCTGGACTACCAGGACCAGGATGATCGCCACTGCCACCACAAGGCACACCAGCGCGGCGGTGCTGAGGTAGAAGTAGCTGCGACTTGCGCTTCTCCAGGGCCTCGTACTTCTCCAGGAGCTGGCTACCGAGCCAGGCGGCACCTGCATGGCTGGGTCAGGGGAAGGGAGGGCCCCACGGCTGCCTGCTTGCTGCAGTCCTGCCTTCATGCTTTATATAGTCTGCCCCACATCACACCTTATCTCTCCTCATCTGATTCGATTCTGCACCCAAGCTCTGTTGTTCCAAGAAGGATTTTTTTCCCCCTGCATCCTGGATCATGTGACTTGGAAAAAAGCCTTCACCAGTTGCCGGATGGAGAAACTCTTCTCTGGGGGCGTGAGGCGAAGGGTGGCTGCAAGGGTGGGGGAGAAGTTCATTTTTCACTGCCCGGGATTAATATGAGTGTAGAGAAATTGTACTGATGGCTGATGTCAGCGGGCGGTAGGAAGGAGACAGTTCCGCGTGTGAGTGCACCAACCACTTCTGTTTCCTTTAGGCTCAGCCACTGAACGCCTTCCCGTGGGGACCCTGCAAACTGCATGCTTCACACTGCTGGCCCAGAAAAGCTTCTAGATTAGTCTATTTGCTGGGTCCCTGGGAGACAAGAATCCTTCGCCAGTGGTACAATGACTACTGTGCTAGTAGTACAAGTGACAGCTGGGGTCTATCTAACAATCACAGCGTGCTGTAAACCAGAAACACGCCCATTCTTGGGAAAGAGGAACCACAGCAGGGACATTTGCCTACCTGGTGACAAGCTTGTAGCAGTAGGAAATTTGAGGATAGTTTCAAAGATATTGGGAAAGAAGAGGGATTTGGAGACAATTTGCTTTTGAACTAAAACTCCTAAAACTTGGGCAGTATGATTTTGAGGTCTGATGAAGCTGGCTTGCCATAAAGTTCGTTAAAGGGGAAGAAATTAGTGAGGGCTCAGGAAGGGGAAGCTAAGTGGTGGGGAGCGTGTGTGAGGTGTCTGAGGGGTACGTGTGTTGGGGGGGGCATGCAAATAGCACTCCATGTATTTGTGATGAGTTTGTGCACAGATGTTACTAGAATCCAACATTCTGGCTCAGGTACAGTCTTGAGAACTTGGCCGAGTGGCCGACTTCACCTTCGTCACCAGCCTCAGAGGCAGGAAACATTTCTTCTTTACAGAATGGAAAACCGAGGCCCAGCAAGCATGAAAACTTTCTCAGGCAAATCTCCCAGCGCTAATCTAATGGAAGAACTTGGTGGTATATTCAAACCAGCTTGGCCCCAAAGCCTGCACGGATCTTCCCTTCCAGGCTGAAAGCCTTGGGTCCCACGTTGGCCTTTCCTCTTCTCAGCTATGTCCTCGGATAGGTCAGCACAGCCCCTGCTTTGACCCCCCTATCCCTTACAGTCATGGAGAAGATCAAACAGGATGATGATGTAAGAGTTCTTCCTGAAGGGAAAGAGGCTTGGCAGTCGCTGGTGAAAAATTCCTGTTAAACAGCCCAAACTGCCCTCTGGGGCATTTCTGGAATTTAACACAATAAACAGATTTCCCTGGGACACAGAACTGGATCACATCTGTGGATATGAATGACCTTTGTTCCACAAGACCTCTAAAGAGCACTTACTACTCTTTCATGGTTGCCTACAGATGCGGCCGTCATGAAAACTCATTTGCTGTTTCCCTAAAGATTGACAGGGGTAGGACTCTCTCACGTACTCTGGTGCCTCACATTTGACCACGTCCCCTGGAGGGGGAGACCTGGTGACACTCAGAGGAAGGACAGCAGGTTACCAAGAATAGACTTGATACCCTATGAGCATATACAGGGGGAGGTAATCCCCCTCAGGATCAGTCTTGGGGAGGGGAATAAGGGGAAACTGGGCGGGAGGAAGGAATGGGAGGATACAAGGGATGGGATAACCATTGAGATGTAACAAGAATAAATTAATTAAAAAATAAAAAGATTGACAGCACCCTTCCCTTCTACCTCTGTGAGCCATGGGAGATACCAGAAGCCTCCAAGAAATAGCATATCCAAAGCCAAGCTTGGGTTAGTCTCCTTTCTGGATCTGTGCAGCTCCCTCTTTGAGCACTCTTCAAGCCATCTTGGACTTAAAAGATGGTCTGGGGCCCTTTCTGGCAAGTTCATAAAATCAAAACCCATGGATGTTGGAGAGACAGTAAGGGGATGACCTGGAAGACATGTGTGCCCATCCTCAGATGTCCTCCTGGTTTAGATAGAGTGAGGCAAGCTACTGTTCTGGGGTATGCTTTGTTGACTGCGGGGCGGGGTGGGGGGAGGCCTTGTCCTTTGTGGGGGTACGGACAAGGAGTGGGTGGCAATCTGCCCAGAGCTGCTGAGAACCGGCTGCTCCTGTAGCCCTCTCTGTTTAGCCCCTTTGATCAGAGTGGAAAACTTCTGATTGCTGAATGGAAGCTGTGGGTGTTGAAAAATAAAAAGGCTTTGCTTAAAGTTCAGGTCTTCCTGAAGGCCCGTGGGGTTGAGGAGGCAGTGGAAAAAAATGTTTGTCTTATACTTAAGAGTTTTGCATATTGTACAATGTCCTAGGGAGGGAAGGCTGACAAGGGGGAAAATCACCCTTTGTTCTTAGAACCTTCTGAACAGTTGAGATTTTTCAGATCAGTCACTAACAGTTTGTGGGCCCAACTCTACTTCTTTTCCTGTTGCGTTCCTCTTCCTGTGAAATTTCAACGGCTCCCTATTCCCTACTCCCATTGTTTTCAAGTCCTCTGTGCTGTCTATGTGTTGCAAAATTTGGTCCAGCCAACCTAGCAGTCAATTCCCTGTGATAGCAGATTCCTTTCTGTTTTCACTTAAGCCACCCGATGTGCAAATGGAAGGAGCCTAAGGAGTTCCTTGTTTAGTTGTTTTCAGATCCTTCTTGGAAGTCAGACTGCACAGGAAAAGTAAAATGCACAAAAGCAGAACTTGTTGGTTGTAGCAGAGGAAGGCCAGCAGGCAGAGAGGCTGACCCAAGATGACCGCTCACTCTCTATCAGGCCGAGAGTCACACAAGATAAAAGGCATTTGGAGCCTCGTGATTGTTTAGCTCAAAAGAAACTGGAGACACTGAAGGAAAGTGACTTGAAGGGTTTGAGAACCTACCCAGTGACCAAGCATGTGCACCCAAGTTTGCTCGCCAAAACTCACCTATAAATTCTGGGGACAGTGGCCCGTGTTTATTAAGCTAGTATTGGGGAGATAAAGACAGGTAGATCCCTGGGATTTGCTGACCATTCAACCTAGTCTAGTTAGTGAGTTTCAGCTTACTGTAGGACTCCATCTCAAAAAAGAAAAAGGAAAAAAATGGCAGTGACTCTTGATTGAAAGTTGACCTATAGTCTCCATTATGTTCTCTCTCTCTCTCTCTCTCTCTCTCTCTCTCTCTCTCTCACACACACACACACACACACACACACACACACCTTGAAATGGGATGATTTGGTTCACATGGGAAGAGACAGAAAGAGGCTTCTTTATCCCTGTAGCTCTTCTCTAGCTGTCTTTGCTGACACTGTGCTGAGTCCATTCAGGCTTCCTTGGATGTTTTTCTCACCTTGCTATGCCTCTGTCTTTCAAGTCCCTCTGAACTGTGGCCAGCTGGCTTCATCTCCTCAGGGAACACTTGTCTCCTCAGCAGCCCACCAACACACTCTCTAGATACCCAAGTCCAGGCCATGTAACCTAATGATTTAATTACCTCCCTGGCTATACTTATTTACAAGTGTGTGCACACTTGTAAGTTTTGCTTACCTTATGAAATGATAGAGTTCCCAAAGCCACTCTGTACTTTCTCAGTCTCTTCATCCTTGCATCCTATCTGCCTTGATGTCCTTCTAGTGTATCCTTAGTTGCTAAGATGTGATTCCAGTACCTAGCAGAGGTTAAAACAAGCTAATCTCTCATCCTATGATAGGTAACCCCCCCTCTTTTGAAATGCAGAGGTCACAGTTGTAGCTTCCTCTTTTCATTGCTTCCTAATAGTACGGGAACTCCATCATACACACTAGGAGCTCTTAAGGAGTGGGTTCAAGTCAGTACCATCAGCATCAGCATCACTAGGAGAAGAGTGAATGCTAGAACCCTCTAATGCTACTGAAGCAGATGCTAAGGTTGGCATCAGGGAACCCGTGCTTGGAAAAGCATCTAAGAGTATCCTGGGAGCTTCATCCTGGGAGCAATTGACAAATAGTGGTACAATGGATAAGAAAGACTATCTAAGGTTGCCTTGCGAAGGCATACTAGTCTTCTACTATGTAGATGTGAAGGTAGAGAGGAATAAAGTTAGTCTATAGCATAAGGTGGTTGGGAAGTGATGGTTTGAGGACTCTTTCCAGTGCCTTGGATGAGTAACCTATCTAACTCCAGTTACACCTGTGGAATTTAAAGCTACAATTGGCTATAAGGATAGAGATCTATCTGGAACAAATTGGAGATGATTTTGCATCTAGAGTTCTCCTAGATTATTGCTGCTTAATAAAGAGTTTTGTTTTTAAAATGTGGTATATGTAAGAAGGAACACATTCTTTCTTTCTTTCTTTCTTTATTTATTTTTAATTAATTTATTCTTGTTACATCTCTATGGTTATCCCATCCTTTGTATCTTCCCATTCTCCCCTCCCTCCCATTTTCCCCTTATTCCCCTCCCCTATGACTGTTCCTCAGAGGGATTACCTCCCTCTGTATATGCTCATAGGGTATCAAGTCTCTTCTCAGTGACCTGCTGTCCTTCCTCTGAGTGCCACTAGGTCTCCCCCGCCAGGGGACATAGTCAGATGTGAGGCACCAGAGTACTTGAGAAAGTCAAATCCCTCTCTCCACTCAAGTTTGGAGACTGTCTTGTCCATGGGCTAGATCAGGGTAGGGGTTTAAATTTTACCGCCTGTATTGTCATTGGCTAGGGCCTTAGTTTGAGCGGGACCCCATGACCCAAATCTGCCTATCATAATGTTCTACTTGTAGGTTTCTAGGACCCACTGGATCCTTCTACATTGCTATTCTCCCATTGTTCTCTCATCTAGAGTCCCAATAGGATGTCCATAATGAGTGAGTTAACCCAGAAGCAGAAAGACTCAAATGGTATATACTCACTTATATCTGCATACTAGCCCTATGGGCATGTCCCATGAAAGCCTTCCCTTACCAAGAAACTGGGACCGAGGGGAGGACATCCTATTGGGACTCTAGATGAGAGGAACAAATTCTTATAGGCTGTGTTTTAAACAACAAAGCACAGAAATAAGCTCCCTTTTGAGGAGGGCCTGTCTATTCCTCTAACCTGAGAGCCTTCAGCATTTCTAGAGCTAATTTGAAGAACTTGGACATTGGACTTCAGTCACAATGACCCTTTACTAGGAGAACACAACAAAAGGGTGAGAAACTTGGAGCAAGATCATTGAAACATGGCCCATGGTTAAATCTGGCAGTCATCTGTGTTAGTCAATAAAGTCTCATTGAACTAATCATGAACATTTGCTTATGTACTTTCTCTGGCTGTGTTTTCTATAATGGTAGAGATGAGTAGGCGCAATAAAAACACCATAGTCCATACAACCTAAAATCTTTATTGTTTAGCTCTTTCTAGAGTCTTCTGATCTCTGATTTAGAATACTAAAATGAGCTCCAAGCAAAAACAATCAGGAAGACTTGGGAGGATAACAGAGATAGGTTTAAGCTTCCCTTATAAAATCCTTGTGAATGTTTATCTTGTTAATCCATGCTTTCTCATATAAGAAGATTCTTTTAAGGATTCTGCAATCAAAGAGAAGCTGTGTGTACTGGTTGGTACATTACAAAGACTGACTATTGGAAAAAAACCATAGCATCTGAGAAGAAGGTGGGTGAAGAACATTTGTGAAACATATACAAAGATTCTCTCAGTAGTCCATGCAGTTGTTGGTGCATTGCATGTGGAAGTTTTAAGACAATTTAATATAACTTTAAGATAATAATGGGAGTGATAAACATAAAGATAGAGATTTGAAGACAGGGAGTAAGATTAATGCACTGAGAAATGCATTTGAGTATGGCAGGCATATCTTTAGGAGTCTTGGTTATCAGGGTAAAGAAGGAAACATATTGGATTGCATCACTCTCTTTGCTCATGAAAAGCAGAGGAGCCCAGAAATAGAAACAGACAATTTACTGTTTTTGAAGACTCTTAGAAATGTAGAACATTTGGAAATGACAGAGGATTGTTCATAGCATACCATTATGGAGAATTAGGATAACAGCCAATCTTAACAAGTGGAAATACTGAAATGTTTTAAAAACAATACGGTTTTATCCAGACCTAGAAGGGCATGCCTGTAACCCTAGCTCTTGGAAGGAAAGCCTAGGAGAACCCAGAGTCTGGGGCTAGTCTAGCATACCTAGGGAAAACTTGCCTCAACAAAGAAATATATTTTCTTAATTTTCAGTGACACAGAACTAATGATAAAAGTGGAGCAACTGACTGCAGAAGCGAGATAAAATATATATTAATTCCCTGACCTCTTCTAGTGTAGCTGAGGATCAGAAAACTCTAATGGTTGAAACTATCCTTCAGACTGCTGGTGACACTGCAATTGTGTGTGTGGCTGAGGAAAGGGTCTTCTTCCATGCTGATTATTCATGGTTCATGGGGAAGCACGGACAGTCAAGATCAATGAGGGAGGCTCAAGTTATCACACCACCAATGAGGGAGGGAAGCATCATCCTTTCTTGCATGGAGCTATGGACATGCTGGTGTGAAGCTCATTTAAACAAGTAGCTATAACATAATATGGATGGGGCTGCTAACTGTTGATTCAGAGTGCTGTGTGCACACAAGGGGAACTCATATAAACCTACCACCCTTTAGGGTTCTTTTTTGGGGGGGGGGAAAGACAGTGTTCTTTTTGGCTTCTTCTGTACTAATTCAACAAGAAGGAGTCTACCATCAATTCTTAGTGACCCACCTTCAACCTACTTTCCTTTCCTGGGCTGAAATCTGCTGTTGCCTGTAGAATCCTGGCTGCATCTTTTTTAAAAATGTTTATTTTATTAATTTATTCTTATTACATCTCAATGGTTATCCCATCCCTTGTATCCTCCCATTCTTCCCTCCCTCCCATTTTCCCCTTACTCCCCTCCCCTATGACTGTGAATGACGGGGACTTCCTCCCCCTTTAAATGCTCATAGGGTATCAAGTCTCTTCTTGGTAGCGTGCTATCCTTCCACTGAGTGCCACCAGGTCTCCCCATCCAGGGGATGTGGTCAAATATGAGGCACCAGAATACGTGTGAAAGTCATACTCCACTCTCCACTCAACTGTGGAGAATGTCCTGTCCATTGGAAAGTGGGACAGAGGGGAGGACATCCTATTGGGACTCTAGATGAGAGAAGGATGGGAGAATAGCAAAGTAGAAGGATCCACAGGGTCCTAGAAACCTATAAGAAGAGCATTATGATAGGCAGATTTGGGCCTAGGGGTCCCACTCAAACTATGGCTCCAGCCAAGGACAATACAGGCCGTAAACTTTATTTATTTTTATTTTTATTTTTATTTATTTTTAATTAATTTATTCTTGTTACATCTCTATGGTTATCCCATCTCTTGTATCCTCCCATTCTCCCCTCCCTCCCATTTTCCCCTTATTCCCCTCCCCTATGACTGTTTCTCAGAGGGATTACCTCCCTCTGTATATGCTCATAGGGTATCAAGTCTCTTCTCGGTGACCTGCTGTCCTTCCTCTGAGTGCCACTAGGTCTCCCCCGCCAGGGGACATAGTCAAATGTGAGGCACCAGAGTACATGAGAAAGTCAAATCCCTCTCTCCACTCAAGTGTGGAGACTGTCCTGTCCATGGGCTAGATCAGGGTAGGGGTTTAAATTTTACCGCCTGTATTGTCCTTGGCTAGGGCCTTAGTTTGAGCGGGACCCCTTGGCCCAAATCTGCCTATCATAATGTTCTACTTGTAGGTTTCTAGGACCCACTGGATCCTTCTACTTTGTGATTCTCCCATTGTTCTCTCATCTAGAGTCCCAATAGGATGTCCTCCCCTCTGTCCCAGTTTCCTGGTAAGGGAAAGCTTTCATGGGACATGCCCATTGGGCTAATATGCAGATATAAGTGAGTATATACCATTTGAGTCTTTCTGCTTCTGGGTTAACTCACTCATTATGATCATCTCTAGCTCAATCCATTTGTCCACAAATTTCGGGAATTCCTTGTTTTTAATAGCTGAGAAGTATTCCATAGTGTATATGTACCACAGTTTCTTTATCCATTCTTCTACTGAGGGACATTTAGGCTGTTTCCATGATCTGGCTATTATGAATAAGGCTGCTATGAACATGGTTGAGCAAATTTTCTTGCTGTATGCTGTTGCATCTTCTGGGTATATTCCAAGGAGTGGAATAGCTGGGTCTTGAGGAAGCCCTATTCCCAGTTTTCTGAGATAGCACAAGATAGATTTCCAAAGTGGTTGTACTAGTTTGCATTCCCACCAGCAATGAAGGAGTGTTCCTCTCTCCCCACATCCTCTCCAGCATGTGGTGTCGCTTGAGTTTTTGATCTTAGCCATTCTGATGGGTGTAAGATGGAATCTCAGAGTTGTTTTGATTTGCATTTCCCTGATGACTAAGGAGGTTGAGCATTTCTTTAAGTGTTTCTCAGCCATTTAATATTCTTCTGTTGAGAATTCTCTGTTTAGTTCCAAGCCCCATTTCTCAATTGGGTTATTTGGTTTGGTGGTGTTTAATTTCTTGAGTTCTTTATATATTTTGGATATTAGACCTTTGTCAGATGTAGGGTTGGTGAAGATCTTTTCCCAGTCTGTAGGCTGTCGCTTTGTTCTCTTGACAGTGTCTCTAGCCTTACAGAAGCTTCTCAGCCTCATGAGGTCCCATTTATTAATTGTTGACCTTAAGGCCTGAGCTGTTGGTGTTCTGTTCAGGAAGTTGTCTCCTGTGCCAATATGTTCCAGGCTCTTCTCCACTTTTTCTTCTAAGTGACTTAGTGTCTCTGGTTTTATGTTGAGGTCTTTAATCCACTTGGATTTGAATTTTGTGCAAGGTGACAAATATGGGTCCAGTTGCATTTTTTTACACATAGACATCCAGTTAGACCAGCACCATTTGTTGAAGATGCTATCCTTTTTCCATTGAATGGATTTGGCTTCTTTGTCAAAAATCAAGTGACCATATGTGTGTGGATTCATATCCACATATCAATTCGATTCCACTGATCAACCAGCCTGTTGTTGTGCCAGTACCATGCTGTTTTAATTACAATTGCTTTATAGTACAATTTGAAATCAGGTATGGAGATTCCTCCACAGCACCTTTTATTGTACAAGATCGTTTTTGCTATTCGGGGTTTTTTGTTTTTCCATATGAAGTTCAGAATTGAACTTTCAATGTCTTTAAAAAAATTGTATAGGTATTTTGATAGGGATTGCATTGATTCTGTAGATTGCTTTTGGTAGGATGCAGGCCGTAAACTTTAAACCCCTACCCAGATATGGCTGCATCTTTTTTTGCAAGGCTTCTCTTGCTTTCTTCTGCATCTCATTTTCAGCCTTTGATTCTACTGAATCCTTCCCTTAGTGCAGAAGCATTGCTGTTTTCTTACCCATGGACCTGCCAACCTATTCCGAGTCCTCTCCTGAAAGGGCAACATTCTTCTTGCAACATCAGAGGCTCTGTCTTGCACCTCTTGCCCTTGAAGTTCACATTTTAATTTAAAATTATGAAGCTTTCATTCAAATTAATGACCTCTTTAAAAATAAATGTATTAATTGTATTATTTACATATATAAGTGTTTTGCCAGCAATGCATGTCTTTGCACACCACATATCTAACTGGTACCTGAGAACGTCAGAATAGGAATCAGATTAACCTAAACTGTAGTTAGAGATGGTGATAAAACAACATGTAGGTGCTGTCAATTAAACCCAGGTCCTATGCAAGAGCAATGAGTGCTCTTCAGCATTAGACAATCTTTCCGAACCCATGACCTTTCCTTTCATTGTTGTTACACACACACACACACACACACACACACACACACACACACACACACACACACATTCTTAAATACACATAACTATACAGATACAACCTGCTCAGTCCATGTTTAAGTTGTGCATTCTTCTACCCTTCACTTCCATTAAACAATAAACCTCTCTTCTCTGTTGGTTTTAGAGCATGCTTCTCCCTCTGATTATTACTGATTACTTAGAGTAGGATCATTACTTTGTGGATTCAACAACTTATCTCTATTTTGGTGAACTCCAATTTTGTGTCAGTCACTCATGAGTATGTTTTTTTTTTTACTATTTTGCCAATTTTACAATCCCTTGAATGCCAGCTTTTATATGTATTCCCCGTGGTAGCCTTTCCTTTAAATATAAGCAAACATGCATGTCTTCTAAAGAGAACGAACAGAAACTATGACACTTCTGAGAGAATGGATGACTACTGATAATTGATAACTACTGTGAATGGAGTTTAGAGAAACCAGTGCCATTTCCAGAGGTGGGGGAAGTAAGAAGTTTGAAGGGAAAAAGCTAAGACATTTTGGAAGTTCAGAATCTGAGGGTTGTTCTTTATCTTATCTATCTATCTATCTATCTATCTATCTATCTATCTATCTATCATCTATCTATCTATCTATCTATCTATCATCTATCTATCTATCTATCTATCTATCTATCTATCTATCTATCATTTATCCATGTATCTATCTTCTATGTATCTATTTATTTTTATTATTTATCATTATTTTTATTTTTACACATGTATTTTATTTTATTTTCTTCACTTTATATCCCTATTGCAGCCCCTGCCTCCTCTCCTTCCAGTCTCACCCTTCCACCCTCTTCCCCTTTTCCCCTGTCCCCTTCTCCACAGAAAAGGGGAGACCTCCCTTACCAATCAGTCCTGCCACATCAAGTTGCATTAGGACTAAGCACATCTTCTTCCACCGAGGCCAGACAAGGCATCCCAGCTAGGGGAAAGTGATCCAAAGCAGGCAGCAGAGTCTATGTCAGAGACTGCCCTGCTCCAATTGCTAGGGGACCTACAGGAAGACCAAGCTGCCTATCAGCTAAGTATGTGTAGAGGGCCTAGGTCCAGTTCATGCATGCTATTTGGTTGGTGGTTCAGTCTTCATGAGTCCTTGTGGTCCTTAGTTAGTTGACTCTGTCGGTCTTCTTGTGGAGTTCTTGTCCCATCTGGGTCCATCTGTCCTTTCCTCAGTTCTTCCACAAGACTCCCCAAGTGCCACCTAATGTACGGCATCTATTTTGATCAACTGCTGGGTGTAGCCTCTCAGTGAAGAGTTGTGATAGACTCCTGGTGGGAGCATAGCAGAATATTGTTAATAATATCAGGAATTGGCTCTGTTCCATGAGATGGGTCTCAAGTTGGGCTAGTTATCTGCTCTATCTTTATCCCTGCCCTTCTTAGAGGCAGGGTAAATTTGGAGTCAAAGGTTATCTTGTGGATGGGTTGTTTCTAGAACTGTATTAATAAAAACGACACCCAATAATTACAAATATTTTGTAATATTTTGTAATTTAGACTGGCCTCAAACTTATGATCCTCCTGTCTTAGCCACCTGAGTGTTAGGATCATAGGCTTACCCAACCACACCCAGTAGAAATCTTTTTGTTTGTTTGTTTTAAGAAAATGGCTCAAGGACAATACAGGCGGTAAACTTTAAACCCCTACCCAGATCTAGCCAATGGTCAGAACAGTCTCCACACTTGAGTGGAGAGTGGCATATGACTTTCTCACATACTCTGGTGCCTCACAATGACTATGTCCCCTGGAGGGAGAGACCTGGTGGCACTCAGAGGAATGACAGCAGGTCATCGAGAAGAGACTTGATACCCTATGAGCATATACATGGGGAGGTAATCCCTCTCAGGAACAGTCATAGGGGAGGGGAATAAGGGGAAAACGGGAGGGAGGGAAGAATGGGAGGATACAAGGGATGGGATAACCATTGAGATGTAACAAGAATAAATTAATAAAATTAAAAAAAATGAATGTAACTTGGAAATAAAAAGTAACAACAGAAAAAAAAAAGAAAATGGCTCATTTATGAACCTATTAATAAACTATTTCATGTGAACAATCTTGTCTGCACACTGTAGTGGATGTGTGGAGCATTATGGGGTATAAGAGTAGACACCCATGCCCTACAGAAATGTTTTCAAATGCAAGCAGAATCAGGAAATGACATTTTTTTTCTCTTTAAAGTGGGCTAAATTTTCTTCTTTCAATTTCTAGGAAATAAGTAAGCTCAGCGGTCATGGCTTTGAAGTGAAAATCAATTTATCTCCAGATGGTTAGGGCAACCCAGTAAACCCTGGCTTGGTTCCTCTAGCTGTGCAGGGGAACATGGTTTTAGTTGGTAATGGACAAACCAGGGAAAACAAGCGAACCACAACAGATCACACCAATGCAGTTTTCACAGCAATTATTTTTACTGAGAACAAAAACATCCTGAACTAACTGCCTTTGTAATATTGACTTTCAGCTATGGAATTCGGGGTGCACTGGTAGACTGAAACTGCCCAAATGTATACATCTGCTTGATACCTGTGGCTCATGAGGTTATAGATATCATTTTATGGGGGCCCAAATTGGAAAGCTTGAATGGAGTAGTCACTGAGAAATTCTGCCTTCATGAAGTGATAGAAGATGATGGGTATTTAAAAACCATTCATAAAGGAACCCAGAGAATACAGATCCAAGCTCTAGTCCCCTCCTACTCCTTCCATTTCAAAGCAAACATTTGATAAGAGCCTGAAGTGGGGCAGGTACTTATAACCTGAGCTGGGGAGGCACTCAGCCACTCCAAATCTGGTTGCTTTTATTGGTACAGACTGATCACTTTTACTTTTAGTATGGTTCAGAGGTGGATGTCATGGGCTGGAGAAATCTTGGGATACCTCCAGGTACAAAGTGGGTACTAGGTTTACATTTTCCAGAGTGGGCCTGAGCTTCTCTTTTGTTGCTTTGAAGTGTTACATACCATGTTAGCAAAGCATCCTGCCTAGGTCACATATCTAGGCAGCTAATGCCTTTCTCCTTTCTCCCATCTCTCTATGACCACAAAGATGTCATTTTCTCCTTTTCTTTTGCTTCCTTCTGTTCTTCCATGCTCTCCCTTTCTTATCTTCCTGATCTCATTCCCTGCTGGTTCTTATATCTCATTGGCTAACTCCACTGCTGCAATTTTACTAGGTATATTTACAACCTCTTTTTTTATATTGCATTTTATACAAAATGTTTGTAATGACTGCATGTTGCTTTTTGTGAATAAGGGCCTAGAAACAACCAACAACTTGTACACTTAGGGAAGGCTACAGATATCTTGAGTCCATATTGAATCATATTTTTCCTTTCCTGAAACATGTGGCCTTCTATGTGTCATAGGAAAATCTGGCATTTCCTTGTCGGAATACCATGCACCACTTTTCACTATCTCTTTCCAGGAAATGGAATCAAGTCTTTCTCTCTAAGCCTAGTGCATGGTGGTTGACTCAGCCCTGTGTGTCTTTTTTTCTTTTCTCTAGAAAGTCACTTTCCCAGGTTGCCCTTTCGTTCTTCAGTTCATGAAATGTTGGCATAGCTGATCAGTAGCTGGACAGACTGCAAATCCTGGGGAAAGAGAAGAGAAGCTGTTGTGCTCAGAATACGGTCCTGTCAGTTTGGTCAAACCCTAAATGATAGTTGTGTCCTTGGAGAGATGAAGCCAGATAAGGCTGGAAAAGGTCATCTTGACCTTGTGCTCCTCCTAGGAGTCCAGTTTTGGTTTCTGTATATGCTTATGAAAGAGTCCAAGAGATCAAAAATGACACAGCTTTCCAGGGTTCCACCAGACAGGGGAAATATCCATCTCCCACACTGACCAGCTTTGCCTTTCACTCTCTCCCTTCTTTTGAAGCCAATGTGTGAATACACTTGAACCATCAGGATCATTGTGCTGTACCCACCTGAGAACCAGTTGTAAGTTAAAACAGGACTTAATTTCTTTGTTTACTGAGTCTCCCGGGGAATATTAATAATGTCGTGATTAGAAATTAAAGATAGAAAGTGTTGGGCTGGCCTGGATCCTTGGTCAAAGATGGAGTCACCAAAGCATCAAGATGGATGACCTATGTGAGACCCAAGCCCTTTGGGAAATGCAAAAAGGATATTCTATACTCCTCAGAAGCCTGCTGGCTTCCTGTCTCAGCAGAACAGCTTGACCACTGCCTCCTGTAATCCTCATGGCCAGAGGCTCCCTGTAAATCTTACTACAACCCCTTTTGCTTGGGACAGTTCCTTTTTTCCATAATGCTCTCCTATCACACTCTCACCCAAAAGCATCCTAGAAAACCCCAAACTCATTTTTTGGTGAGGGCTTCATTCCCTTCTCTTGGGGAACAGTTTATACCCTGAGTAAAGTTTTGCCTCAGTGTGGCTCTCCTGGTCTAGTTCTCGTTAAGCCATACAGAAACTAGAAACAATACAAAGAAACACATATGTGAATATTGATTCTATCTACAAAGAGGTAAGTGCTTCAGAAGTTGGCTGGTGTTCATTGCTGTGCCTGATCTCTGCGACGGCTGTATCCCAGCACTGGCTTGTATGTGCTCCGGACTCTCCAACTATAATGGTGCATAAGAACTGTCCAGCAAGTTTCTGAGCATGCAGACTCTAACTCATGCAGGCTGGGTGGAGGTGACTGCGTTTCTAAGAAATTCCTGAAACATACTCAGGCTATTTTTCCCAAGGGCCACACTTAAAAAAGCAAGGAGAAAGTCTAACTTTCATACAGTGACTCGCTTCATTTGGAAGAACAAGGCAGAGGCAATCGAGCAGGCTAACAGGATGGCACTCAGCACATCTCAGTCAGATCCTTTGTGGCAGTTCCCAAGCTCTTATTCCCTTCTTCCTTCTGACACAGATATGATGTTATCATGAGACCACATAAGGTGTGTGTAAAAGCCACACTCCTCTTAAAAGCTTCAAATTCCAGAGGAACCAGGATTTACCATAACAGCTTCCAGGCCCTGTTTGTTCTATGAGGAGTCCAAATATATATTTTCCCACCAGGTACTTCTACATCATTTGCAGTTTATTGACTAAAGTAATCTCCACCTTAATGATGCTGTTCTGCTTATACCAAGACATAGCTTCTAGGGAATAAGCTATGCTGTAAGACTAAGCCACAGTCATTTCCTGCAGGGATGGAGGATGCATTGTTCTAACACTGCATCAGTGCTCACAAACCTACCAAGACTATAGTCCCTTGTCCCTTACAGGTTGATAGGGACTCCCTGGGAGTTTGGGGCCACGGACTATGATAGGAACCTATGAATTCAGTCCATGAAGAGCTTCTCAGAGAATTAGCTGTTGGCCTGTGGAAGACTAAAGGAGTCCAGGGAAGATTCTCAGGGAAAGGGAAGCTTCAAGACAGGGGAAGAAGGACCTTATGAGAAAAGAGAGGTGTGGTAAGTGTTGCTGGATGCTGTGTGCACTATAATTAGTTTACATTTACAAGTTATTGTTTAAACTAGGATACCTAAAAGGCAAAGTGAGCTGTTGTGTTTCTGCTTCCATCCAATTGAAATATTCCTTCCTGGAGGAAGAACAGAGACTCTTAACACTGAAGAAGTAAATGAAACATGCAAGGCCCAGGAAGTAAATGAAACTTACAAGGCTTGAGATACACAGGGTCTTTAGTCCTTGGCTTGATCCATCTCCTCAGTGGATGGTGGAGGAGCATCCTGGCTCCAGTGAATTGCCTGAGGCATCTCTCTTGTCACACCAGCTCCAAATAAGGCCAGGCTTTGCAGGGTTGGAGGTAGCAAGTAAGAGCCCTGTGGGCATGCATGGGGCATGTGGGCAGTCTTTCCCACTATGCCTGCATTGGATCTGTCCCTAAGTCACTTCTCCTCCCAGCATCCCTGGACCTCTCATCTCCATGTCCCTTGCCTCTTGGGTCAGGCAATGTGCCTGTGCTTGGAAAGTAAGGAGTCTCTATGTGGGGTGCTATGGCCTGACCCTCCTCTGGTCCTCTTTGCAAAGTAGCAGTGGAAACTGAGGCTTAAAGAGGGGAGGAACATGCCCAAAGTCGCTCTTTTGGCTGGGCAGGACCATTTGGAGAGGGCTTGAATAAGGTTTTTGTTCCATGTTGACAATACAGCCTTTGGGTGTTGGGGCCTGTGAGTTTACTCGGGAGCCCAGGCTGCCTGGAATGCCTTGTCTTTCCTGGGGAGTGATAGTGATGAGGACACGTACAGGGTTTGGGTTCCCAGGAGCCAATTTAGGCCATGCCTATGTTTGGGGAAGCCTGTGATTGAGGCTTACAGCCTTGCCCCCGCACACAAGAATAGGAAAATTAATGAGATCTGTAACTCTAAACATCATTTGCAGTGGTTGTCAATGGTCTATCTGTGGCTCTTTGAAAGGGAAAAAAATCACATCTCAGAGTTTCTGCTTTTAAAAAATATTTATTTAATGTTTTACATATACATTTATATTATTACACATGTATAAAATAAACTATGTGTAGCAAGAAGAACCATGAAATAATCAGGAAATATATTAATGTTACATTCACAGTGTTTTAGCTATTTGTATTTGGCAACCTTGAAGAAAACATATTTCTTATCTTGGTGAGTCTAAGATTCTGAATGTAAATCAATATCTATCATATCTCATCTTTATCAACTTAAAACATCTATCTAGACCTAAAAACATCAATTTTACTCTTTCTCAAGTCTCTGATGGAGTGTGACCTTTTATTGTTACTTGTCTGTGCCCATGGGTGAAGCTACACCTCTGAAGCTTTGCCATCAAGTTCTTAAGACATGCCTGGAGGCTCTGCAGGCTGGGGCTCGATTTACGCTCCCCAAGTGGTTGGAGAGGACTGAGGCCCATAACGGTGAAGTAATCTGCCTGAGGTCTCTCAGCTCGCTATTGGAGGTGTATTGAGTTTAGTTCCTGACAATGGTGAGAGGGACCATTCTCCCAAGCCTGGTGTTTCGTATTGTATGGGTGGAAAAACAATTGGTTTCAGCTTTACCTGTGAGTTCCACACGAAATGCCTGGAAAGACATCTTGCTGGCTTTTGTACTGCTTAAAGGTGAGCTTCCAACTACAATTTTTCAAAGAACTTTAACACAGTGTTTACTACCTTTTAAAGTGACCTCCTTTATAAAAGAAACATTAGATAGTGTTTCTCTAAACACCCTACAAGTAATTTAAATGCAATATGTATAATTGTACTTTGCACTTAAAATAGTAAGTTATTTTTTGGCTTTCCTTGGTCATAATACATTGATATTAAAAGTTAGCACTGCTTTGAGATCCACCATGGGCCAAGTTTTCTACTTTGGGTATGCCATTATAGAAAGAGTCCTGTTGCTGCCCTATCTGGAAGTGAGAAGGGGAAAAAAAAAAAAAGCAAACTACAGCTACGCAGGGCCCCTCCTCGAGGTTGTGTAAGAGTCCCGGTGGTTGGGAGAAGACATTCTGATGAGTTCCAGCTGCCTGACTTTGTGTATCCCAGGAGATCCAGGGATGCAGCTTTCATGGGTTACCCATCACTTATAATGGCAGGGGTGGGCTTCTGGTGAGACTGCTGCCTTCAAGTCATCTATGAATCTATAAGTAGCCCCCACCTATACTCTGGTGAATAACACCAGGGAGCTTGGTGATTCAGTAAGCTGGACTTCTTCATTCTGTTGATGGTGTCCTATCTGAGGGAATGGATATTCATTTTTTTATATTTCCCCAAGAGAAACCATGCAATGGGGTTCTTGTAGTAACCACACTGAGTCACCCTGGGGACATAGGTATAAGGGGACCTGTCCTAGTCAAACTGTAGAAGTTGTGTGGTTGCTCTTGGTATAGTCTGCTTTGTTTTCACTGAATACCACATGATTCACCGTGCATATGGAGCCTTGCCTATGTGTGGGAGGGAAGGCTGTAATGAAACATTGACTTTGGCTTCCAGATAAAGATGGGGAAGTTGGAGACCATCTATTATGTTCTTTTCATGTGTGAGTAACACAGGTGAGTAATTTAGGGCTAGAGAACCTATGACTTTCTAGTCTCACTCTGTATGCTGAGGAAAAAGATGGGCCTGAAACCTTTGATCTTTCCTTTCTTTTTCTAGCATTCTATTTTCAAATGCATAGAGATAGGCATCCACAAATTGTTAACCTTTAGCAATTTGTTAGTCAGGGACTTAAGAAAATAACAATTTGTTTCTCACTTCTTTGGGGTGTAATGAGTGGCGGGTAGCTCTAGAAGTGTCAAAAATGGGGAGTAGTCCTTAGTAAATTTCCCTTCACAATAAGGAAGTATCTGAGAAGTAAAGGGTTGGTATGTGGTGAGCTGAGGGCAACATGATGTGGAGGTGGGGGCTTGTGTGACCCACACCTTCAGGAACTTTAACTTGGAGAACTGAGTGTAAAGGGAGATCAGCAAGATGAAACCCTCCATGGCTCTCAAGCACGCTTCCACCACAGCCACCAGGGCAGCAGCTGAGTCAGCATCCAGAAATTGAAGAAGAAATTTCTAGAAAAGATAACAAGCAGCTGTCATTACTAAAAGACGTATATGTCAGTTCCAAAGATCTGGTGTTTTCCTTGCTGGTAAAAAATGCTGAACCACAACAAGAACTGAAGGAGTTCAGACTGCTGATAGGACATCACTTTGATAAGAGTTTCATGGACGTTCCCAAAGGCAGCATTACTGTTGTTGAAGCATTGGCCTTTCTCAATAACCACAACCTTTCTCCAGGAACTTGGACTGCTGAGAGAATCCCCCAAGAACACCATTTAGATTGAATACCATTGAAGGATGTAAAATCCCTTCTCAAATATTTTATTCCTTTTGAAGTCAAAATCTTCAAAGATCTTCCCAAAGACAGGAAAGCAATATAATCAAAATGAAGAAAATCACAGAACAACCTCCTTTGTGTATTCCCAAGCCTATGTCCTTCTTTTGAGTGTGTTATATTACACAAGTTACTGTGAAACAACAGCAGCAACAACAACAACAGCAACAACATAAAGGGTTGTTTCCCTCATGGTTTTAGTGATTCCAGTTCATGACATGGCAGGTCTCTCTCTCTCTCTCCCTCCCTCTCTCTCTCTCTCTCTCTCTCTCTCTCTCTCTCTCTCCCTCTCTCTCTCTCCTTTCTTCCTTCCCTTCCTCTTCCTCTTACCCTTCCTCTTCCTCCTCTTCTTCTTCTCCTCCTTCTCCTCCTCTTTCTCCTTCTTTTTTGTTTTCCAAGACAGGCTTTTTCTATGTTAACACCAGATGTCCTGAAACTTTCTTTGTAGGTCAAGCTGGCCTTGAGCTCACAAGGATCTGCCTGCTTCTGCCGGCTGAGTGCTACCTTATGTGCCACCTTGCCCATCTTTTCTTCCTTTTTAACATTTATTTTCTCATTTATTACATCTCTCCCTGCTCTCTTCTTAGTCTCCGCCCTCCCACTTCCCCTCTCCTTCAGATCCACTCCTCTTCTGTTTAACTTTAGAAAAGGGCAACCAAACCTGGCATATAAAGTTGCAGTAAGACTAAGCTCATTCCCTCATATTAAGGCTGGACAAGGCAACCCAGTCCCCAAAAGCAGGCAAAAGAGTCAAAGACAGTCCCGCTCCCACTGTTAGGAGTTCCTCCCCACAGAGAACATCAAACCACACAATCATAACCTAGATGCAGAGGATGTAGCACAGGCCCATGTAAGCTCCCTGATTATCAGTTCAGTCTCTGTGAGACCCTCTGAGCCCAGGTTGGTTGATCCTATGTTCTGTTTTTGGTTTTGGTTTTTGGTGGTTCCTACAGTCCTTCCTCGACAACTTCTGTGAGATTCCTTGAGCTCAGCCTAATTTCTTGCTTTGAGATCCATTTCTTTTATGACTCCAGTGGAACCTATGGTGGAGTAAACCACTCTCCTCATAGTCAAGAATCCAAAGAGGAAGAAGGAGTGAACTACAGTCTCCTTCCATATCATGCCGTCAGTGACTGCAGGATCTCTCATTAGGTCCCACTTCCTAAAGGTTCTTCTTTCCATAAGGGTACCAACCTGGGAGCCAAGCCTATGGCATTTGAGTGTTGGGCAACAATAGATGTTCAAACCCTAGCATCTAGGAGAATGTGAAATATCACAATGGATTATTCTTGGGGGCACATTTGGGAGTTGTTTGTAAAACTGCTGCTTACATTCTGTATGCAGCATCAGACCCAAATTCAAATATAAGGGAGTTTGAGAAATTCTCTCTCTCTGTCTCTCTCTCTCTGTCTCTGTCTCTGTCTCTCTCTCTGTCTCTGTCTCTCTCTCTCTGTGTGTGTGTCCTGCAACAGGAAATGCTATGGTGAGCATAAAGCATTTTTTCAATTTTTGAGAATTAAGTTTAAAGACAGCCTTAATAACTATATATGAAACTCTAAAAAGACTGAAGGTCTCATGATCACATACATACAATAAAGACTGTCTCACTGCAGTTTTCAATAGGAGAGCATAAGCCTACTTGGGCTGCTGTAATAAAATAGTGGAGTCTAGATGAATTAAACACCAGGCATTTGTTTTTCTCTTTCCTTGTGCTAGCATGCTTGGGGATCTCTCCTCTGTCTCGATGGCAGCTGTCCTCTTGCTGTCCTCACAGGGTGGCAAAGGGTCTCGTCATGCTATCATCCTGAGAGCCCCTCACTCCCAACATCCTGTAAACTTCACTACCTCCAGACTCTCTACCTCTGGCTAACAGTACCTTGGAGTTAGAGCTTCAGCATATTAACTTCAGGGGGAGATGAATAGTTATTTTATAGCATATTTTTTCTATTTTCTGCTCATCCCCAGGATACCTCATGATTTGAAATGTGCATTCTTGGGCCTGGTCCTGTGATTCTGAGAATTGGAACTTCTACTCATGTGCCTTTTTGATGCTTCAGTTCCCTGAACTGTCTATCTTCAAAGGTCTTCAAAGAGTGAGGAGGCAGGAGATTAATATAAACATGGCAATTATCATGGCACCTATGGAGAAAGAGAGAATTGGCTGTTCATCTCTTCCTCCAGTGTCTTCTGAGCACAAAGTCCAAAACAATTTCCTAGAAGTTCCATACAATGGTACCAATAATTGGCACACTTGCTAAGAAATCCTCATGAAATTTTCTTTCTTAGAGATCTGGATTGTGTCTATGCCTTTTGTTTAATAAGTTAGACTAATTAATTCTGCATAGAAAAGGAAACAAGTTGTATACAAAACTATAATAAGGGCAACTGCTCCAATCTAGGGGACTTAGAAACTTTATGGAGTGGGGGTAATACTTGCACAGAGACCTGGAGGGTGTGTTTATTATGGTTCTCATTGTTCTGACCAAACACCCAACAAAAGAAATTTAGGAAAGTAGGGTTTGTTGTGGCTACTGCCTGGAAAGCGTGGCTTCAGGAGGCAGCTGCTCACGTTGCATCTATACCGAGGGAGCAGAGCAATGAATGTTGGGACCCATGTTTCCTTTCCCTTTTATTCAGTTTACGACTCCTGGCCCATGAGATGGGTCCACCTACATTCAAGGTGGGTCTTTACTCTTCAATTAAACTTCTCTAGAAATTCCCTCAGTGACATGTCCATTAAGTGTTATCTCCTTCGTGATTCCAAATGTTGTCAGCTCAGCACTGAGGTTTAGTCATTGCAGCAGATGATTTGGAAATAAAGAAATAATTGATGATTATGATAATAATAGCAGTTACTGAACTCTTACTATGTTTTGAACTCTATACTATGTGATTTTCTGTATTGATTAAGTCATTTCTCATAATCACCATGGCCTAATTATTAAGTTTTTTGTTTATAGACTTATTTGGAGGAAGAAAGATGCATTTAACAATAAAAAGGAGGAAGTATAGAGTTCCTGTGGTTGGAAAGAACATGGTTCATGAGTCATTTGAGGAACTGAAGGGAAATATTTGGAATTATACTGTATCAAATGCTAAATAAAAAATTACTTGCTGCCTATTAAGCTATGATTATATTGGGAAGGAAAGGAAAGAAGCAAATATTGAAGTTTGTATTTTTTGTCAAATACTACTATAGAAATGTGTTAATATATATGCTGGGCAACTTGGTATAACTTGGAATCACCTGTAAAGAGAGTCTTCATGGGGAATTATTAGATCAAGTTGGTTGCTAGTGGACTATTTTGATTTTTAATTGATACAGAAAGATCCAACTCACTCTGGGTGACACCATTCCCTACGTTAGTCCCTGAGTGAAGAAAATGAGCAAGAAAACAATGATGTGTTTATTATCTCTTGCTTGTAGATATGGTACCTCAAGTTACAGCCTTAACTCTTCAAAATGTATAGAATATTCTGAAACTGTAAGCCAGTGCATATAAACCATTTATTTCCTTCCCTAGTTGCCTTTGGTTAGTCAGAATATTTTTTAATTACAGTAACATAAATGAAACTAAGATGCAATGTAACATGAAGTTATAGAGAATTTAATTAGAAAAATTTGTGTACAGATTTCTCACAACATTACTATAGGCCCCAGAGAAATATGTTTGGTGAAAATATATAAAACTGTTGTGGCTAGAGTTTTCTAGTACCTTTCTTCATTTGAAGTTTTAAGAGTGAAGGTGATATTATAGAAATCAAAATTCAAAGTAGAATAATTCCACTTGACCTAAATCTTCACTATGGACTGGGGAAGATAATGATTTGGTATAATGTGGTGGGTCATCACTCATCTAGTTTGGGGATTTCATGGGGAGGTGATAGGAACCTTTGTTTTACCCATCAATTTTAGAATATAGGGCACTGTGTCTGAGGTTAGAGTTTAAGCCTTTGCACTAGGAAGCAAATTTCTCACCATTGACATGACCAAAGAAATGTTCTGACATTTCTTCATTTCATAGACAAGGTTTACTCCTTTGAAGCTGAGATTTCTAAATGTATAATTACATATGCATTATACACCTGCTGATGACATGTGTCAGTGTTACAGACAAATCCATTCCATGGCACATATTTAGCATCTTCAATAGACTAGATTCTAGGGAGTTCAGAATGTGTTCATGAAACAAGGCTCCTGGCCTTGTGCCCATGAGATTCACACTTGGAAGGTGTTTATAGAAAATAATCCAAAAAGGCAAATATAAAAGTGGAAATTTCACTGACTATTAAGAAGAAAAAGAATAAGCTGATGGGAAACAGAAAGACAAGTAAGACTCGTTTGGCTGAGTGATGTGCTAGGCAGCTGCTTATGCCAGTTCCTTTCTTTCACTCCCTCCCCTTAACTCTGGGTACCTGATCAACATGGGCTTCCTTAAAGATCTTTCGACTCTCTGCTGTGAATTTGCTATCCAGATGGTGGGAGGAGAAGAGATGGGCATTCCTTATCAGATCCCTATAGGATCTCCTTGTGTGAAATGCTGTACTGGATGATGGTAATTTGTTTGTTTTTGCGACAAGATCTCACTATGTATACCAGTATTCTTGGGTTACACTATGTAGACCAGGTTGGGCTTGAACTCACAGAGATCAGCATGTGTCTACCTCCTCAAGTCCTGGGATTAAAGGTATGTGACACTATGACTAGCCTGTCACTGATATTTTGAGTTGCCCCTCTGTTTGCCCCTTTGATCTTTAGGTTATTAGATACGGTCAATTTCTCCTGCTTCAGGTTTCTAGCCATGGGCAACTGCATTGTATGTCTCTCCTTGGTGTCTCTAAATCCTATTTATACTTGTTTATAGCCCTTTAAGAACATTTAACCCCATTTGTCTACAACACCTGGTTCCTGACATTACCCAGATGGATTTATACTTCAAAGGGACTTTTGAGGATGTGGCTTTTTGTATTGAAACCTGAAATGTCAGAAATTGTAGATCATGTATTCAATGCAAGGAAGTGAGTTTTAGAAATGAGTAAAAATCTGTATGACGGTCTTAAGGCTGGACAACTTTATATGTTCATGGGACATATCAGAAAATTATGTAGGGACTGAGAAGAGGTACTGTTAGAGGAGACTGAGAAATGGACAGGGACAGTGGGAAGAGTCTGCTTTTAGTCTGAGTGAAGTAAATGACATTTAAAAAATTTAGAAAGGAAGGTGTCATGATCAGATTGAATTCATCATCTGTTAATTTAAGTGCTCAAAGTCACCAAAGAACTCCACTCACATATGTTGGGACCTATGTAGAGTACAAGGGAGGGGAAGACATCTACACAGATAGTAAAGGCCTATCCCTTCCATGTAGCAGAATCCTGGAACTGTAGGGAGATAGATGTGTACAATAGTAACTGGAGACAAGGCGGAAGCAGTGTATTACAACCACAGCTGGGATGAATAGGGAGGAGTTGGTCATGGGGCAGCACGTGATGACTTTGTCAAATAGGTTTCAGTTAATGACAATGGAAAGAGAAAGGATCCACCGAAAGGAGAGCTGTGATGTTTGTCAATCAAAGCAGCTAGTCTGTGTAGCAAAGAGGCAGCAAATATGTTTTCTTTATCAGGAAGGTTTGCCATGGGCTACTTGGAATCTGTAGGAAGCTGCTAGAGGAGTGATGAGAGAAAGAGGAGGTGGGCAAACTGAAGAGAGACAAGGTTGACCACATTCGTTTGATAATTCCAGGGAAGGAAGTTAGGGCTTTATGCCATGGGCAGTGGTGGGCCATGAAAAGCTTTGTTTGAAATTTAAAAATTACATTTATTTATTCACTTTCGAGAGCATCATAGATGAGTGCATCATTGCCATCGTGTTCACCTGACATACGCTCCCTAGTCTCTCATGTTCCTGATCTCTTCTTTTTTATTATTATTCACATAAATGCACATATAAGTACAACCTACTGATTCTGTCTAGTGTTGGTCATATAAATATGTGTATTTTTTAATCTGTTAATTTAGGACCAGATAACCTATCATGGGATTCATCCCTAACGAGGACTGAGTCTCTCTCTCTTAGTAACCATTGGTTGCCTATAGCTCTTCATGCCTTGGGAGTATCCCATGAGAGTTCCCCAGTCCACTGTTGTGATGTCAACTGGTATTATCAATGCTTGTCTCTTGCTTAGTCCACTATATTGTTAGGATTTCTTGGGTCTAACCTTCTGCCCTTTGTAGAAGATGGTATCTTGTAGCAGATGTCTCAGTCCTTTCGCTCTTACAATCTATTCACCCTTCTTCCGAGATGTTTCTTGAGCCTTAGGTGTAGGAGTTGTTTGTACATATATCTAGGCACATCGCTGACAGTCATTATCTGCATTTTGACCAGTTGTGTGGAAGAAAATGCAGGGATGACCTAGCAGCCAGCCCACTTGGCATACTGACCTTTTTTTTTTCTTGTTTTAAAATTTTATTTTATTAATGTATTCATATTACATCTCAGTGGTTATCCCCTCCCTTGTATCCTTCCATTCCACCCTCCCTCCCATTTTCCCCTTCCCTATGACTGTGATTGAGGGGGACTTCCTCCCTTTGTATATGCTCATAGGGTATCAAGTCTCTTCTTGGTAGCCTGCTATCCTTCTTCTGAGTGCCATCAGGTCTCCCCATTCAGGGGACGTGGTCAAATATGAGGCACCAGAGTACGTGAGAGAGTCAGACCCCACTCTCCTAAGAAGAAGTATGGCACTCCTCGCTCCTGGAGTCAGAACCCTGAATTCTGAAGTAGCATGAGTAGCTAGTATCTGGCCTGTGGACGAGTCTGTGCTCTCCATGTCTCCCTTAATGTGTTTCTTCTGCCTAGAAACCTTGGTATGAGTACTCACTATCTGAGGTAATGTGCTAACCAGTCACAATTGATAAGCTTCCCCTATCTAAGCACTTGCCTATGTGCAATAAAGCAGATACTCTTCCATGAAACTGGCTCCAGAGGGTATCTCCACACCCTTTCCTGACCCACATCATTTCTGTCTCTTCTGGGAGATGCCACAGTTGTGGGTTTCTGTAATGGTTTCTGCTTCAAAATGATGCTTCTTTGATTAAGGATGGTATAGCGATATCTGTGGGTATAAGGATAGGTATTACAAATGCAGTTGGGATTTATCCTGGTTTAGGAAAATGACAATAGTAGGCTCTCCTCTTGGATTCCCAACTTTACCAGGCACAGATGGTGAAGCTATGGATTACAGTAGCAGGCATGCTGTCCTTCCGTTGTATTGACCTTTAGTCCAAGTATGTGGCTGTTCATTGTCCCCAAGGTATAAGTGTTTCTATTGCCCCCTTAGGTGTACCTTGCCACGCTGGTCTTTGTTGTGATTTGTAGGCTTTCCAGCTGGGTAGGACTTTGAATTGCTTTTCACCCTTGAGGCTTGCATAGCACCTTCAGATGTGATGGAAGGTAATCTTCAGGGGTAGGCTTCTATCTCAGTTGCAGTTGGAACCCTCCAAGTCCTGTGCTTGAAAATATGTGCTGTCTTCAGCGATATGGTCTTCAAATTCGATGAGGCAACCAATATCAGTGGCAAGAGCCTATGTTCTTTCAGGAGTCTCTTGGACATCTCTGATCAACGACTTCAAGGAACAATTCCTGTGGCTGATACTGCAGTTCTTGCTAGATAGTCTTTGGCTCTTGTGGGATCAATGTCACCCTAAATGACATAACTTCAATTAATACGTGTGTCTGTGTGTGTGTGTGTGTGTGTGTGTGCTCGCGTGTGTGTGTGGAGACATATATACATATATACATTTATTTAGTTATTTGTAGATAGAGTGTCATGTATACAACATACACACACACATATATATATATACGTATATAGTATGTGTACTTTTAACACAAAATATGCTTACATGAGTCTTTCAATCATGTTTAGTTCTTTTTACTCCTTCCTCCATCCTCACTACTCCTTCTCCATCAGTATTATTCTCCTTCTCCTTCCCAAGATAAAGTCCCCTGTGGTTGTTTTCTGCTTTCTCCCATCACAGGTCCTATGTCCTACTACCTTCCTGTGTAGAGTTTCCTCTTGTCCCCACCCTGCCCCCTTTACCTCTCTTGTTTGTATGGTTGCCCAGCTTACATTGACATCTAATGTTTTAGAACTGCGAACTACAAATAAGAAAGAACACAACTTTTTTTTTTTTAGTATTTACTTTAAGTTAATTGAACTGTTTCTTCTTATTTCCCCAAGTTCTTTGATGAAGTTTGTGATATAGTTCTGTGTCTTGCGCTTCATCTGGTTGAATCTCACCGGAGAACATTTCCACAGCACTGGTGGACTGGGAATAAGGCATGATGTCTTGGCTTTTAATATTGTTTGTGTTTGTGTCATGAGACCTAGGCATGTGGATTTATTTCACTGGCTGTGTGTCTGTCTGACTAGAGATTCTAGTATGCTTCTGTTGAGTGGAAGTTTGGCTTTGTTTGGATTGTTGCCTGAGTTGTTTGATTTAAAATCAGCTATTAAAAGTTGGTGTGTGTATCTGTCAGACACTCAGTGTTGAGACTGGATTGGAAGGACAGATGTGAATCCAACTCAGCTGTAAGTAAGAAGGAACGTGAATAGGCTAAGTGGCTATATCCGCCTTAGCTGCTGTGCTACTCAAGCTATGTTTGGGACTTTGAGGATGGTATGGTTGGTCAGGGTTCTTGGGTACTGTTGTGGTTTGAATGAGGATAACCCCCACAGACTCAGCTGTTTGAGTACTTTATCTCCAGTTAGTGGAACTATTTGGGAATGATCAGGATATGTGGCTTTGTTGGAGGAAGTGTGTCACTGAGGGGCAGAATTTTAGGTTTCAAAAGACCTGTGGTATTCCCAGTGTTTCTCTCTTTCTGCCTCCAACTTTTGGATCAAGATGTACACTCTCAGCTCTACCATTTTGGACTCTAGCCCTCTGATACTCTAAATTGAAATCAAGTACTTTCTTTTTAATGTTGTCTTGGTCATGGTGTTTTATCATAGCAATAGAAAAGTAACAAAAATGGCACTCACCAAGTGAAGCACTCTGCAGGCTGGATGGATGCTAAGCTTGAGAATTAGAGATGGCATCTTAGGTAAGCTTCCAGGGAATCTCTGGCTTGGGCACAGATGTGTGTCCCTGATGAAGCCTGGAAGGTGGTACAGGCAGATTTATGGGACTCACCAAACTGGATCAGCTGACTGAATGTGTTGCCTGAGCTCAGGCAAGATGTTGGGAACAGTGCAAGCAAGACTAATCAGACTGAATGTGCCATCTGGGCTATGCTTGGACCAGACTCACCCAATGTACTGGATGTGTGACCTGAGATAGGACATCGGATATGGCAGAATTTGTTTATTTATTGTAGTGTGTTTTTATTTGTGTGGTTTTTGTGTGTACATGTATGCCATGACATATGTGTCAGAGGATAATTTATGGGAGTAGGTATTTTTCCTTCTACTATATGGATCTCAGGAATTAAATGCAGGCCATCAGTCATTGCAGTAAGTATCTTTACCTAATATGCGATTTCAACAGACCCATACCCATATAACATTTGTATTTGGTGGTTTTAATCTATCTATCTATCTATCTATCTATCTATCTATCTATCTATCTATCTATCTATCTATCTATCTCTATAACAGACCCATATAACATTTGTATTTGGTGGCTTTTATTTTCTTAT
>OU015743.1:126902606-126947104 GCA_907169655.1 Acomys percivali
GTGTGTGTGTGTGTGTGTGTGTGTGTGTGTGTGTGTGTGTGTGTGTGCATTCACATGCAATGTTACTTATATGCATATGTTTATATGATTTCAGGGCTGATGACTTGGTATTAGATAACCAGGTGGGTGGTGTGGATCTTCCCTGAGAAAGGCTACTTTTTCATGTTCCCAGTATTCCTTATTTTCCTATAATTCTTTGTGTAGAGTTGGGCCTATGAGATTTCCCCTTCCTTGTTAGCATGCCTGTTGGTTTTTAAAAAATATATTTTATTAATTTATTCATATTACATCTAAATTGTTATCCCATCCCTTGTAGCATTCCTCTTTCCCTCCCTCCAATTTTCCCCTTACTCCCCTCCCCTATGACTGTGACCGAGGGGGACCTCCTCCCCCTGTATATGCTCATAGGGTATCAAGTCTCTTCTTAGTAGCCTGCTATCCTTCCTCTGAGTGCCGCCAGGCCTCCCCATCCAGGGGACATGGTCAAATATGGGGCACCAGAGTTCATGTGAAAGTTGGTCCCCACTCTCCACTCAACTGTGAAGAACATCCTGTCCATTGTCTAGATCTGGGTAGGGGTTTGAAGTTTACTGCATGTATTGTCCTTGGCTGGTGCCATAGTTTGAGCAGGACCCCTGGGCCCAGATCTGCCCATCATAATGTTCTTCTTGTAGGTTTCTAGGACCCACTGGATCCTTCTATTTCCCCATTCTCCCATGCTTCTCTCACCTAAAGTCCCAATAGAATGTTCTCCCCTCTGTCCCACTTTCCTGGTAAGTGAAGACTTTCATGAGACTTGCTCCTTGGGCTAGTGTCCAATTATAAGTGAATATATACCATTTGACTCTTTCTACTTCTGGGTTAACTCACTCATTATGATCATTTCCCTCAGTAAAAGAATGGAAAAAGAAACTGTGGTACATTTACACTTTGGAATACTAGTCAGCTATTAAAAACAAGGATTTCCTGAAATTTGTGGACAAATGGATGCCTGTTGGTTTTATTCTTGTTTAGACAGCCATGTTGCAGAGAATTCACAGGTATAGCTTTCCTGACGTGTCTAGGAAAGGGAATCTGACCTCAGATATCTTGTTTCTCTAGATCTTAAAATCTCTCTGCCTCCTCCTTCTCAATGTACCCCGAACCTTGGGTGCAGGAGTTGTGTTGCAGATTAATCCCTTGGGGCTGGGCACATGACCACATGGCTACTTGTTCTCTGCATTCTGAGCAGCTGTCATTTTCAGTAATGTTCTTTGCCAGGCTAGACTCAGGGGCACGGTGCGGCACCTTGTTTGTTTAAATATTTAATTGTGTTGTCTTAATTATGTGTGGGATGTGTGCTTGCACGTGGCTATGTGCACATGAGGGCAGGTACCCAAGGAGGCCAGAGGCATCAGATCCTCTGGAGCTGGAGCTACAGAAGCTTATGATCCACCTGACACAGGTGCAGGAAACTGAATCCAGATACTCTGGAGGAGCAACATGTGCTTTTAACCACTGAGTTGCTTCCCTAGTACCTGTCCTTCTTCTCCTTACTGAAACACTTTTGAGTTCCATATAGGAACATCTAACAGGACAGGGTTGGATAGAGTTGAAGGAGAGAAGTGGGGGCTGGCTATCAGAAACCACTGTGGAGATTCAGGTATCTCTCTCATGCTTTTACTAGCAACCAGTGTTCGAACTTTGAAATGCTGGCTGAGGTCTACGACGTGCTATCATTTACTGCCACCATGCCAACTTTTGAGTATGATTTTTAAATGTGAAAAACTAGGCATCTTCAGTGAAATAAAATGGAATACTAATAAAATAAAATAAAATAAAATAAAATAAAATAAAATGGCTGCGAATCTTTTAGTCTGATTTTGAAGGATGGACTCATTATTCTGTAGGCCTGTGAATTTTTAGCTCAGAGTTTTACTTGAGTGATGTCAGAGAGTTAGGATGGGAAAGCTGGTCAGTTATTAGTACACTATTTACTTGTGCATAAAGAGATAATTTTTTTTTTTTTTTTTTTTAGCCAAGGGAGGGCATAAGAAAGGTTTACACAAGAGAAGAAAGGGAGAGAGAAAAACCCACCTTCAGGCCATGTAGGAAACAGAAAGATCGCATGAACATTTTCTAGGTAAGTGGATTACCTACCTGGCATTAAAAATTAGTTTAGGAGGCACAATGTGCCCCAGGGAAAACAAGTTAAACCAGTCCTGGCCTTTGCCTGCATCTTAACCTGAGAAGAGGGTCAATCCTAGGAACAGAGCCCTCAGCCAGGGGTGGGGGGGTCTGATGTTAACTTCAGTTATGCTGAATTGGGTTAAGGGACACCCAACTAATGTCCTCTACTACAGCACAGCTTGAGTGATACAACTGGTGTGAAAAGAGACATATGAGGTAAATGTGTAGCAGGAAAAATCTAAGTCCATATTGGGATTGGTGTTTTTCTTCTCTTCCATTTGAGCCATATTCCAAACCCATTCCTAAACTCATTACTTTCTGAATCCCACAATTTAGTTCCTTCCACATTCTCTGTCCTTCAAATACCCACTAGTAAATCTATTAGCATGTCTCCATCTCCTAGAATGGTTCTTTAATGCTTAATTTTTTGAAGTCTTTGTATATTTTCAATACAAGTCCTCTCTCAGATGAATACTTGACAATGATTTTCTCCTCTTCTGTCTACTCATTCACTTTGCAGTTTCCTTTGCTGTAGTGGGTGTTTTTAGCTTCTTATGTTCCCATTTCTTGGTTGCTGGTCTTATTTACTGTACTACCAGAATCTTATTCAGAAAGTTATTACCTGTGCCTATAAGATGATACATGCTCCCTACTTTCTCATCGAGCAGTTTCAAGGCCTAAGATCTTATGCTGAGGTTCTTGATCCATTTGAAGTTGAGTTTTGTGTAGAATGAGAGATAAAGATCTAGTTTCAATTTTCTGCATGTTGAAATCCAGTTTTCCCAGAACAACTTGTTGAAGATGCTGTCTTTTCCAATGTGTGCTTTTTAGTATTTTAGTAAAAAATCTGATAATTGTAGTTGGGTAGACCTATATTTGAGTCCTGAATTCTATTCCATTGATTTATGTGTCTCTTTTGTGCCACTCTCATGCTGTTTTTATTATTAATGCTCTATAATATAATTTGAAATTATGTATGGTGATATCTCCTGCACTGTTCTTTTTTGTTCAAGATGGGTTAAGCTAGCCTTGATCTTTTGTGCTTCCACATAAACTTCTGAGTTGTTTTTTGTTTGTGAAGAATGACATTGAGGTTTTGATGGGGACTGGGTTGAATCTCTAGGTTGCTTTTGATGGAATGGTCATTTCCACAAAATTAATTCTTCTGATTTATAATCCAGGAATGTCTTTCTATTTTCCAGTGTCTTCCTTAATTTCTTTCTTCAGCGTCTGAAAGTTTTCATTGTAGATGGTTAGTTTCTCTGGTCAGGTGTATTCCCAGGCACTTAAATTTTTTTGTAGTTATTGTGAATTGAGTTGCTTGCCTTATTTCTTTTTCAGTCTTTCATTGGTGTGTAGCAATGCTACTAAATTTTGTATGCTAATTCTGTATCTTGTCACTTTATTAAAGGTATTTGTCAGCTCTACTTGGCCATTGGGGAAATGCAAACTAAAAGTACTTTAGGATTTCACCCACTCCAGTCAGAAGGGCTATTATCTGTATTCCTATACAGATAGAAACTAATGCTGGCATGGGTGTGGTGAAAGGGGAACACTTATTTCCTCTTAGTGGGAGTGTAAACTAATGTAGCTACTTTGAAATCAGACTGAGGGGTTATCTGAAATACCCTGAAAGAAAAATATAATTGCCATATGACCCAGCTCTACTATTCTTGGGAATATATCCAGTGGACTTTATAACATATGGTAGAGATGCTTACATATCCATATTCATTGCTCTTTTATTCACAATACCCTGAAAATGGAATCAACCTATATGCCCATCAGCAGATAAATAAGGTGAGGTTTCTAATGGATGGGAAAACGTGACACAAAGACACAATTGAGATAGTACTCAGATGTAATGGAATATGAAATCATGAAATGTGCAAGTAAATAGGTAGAGCTGGAAAAGTTATTGAATAAGGTAGCTCAGGCCCAGAAAGACAAACACCTGCCACATCTTCTCTCTCATCTGTGGATTCTAACTTCCAATTTCTAGTGTTACAAATACAAACGGAAGCCAGGAAAGTGGGAAGAGGTCTTTGTGTGTGGAGCATATTGAGGGAAGCCAGATAGAAGATCATAGGTAAAATGAATAATACCTAGGTGGAATACTGGGAGTGGAAAGGCTTAAGCAGTGAGGAGTGTGGGAGTGTGAGACAACTGAGGGGGTGAAGGAAGGAGTCACTCTAGTGGGTTATGATAAGCTAACTGTGTGACAAGATAGCAGAACTCAAACACAAAGAGAGGAAAAGATGATCGTGGGGGTTAACAGATTAAGTAGGGATGAGGCAGGGAACTGGGGGAGAGAAAGCAATTGTGGATGTGTTAATCAGAGCTAAGGATGTGTGAAAAAGCCTAGGAAACCCACTAATTAGAAAACCAAACCTAAATACAACTTTAGAATAAAGAGTTTGAAAGCCAACGCAAAGATGCCCTTGCTTAGTATCTGGTAGGGACTGCGCATCAGCCACAAGACATTAATTGGAAGTTTGCCTATATACATTTTAGTGAGAAAAAAATCCTAAAATCATGCAATCAGTGAATTTTGGGCATAAATCACACAACTCTATTTTCCAAATGTATCTGAAATAGGAGGGAGGGAGGAATGGGAGGATACAATGGATGGGATAACAATTGAGATGTAATATGAATAAATTAATAAAATATAATTAAAAGATCAGCCTTCTAGTACCATGCAGTTTTTGGTATTATTGCTCTGTAGTACAGCTTAAAGTCAGGGATAGAGATGCTTCTAGAAGTTCTTTTAGTGTATAGGATTGTTCTAGCTATTCTGGTTGTTTTCCATATGAAGTTTAGAATTGTTATTTCAAGGTCTGTAAAGAATTGTGTTAGTATTTTGATGGGGAATGCATTGAATCTATAGAGTGGTTTTGGTAAGATGGACATTTTTACTGTTGGTCCTACAGATCTATGAGCCTGGGACATCTTTCCATCTTCTGATATATTTTTCAATTTCTTTCTTCAGAGACTTGAAGTGATTGTCATACAGATATTTGACTTGCTTGGCTAGAGTTACACCAAGATAATTAATATTATTTGTGATGATAGTGAGGGTGTAGTTTCCCTTATTTCTTTCTTGGCCTGCTTTTCATTTGTACTCAGGAAGGATACTGATTTTTTAAAATTAATTTTGTATCCAGTCACTTTGCTGAAGGTATTTATCAAATGTAAGAGATCTCTGGTGGAATTTTGTGGGTCATTTATGTATACTATCATATTATCTGTGAATAGTTATATTTTGACTTCATCCTTTCCAATTTGTATTCCCATGATCTCTTTTAGTTGTCTTATTCCTCTATCTAGAACTTCAAGTACTATATTGAAGAGATATGGAGAGAGCAGGTAGCCTTGTCTTGTCCCTGATTTTAGTGGAATTGCTTTGAGTTTCTCTCCATTTAACTGGATGTTGGCTATTGGCTTGTTGTATATAGCTTTCATTATGTTTAGGTATGGACTTATATCCCTGATATCTCCAATATTTTCATCACATTGGGGTGCTGTATTTTGTTGAATGCCTTTTATGCACCTAATGACATGATTATGTGATTTTTTTTCCTTTCAATTTGTTTATATGGTGAATTACATGGATGAAATTTCATATGTTGAACCATCCCTGCATCCCTGGGATGAAGCCTACATGATCATGGTGGGTGATGTATTTGATGTGTTCTTAGATTCAAGCTATACTACAGAGCAATAGAAGTAAAAATTGCATGGTCTTGGCATAGAAATAGACGGGTTGATCAGTGGAATTGAATAAAAGACCCAGAATAGGCATACACACATACAGACAATTGATTTTTGACAAAGCCCAGTCTTTGTGTGACAAGTAGAAGAGAGGGAACAATGTAGGAGACAGAGCACAGGGAGAGAGGAGGGTGGAGATCTGATCTGGGGAAAGCAGGGACAGGAGGACAGAAAGCCTGCAGAGAAAAGAGAAAGAGTGAGTGGGGCATCTCTGTAACAAGGTGGAGAGCTCAGTCAGGGTAGGTTCCTGGGAAGATGTGAAGAGGACTCTAGCAGAGACTCCTTGTAGCAAGGGCCACAGTGTCTGAAGAGGACACCCTCTAACTAGACAAGTCTCCTAGTAGAGAGAGAACACTAACTCACCCACAAAAACTTCAACCCCAAATTTATCCTGCCTACAAGATATGCAGAGATAGAGCAGATAGAGCAGAGATTGAGGGAATATCCAACCAATGCCTGGCCTTACCCAAGACCCATTCCATGGGAGAGAACCAACCTCTGACACTGTTAACGATACTCTGCTATGCTTCTAGAAAGGAGCCCAGCTGAGTTGTCCTCTGTCAGGCTCTTCTGAGCAGCACCTCAAAACAGATATTGAGACTCACAGCCAAACACTGGGCAACACATAGGGAATCTTATGGAAAAGTTGAGGCGGGGGGGGGGAGGGGGAGGAGAAGAAAAGGACCTGGAGGTGGTAGGAGCTCCAAAAGAAGACCAGCAGAACCAACTAACTAAAGCTCAGAGGGTCTTTCTGAGACCGGAACACCAACCAAGGACCGTGCATAGATTGGACCTAGGCCCCCTACTTAGATGTAGTCAACGGGAAGCTCAAGCTTCATGTGGGTCCTCTAGTAAAGGGAGCAGGGACTGCTTCTGATATGGACGCAGATGGCAGCTTTTTTATCACTTCCCCCCTGGTGGGACTGTCTTGCCTGGCTACAGGGGAAGAGGACATGATGAGTTGGGGTAGAGAGGAAGGGGGTAGAGGGAGGGAGGGTGGGATTGGAAGGAGCGGAGGGATGGGGCTATGACTATGATGTGAACTGAATTAAAAAAAAAACCAGCCTGCCTGTGTTACTGGCTTTTTTAATTTTTATTTTATGTGTATAGGTGTTCTGTCTGCATGCATGCCTGTACTATGCACATGCAGAGGTCAGAAGAGGGCATCTGGAGTTATAAATGGTTGCCAGCCACCATGTAGGTGCTGAGAATTGAACCTGAGTCCTCTGGGAGAGCATCCAGAAAAATATCAGTCATTTGGTAAAGTGTTTTCTCCATAAGCAGGAGGATCAGATCACTAAAACCCACATAAAAGAGAGAGAGAGAGAGAGAGAGAGAGAGAGAGAGAGAGAGAGAGAGAGAGAGAGAGAGAGAGAGAGAGACAAGCTGACATTTGCTTTCTGGGGAGCCAGAGAGAGGAGCATCCCTCAGGCTTGCTAGCCAGCCAATCTGACTGGAGCAGTGAGCCTAGGACTCACCACAAGACTTGTCTTGAAACTAAGTTAAAGAGTGACATATGAGCATACCCAATGTTGACTTCTGTCTGCCACATGCATTAGTGTCCCGTGGAATTGAGATAAATTGATGGATGATGGATCCAAGTAACATCCTCACAGTGAATATTAAAACAAACTGCTTGCAAATGTGAATTTTGATGCATTGTTGTAATTAAGCCTATGGTTCTCAGAATGTGGCCCAGGCATCTGTATTAGCTACTTTCCTCAATACTGTGAACAAGTACCTGACAAAAGCAACTTAAGGGAAGAGGGACATATTTTGGCTCTCTGTTTGGGAGGGTACATCAAGAGAAAGGAACTGCAGTAGACAGTGCTGTGGTGCCAGTAGCTTACAGCTGGGATCTCCCTTCTCATATCTTGGGGAACAGGGGGCAGGAGGGATAGAAGTTAGGTTGGGCTATAAGCCTCAAAGCTTGCCACTCAAGAACTCACTTCCTCATCTGGGCTCCACTTTCCAAGGGTCCACAACCTTCCAAAACAGCGCCACCAGCTGGAGGCTAAACACATGAGCTTGTGGAGGACCTAAACCACAGCAGTCACTAAAACCTTTTAATGGGCTCAATGAGGTCAAACTACTTTTCAACAACACCAACATGTTTTGGGAAGTTTTCCCTCTCTTTTTAAATGGAGTTGTCAGAGGTGTCAAGACAATGTGGTGTGTGTGATAGACTGAACAAAGGCACAGATTTTGATACTCACACTGTCTCATATTACCAGACATTAGCGCAGATTTGTATAATTGTAAAACCAATGTCACTCTTCTTAGTAATTCTAGAAATAGGTTTTTAAAAATTATTTTTCTTAGTATGTAACAGGCTCATTAATGCTATGCTAAAACTAATTTACAAAAATTGTAGAAGTTTCTTGGTGTGACATAGCTAAAGTCACATATACACAAGTTTTTGAAGGTCTTTGTGCTTAAAAAGAATTTTCAGACCATAACAACTGAGGACCACTGCTTACATTACTGGGAAGGGCACTTTGTTTACCTAGTGCTGTCTAGTCCCAGTACAATAAAAATACTTTCTAATTAATCTTCAATAATTCTAATAAGAAAAAGCAGTAGTGGTGAGCCAGTAGGGGCTCCCTGCTACTTTTGTAGGAAGCAAGAATCAATATGTAGAGACTAAAGTGTTATTTCACAAAAAGTAATTGCACCTGGGCACACTTTAAGCCAGGGCCATGGATTATAAATGTAATTACAACACAACTTATCAAATATTAATTTCTATTTCTTTAATAGAGCAAAGAGTGTCTATTCATGGCAGAGAATAAAGAGAACTGCCTGGCGGGATTCCACTCCACAGTCAGCTTGCCACACTCCTGCTTTTTTTTCCCCTTCTGGAAGAGACATTTATCAGCCCAAAGTAACGTACCTTGAATTGAAATCTTGATTTTGCCATTGATTTGATATGTAGTGTTGACAGGGACAACCACTCCTTTATCTTAACTCTGGTTTTCTCGTGGATGCGATTTGGTTCCTTCTGAAGCTATCCAAGTCTGGAGCTGATGGAGGAAGGGCTGGGAGCAAAACAACGCCTTCAGTGAGGCAGTGAAGGATGGTAGACTAGTTTGCTCACACAGAGGCCAGTAGGAAGCTAGGAGAGGTGACAGGGAATCTTGTGTGCAAAGTTCCAAGAGGGGTTAGAGGGCAGGAATTGATGGGGCAATAGTACAATAGGAAATTTTTTGAGAAACAGCACCAAAGGGGGCTTCCATTCATAAATGAAAGCATTCACTCCACAGGAGTAAGTGGCCACTTCCAGAGTCAGCAGGGACATGGAGAACTTCACCCACCAGCTATGGTTGAGTTTGACATGTCTTAATAAAAAGAGAGACAGAATGGCATGTGCTTCTTGTGGGCTGGTAGCTTCTCTTGTTAGGTTGTGGATTTGAATCTGTTTACATTTAAACAAATGATTTGCTATGGTTGATATCATCAACTTGGCAGGACCTGGAAGTGCCTAGGAAACAAATGTCCGGATTTGCCTGTGAAGGGTTACCTTGATTAGGTTAACTGAAGTAGACATAAAAGTAGGTGGCACCATTCCCTAGGTTTGGGTCCTGAACTGCCTACCATGGAGAAGGCCAGCTTAGGGAATCATGGTTCTCTTCTTCCTGGCTGGAGGTGCAATGCGACCAGCTGCCTCGAACTCCTCATCCCGGGGCTCCCTTACCATGAACGACTGTACCCTCAAGCTTTGAGTCAAAACAAACTCTTTCTTCCTTAAGTTTTACTTATGAGGATATATTTTCATGGCATCAGGAAAATCAACTAAGACAGCATGCAAGTAATAAATGACGAAGGCTGTTCTCGACCTACAAGCACTCTGATAAATCCCTTTCTATACTCATGCAGAGACCCAGCCTTGCCTTTGGATTGGGAACCAGCACTTCCTTCTGTTTTCATGGTCTTTATCCTGCTGCCTTTGCTACATGGTGTCCTAAATCTTCCACCTTCACACTCCCCTCCCCCGCTTCGGCCAGTTAATCACTTCAAGTCTCTTGAATCAGAGTTGATGCTCCATCTCATACACAGCATACATCTGTCCCTCTACCTGGATAGTTCCTTCCTCAACATGGCTGGCTAGGTTTCAAGTTCTCATTTAAGTTTCATTTTCTCAGAGTCATCTTCTCGAAGGTGGAAGTCAGTTTGTAGTTTCTCTACTGTGGTGGTTTGAAAGAGAAGTGTCCCCTTCAGGCTCAGGTATTTGAAACATGATCCTCAGCTGACAGTGTTGTTTAGGGAACTTTAGGAGAAGTGGCCTTATTGGGGAAAGTGAGTGAGTGACAGTTGACAAGCCTTGTATGATTTAGTTTGCTCTCTTTGCTCAATGTTTGCTGTTGAGGATGTAAGGTCCCAGCTTCCTGCTCTGGCCATCACGACTGCCACTTACTGTCATGCTTTCCAACCATGAAAGACTCTTACCTCTCTGCAACCAGAAGCCAAAATAAACTCCTTCTTCCATACTTTGCCTTTGGTCATGGTGTTTTTCAACAGAAAAGAAATATAAATATAAATAGTAATATAAATATAAATGTTGCTCACCAAATCAACCCTATGGAATATTATGGGAATTTTGTATAGCTATTTATTAAGCTAAAAATTCTTTCTTTATCCACATATAGTGTTCTTATTTTCTTATATTTCTTCTTATCTTTAAAAATCTTATTTCATCAATTAATGCTGTTTTTTTTTAAATAAAAAGTTGACTTTTTTTTTTTTTTGTAAAAGGACCATACTCTGCATGGAATTAGGTAGAGGCCAAAGGTACAGCTGAGAACTGCTGTCAGTAAGATCTGAAAGAGCTCTCTATCCTGGGCCAAACCAGGATCCTTCACTGTCTTGCAGAAAATAATTTTTAGATGAGTTGTAGTCAGCCTCTGCATCTTCCTCTTTCTAGCTTTGCTCCTTGGTCTAGCTGGGGGATTTTTAAAAGTAACTTCCTGAAAGTGAGGGTGTGTCTAGGAGATAAAATATCTGAAAATGTCTAAATGTTACCATAAGACAATTCAGATGAATTCCAGATTCAATGTTCCCTCTATTTTTAAGGCTTTCTCCAGTGGTTTTGAAACTTGAAGCATTTCTGATGGTTGCCAATCTTACTTCTATATGATCTTAACTCTTCTCTCTCCATCCTCACCTCAGTGAGTTCTGAGATTCCTGGTGGCACCTTAGCAACATGCTTATTTTCATCCCCATGTGTCACCTGTGTCCTCTATGTCAGACACGTGAGTCTGGAGTTTCTAATTCCTCTGCCTCCTGCTTATGGGTGGCTGCTGCACTTTCTGAGGCCAAAGGCAGAGGATGTCTATATGCATCATCTTTTTTTGTGCTTGTGTCTTGCTCCTTGCTCTCTTGCTTCTGTAGGGTATCAGGTCTCCGGGAACCTTGGACACATGGAGTGATTTCAACACATATGTTCGTTTGGGTCCTTTAAATTAACTTTTCATACCTGTCAATCATCATCCATACTTCTATTTATTCTATATTCCATAATCTAATTAAACATGACCATTCACTTACATCTTAAAACAACTTTTTTGGGGGAGGGCGTTAATGTCTCAAGTAAACAAAAAGGTAAGTGTGGGTGTTCAAACTGTCACATTTAACTAGAAGTCTGCACATGATTTTTCCTTCCCTCAAACCTGTCTGCTCATGCCTATAATGATGCTGTGTCTAGTTTTTCACCCATTGTACCCTTCATACCAACTCAAGGGGGGTATACCTTTGTGTGGTATGAGTGGAAGAGCAGGGAGGGATAGACCTAGGGCTTCATGCTTGTAGGTAGATGCCTTACAACTAAGCCACAACTACGTGTTGATGAAAGAAGTTTCCACAAAGTGAAATTGTTTGACAAGATGTGGTCTGGGAGAAGATGCTTGAAGAGAAAGCTGAACTCAGATGATGAAGGGTACCAGGCTGACCACAATGAGTTTGTCTCTATTAAAAGTCCATGCATGGTGTCCCATCAATGATATAAGTGACAGTGTAGTGCGCTTTAGCCAGAATGGTCAGAAAGAATTTGTCTGTGGTAGGAAGCTGTTTTCTAGGAGTATCGTGTAGTGGAATATGGTGGTGTGAACTGGTGAGCAGAGAGCTTCTGAGGAACAATCAACAAGACCTAAGGCATAGTCCAGTATGGAGACATTCAGGAACAAAAAGAAAGGCACACAAAAGATTTGAGGAGCATGAGGGTAAAAACAGGGCTTTGTTTTCCTTTTTGGGACAATAAGGAAATATACAAGTAGAAATGTTTAGCAGGCATCTATTAGAACATGGGTATGTGGGGTGAGAATTTGAAGGAAAGAATGACAGAAAGAGATGTAGTTACTCTCTCCAGTTCATGTAGCTGGCAACTGGCAGACTCAGAACACCAGAAGTCAGGTCTGCCTGAGCCCACAACTCATGGTCAATTAAAGTCTGTACAGACTATAAAACTTTGTCAGCTTGAGGGCCAGAAGCTTGGGATTTGCTCTTGAGGGAAACTCGTATTTACCAGGGCAAGAGCCTACCCCAGATTGATGGTGCATGGTACAAATACTGTAGAAAGTAAATGAGATGTGAGTGAAGACTATTGGTGTGTTCACTTAGCAGCGTCTGGGCCATGGGTAGAAAACCTGGGGCAGGTAGCCTTCTTGGCTAAAGCTGAGGCCGCTCCTACTTTCACTTCGATGATTCTCCAACAGCACTGGCTGCACTTTCTACTGTTACACTTTGTACCCTGCTTGTTGCTATGGTTCCGGCCAGAGAAATCGGTGACCAAGCAGAAATTCTCAGAAAACAAATGGAGGTGACATCCTGCCAGTTCTCCTTAGCCTTGCTCAGCAGCTCAGCCTGAGAGAAGCACAGCTCATGGTTTTCTGAAGTGCTCTGGGGTCTGGCAGTTCTTTCTGTGCCCTTTCCTCCCTTGACATGCCATTGGGTTCATGGCTTCGGCTCGGGGAGGAAGAGGAAGCAGATACCATGAGAGTGGAGGCGTGGTGTGTGTAGGTTGTGAAACAGTATGTGAGAAGCCTCCAGAACCAGCAAAGAAAGTTTTGTTTCTGGAATTCGTAATTCATGGTTTTCACACTCAACATTTCTGTTACTTGAAATCGTGATAAAAATCTATGCTATCCTATGGGCTTGCATATATGTTTTATATAAAAAAGAAATTGTAAGCCTATTATAACTTCCTCTTCTTAAGCATAATTTAATTTTATGAGGAGCCAAGCAGCATGGTAGGGCTGAATCATAGGAAATGTGGGCATGCCTGTTCTATACCATGATTACAACATCCTGGGAAGGAGTCCTGGGCTCTCGCTGAAAGGGGTACTCCCTGGTCTTGGTTATTGTTTTCTTTCTACTGTTAGAGCCTCTTTAATCTCATGTGTCAGAAAAAAAAAAAGCATGAGTCCTGTCTTTGAATCTCTCTCCTTTTCATGTCTGGTTTGTGGTATTGGGACAGTCACTTGGTCTCTTTGAATCCCCATTTGTCTCATTCTAAATGTAGATAAGAAGATTATCTACACACACACACACACACACACACACACACACACACACACACACACACACACACACACACAGAGAGAGAGAGAGAGAGAGAGAGAGAGAGAGAGAGAGAGAGAGAGAGAGAGAGAGAGACAGAGACAGAGATTGCACTTAGTAGGAACTAAAATTATGTTAACTGCTACCATTGAGCTATTTAGGTAGTTTTCTCTTTTTTCTATTGATGGTTGCTGACTCACCAAGAAGGAAAAAAAACCAATTTACTGTACATTGAAAACTCAAGGGAGAGAACTGTAGGTGTTTATGTTTTGGATTTTATTTTTAAACATTACAAAAATGTTCCATCCACTGGATTTTGACATTAAGAATGAAAAACATTATTTATAACTGAATCAGTAATGACAAAATGAAAATATTACACATATGATTTCAGTTCTGTAGCATTCTTATTTAAATCAAAAGATATATACACGCCCCTCTCCATCTCTCTCCCTCTCTCTCTCTAGAGAGGTCAGGTACTTCCATCTGAAACTTAATCTATCTTCTCCTTCCCTCCCTTCCTTTTCCCCTTCATCCATACCTCCCTCCCTCCCTCCATCCATCCACCTTCCTTCCTTCTTTCCTTCCTTCCTTCCTTCTATCCTTCTTTCCTCCAAACTATGCATCCCACACATCTATTCACCTACCCATGCATTGTATCCATACACCCATCCTTCCATCTAGCAATGCTTCCAACCCATCCATTCACCTACCAACCTATGCATATGGCCCACTCACTTACCATCCATTCACCTATATCCGTTGAGCCCATCCACCCATCTATTAATTCATCAACTCACCCATCAATTACCATATCTCTTGAGTTAATAAACTGCTAAATAATGCTACCTACTTGGTCCTCTCCTAAGCACTGGTGACACAAGTGCTGAAGCCAGTGCAGCATTTCAAGAGCTCATTGCTTACAGAAGAGACAGTCAAGTAAACAAAAAGAACTCAGTGGGGAATACTGAGTGACTGACATAGATGTGTAATGGCAGACAGCTTCACAAAGGATGTGCTCCTGAACTGGGTCTCAGAGAAAATGGAGCAATCAAGGTTTGTAGGTGTTGGAGAGAATGGGAATGTGTTATGAGCAGAGTAAATTTCTGAACAACTTTTGGAGAGGCTCAGTGCTCTGTGAACAGCAAACCAGTTTATTTGAAGTAGTTCTCTGAATTCAGGAAATCAGTATAATAGATAGTTGTGGTTCTGACTGTTGGAGGCAGATAGATTTGAGCTGAAGTTTGATTGACTAGAATGACTCTGGTCAGACTATTTAACCTCTCTAGGCTCTACCTCTTTATATTTAACAGGAAGACAGAAGTTAATAGTGTTGTGAGCTAGAGTACATTGAAAGAACACATGTCACAAATTTGTGCATTGCTCTGCACAGAGGAGAGCCTCAAATTGAACTTTGTTTTAAAATATCAACATATTGGATCTTGGTCTAGTGGATTCTTCATGGCAGATGGTAGGAGAGAAGATGCCTCTTATGACTTTCTAACTTTTTTTTTTGCTGAACCTTTAGGAAACTTCTCTGAATCATAGCAACACATTTAGTGATGTAGAAAATGCCCTTTTGGTTTGCCCCCCCCTCCCCATTTGCTTTGGCTGGTGTGAAGTCAAACAGAGGGCATTTACTCTCTGTTCCTTACTGCCACTTGTGTAAAAAGCTAAAGGATAAACGTGTGAGACCCAAGCTCTTTGGAAGGCCATGGACTCTATGCTAAGCACAGAGCTGTTTCTAAGAATGTAAGTAAGCAGCACAGGTACTGACTGGGAAGGACACTGCACATCTGTGTCTGGTTAATGGAACAGAGCCTCAAGTCTGGGTTACAGAAAGCAAATAAACAGGCTAGGGATCTAGCTCAGTGTTGGGAAACTCACTCAGTAAACACAAGGTTCTAACACCAAGGGAGAAGGGGCCATAGAGGACACATTTTAAATACAAAACAAGCTGCAGTCAGCTGTTTTTTTCTTGGAAACATTTAATTACTATGAGAGCTGGGCAGCAATTCATGCCCATGGAATAGGTCTCTAGTTTAGAATTACTCCTTCTTGCTGCTTTTTGTCTTCAGTGTGCATAATGTTCTGCTTGGGAGAACACAGAGCCCTATCTCTTCCCCTTGACATTTCTGACACAGTACAATAGAATGGGGTTCAAGAAGCAGCATTTTCTTAAGTTCTCAGGTAGTACTAATGCTGTTCTTCCAGAGAGGCCACACTGTGAACTGCTGACTCAATAAGGGGGGAACAAACTATCTTAGCATTCTCCCAAGGCATCACCTCCCGTGGCCACTCTCCTTTCATGTGTTTTCTAGCTATGTGTTGTATAGGACAGAGGAACATAATCGTAATGACCACTAGAGGGAAGTTTGTCTACAATCTGGGAAGGAAAGGAATGAAAGTTTGAGTGGGACTTTGAGGTGTCTGAAGATGTGTGTGCCTAACCAATTGCAGACAGGCCTTACTAAGGTCCCAAAGCTTTCTTCAACTAACAATAGAACTTGAGATGTGTGAAAGTGGGTAACTTTCAGTTAAAGATGGCATGGAAAGAACACCCCCAGTTTCTCCTTAAATATCAACAAAGCGAAATTGACTTTAGCCTTAGCAGAGAATGTATAAAAAGTCTAAAACAAAAGTAAGAGGATGATGAGAGGATTGGAAGCTATAAAGGAGATAGACAGCTATTTCAGCTGGCTTTAGAAACCCTACAGATGCTCATCTGTAAGCCAGTAGAAGCTGAAGAGCAAAATTCTCACTCAGCTCCTAAGAAGGTTCTGGGCTCTGCAGTTTCTGGACAGACTCAAGCTGAACCTTAACAAAGGAAGATTTGTCAAATGTGTGGGCAAAGGGCCTGGGACTGTCTAGTTCTGTTTCTGCCCACTACCTCAAGTGATAACTCGTCCTATGCCCATAGATCGAATTGGTATTATACTCACTGAAGTCAGCCAATCAGAGGGGTTCTAGATCAGTGACACTGGGTACAGTTGGAAGAAGTGATCATAAGAGGAAGCAGGAAGGAGCTTAAAAGATAGACAGCATGTGGGACTTTCATGACAGTAGTGTTTGTCTGAAGTATATATGCCTGAACAACTTTACCCTGCAGAATGTATTCAACAAAATGTAGCTACAACACAGAAAGTCTGGGAGATGTTGGCTATGAGGCAGGCCTGATGAAGGTGTCCTCTTGAGATTGATGTCTGCACTGTTTCCTGAGCCAATACTCTATTCATTAAAAGAGCTACACTTCAGTGATTCCAAAGCAAGTAAGATTCAGTATGACTGGCCCTCAGTGACCAAGGCAGAGGCACTGGGGAGGGACCGGCATTACACAGGCAGGCAGTAGAGCTGAGTTTGTGGAATAGGAAGCAGTTCAGAATTGTTGGCACAAGAAGTGCAGTTGTGTAGGGAGTGTGGGAGAAGTGGGGGTGAAAGAAAAGCCATTATGCACATGTCCCTCCTTTTCTTTGCCTGTGTTCTATTAAAACATGTATCATTGTTTCCGTCAATGTATCTTGAATCTATGTGCCATTAATCTATTCTGTGTTTTTCTTCATCTAGGACAGTGTCTTAAAGACCCATTGACAATACTGTAAGAATACTCAAGGGAATTTCTTTAAGCTTCCTTTTGATATGTCATGCTCTATTGAAGTGTATAAGCACTTATTTTCACCTACAAATTATCCTGGGATGGATGTCAAAATAAACTTTTCCTCACTCCTTCCTCCCTAATTTGTACTACCTCTTCCTTTACTCTGCCCTATGACTTTATAAAAGAATTGCAAGGAAAAGTGTCCCCAAGAATATCCCCTAATGAATCTTTGTGATCATTTGTTGTGCCACACAGCCTGGAGAAAGGTTGCTGGATATTTGCACATGTAATGACATCTTTTCTTCCAGGGGACAAGATGGTGACCAGTATGCTCCAACATTTCTGTTAATTTACCCCTCCCCCCTCATACACAGTTGCGTTTTATCACCTGTAAATGGTCATACTTTTCCTCGGCCCTACATGTCATAAGTTATTAGTTTTGAGATTTTCAGCTTCATAACGAGACTGCCAGGAGGTGCCTGCGCCTTGATTCATATTTGTGAATTTGTTAACTTTGTGATTTTTCTTCAATAAACAAAACTTGTTTGTCATAATTGAATTAACCTCTCAGAAATATTTGTATATTTAAAATGTAAATTTTTCTGATTCCGGGTGTTGAGAAAAGATATTTTTTTTCAACAGTTAGTTTACTAACTATAGGTTCTGTCTTTTCATTTAGATGTTAAGTTAATTTGGTCCACCTTTTTTATGTGATATTATGGACCCAGATTTTTTTCTTTTCTTCCTGTTGAATTACATCAGTCATGTCTATTAGGAACATGATTATTTCTAGTGTTTACATTGGGTGGAATTTAAATGCAGGGAATTGTTTGCATGTGAAGCTAAGAGCTGGTGAAGTGACATAGCATTTGCTTTTATAGACAACTACATAAAATAGATTTTTAAGTGTAATTGTGCTTGTTGGTTACTTTATTGGGTTATTTTACTTACAACCCTCCTCTGCCCCAATCCCTTCCAATCCCCCATTACTAAATATGAGAGAAAAAAGGATAGATGAGAATGGGACATAGATCTCTTTAGACTACTTCCTGCTGATTAGGGGCATGGAGTTCCTGGGGGCAAGTCCAATCTTCAGGATATTTCCAACCAGAAACCAGAAAAAGCAATTAACAATCAGCAAAATCAGTGGCAGCAATCAGCAGCCCCAGGGACAGAAGCAGAGGGAATAGCAGCTACTACCTCTCAGGGCTCTGGAATTTATCTCCCTTCTGAAGAGTCCACAGAATTCCAAATGTAAAGTAGCATCAGCTGGCAAAATCGCAGCCCTCCTACAGCATGGGACAAACCATAGTCAGCTGCTCTGAACAAACTGAAGCAGTCCCATATCCCATGACTGGGATTAAAACAAAAACATATTTATATAACATAATTGGGTTTTTAAAGAAACCAAAGCTCTCATTACACTTAAGTTCACACAAAATACACATTTTGAAAGTTTTTATTATGTTTTATTTATTTTTTATGTGTGTACATGCATGCATGTGTATGGCCTGTGCATGCCAGTGTGCATGTGTGGATGCATGTGAATGCATGAGTGCATGCATGCATTTGTGTATATGTGTGTATATGCATGTATGAAGAGTGCACATGTGGAGGTCAGAGGACAACTTGCTATTTATTTTCAGGCTTCTCCTCCTTATAGGCATAGAATCTCAGCATTAGAAGGATGAGCTCGATCCTGGGATAGATTGTAAAACTTGGTGATGACCTTCTGTGATATATATTCACTTGTATACTCAAAGATTACTGAGGTTGTCTCATCATTAGATCTAGTACCTGATGTCATCCACAAGCTTTACTCCTCATTATTTCCTTCACTTGAATATCTTTTCATAGAGGCACTCCATACTATCATCATTACCACCACCACTACCATCATTGTCCTACTAGATGAATAAGAAATGCATTGATACTTAGGCATTAGAAAATATTAAAGGTGATAATAACAATATTAAAAGCTGCCTTCGAATCTATCAACTAGAAATTATTACACTTAATCTTTTAGAAACATTTAATCCCTGAAAGCGAAATGGCTGAAGAATTGGCAGCATTCTGATAACAATGGACTTCTTGCCTGTGGTTGGGATCCACAGAACTACTGAAAGGAATTAAACAATCCCAACTGATTTCAGGGGAAGTTCTCTGTGGAAGTGATGTTGGATAGAATCAGTGTTGAGTAGCTTTAGTTTCTTTTTCACAGGCTAGGAATGGAATTATCTTGTGCATACCAAACACCTGGCCACTGGTTTACATCTAAGCTCTTTGGATTTAAGGGAACAGGAATAACATTTGTCAGGCAAGGAGTTGGGCTAAAAGATATCATTATGGTGTTTAACTTGCTCCTTTTCATACTATAACATAAGCATAATTAGCTTCAAGTTAGAAATCATTGCAAATTCAGCCAAAGTAAGTGATGTTCTCAAAAATGAGGAGTGAGCATTAGAGAGGAAAAACTCAAGTATGCACAATTGACTTGTTTCTTTCTAGGCAAAGTCACAGGGCATGGTTTGAAAGGTTCTCTAGCAGTCTAGGTGGGCTCTGTGCCCAGTCAAAGATGAGAAGAACCTAGGAAACTACATGCAGAGTTGGCTGGTAGCTGTCCTTTGGGGGGTTTTCTCCTGTGAGTCATAAACAGCAGGGGAATCCTGAGGGAAGCTCAACTTTTACTTCTTATATTTTAGAGTCTTGCCAGACTCTGTGTTGATTGCAGACAGAGATATGAATCTGTGACAAGAGGGAGATGAAAGCAGGGACCTTGGGTAAGTCCCCTTCTTTCTGGACCTTGGTTTCCTTAACTACGACAAGGAATGATTTTATCTCGCACGTTTCTTTTCATTCCACTACTTAAGGACAGTGCTGAGTGCCTGTTGTGATGCCAAGTTCTCATCAGTGATTGAGCAACGGCGTTATCATCTGTAGAAATCAACAAGAGAACATTGTTAGGCACAGTACTGGTTTAAGTAGGTTAGAAGAGCGAAGAAACATGCTGTTACTTGTTCATCTTTTAGTTGTATACTAGGTAGTGTGAGTTACTTCATCTATATTGCCATTTCATCTTACATTTCAGATGATCAAAGTTCTCTATATATACATGGACCAGCAGTTCTACTGATGGAAATAATAAACCATGCAAGAAAGGCTATTTATTTCCCCTGTATCTTTACTTTTCCTTCAATAATGCAGCATCTAAAATTACCTGGAAACATTATGGCAACTGGGGAAAAAACCTCATTTTTCCAGGATTCTTTGTAGATAGATGTGATGATGTCATTAAATTCTGGCCAAAGGAAGGTAAATACAATTAGTGTTGATTTTTTCATTAAAAACACTTTCTAGTTTGTTTTCATGACCAAAGAAATACAAGGTGCACAGAGATTGGAGCCATCTGTAAAGAACCAAAGGATACTGTTGGTGGTTACCATGATATCTGCATCAGTTGATCAGGCTACCCCTTATAAACCCAGCTTTTGGTGCAAGCAGCCTCACTGCTTAAACTGTTAACTCACAAGCTTTATAATATTGGAGACAGGTAGCAGAGAGTGCATATGGTGGGGGTTAATGTCAGTGTATATAATACATCCATGTTTACAATAGAGTATTCTAGATGATGCATCCTGTTTTTCACCTCATATCCTGGGTAAGGAAAGGACACTTTACTGTGAGTTAAGTGATCATGACCATGGCCAGCACTGCTATCATGAACATGAACTTTATTTCTGTTAGGCTTTATTCATAAGATAGATAAGTGCTGAAACAGTCCAATGCCATGCAGAAGTGACTTTTTGTAATATATGTATATGTACATATATATATGTATATGTATACACACACGCACACACACACACAACACACACACACACACACACACACACACACACACACACACACATATATATATATATATATATATATATATATATATGGGATAAGATGCAACAAGCAAACTTCACAAATATTTGACTAATATGTGACTAAGATCTACATGCCATCCCTCTGCATTGTCTAGCATCTCATGGCCTAGTTTTTATCAATAGATGAATAAAATGAGTGGGAGGTTGGAAAGAAACCTTTATGATTGGCTCATAGATAGAGGAAAAAGTATTTGTTATGCTGTTGTCTTGGTACCTGAATCTGAGATGGAATGGAAAACACCTGCAAAAATGGCCCTAGAAAACAGTTGGAAGGGAAAGTTCACAGGCTCAGAGGTTTGAGCACCTGCCATCTGCCCATATTACATAGAAAAAGTAGTGACTCAAAGGTAGAATATATGTAAACATATGCGAGGTGGGATAGCTAGACTATTTGGTGAGGGGCCATGAAGGAGAAACATTGGGGTTGGAGACATGAGACCGAGACTACTAGGGTGGGCAGGAAATGAGATTATCTTTTCATTGCATGTACAAGGAAGTAGATGGAATGATCCAGCAAGCAATGCTATCCTAGCAACTTTATGGCAATGATCCATTACCAGCTACCTCAGTGCTATCACAGTGGGCTCATGAAAGAAGTCCCAGTGGTGATAAGGATGAAAGTTCCACAGAAGCCCATCCCTGTGGCCTTCTATTCATCAAAATTAGGCAAGCTATACCTGGGGGCAGTAGGGAATGATGCCGAGTCTCCGATAAGTGCCTTCCGTCCATGACAGTTAGCCTGCAATTGGTGGTATGTGTTGGCTACATCATATTCCTCTCACCTCAAAGTTAATTTTAACCATAATGACATGTGGGGTTGCTGTTTTCTCTCTACAGGGAGTCACGTCGTATCACTACCTGGAGACTGACTCACTGGGGCAGGATCTCATAGTGTTGACAGACCAGAGGATCTATGCTATGGCAGAAGAAGCAGGGTAATTCTCTTGTGCTCTTACCCTCTATACTATATGAAGAAAGTTATAAAATGGCTGTTGATGACATAGCTTAGGCACTGGTGGTAAGGATGATGTGCTTTATTTTAGAATGTACACTGTAAACTAGTGATGTTTAATATGTCACTGTGTTCTCCGCATGTGGAAATCCCAGGTGATGTGTTTGGGATTTGCTTAGTGCTCCATTGCTTCAACTTCACACAAGAGTTCAATAGTCACCAGTTTAAAAGATACCTACTGACCGAGGCCTTAGACTAGAGAAAGCAGAGGCTGGTTTGTGCTGTCAGATTAGACACCAAGTCTAGTGGAAATTCTAGCTTATGCTGGGAGAGTCTGGAGTAAACAGAACCAGACCTGAGTAAAGCCTAAAGGTCCAAGAGAACCTGCAGTGTGATTGGGTTGTTGTCCCATCCCAGCATTCTGAAAGACTGCAGCCAGATATTTTATACTTAAGTGTTGCTCAATGTCTTTTCATGGCTAACAGAAGTATTTTCTCAGAGTTTTAGAATACTGTCACTTCTCAGGACCTGACCTCAGTGGGTGCTCTCTGAAGGAAAGAACAGCCTTAGCGAAGGTTATGGTCACATTCCCTGTCGGTGTCCGAATGTACCAGTTCCAACGGCTAAGATAAGAATCTGAAAGCCTGGCTCCTGACACAACATACTGAATCCCTCTGATGCATCAGCCCAGGGTTAGTGCTCCCACTGGGCACGGCTCCACATGCTGGGTAGCCCAGGCTCTCCTCCTGCTCAAGCTTGAGTCCCTCACCTCTGGGAATGCTCATCCCAGGACTTCTTCCTAGCATGTGCCCTTCATGCTAATTTTTCTGTTCCAGAATCATTTTGACAGTGAGGCAAATTTTCTGCATCAACTTTTAAGATCAGTCCCTGGATGCACTAATTTTATGTGAGTCCATTTCAGATGTTTATGGTGGAGCAAACTCTCTTCGGAAGATTACATCATCTAGAGGCTTGGTGACTTCTTCATAGCCAGTCACTTTTGACACAAATTGGCTAAATAGATCAAGCATGCCTGGAATTCCAGCAGGAAGCTAACAAGTTCAAGGCTAACGTGTGTTACATAAAAATAATCTATTTTCAAAAGAAAACAAAACATAAAATAAACCACAGAGAAGAAAGACCCAAGGAATAAACAATGAATAATAGAGACTCAGATAAATACATTTTATGCATTGTTACATACATATTATAAAATAATGTGACTAATACTTTAAAAAAAATACACTGTAAGTTACACTTAAGCTGTTATATACAGAAAAGAATGAGGTGGGGGCTATTGGGACATAAAGTACAGCAGAAGATTGGGCATGGCAAAAGGGAAGAATGATTATCTGGATTAGGGCACAGTAAAAATCATCAAGACATACATTTTAACATCTAAAAAGGTGAAAAATACTACGAGGAACCAGAAGAATGATGAGATGCCCTGGTGTTTGTGAGTTGGAGCCATTGAAAGGGAAATGAAAAAGAATGGCTCAGAAGCAGCACTTAAAGAGATAATGGTCACGAATTTCCCAAAACCATTGAACGAAATTTGTTTGTAGATTCAAGAAGTAGAAAGATCTCCTCAGTAGTTAAGAGCACTTGTTGCTCTTTCAGAGGACTCGAGTTCACATCTGGTGTCTCACAACACCCTTGACTGTAGCTCCAGAAGAGCTGATGCCCTCTTCTGCCTTCTGTGGACACCTGCATGAATGTGTGCACATACCCACATAAAGACACAGATACACACAGACACACAGACACACATAGACACATAGACACACTTTAAAAGTAAAATAAATGTTTTGAAAAGGAAGAATTGTTAGACTCCAGCCAGGGAAATAACTCAGGGCCTTGCTTAGTCATCATCAGAGAAGGTCCCTCCTACAGAAGGTGGGGGCAAATGCAAAGATCTACAGACAGATGTGAGAGACCTTGGATCACTCAGCCCTGAAAAAGATGTCTCTATCAAACTCCTCCTCTCAGGAACAGGAAACCCTGCTAAAAAGGAAGCAGGCAGAGTATAAAAGCCAGATGAGATGGAGGCAGCGAGACACAAGGGCCTCTGCCTCAGCTGAGCATAGCTCATATGGACTCAGAGACTGAGGCAGCTTACACAGGGCCAACATGCACCAGCTTCTCTACATTAAGTATGGCTTCCAGTTTACAGTTTTTATGGTATTCCTGAGTGTGTCAATAAGTGGATCTCTGATTCTTGTGCCTTTTCTTGGTCTCTTGTTCTTCTGTTTGTCTTGCGAAACTGAAAAACGTTAGTTTTGTTTTATTTTATTATATTTTATTTTATCATATTTTATTACTATCCCTTAGAAACCTGTTTGTTTTCTAATAAGAGACAGAAAGGGAGTAGGTCTGGATGGGAGGATGTATGGGAAGAGATTGGGAGGGGTAGAGAAGAGGAGGGGAGACTGTAACCAGGATATATTATGTGACAAAAATCTATTTTTAATAAAAGAAAAGAAGGAAAATATTGTGAGTTTCATCAAAATAAAATGTAAAGGAAAATCTTATCACTGTAAAAAAGTAGTAGAAAATATTCTGGAATCAGATATAAAAATTTCTTTCATGCATCTCACTGTAGAAGACTATTTTAAACGACTCATTTACATGAGACACTGTCATTAGCAAGTATCATAGGGAATAAAATATACTTCGACTTAGGTTTCTTGCTAAAGATCGAGGAAGTCTTACTATAAATAACTTTCTCACATCTTAAATTCTTGGCTGACTTCTTTTCTAGTACAGCTTTTAATTTTATAATTGTCTAAAAATATTTGGTGCTTAAAGTAGGAAAATGTCATTATTTGTGTTTCAAGTATTGGCAGGTTTTAAGGGTATTTAGCCACTGTAGGATTAATTTCCTTAAAACTAGATTTTAACTTCTACAAATCACTCTAATTTGATACAATAAAACTCTGTATGTTTTAGAACAACAAAAGGGTGTTTCCTCAGTTCTCGGGACCTCCCACATGTCTTCAGACATTTCATGTTTTCTTTTCTTTCTGTTTTTTTTTTTTAAGGTGCTATGACATTTGTTTGTTTGATATTTTTAGTGTGTGTGTGCGCGCGCGCACGCGCACATGGCACACCTGGACTCCAGAGAACAGCTTTCAGGACTCAATTCTTGTTTTCTTTCATGTAGATCCTGAAGACTGAATTTAGGTTATCAGACTTGGTGACAAACACCTTTGCGTACTGAGCCATCTTGAACATCTTCATATTTTCTTCCAAAGACTTCTTGCTGTTCAAAGTGTGATGTGACCTGCAGTTCCCTATAGTCTATTTAATTATTGTGAAAGAGGCCAGAGACTCCTGACAGAAAGTAATGGTAAGAGCATGGGTATATGATCTCAGTACACATTCTGCCTTGTACCTCATAAACATGTACACATGCTGTGTGTTAATAAAAAGGTTTAACAACGTTAAGGGAGGCAGAAATATAAATACTTTGATTTGTTCATAAAACATTGTATACTTATATGAGAATATCTCACTGTACATGGGAAATTAAAGTGGCAGTAACAGTGATAATAAAAATTTAAAACTAAGTAGTTATCTTAAATAAAATGAATACGATGTGAACATGAACAGGAACTTTATTAGAATATAAAAATTTTGAGCACTATCTCAATAATAGTGAATAAAAATGCTCACTAATTAAGAACACCAAATGACTCATAGTAATTAAGTTTCAAGATTCAGTATTCTAAGTAACATGCCATCATCTGGCATAAGGACGCAGCGAGGGTACATTAAAAACTTACAAAGCGTGTGTTAGCCAGGTTTCTATTACTGTGACAATATCCTTGAGGCACTCAACTTAAAAGGCTTCATGGTAGAAGCCTGGGGACTGCCTCACCTCACTTTGGCAAGGAAGTGAAGAGAGCCCAGGTCTCCAGCCTCAGACTTCTCTTTACGGCACGCCTTGAATGACTAAGTTCCTTCCACCTGGGCCCTGCCTTTCAGAGGTTCTACCTGTTCCCATTGGTACCATAAGTTGTCAGCCTACCTTTTAACACACAAGCCTTTGGGAGATACTTGTGATTCAAATGATTGCATTAGGTGGGAAATTTTAGATGCGTCGTGGTTGCTATGAATACAACTCTGCTTCTTCTCCTCCTTGTGGATATTTATAGCTATACAATTCAGTCCTGGCTGGAGGGACTGAGCAGAAGGGATGTGCAAGGTAAGTGGACTACAGACTTGGCTTGTGAGAGCCGGGCAGTGTATGATACTTTATCTGCAAGACGGAGACTGCGCCAAGCATGATTGGAAATACCTGCGTTTGTGATGATGAGAAGGCACCTTAGTAGCCTTGGAAAGAGGAATGACATGGCACTTTGAGGCATTGTTAATTTGGACCTGTGTTACAACAGTCACACCTATAGTCTATTTAGTATAGTTTCTGATTGGGAAATATAATTGCGTATCATTTGTAATTGGGAGTGCTTATAGGAGGTGAGACTACACTTTCTCCATTATGAGCCAACTGGTGTCCAGTGAGCTGTCATTTCTTCTCTGGATCATCAATGAATCTCTTAGTAGATGTGTTACCTGTGGTCTAGCACTTTGGTAAATGTAACTTGTAGAAAAGAGGGTGGGAAGGCTGGGGGGATATGGCTCAATGGGCAAAGTGCTTGCTTAACAAGTTTGAAGACCTGGGTTTGCATTAACATCACCCACACTAAAAGCCAGACTTGATGTGCATGTCTGTAATCCTAGGGTCAGGGAGGGATGCTAGAGATGGGAGGATCCTTGGGCTTGTCAACCAGTCTAGCCAAACAGCAATCGTCAGGTTCAGTGAGAAACCTTGTCTCAAATAAACAGATAGACCTTGTCTCAAATAAACAGATAGATGGATAGATGATAGATAGGTAGATAGATAGATGGTGGTGAACAATAGAGGAAGTTATCCAGAGTTGACTCTGTTCTCCACACATGGATTCATATGTGTGTTCACCCACACACGTGCATGCATACACACCACATACAAATACACAGACACAAACAAAAAATTGCCATTATCATTACCAGCATTTTTTATCTTTTTTTTTTGGAAAGTTTGATCTCTCAGCCAATAAATCCAGAATTTCATATTCATGGTGTGTGTGTGTGTGTGTGTGTGTGTGTGTGTGTGTGTGTGTGCATGTGTGTTTCATTCAATACTTTTCATATAATTGAATATCTCTGGGAAACTGGAGCTTTTGTATCTTCTCTCTGCTGACAGGCAGAGGAATGGAAAAAAGACTAGTGAGATAATTCTAGGAGATTCTCGTGTCTCCAGACACTTGCCTGTCCTCAGAAGGTCCTGGGTGGAAAGAGGGTTATCTTGGCATTAAGTCACACCAGTCAATCAATTTCTTCACCTGTAATATAGGATATATATATATATACATATATATGTATATCACAAAATTATCTCCCTGATTGTTTAGAGGGCTTGAGTGAATTGTGGAGAGTACACAATGAGTACAGACACAGCTTGACCCTAAGTCTTTTTTAAAAAGAGCAATAGTAGCAAGACAACTGTTTGCATGTGTTCAAGAGAGTGAGCTTCAAACCAATGTACACTGTGGGCTGGTGCTGAGAGTGGGAAACCCAGAAGATGCTTATCTTCTGTGTAGTGAGAGACAGAGGGCTTAACAAAGCATTCGATGAGGTCTGATTTCATACTACCACAAAGCAGCGCAGAAGAACAATAAGGCAATGCAGAAAAAGCTCCAGGATAATAAAGGGTGAGTGGCCCACTTTGAGGATGGGGTAATGGATTTTAAGACTTAACAGAATTTTTCCAGGTTTAGAAAATGACTAAAGGATTTCCAGCAGAAACAATGACTCACAGGATTCAAGGTCATGAAAGACAGATTGTGAACGGCAGAGAGGAGGTAGGAAAGGCTAGAGAGTTCATTGGCCTCCAAAGTGTTAAGCGCTGTGCTAAAGCATTTGAAATGTTTGGGTTCGTGCCATGGAAGCCTTAGCTGCTATCACTTTTTCCTCTATCTGACTATGGGATTAGGACTAAAGGCACTACACAGAGGTCGGAACTGCCTTGGGAGAGACACATAGAGTCACATAGAGACTTGCTTGCTCTTTGTTTGGGACAGACCCAAGGAAAGACAACTGCTCTCTAGGGAATGTAATAGGACTTTTTGATCATTACCATCTACCTCTATCCTACAGGGAGGAGTGTGAGAGTATTTATTTCCATGAGAAAAAAGCGTGGAGTTACTATGTAGTGTTGCTTTCTAGGGTATAAGCCCCTTTTATTAATAAAATTTGTTCCTAGATCATTTTGTACATATGCCTGATACATGCTAACAATTCTCACCCCCGCCCTCTGCTACCCTGAGCATCCTCTCTTTCCCACACATCGCTATCATATTCATGTCTATTATTTTGTGCCCCACTGATGTTAGCCTGGACCATCTGTGTGAACACAGGCTTGGTTAATGGAACCTGGTGGGTATTTAGCGACAGACGGTAGTTCTTTCCCAGATTCTATCCATAGCCAATAGTTCAGAGGTAAAAGCTTGGGCCCCATGAGCCTCCACCTTTCTCTATGGATTGTTGAGAGGTCCAGTCTTGCATAGTCCTAAGGCAGCAATATACAGTCATTGAGTTAGTGATTGCGATGGTTGTATCCAGTCTAGAGAATAGCCCTTTGCCTCCCTGTCTTCCTGCTTTGTACTTACTGGACCCTTCTTCTAAAGCTTTTCCTGAGCTTTAGCACATGGGAAATGGCAATAAAGGTCTTTGAGATCTGCTTTATAAGGGTGCTAATTCCACTCAGGACATCTCTCCTCTTATGACCTAATTGCTCCGGAAGGGCAGCCCCTTCAAGTGGCAGCACACAGAGGAGGAATGAATGTGGTTTTAACATACGAATTTGTGGGGACAGAGAAACGAACACCACACTGTGTCTAGAGCTCAAAGAATCCTATGAATCAGGAATCCCGTATCAAGGCTCCAAGGGGAAGTGACAGGAAGTCCAACAAGAGGAGACCTGGAATGGAGCTGTTCAGTCTGCAAGCATAAGGGGCTTCAAGTCAGGGGTGTGCCTTCCTTTTGGTAGAGATGGGAGAAAACAAGGGACCTTACAAGGAGGAGGGCTGGGCAGGTGGCTGGGCATTCCTCGCAGGAAGCGGGGCCAGGGGCGGGGCCGGGGGGGGGCGCAGGGGCTGAAGTCCTGTGCACAGGGGTTTGTGGGTTGCCTCCGCTCAAGCAGGATGGCTGAGTTTTCTCTGCAGGCCCTGGAGAAGTGCTGCTGTAGTTAGTGGTGACTCTAAGAGAAAGGTGCCTGCTATAAACTGTCTGTCACCTCCTCTGTCTCCAACAGGTCCTGTCTTGAAAGGCCAATGCGATGGCTTTTGGTTGCGAACTTTCAGAAGGCAACTGTCAGAAGGAGAAATGAGGTATTTTTTTTCCCTTTCTTAAAAAAATTAATTTATTCTTGTTACATCTCAATGGTTATCCCATCCCTTGTATCCTCCCATTCTCCCCCTCCCTCCCATTTCCCCCTTATTCGCCTCCCCTATGACTGTTCCTGAGAGGGATTACTTCCCCCTGTATATGCTCATAGGGTATCAAGTCTCTTCTCAGTGACCTGCTGTCCTTCCTCTGAGTGCCACCAGGTCTCCCCCTCCAGGGGATATAGTCAAATGTGAGGCACCAGAGTACATGAGAAAGTCATATCCCACTCTCCACTCAAGTGTGGAGACTGTCCTGTCCATGGGCTAGATCAGGGTAGGGGTTTAAATTTTACCACCTGTATTGTCCTTGGCTAGGGCCTTAGTTTGAGCGGGACCCCTTGGCCCCAATCTGCCTATCATAATGTTCTACTTGTAGGTTTCTAGGACCCACTGGATCCTTCTACTTTGCTATTCTCACATGGTTCTCTCATCTAGAGTCCCAATAGGATGTCCTCCCCTCTGTCCCAGTTTCCTGGTAAGGGAAGGCTTTCGTGGGACATGCCCATTGGGCTAGTATGCAGATATAAGTGAGTATATACCATTTGAGTCTTTCTGCTTCTGGGTTAACTCACTCATTATGATCATTTCTAGCTCAATCCATTTATCCACAAATTTTGAGAATTCCTTGTTTTTAATAGCTGAGTAGTATTCCATAGTGTATATGTACCACAGTTTCTTTATCCATTCTTCTACTGAGGGACATTTAGGCTGTTTCCATGATCTGGCTATTATGAATAAGGCTGCTATGAACATGGTTGAGCAAAGTATTTTTCTTTCTTTTGTGTGAAGATAAAAGGCTACGGCGTGCCTGAATACCAGGAAGAGCAGGTATTGGATCTTCTGGGGTCTTGGTTTTAGATTCCTAGTCTCCAGAACTATGAGGAAATGAATATTGCTTAAGATGCTCAGTTCTAGTGGTTTCCACTGAATGCATAGAGACAGGTGAAAGGTTTCACATGGAGCATACATATTCAGCTTGAAGTTGTGATAATCATTCTTTTACTAGCTCCTCAGAAGAGGTGGGTGTATTGTACCATTTGGCCATCTGTGCGAGAGATGCCTGTATGTGAGTACAGAAATTGAGGAAGGGCTGGGCTTCCTGTGCAAGTTGTACCAGTTTGAAACTAGTTAGTGAAATCATCAGGCTTGTACATGCTAGGGAGGCTCTGGGTCCCCTAGAATTTGGTCTTCGATGGAGCATGGAGTGGTTGGCTTGAACAAATCCAGCTGGGTTTGAAAGTTTCAGGAGGATGCAAGTGACACCAAGGATGACATTTCATTGTTTGTGTGCCTCTGATAAGATGCTACTGATATGCTTATTTTATAGCCGAGGAAGCTGATTTTTGCATCTGGGAGCATTTATACAAGACATTGCTTTAAGAGAACACTTGAAGACACCAATTACATGAGCAAACTGAGATTCTTATCTCTGGAATCCAAAAGGGAATAGTTTATTTATGCCCTTATCATCTGGAATGTATTTTTATAGACTGTAAATTGGATAAGCTAGCTAAGTGTCACGCACGGTATGAAAGGAGAAATGTGTGCTCTGGGTTTAAGACTCTGCCTGTGTGCTAAGTCACTGCTTGAATGTGGCTGCTCCCTAGCCCCCCCTTTTTTTGATGTTGTCCCTTAATGTAAACCTGTTACACAGGGCCTGGGGACAGCTCAGTCACAGAACCTTTTCCTAGTATGTGTGAGTTTGATCTTTAGAGCCACATAAAATGTTGTGCGTATCAAGCAGAGATGGCATCCAGTATCTAGAGTGATTAAAACTGATGTAGGTCCATGAACCAGTGATTTAGGTAGGGCGGAAATCTCTTTTCTCATGAAGAACTCCTGAAGGCAATGCCTGTCTCTACTCTAAGAAACTCTGAGGAGCCCAGGAGACTTTGACGATATTTTTCAAAAGGCAGGAAAGCATAAAGAGACAAGAAAAGCATACCATCCCTAGAGGTGGCATATACAGCCCACGCAGTACTTCATTCACATCCCATCAACCAGAGCTGTCTCATGGCCTCCTCTAAGCGGCAATTGGGAAATAGGGCCATTGTTCTTAGCTGCTAAGCTGCTAAGCTGCTAAACTGAAACAGGACTTTCATCACCCCTAGAGGAGTAGGTACATTTAGATGAATGAGAAACCTGCAACATGGGTCTTACTATAGACTAGCAACCCTGGATCTAGGCAAACTACTACTAGGTCAGTAGTTTGGAGGAGCAGTTGGAAAATCTCTCTCCTTCCCTCTCCCTCTCCCTCCCTCCCTCCCCCCCCTCAGTCTCTCTCCCTCTCTTTCCCTCCCTCCCTTCCTCCCTCCTCTGGAAGATCCTGTCCATTGAGAGATGACTGAGATGCTTAAAACACAGAATTAGAAAGCCATACTAGCATGATCCTAGAAAGGCATGATTTGACCCACTTAGAAATATAAAATTTCATAGTTGTCATAATAAAGATAAAGAACAAGCATGTGAAATTAGGCTTAGCTAACGAATTCATTTTACTGAACTCAATCATATCGTGAATTTAAAAACTATTAAGGAGATACTTTATAAACTAAGTGCTTGAAGCCAACACTCATGGCACATTTCATTTTGAATTATCTGTGTCCCCAATGTTCAATAGCCATGGGTGGCTTATGGCTATCCCATGGGACATTAGTGCTTTAGGCTGGGTCTGCTAGAGTACCAACCATTTTGTATATAATTAATTATTTGAAAGCATCTCTGACTAACTTAGACTGAACTAATATAAAAGATAATGTTATTTTTCCCTCTGGGGCTTTTTATGAATAAACAATCTTAGACTATTAATTTTCTAGCTCATTAAAGATTAAGCAAATAACCCTAACTACTAGCCAAGTCACCTAGGCCAGTTGGCACCAGTTCTGCAACTTAAATCTCTTAGTCCAGTGTCTTTATCAGAAGATATGTCACATGCTCAATATTTCTCTCTAATCTTTATTTTCTGACCTAACATAGTGCAGGATAAAGAATTTGAATCCTAACTGCAGCTTTCCCCAGTCTCCTTGAGGAAAATCTTATGGAACATTTCCACTTTGGATCGCACTTTTCCCATTTTAACCATTGGGGGTGGTATAATACTAATTCTTCTTATTTTTTTTTAACAACAAAATCTCCTGAGGGGAAAGTAAAGCCTACTCCTGATATGGACTTTGGTCCCCTGATGTTGATCAGTTCCTCCTGGTGGGATGGCCTTGCCAGGCCACAGAGGAAGAGGTTACAGGCAATCCAGATGAGACTTGACAGTCTGAGGTCAGATGTTAGGGGAGGAGGGCTCTCCTTTCTGAGGACTAGAGGAGGGAGGGGGAGGGTATGAGAGAGAGAGGGTAGGATCAGGAGGCAACAAGGGAGGAAACAATCAGGATATAATGTGAACAAATTAGAAATAAATTTTTTTAAAAAGTAAGCAAAACCAAGCAGTCATATTTTAAAGGCAATCCTGGAGAGGTGACCACTTTCTCACCTTCCAGCTTCTTCCAGCATCGTCGTTATGAGGCGGTTCTCACAGTGGCAGAATAGTTCTGAATAGACACTGTCTTTGGAAGAAGGGTGGGAGAAATGAGGGAGATGCTTTTCTGAGTGTTTGGACTGACTCTAGCATCCAGTTTAATCTCTTCATCTCTGATAGTGGAAGTGTATGCTGAGGAACTTTCTGGAAGCCAATTTGGAGACATGTCCTAAATGAGTACACTTTGTCTGTCATGGAGCCGGTCTGTGTCTGAGAATTTAAGGGAACTGTCTGGTATTCCTACAGTTCTATTTTTAGAGGTGCTTACTTTTTATGTTTCTGATGACATCAGAAAAATTTTAAAGTTTATGGCCATTAAAAGACAGTACAAAAAACACAGAGGGATATCAAACAGTAATCAAAATCCATGTCTATTTGACATACAAACTGCTGCAGGCAAAGACTTTACCTCCTTGCCAAACCTTTGAGATTATTAATGATATGTGTAGAATGGCTGGTTCCCAGGCCTCTTTATAAAGCTTGTTGGATATCCTCTGTCTTCCTGTGTCTCCTCTCCTTTCTCAAGTGTATCTCAGGGTGTGAATTTTCATTTTCTTATAGCTCAGAACTTTTTCACTTGATACTATTGATACTTAGGGCTGGATAATCCTTTGCTGCCAGGAGAGTGGGGGACTTCCCTGAATTTTGTCAGATTTTGAGGAGCACTCTAACTCTACCTACCAGAGGATAGTAGCCCCATCATCTAGCTGAGACCACCAAAAATGCCAGTAAGTACTGACAAATGTCTCCATGGGGGGGGGCAGGCAAGCTCCCCTCCTCCATTCTGATGATTGTCAAGTTTGGCGGCCATCATTTCATGTTGTTGACAAGTTGAACGGGAGAATGCCACCTGTCACGCTGTCCTTGGTTCTCTTCCCTCCCTCTCTCTAACAAACACATCTACACAAACACCTTCACACTGCCATATTATCAAAAGTGATAGATCTCTAAGACACCTTGATCTACACCTACAGTGGTCACTTCCCTGGGAGGAATGTGCATAGATCTCTGTTCTCCGTGGGAATTGCTCTTTAGTTTGCAGAGAAATGATCTGTCTTTGGCTTCTTGTTCTAGATCTACCATGAGAGGGTAACAACTTTGTTCATGCTTAGTGATCAAGATTAGGAGCTGAGGCCCATTGTGGCTTTAGCATTTGTCTTTCCCAGGAAGAAAATTCTATATATAGGGGCAAAAAAATTGTTAACCTATTCTATGAATACTTCTTAGAAGTCCATTTGTTTTGTTTAGGGAGATCAGATGCTCAGCCCAATATATATCATCCTTAAGACAGTGGATGGCTCAGCAGAGATACCTCTTTGCTTATCAAATGTATACTAAGTTAAAAAAAAAAAAACCTCCTTAGACTCTAGGCTCCTGGCTCTAGCAGTCCTAAAGTATTAAACCACAAAGATTTGCCCAAAGTATTTTAATCTAGGTCATCAACCCCATAAACACCATGAGCGACCTCACCTTTCTTACACATACTAAGAGCTAAGGAGTTGTTTTATCTGTCTGTTAAAACTGGATTTTCCCTATAAGCAGAGATTTGGGGGCGGGTTGGTAGCCCACAGACCTTGTCTACTTTTAAAAGAGGTCACTGTCATGGAGTCATGTACCCATTGAGGGTCACAAAAAGAACAGTAAGAAAATTTGAAGCATCAGGTTTTCTGTATCTTAGGCCAAATAAAGTTCCTGGGCATGATACCCTCACTCTGCTCTGTCAAAGGAGAAAGAGCTTATCATCAACCTGGCCAGGGAATGTGAGTGTGGACAGACAGTACATTTGGTGCCAGTCTCGCAAGCATAGAAAAGAGGATTCACAGAATTATGCACACTTATATAAATACAAATGTATAAATGTGCACAGATATGCATGTACCTATACTTACATGTATAAACATATAGACATAGGAATTATGGGAAAGTTAATTTTACACTTCGGCACAAATAAATTTTTTCTCTCAGTAAAAATCTATTTCTGTTTATGAACATCATTACTATCATAACAGCAGGTGACATCATATATTGGTATAATTCTATACTAGAATACTCTAGGAGATCTAAAGTGTTGGCTTAAAAGAATTTCCAGAGACGTTAAAGACATTCCTAGTAACATTCTACTTTCTGCACAGTTCAAGTGAGTCCTAGGAGAAGTCCTCCAGAATTGGGCACATATCCTCCATAATGAGTATCGATTTGAAGTGTGAGTGCTACAGACTGTACTTATCCTTTTCTTTAAATCAATCATCTCATCCTTACTAACATATATCTCAAGAATGAGGTAGGATGGATGAATTGTGATGCCATAGCTCAGTATACATGACAGGAAGCAATATCTAGACACTAAAATTAGTTGTACAGTCGAATACTCCGGGGCATGGGAGAATATCCGAGCCGACTGCTCTTGATTCAGTAGGTCACCTTCATGATAAGCCCTCTGGGCTTCTCTTTTACTCCATGTACTAATTAAATGATCAGGAACAAAATGTTTCCCTTCTTAACTGATGTTTCTTCACCTGTGAAGGTGAGGAACTTGCCCTTGACCAGTAAACTTCATGTATTTGTTCTAAGGACAAAGGGGATAAGAGTTATATGCATGCTTGGAAAATAGCAAGAATGCATAGTATCACGGGAGCAGAAGAAGGTTAACCTTGATTAGGAGGACTAGCCCACACCCAGCATGGGCTGTTACACTCTTTGAGTTCGGATTGCTTTGAGGTGGAGGCATTGGTATTCGGGGATCTCCATCCCGTGCCGGCCTGGCACAGCACCAGGCACCTAGCTGGAGGCTCTCAACTTGAACTGTGGTGTTCCCCCAGGTTTGTGTGGGTGCTGTAGGATGCCTTTTGAACTCATACCTAGGAGAAATGTTTAGGGTTGATTAAGACAGCTGCCCACTAGCCCTAACATGTAACTCGCAAATTGCACTTTTAGGGTGGTGTGGGAAAATGGAAGGAATGAGGAGCAGACAGATAAGCACTTCCCTGACCTTTGCACCAGGCAGCTGTTTGTTTACATTGCAGACACTAGTTCTAGTAACATACTACTCCAAACAGCAGTGGGGTAAACCAACTAGTGTCTATTCGTGGGCTCCGTGAGCTCAGATGATTTGACCAGAGCCCAGAGCTCAGTAGCAGAGCAAGAATCCACAACCCCTGCCCACGTTCCCTCCTGTCTCACTGTGTGCTGTGTGGCTCGCAGATTCAACACAGAGTACCCTTGGTGTGGGATTTCCCTCTGTCCTTCATTCATTTGGTCAGCTGCAGATGGCAGAAGGCTGGTGGACAAGAAGAAAAGAAGGCAAAAACAAAAACAAAAACAATACAAGAATCACATGATATATGCTGGGAAATGGGTATGTAGCCTGTGAAGGCACATAAATCAGACTCAGAAAGACAAAGGCTTAGTCTCAGTTGTGGAATCATTGTATATATGTGTGTGTGTGTGTGTGTGTGTGTGTGTGTGTGTGTGTGTTACATACATGAAAGCAGAAGGGAGACTTTTGTGGGAGAAGAAGGGCTCCATCAGCGCATTGCAAGATCAAGTGAGGGTATGGATGGTAAAATAGGTCAAAGTACATGGCAGCCTTGCTTGGAGGAAAACGTAATTAAGCTCATCATTTTATACACAAATATACATTAATTTGAAACAGGCAAATGATAATAATAATAATAATAATAATAATAATAATAATAATAATAATAATAATATAGTTATTGTGAAAAGAATATGTGCTTTAACATACTCTTTTATGTGTTTCCCATGAGGTGAACCCATTTATGCACAACCACACAGGATGCTTAACTATACGGAAGTACATGGAAGTGAGTGGCTTGTGTGCCAGGCAGTTTCCATATAAATATTTTTGTTTTTACTGTACCTATCTATATGTTGATGTCCCAGACTGTCATCATCCAATGCTAACTGAATGACACATGCTTGATGCATGGAAATTTAGCAACATAAACAAACATACCTTTTATCCCTTATTTAAAGTAGACCTTTACTTGGGGGAACTGCTTTATAGGGCCACCAGTCTCTGGGACGCTGGTGTGAATGCAATAGCATAAGACTCTGCTCCTGGTTCCCTGGGTCCTACTGAAGCTGTAATCTTTGTTTATGTAATGCAAGGGACTCACTGGAATGCACGACACAGGCGATATCATTTTCCAAGTCCAAAATAGAATACTGGCTGCCATGTACTTTAAGTCGGTCCCCACAGAGACTTACCTGGAGTCTTTTTTTAAAAAATTTTTTTTTTAAATTAATTTATTCTTGTTACATCTCTATGGTTATCCCATCCCTTGCATCCTCCCATTCTCCCCTCCCTCCCATTTTCCCCTTATTCCCCTCCCCTATGACTGTTCCTCAGAGGGATTACCTCCCTCTGTATTTACCTGGAGTCTTAACAAGCACCTCACTGGCAATATATAACATGACGTCTTGACTGAAAGCTTGGTGTTTGCAGTCAGAGCAACTTGGGCTTTCAAGCACAGCTTCCAGCCACCGCTCAGGTGTCGGGACATTTTTTGATCTCTATCCAGACCCTCTTTGTTTTGTTTCTGCTCCATCTGTCTAACCTGAACGCTGCAGCCCAAGCGATTGGTCTCCGCCATAACTAGCCGTTCAAAACAAATTCCCTTTCTGTCAGTTCCAAGTTTTCTGTATTCATCACGCATTGCTTTTCTACTCTAGGAAAACATGAAAGCACAGGAATGGATAAGTAAAACAGGGCAGCATTTCTTTATAGCAGTGAATAAGAATGAGCTGCATCTATCTGTATGGGTGGCAGTGGAGATAAATCTCCAGCCTGTCCCCGTGAGTGGGATGAACACAGTGTAGACACAGACTAATGCCTCTACTTACGTTCACTGCGGCGACCAGAAAGAGGAAAACAAGTTGAAATTTATATATTTAAACGAGGCCTTTCTATGGAACCCAGGATGGCCTTAAACTCCAGATCCTCTTGCCTCGGGATTCCAAGTGCTGGAATTACAGTGGCAAACTACCACACCTAGCAGCAAGTTGGGGTTTAGAGGGTCCAATAGACACCGCTGTCCTCTCATTTGCTCTAGTTCAAAAACACCACACTCTTTAGGCCCAGATAATGTTCTATGTGTACCTCCTCAAGGGCCTTTCATATGGACTGATGAGGAAATTGCACACCCTCTCACCACCCACTAAAGGTGTGAGAGAGACAAAGATAAATAAATAAATAAAAAAACAAAACAAAAAAAACCCCACAAGTACCACATGCGAATTCTGCCTATCGAGAGCCCTTGTGCTATTTACTTCCTCACTCTCTGTTGAATGACCTGGGAGACTTCTTCTAAAGCTGGCTGATGGGTGTGCTGGCCAACTGTTCCCTGGGCTTGCTTGTGATCCTATGCCTAAGAATATAAGTACTGGATCAGGACTGTTTTGCTCGTGGTTTTGGGTGTAGTTCTCCACAAACTCGTGAATAGGAAGTGAAGCCGTAAGGCTTTTACATATCATTAGCACCCAAAGGTTTCAACTGGCACTGAAAGCCTCCTGCCTTTTACTTAGTATGTAACGCTTCTTCTGGGCCCAGTTTTTTCAGGGCCAGGCTGCTAGATCTTAGCATTTCATTCCATATTGTCATGGTCTTCTCAGTGATTTTCCCACACGTGTCCCTAACAAGCCAAGCTTATCACAGGGCTGGCTTTCCAGAATCATACAGTTTACTTCTCAGTACCAAGGCCTCGATTCCCTTTTGTGGATGGTGACATTTCTTTCTCTAGTGAATACACGCTCACCTGGAGACCAGAATGTCATAGCTGATTCCTGCTGTACTTTGTCCATCCTGGCCAATGGCTTCTTTCCTCAAGTGCTTTCAACCCATCTCCTACTTTGCCAGGAAATGCATAGAGCTGAGCAGGCATCTCATTTACTGGGAAAACTCCAGCTCTTTTCATTTGGCTTTGGTGCCTCAAAGGATGCCACTGTTCCATAAGCATATATGCACCTCAGTGCCTATAGTCCCTGTCTTTGCATTCTGAGTCCCCCCTACACAGAGGCCTCATATTCTATGGGGATTCAAGAACAGTGTCTACACCAGTGTTCTGGGAAAGGTACAGAGGAAAGCTTGAGGAGGCAGATGTTTTCATCTTTGTCCCCTCACCCTCCTGGAGTACAGATAGGAAAGCCACTTTCTCTAGTTGAGCCTTCAGCTTTGTGTCTCACCTTTGGACCTGTCATTCATAGCTCTGAATGTATAAATATCTGGGGCTACTTACTGTGTCTTATTCTTAACCCAAGCCATCTGCCCTTCTCCGTCCCTGCTTCTGTCTTTCTACTTTGTCCTTCCTGCTAGGTGCATGATAAACCCCCGAGTTTACAGTAAAAGCACAGGAAGAACCCAAATGATGCAGTCTCTTTAGGAAAGTACCTGGTCTCCTGGGGAGCAGGAGGCTGAGCTGGGAGCCCCTTCCTCCCCTCCTGAGCTGTGGCTCCTGAGGACTTTCAGTACCGACCCAGCTACCCACCTTCAACCTTTGATGTGGCTTAGTGAGCACTTGATGCACAGTGGCCCAGATTTGGAGCCATGAAAACCCTTGCAACTTTCTGCAGGGGTCCCTGGGACTCACAGGGCTTTGCCTACAACTCAACACTGTCCAGAATTGGCTCCCAGGACTGCTTCTAGTTACAAGGATTTCAGCTTAGGGTAAGACTGCAGACATTTAATCAGAGCAGGATGGGCACTACTGTTCTCTCTGCTCGCGCTATAGCTGAAGGCTCATTTCCTTTGTATTTACTTTTCCTTTCCATTTCATTCTATTTTTTTTCTTTCCTTCTTTTTTGGCTACCTGCCTGAATTTTCCTTTTGGAAGGAAGCTTTCTTCCAGTGGCAGTTCCTGATATTTGATATTTCCAAGATTAAAGGACGAACTTTCAGGAGTATTCTGAGCAGGACACCTAGTATGCACAATAGTCAGGGATAATCGTTCCAAGGCTTGAGCTAAGTGATGCTATTTCCCATTACTCATGCCTAGATTCAGTTCTTTTTGGTTTAGATTTTGAGCTTTCTTTCAGATTCTTAGACCCAAAGCCTCTTTCCTTTCCTTTTGAGAAACAAAGTCTTTGCCCTGAGATCAGCTAGAATAGAGGCCAGTTGTCTTTTTTTCTTTTAGGTAGCTTCCTGGAAGTCTGCCCGTCCCTGCTTACTTTCCTGTAAACCTCCTGAGGGAATACATGGCACTGATTCATTTTCAGGCCTTCGACGGCACCTGGTATGGTTGTAGTAATGGGCTCCTCAGTATCTGCTTACTGTTGTGGTTTTTAGTAAGCTCAGTGTAACCCAGATGAGGACAAAGACAGGAGTCTAGTTTTGGAGGGCTTTCTGCCACGTCTCCAGAGCTCATATCTGAATTCTTTGGGTGTGTGTGACGGCTCCTTCATCTTCAGAACATCCAGATTCTCACAGCCATCCTCCTGCGTGTAACACAATTAAAGCTCTTCAACCCATTTCCCCTTTCCTTTCTGAAGTGTTCTTCTCCTTTGCCAATACCATCTTTTATTTCTTCCTTGATCTACCTTCTTTATCTTCTTATTCCTCCCTTTCCTGTCCCCCTTCTCTCTCTCTTCCTTCTTTGTTGTCACTGTAACCATTGTATCTCCTCCTCCTCCTCCTCGTTCTCTTCCTCTTTCTCCTTATCACTGCCATCATTCGGTTTCACAGAACAATTTTTAGGTATATGTCCAGGAGTGGAATAGCTGGGTCTTGAGGTATCACTTTTCCCAATTTTCTGAGAAAGTGCCAGATTGATTTCCAAAGTGGTTGTACAAGTTTGCACACCCACCAGCAATGGAGGAGTGTTCCCCCGAACAGAGCGTGAACTACCTTCTGGGCTATTCCAAGAATCATCTAGGAAGATCAGCCTTGTGCTCAAGATTGTGGTTAATTCCTGTCAGGATTAGGGCTCAAACTCAAGTCGGTTTAATTTCAAAGCCATGTTGGTGACCCATCCCTTTCCCAACTCTGTGGCGTGTGAATTCTGCTCAGGTTATATATGCATAGCCCCTGGAGCCTCCCTGCACTGCTTTGGAAAGGTGAAAATGACCTGTGCTTTGGGAATATGGAATAATTCCTATAGGATGATGCTTGTCCCTGCCTAGACCTGGTACCATTTCTGTTACATCACCTCACACCTGTCCTGTGCCATATGTGGCAAAATTCTAGACAGTCACAGACTTGACCTTCTGCTACTTAGCTTTCAGTGACCAGATTATCTTCAACAATAGGAGTGCTGGGAATGCCAAGATGGTATGTATCTGTTTTCACTTTTTCAGCTAGGAAACTCCTTGCATTCATAATAATTCCCTGGCCTTCAGCACCTCAGTCCCCTCTATGCTTGCTGGGCAGCTGTAGATGCATCTGACCCAGCAAGGATAGAACTCTCAGTACTACTTGAAATTGATTTAATTGGCATGACAGAGGAGAGTCATTGTTGTCTGTGGTGGGTAGGGGGGAGAACATATGCTCAGATGCAGAAGGAAAACAGCCTGGTTCTAGCTATGGAGTTGCATGCTTCCACTGGGTCTCTGTGTCCCAACCACTGGCTGTACAATGGGTCCGTGTGACTCAGTCGCTAAGCAACTCTGCCTGAGGGTCTGTGAATCTGTTTTGGGAAGTCTTTTAGGCATCCAGTGATTTGGGGCGTTGGGTCACCTGAGATGCTCGTAGAGGGAAGATGGACTCATACTACGGTTGATATGAGAGTAGTACGCCTCTAAGGGAGGCCACTGGGAAGTCAGTGCTCAGGACTTTGAAGACACATGACTCATCTTTTTTATACTTTCTGAAAAGCAAACGATTATCTTTATTGAGTACCTACTGTCTGACCCTTGCAATGCTCCTGGGAAGCTTACACTTGCACTTATATTTTATATGGATAAATAGTTTTGTTATATTCATATACCCCATAACAGGACACTGATATTATTGGTCCAAATAGCTAGTTTTGTTTTATTTTAAAATATTATTTATTTCCTAACCTTCAGTCTCTTTCTTCTATATTAATTATAGATTTTTTAATCAATATGCATGCTCCACAGATAAGCTTTATACTTACCTAGATAACTAGATAATTGATTGATATATACTAATTAATTTTTTTATCTTCTCATTCAACTTTCTAAGACTCCACTCACATCTTTGGGGAGGGGACTTCTAGCCCCCATTTTTAACCGTGTCTAATCTGTCTCTGGGTGTAGCCACCTTACTTCACTCTTACCTTCTCCCCACCTTGTCCCCACTTTCAGCCACTGGAAACAGTGATGAGTGACTTCTTGGTCAATGTTCTCCATTGATTGTTTCCCAGGGTTTTAAAGGAAGCCACTAGCCATGGACAGAGAAGGCTCAAGGTGCTTCACAGCATGGTTAGTATCCTGGACTCATTTACTGCCCACAGCCACAAGCTCTCTCTGTTTGGTATTCATAAGCCACCAAAAAATCTATTTTTGCTAGCTAAATTATTTTTTTGTATTAGATAGGAATGGGACTCTGGGCTAAATTATTTGCACGCAGCACACTCTAGCTAAAATTTAATTATGTTGAAAATTTAATTAAAATATAATTTAACAAAAGGTACTTATTTAAATGGTGCCTCCTTTTATTAATAAGCAGAGCTGGGTTTCCTTTTAAAGAAATGACATTCCATATTTAATAAAATCTAAAATGTCACTGATTTCAAAAACATCATGATTATATATTCCATTAAGAAAGATAAATAATTATACTAATTAAGCCATCACGCATCATTGATTGTAAGAAGCATGCCGCTTTTAAAGATGTTAAGATAAGAAGGCATGTTTATCTTTGCCTGTTTCCTTCAATAAATATGAAGAAAAGAACTGATTTAATGGGAGGGAGGCATAAGGAAGTGACAATTCAGCTTTAAGAGAAACTAGGAGAATTGATGGCATTGGAATCAGCCTGACCAGGATAAGGAAACAGAATGGTGGCATGTGTGTGGGCCTTCCATCAGCCTTGCAAGACAGTGTTGGTATTTCTATTTACCATGCAAACATAGCTTTAGGCAAGAAGTCTCTCACCAGCCAGGACAGAGCTCCCTGTTTCCAGTCTTCAAAAGACCACAGAGCTTGTGACTTGCTTCTAGTGTGGGCCGTCCTAAATCTCACTCTTCAGGAGTCCCTGACAAGTGCTGTTTGCCTGGTCTGTTTCCCTCTCAGCCTGAGCCCTTCACAGGGGCTCTTCACCTCCACAGTAGGGGCCAGCACATGGTGCATGCAGCCATTTATCTGTTGAAAAGCACGTGAGTCACTTCTGGTTTGGGACTGCTGTGCTTCACATGCACAGTGTCTTCCATTGCTGTGAGTTTAAGTTCTTGGTCCCCAGCTGGTCATACTGTTAAGAAAGTCGTGGATATTTTGGTGTTATGTCTATTAGCAGAAGAGTGTTGGTGAGGCTGGCTTTAAAGATAGCACCCCCTTTCCCATCTACCAAGGTGTTAGTGGTCTCCATGGCGTGCTCCAGCCACTGTGACCTCTGTGACCTCTGCCACGCCCTCCTCCCAATTATGATGAGCAGAAACCAGGAGTTCAAATAAACCCCTCTTTTCTTCAGTTGCTTTTCTTAGGTGCTTGGTCAAAGTGATGAGAAAAACAAGTGACTCGTTGGTTTTGGGGAATAAGGCTTCTCTGAACAGCAGCACAAAGGCTTCTGTGTGAACAGAAGTCTGGAATTTTCAGGACTAGAATAGATGCACACAACTGCACATTGGTTGGCAGGTGTATGTTTGGAATTTTTAAAATATTCTGACAAACTGTTCTATAGAGTAGCTGCACTATTTTCACCCTCCCTCAGCAATGTGCATATGATCCTACTTTTTTGTATCCTTCCACCACTTTTTCATTAACTTTTACTTTATCTTGATGTAAAAGTTAATTGATTGATGCTTAATTATATCTTACTGCTGATAAGCTTGACTCTCTATGGCTAATGATGGTGAACATATTGTCTTGTGCTTAAAGCCACTGGTATGACTTCTTCAGTGAAAAATGATTTACTTTTTCCCCTGGATTCTCTTCTGCTTTAAGTATTTTAAGATAATATTATAATTCAAATTAAAACTTCATTGAGATGATTTTATGCTCACATATAATTATAAGAAATAATAGGTATCATTAACCAAAATATAGACAATACAAGGACAAAGCAGACAAAGATTATTTGGATATTTCTCCCATAAAATACAAAAATGACCCATAATCATAAGAGAAGATGCCTAACTTCACTAGCCACGGGATAACTGCCCATTAAAACCACTTGGCATTTACTCAAATGGTTACAATAAAAAGACAGATAAAAGTAATTGTTATGACAATGTGAAGAAATAAAACTATAGCACTGTTGGGGTGCAAAATGGTGAAGATGTATGGAAAATACTATGGCATTTCTCCAAGGGTTAAACAGTTATTATTAGGAACTCAGAAGTTCTACTCACAAGAGAATTGGAATTCTCTCTCT
>OU015743.1:126947766-126960118 GCA_907169655.1 Acomys percivali
TCTCTCTCTCTCTCTCTCTCTCTCTCTCTCTCTCTCTCTCTCTCTCTCTCTCTGTCTCTCTCTGTCTCTCCACCCCATATCTTTTACACTTTCATGGTCAAAACACGGAAGAGCTCTCTGTGTATGTGGTAAAACTCTGTAACTTTTTAATTTTCTGTAAAACACAACAGTAGACACCTTTCCTTTTCCTCCCTTCTCCTGATCAGAGGCAAGCTCTCCCTTTCCTTCATGAATAACCTCGTTCTTGTTGTCAAAGGGCACAAATCACAGAGAACCAAGAATCCCCCACCCACAAGGTAAGAAAAGAAAGGATAAAAGTGCAGGTAGAGCTCGAGGTTAGAACTGCCCACATTGTGAAGACTCAGACATTTCTCACCGGGAGCAGGAGCATGAATCCCAACTTTCCACACTCTGGTTCCTTCTTTCTTCAGTTTCAGAAGCAATTTCTAGAACAGTTGTCAGCATTTTTTTGAGCTGGTATTTATTGTGCTGCCCTGAGCAAAGGCTCCCAGGGAGAGGACTGGCAATGATTCATCTGTGTGGATCCCTGTCTTCATCGACTTGGCCTCCGTGTGAGGGGACAGCCCCACTCACCCTTCCACATCATCATCACTTTGGTTTCTCTCAAAATATTTGCTCAGAAAAAGCCCACTGTTTGGCCTCTGTTCACCTTGGGCTTCCAGGGGAATTTCCCATCCTCCCCAGAATCCAGGGGTGAAGTTGCTTGACAGTCTGTTCACCCCTTACCCAGCAGGGCAGACAGCCGGGGCTGGCTCCAGACAGACCCTTCTTTGATCCAAGACAAACTTAAATAGAATCCCTACATTTAGGACACAGATAAAGGAGGGAGTGACGGTTATTACTTTGTATCTTACTGGGACCCCTATGAACCCAAACATCTGCCCTGTTGAAGGGAACAGCATGTTAGTTCCAAACTCACCCCTATTTGTCCATTTGATTCCATATAGATTCCATATGACTCTAACTATGGCTCCTGAACTTGCACTTCATCAACCCCACTGAAAACAACGCCCTCTCATGATGCTTGTGGCTACAGTTAACTTTGGCATTCATCTTGGTGCATGGTCAAGTCTCCAAACACTAGTAATTCTCCCAATGATTAACTGACTCCTTCAAATGCACCTGGTAGTCCTTTGCATACAGAGTGTCGTGCCTCGTTCAATGAATTCTTCGGATCTTGTAAAACAGGTGGCTCAGAGCCTTGAGAAGACATGTCTGAGATCACAAAGGCAATCCTAGTTCCAATTTATAGTAAATTTACGCAGCTCCCCATCAGTCTGGTTTCCCAGAGTTCTCCAACTTCCTTTATTATCTCAAGCTGAGATTCTTGACCTCTGTCTTAGATTCTGTGATAAAGGGCCCAGACAAAAGCAACAAGGAGGAGAAAGGGATGTTTGTTCGTTTGTATGTTAGTTCTTCATGGTGAAGACAAAAGGGAACAGAAGTTTGAAGCAGCTGGTCACCCACATCCACAGTCAAAAAATAGAGAGAGACAAATGCATGGTAGTGCGTAGCTCTCAGTTCATTTTATATTGTTCAGAATTTGCTGCCTGCAATTAAGATGAGGTTTTCCCTATCACATCATATAATCAAGGTAATCATCCATAGGCATGCTCAAGGTATGCCGCTACAGGCAATTCAAAATTTATGAAATTAACAGTTACCACCAACCATGAAAATCTCCTCCTCGTAAGATTATAGCCTTGAAAACTGGGTCTTGTGGAGAAGCAGTGCTAAGATGTGCTAATTTCTTTATCTTCCATTTATCATGTTGAAAGCTTGACACATACCTCTATACACCAGTAAAACACGAAGATGACTTTAATTATATTAGCAAGGGTTCTCCAGAGACACAGAACCATCAACTGCAAAGGAGAACCAATGGAAATAAGGGCTTGGGAAATAGCTGAGTTGGTAAAGTGCCACTTCACAACATGTGGATCCAAATCTGGTCCTCTTCACCCATATAAAAAATGAGGATAGTGACATTCATATTCAACCCATTGCTGCCGAGGCACAGACAAGAGAATGCCTAGAGCTTGCTAGGGAGTCAGTGTAAGCAGTTAGTGGCCTTTGGTTGAGTGAGATACTCTATCTCAAACAAATTATGTGAAGAGTGATGAAAAAAGATTGCTAATGTTAACATCTCACCTCCTCATGTACATACATATAGTACAAACATGTATATACTAAATTAAAATACATAAAAATAAACCAATAAGATATTGTGTGTGAGAAGGGGGAGGTAGATATGGTAGATAGATAGATAGATAGATAGAGAGAGAGAGAGAGAGAGAGAGAGAGAGAGAGAGAGAGAGAGAGAGAGAGACATAGGCAGGCAGGCAGACAAACAGACAGACAGACAGACCTTGGAGAGAGAATGAGGAGGCTGCTGGGCTCTAAGTCTGCAGAACAGGCTGGTAGGCTGGAGGGCCTCTGAAGATTTAATGACACACTTTGGGCAAGAAGTCAATTGGCTGGCAGAATCCCTACTCTTGCAGAGAGGGTCATTCTTTTTCTTAGTGTCTTGACCTTTCATAAGGCCACCCACTCTACAATGGTTATATGCTTTACCCAGTTAGCTGCCTTACATGCTAATCCATGCTGAAGGTTTATTCTTTCAAAGCAACATCAAGACATGTTTAATTAAGTACATTGGGTACAATGATCTAGCAGAGTTGATCCATAAACTGAACCATCATACCAGCATGGTGACTTTTGGAAAGGAAACAGCAATGCTGAAGGGGAAGGGTAGAGGAACTGAACCATCCCCCCTTTTTTGGTTCCTCATTTCCTGGCCATTTGGTCAAAAAGGGAGCTGTAGATGAACAAAGGAGGCACTCAGAATAGGTGGTAGTTCTTGTTTGACATCATACAAGGTGCTCTACTAATGCCAACAGCACTTCCAAGCCAACATCGTAGTTAAAGGACAGGAGGTTCATCAGCCTCAAACTGCCTTCTCAAGCCCCTGTACTGTGGCTGGGACTGGGAGCTGGGAGCTGGGAGCTGGGAGCTGAGAGCTGGGAGCTGGGAGCTGGGAGCTGGGAGCTGGGAGCTGGGAGCTGGGAGCTGGGAGCTGGGAGCTGGGAGCTGGGAGCTGGGAGAGGAATGTAACCTGAGTGGTTCTGTAGGGAAGGCTGCAAAGACTCCAGGCCCTTTGGGTGAGGAGAAGGACCTCACTCACCCCTCAAATGGGTCTAGAACAGTGGGGCAGAGTTAGGCAGAGAGTTGGCTGTGCTTTTTCAGAGGAGAGAGAGAAAGAGTGCAAGGCAGAGGATGTCAAGCTTCCCTGTCACCAAGCTCAGTTACAAACACCAGTGGGGAAGTCTGCAGGGAAGTAGATTAAGGTTATCAGTATCCAGCAGGCCTTGTGCCCCAGCATCCCAGTGTGGCCAGAGGCTACCTTTGGGGAGGAGTTAGGGGTGGATGCAGTGAATCAGCATTTTAGTTTGGCTGCCATCATCTTCTTGTTTCCCCCTTCTCCCTTTCCTCCTCCTCTTCCTTCTCTTTCTCTTCATTATCAATTATATAGAGTTCCATTTTTTTAAAAAGACCAGTTAACTCAGATAAGAGCTGGGTTGATGAGATAAACAGTAGTGCCATTGAGATAAAGTGTGATTGCATTTGTGACTTTCTTCCAGAAGTAAGTGGTGAAGCCATGAGATTAAAACCCAAGTCTCCATAGCTTCACAACAAACATTGGTGCTGCCTTCCAGACCTTGTCAGCACACTCACCCATGCTCTCACTATCCCCCACCATTCTGATTAGTTTCCTCAGCCTTGCCCAACACTTCCACACGGCTTAGGAAGTCTCCCCTGGTCAACTTAGGCTAATAAATAAAGGGAACCTTCCATCAATCTTTGGACAACCCATTGTCACTCTCCCATCCCTTTCAGTGTGAGAATGCTAAAAAGCACACGAAAGTTCAAAGCATAGTGCCACACAGCTCACAACCATTGAGACTGACAGGGGTCAGCCATTTCCCATTAGCTTTTGTAAGCCTCAGTTGAACATTGTATGTAACATTCCCCTTCTCTTTGTCCAAAACCTCTGGATCTATTTTCCTTCTCTGAGATGCCTCTCAGATTCCTGAAAGGAATCTTACTTAAATTTTTTTAGTCCACAAAAATCTCTTTATGTGTGCAAATGCATATATCTATGAAGAACACAGATAATTAAAGTTGGGATACTTAATTGTACGCACATCTGATTGCTGACTATCCCCTTTATCTTAGCTTTTGAGACTACATATTAATAACTGTAGATAGTCAAATGTTATGTTTTATGTATTCTCTTATTTATCTTTTTCTATCTTTAAAACACTTTCTTCAGAAATGTAGGAGGCACCCTTGTGCTTATTTGCACAGATGGTTGTGTGTGTCTCTTCATGCCAGGCTTCTGGAGTGGAAGAGCTGAGCTGTCCTTCTCACTTGTCTAGGGAAGTTATCACAGTAGAGGATCAGTAAGCTGCATATATGCTGGTCTCTGAACCTAGATGCCTACTTCCTGGAGGTCAAAGGCTGTGTTTTATTCATCTCTGTATTGTCAGTGTCTGGCGCGTGATGCCGAGATAAATGAACAAATGAGACGTCGCCGTCTCTCACCCTAATTTTCCCGACTAGCTTCATCCCTTATGCTCACAGGATAAGAATCAAGGGAATCCCCTGCCTGACTCGGTCACTTACTACAGCCTTGTAGGATGCACTGTTTTACAATTAGTACCACCAACACGAGTCCTTCCATCACACAGCCAGGTGTGATTTGAAAATAGATGTACTCAAATCTTGAGCCTGTAGCCTCATTTCTCTTTCTCTGGCACTCAGGCAGTACATTCTGATCTGTGAACTTAGGACGATTTTGCCTCTATGGACATGACATCAGCTCTAGCACTCTCACCCCTTTAGCAAGCCATTTCCCCATCTGAGTCTGGGGAAATCACCTTCGTTGATGACCCCACAGCTTCAGTGACTTGACGCACATCCTTCTGTCTTGTACTCCATGCCTACCTATAAGAGGGATGCTTTGATGCTATCAAGGTTGAACTCTTAGTTTTAGAGATGGAGCTGAGGAAATTTCTCAGAATGATGTCATGCAAGAGAAACCAAACTAAGGCCAGTAGTAGATCTCCTGTTAGACATTGGGTTTTCTGATAGGGTCAACTTCTCTAGTAGGAAGAGAACTAGGCTATCTGTGCGTTTGTTATCCTTTGCTCTTAGAGGTAAGGAAGGAACGCCTTAGGTGAAGACTGGGAGTTGGAGGCAAACAGAGAGCAAAGAACATGCTGATGATTAAATCTAGGTTAAAAAGTGCCAGATGGGAGCTCCGAAGGATGTTGGCTTTTCTGGACCAGAAGAAAAAATATGGACTGAATAGAAGATTGTATTAGACAGAGTAGGCTAGCTGCTATAGGCAACACTCTGCGCACCCAGTAGTGTGGTGCAACAACACTTGGCATCAGAATGCCAACTGAAATTGATATTTCTGGTTCTATTTCCACTGGCTGGTATTTGTACTACCTGGCCCAGGCTCTCAACAACCCCAATCCTCAGTTTTGCGATGTTCAGAAATGGAACTCTGACAGACTGCTCTGCTCCCATTTGGGGTCACGGATCCCAGCATTAGAATGTGTTTTGTAAGTGACTATGTATGTGCCCATGAACAGAAGGGTAGTGTAGTTTCTATTCTATATGACTGGAAGCTGAGCATCCAGCCTCCTCTTATGAAAGTGGGTGACAGATGAAAAAATATCCAAGAAGCATTCCTGATGAACAGAAGGACAATTGTAAAGTGACAGATCAGCAGACACCAGCTGTGAGAATCTCCTCTACAGTGAAGATGCTCAGATCCATGCTGTATTTGTATCTTAACACTGAGAGCCAGCTCTTGCCTCTCTCAGGCCCTCCTCTCTACGGCTGTCATGTTTACAAGTTCAGCCAGTCCTTGACCTTAAATCGGGGCCACAACCTTCAGATTCTGGTGGGCCGTTGATGATCGGAGGATGGTAGTTGGAATCCAGTAACTCTTGGTTCTAACACTTCCCAACTTCACTCTTTCCATCCATAAAATGGGGAGAATAACGCCTATGGCTGTTTTGAGCTCATTGTGAAAAGTGCTTAGTGTGCTGACTGTAAGCAAGCAGCACTCAGGAAAGCTGCGGTTCTTCTCATAGCAATCCAATGCACTAAAGACGAGTTCTGGGCACTTGCATAACAGCTGAGTCAGATCTTCATCCTGTGGCTTCCCTGCTGGCCTGTTTCTATTGGTAGCCTTCAGCTCAATCTCTCATCCCTGTTGATTCTGTTTCTATGGGCAGCCTTCAGCTCAGTCTCTCATCCCTTCTGGTCCCAATTCTTGCCCTGAACTCTGATCAGCTTATCTGAGGACTAGCCTTCATCTAGCCCTGATGTTGACAGATTCTAGGGTTTTCCTCCTATCCCTTGTCATCGTTCTACCTAGATTCCTGTCTGCTGCGTTCCTGGGAAGACTCTTCCATGGTGACCACCTGGACTCTGAGGTCTGAAGTCTAAAGCTTTTCCAGAGGCTGTTTACTGTTTAGCCCATAGTAGTCTTGCTGCTTTGATCTTGAGTCTCATATGTTCCGACCACAACGAGCTTCCTTCTGAGCTTATTGGGCTTTAAGGCTGAGCCTGAGACCAAAGCATGGGAGGTGGTCCCAAGATCAGGGTGAGGGAGTGGGTAGAATGAGACAGGGGAGGGAAAAGCGTTGACATGGGCTATGTAATCATTTGCTTCCTGTTCTGGGGTAGCCTTGATTCTGTGCACCTCCCCCCCCCCACTTCCCACCCCCTGGGAAGGCATGGCTCTGGATTATCTTGCGACAGGGCAGAAACCTGTGACCCTCCTCCGTTGTTCCCTTTCTGGACTGGATAAGGGTCCGCATTAATTTTCCACTTTGAAAATGATTCTGGCTTAGATCTCAGGGGGTCCCCAGGCTCTTGAGAAAGTTCCAAGGCAGAGAGAAGTAGAGAGACATAGACTCTTGCTTGCGGGAAGAGCATGTTCACATGTGATGCGGGACAAATACCAAAACCGAAACCAAACCAAAATCATGTCTGCAGATGCCAGCTTGTTAGTGAGCTATTCTCCACTCCAGGCCTCTTGCAAGAACTGCACCTTCACTCACACAAGTTTAGATTCAAATGACCCAGTTTTAGAGACAGCCTTCTTGACATTCTATCTGAAGGTGGCTACCATGGTATCTCTATCTGATGCCATTTTCTTCCCCAAGAACCTTTTCTAGTATCTGGGTCAGGTTGGCTTAACACCTACCAGCTCATAGTGCGTCCAGGTCATGGCATAGGTTCAAGCAAGTCTGATGACAGACTTGGCTTGGGTAATTATGTAAAGAGAGGTCAGATGCCAGGGTAAGAAGCAGGCATAATCAGGCATGCTGTGGCTCAGATGATTATTATGTGTGGGGTGGAAGACATCAAGGGGAGAGGGGAAAGGAATTTTACAGAGATAAACATAGGAACTACAAGGATCAACTAGCAGAGAGTCAGTGGGAGGTAGGAATCGGAGGCCAGACAGAGACCAGGCAAGCCCAGGTTTATAGGCACAGGCAGAGGTGAGATGACACCGGTCTTCTTAGAGCTGCTCGCTAGTGTTTCTCTGTATCTGGGTCCCCTTTCTTAGTGCAGCCACATGCATGATGTCATTGGAGGCCAGGGGAAGTGGTTACTTCCTCATAGCCTTAATTCAGAGTCCTGTCTGAACCAAACCAAACATAATTGGAAGTCAGAACCTGACACCGGGCTTTTTGAGTCTGGGCTCAAAGTGGAATAAGCAGCTGCTGTGGACATATTTGTGCAGCCTGACATTTTCCCTGGTGTTCTGGAGAGTCTGGGATGGACACTAGTGTGGAAGCATCATCTACCATCACTGACTCTCTGGGATGCAGGTAGACGGCCATGCCTTTAGCCCGGCTAGCTTCTCTGAACAGTCGTCATGTTCCAGGAGCTGAAGATGCAGGTACCATTACTTTGCAGTGACCTCATGATCCTTATCTCAATTCTCCCCTCCGCAGGGAGCCATCTCTACTCTGCAGGGTAGGCTATAGAGTGCAGGCAGAGAAATCATTGGCATCTGTCCTTTTGCCTTATGGATTCTTTTTCTTCTCCAAGTAGATTTATAACAACAAATAGCTCCTTGGTTTCCATCACTGCTGCAATAAGTTTCTGTAACTCCTCATAGCAGAGGAGATGTTAGTAGTCAAAAGAAAGTGGACTGGTCCCCTTGTCATTGTCTGGGCTGTGCAGGCTCGAGCTCTTTCCAACACTGGACATGTACAAGGCATGGTCATAGCCATCGCCATTTCTTAGGTAGTAAGGTTCTAAGTCAGTACATTTCATTTTAATCCTGGTGGCACGAAGCCAACCACCATCCTAGTGACACTGGCCTAACCTGCCTCAGTGTCCAGCTTTGTAGGGTGGAGACAAACAGGGTGGTGGAGAAGGTTAAGTGAGTTTTGGCATGGAAAGCAGCTGTAACAATAACTGCTGTCAACCAGGCATTGGTTTATTTTTGGTACTGTCTTTCCCCTCTCGATGGATAACCTAAGCAAGAAACCCCAGGGAGCCTTTACAAAATAAGAATCTGCACATTGCACAGTTTGAATAGTCTTCTGTCTTTGCAGAAGGATTTTTCATGGCTTAAGAATAGAACAGAGAGCAAAACTGTATCGTTGGCATGAAAAGGAGACTAGAGACTGGTAGAAGGAACTAGAATGAACAGACCACACTGCAGACACAATGGCTGCCATGCACAACCAGTGACTCTGTTCGTGCTTCTTTGTAGCAGAGAAACCTGGGCATTATTGGCTGATATACAATTGCCGTCTTGGACAGGCAGTGCTGAATGCATATTCATCTGCAGGAAAATATTTCTGGAGGGGAGGATGGGGGCGGCAGATGCTGTAGGAATCTCTCTTTGACTCCCTTAAGAACTTTGAGTATAGCTTTTCGTATTCAGCTCTATTATGACGTACCATTGGAGAGAGACATCTTATGTCATTCTCTTGAGGAGCTGGACCTTTGCTTCATGAGATTAGAATACCAAATCAGAAGTCATAATGGAAGTGCAATATAATTTTGGCTGCCTCTCACTCTTAGCAAAGTATATTTAGAGTTTGCTTTTCTCTGCCTGCTTCATGATCCTCTGAAAGACAGCTATGAAGGCATGAGGCACTTGACCTGCCTGTCTAGGCTTCTACTTAAATTAACTAAACACATTCACATTAGCTCCACCTATTGACTAACCAGCCACATGGGTATTGATCATTTACTCTTTGTGAAGGATGGCTTCGAAGAGTAAAGGTAAGAGACTGTTTGTGATATCCAGTTCAATAATCCGTGAATTAGTTGGTGGAAGAAAAAAAAATTCTGTGCTGACTGAGGCACAGAGGAGAGTGATAAGATTTTTTTTTCTGATTAAAAGAATATTTATTTTCTGTGATAAGATTTTTACAGTAAAGATCTCCTTTATAGTCACAAGGCTCTGACTGCACTCTCAATTTCTTGCAGCTTCCTAGGCGAGGTTTGGAAAGGCTCATGTAACAGAAAATGCCCCAGGAATAACATCTGAGAGAAATGATTTCAACCCAGGAGGCAGAGGAATGATCCTACCTGGGGATGTCCATTTTTATTTCTGGTATGAAGAATGTTTGTGGAAACATAGATTATATCCAGAAGTGTTTGGGTTTGTCACTGTGGAAGGGTGGCTCCTGCTAATGTGGTCCCTGGGGGAAGGACTCTGTCAGACTTTCTTTGTCCTCCAAGGAAGAGCACCTACATTCTCAGGTGTCTCCAGTCTTCATGTTTGTCTCATTCCATTGTGCTTGGGATATAGGCTGGAGACTGGAAACCTGGAGCTGAGCTAGAGGCAGAAAGAGTGTACTGTAGGGCTGGGGTAAGGGGGGTTACTGTAGGGCTGGGGTGAGGGGGGTTACTGTAGGGCTGGGGTGAGGGGGGTTACTGTAGGACTGATGAGGTATGGTTACTATAGGGTCGAGGTGAGGGGGTTACTGTAGGACTGGGGTGAGGGGGATTACTATAGGGCTGGGGTGAGGGGGGGTACTGTAGGAATGGAGTGAGGGATGGTTATTGTAGGGCTGGGGTGAGGGGGTTACTGTAGGGCTGGGATGAGGGGATTACTTTAGGGCTGGGGTGAGGGGATTACTAGGGCTGGGGTGAGAGGGGTTACAGTACCACTTGCTCTGCCCTCCGAGTAACCACCAATACCCAGGACTCTTGCAGTGCCAGCTAAAGAGCACACTGCTGCTATGAGAATCAGTTTCATTGAATGACTTTGGTTCTTCCAAGTCTTCCTTGCATAGTGTGGTTTGATCTCTTGTGGAATTCACTGTTAGATTTTTTTTTCTCATTGTCACTCAACAGATAAGTCTGCTCTTTCTATGCCAGGGGTTGTTTTTAAAACAAGTATCATGTCTTTGCTTACTGTTCCATTGGTCTCTTTCCCAGGAGATGGTTTCTAGTCTCCTCACTTTCCTGGATGTCTATATCTACTTCGTTCTAAGGATGGCGAATGTAATACCACATCTGTCATTGAGTGCAGACCTCTGAATTCTTCCAAAAAACTTCCAGGCACGTGTTATAAATTGCTTTCTTAATGAATACTTTTTTATTTAATGAATTTATTCAGATTACAACTAAATTGTTATCCCATCACTTGTATCCTCCCGTTCCTCCTGCCCTCCTGCTTTCACCGTATTCCCCTCCCCTAGGTCTACGACCGAGGAGGACCTCCTCCCTCACTATATGGTCATAGGCTATCAAGTCTCATCTTGGTAGCCTGCTTATTCTTTCTTTGAGACTTTTTAATGAGATGGCTGCCACATCTAACTGTGGATGCAGCATTGAGGATTTGGTACCTGAGTGAGGTGCTACAGTAGGGAGGAAATGCTGGATATGTGATATTTGACACCTGACAATGGAAAAGTGGAAGTCTGAGAGAAGTGGCAGTGATGTGGAGCTACAGTGTCCATCTGAGCACAGCATTCGACATGTTCCTGAGTCTGCAGTCAGCCCAGAGGTCTCAACAGCTACACTGAGTCGAAGGCTCCTAATACTTTTGACTTGGGCTTTAGGATTGACACATCTGTCCACGCCTGGATCTCTTGTTCATCTGAAGTGTATACAATAGAGCACGGCCTCTGTTGAGTTGGCGCTACTCTCTCTCTCTCTTTCTGACTCTGAAGCTCTTTTCACACACCAGGGACTTCTTCTTCCTCTTCTCAGCTAGCTACTTATAAAGCCTTAGTGGCAAGGAAATCTATACAGAGCAAAGATGAATGCCTCTGGGTACAGCCAAGGCCTCTGTATGTCCTTCTGAGCAGCTCTTGAGCACACAACAAAGGGAAGCCAGATTGGTACTGCTCCCACCATGCCTGGGAAATTCCCCTCTCCCTCCCCTCATCCTCTTATTGACCTTTAGCATCAGTTAAAGGTTTGAAAGCTCAGTGAATGTGCTTTCTTTTCTTCTGGTCCTCGAGAAATGCTGCTTCCCTGCCCTGAAACTGGGAGGGTGCTCCTGAGGGACGCTGTGGATGGAGAGTCCTGGGAGAAGTGACTTTACTTCAGTTGGGTGTGCAATGTATTCTGTCTTATAAAACACTGAATTCCATAGTATTTGCCCCTACCTGCCCCCAATGTGCTGGTAGTGCTGTCCCCTGCAGGGCAATCTAGCGTTTTGTGGGAAAGGCTGTCTCTAGGTGTTCTCACAGAGCAATTCTCCTTCTGTTTCTGTAAGTCCCACTCTTCCCCACCCTCTTGTTAAGTTCATGGCATGGGTAAGCATGATCTGAATTCAAACCCACCCTGATTATAGGTGGCATCGAGATCGCTTTCAGTTTGTTTCAGCTGTATAATGATGAGCTGGAGATACGGGATGCAGCCAGCACTCAACCGGAATAGACAAGTGGGGCTAATAGAACTGCTGTGCCCTCCTCCTGAGTCTGCTCATGTGTTCAGTGAACAAATAAGTTGGCTAGGAAGGGACCGGACATCTCTGTTCTCAGTGCTAGGGACAAAGTAAAGGAAACATGGGCAGAGACTGATTTCCAAAGACAATAAGCATTAAAGAAAAGGTTGGGGGACAGGTGGAAATACACACAATGGAAAAAAAGACTTGTGGATAATGTGTGTATGTGTGTGTATGTGTGTGTGTGTGTGTATGTGTGTGTGTGTATGTGTGTGTGTGTATGTGTGTGTGTGTGTGTGTGTAGGAGGAGGAGGAGGGAGGAAGGGAGAGAGAGAGAGAGAGAGAGAGAGAGAGAGAGAGAGAGAGAGAGAG
>OU015743.1:126960128-126970237 GCA_907169655.1 Acomys percivali
AGAGAGAGAGAGAGAGAGAGAGAGAGAGAGAGAGAGAGAGAGAGAGATAGGGGAAGTCTTATTGAGATGATGACACTAAAATGTGCCTCACAGCTGAAATAAGTCATACCTGTGCCCAGGGAAAAGAATGGTTGGGGGCGGGGGTGAGATAGGGTTTCTCTGTGTAATAGGCTTGGCTGTCCTGGAACTTGCTCTGTAGACCAGGCTGGCATCAAACTCACACAGATCCACCTGACTGCCTCCTGAGTGCTAGGATTAAAGGCGTGTGCTGCCTCTGCCCATCTGGGAAGAACATTCTTGATCAAGGGCTTGCAGTGGCTGTGTCTGCTGAGTAGCATAGTGGGAGGCCAGTATACGCAGAGCATCATATGACAGAGAAGTAGGTATCTTCAAGGCCACTGCTATGTTGCGAATGCTTCTTTGAACCAGAAGACAGGCATCCTAGGATTTGAGCCACAGAGCAGCACAATACGGCTCTTTAAAGAGAATACCTTCCAGTGCTTTTAGATGGAGACTGGCTCTAGGAAGCAGATGCCGAGGACCCAGGGCTCTTGACTTCATGCTGTTCACTGCTCATGCTATTCAAGATGATGTGCAGCAATCAACATCTATACAGGGCTTTACAGACAGAGAGTAGGCCACCAGCAGTAGGCATAGCAGGAGCAATGGTGACAACTTAGACCCATATTTCCCTGTGTATCACTCTGCGCTATAAATCAAAGAGAGCCAAGAGGGCTAGATGTGTCACTGAAAAAGTTAGGGCAGGCCTGGGCAATGGAAGATACTACAGGTTGTCTTAAAGAGGGGACTAGCAAACAGGAAACCAGAATGGGCTCAGGGTACAAAGGTATCAGTTGTTCAGCAAGTTGTAGAGGGTGGTGATAATTACCAGGGTTATTGTCAAATCAGACTGGAAACTGGTCACTGGGCCAGAAATACGTCCTCACTGGAAATGCTCTTGTCCCCACCCTAAAATACATTTGCTGGTTTAAAAAAAAAAAAAAAAAAAGCAGGTAAGGAATTAGGAAAGAGGTGGTGGTCAGCCAGGCTTCTGATAACTCTTTGGGAAATATTGGAGACCCCTGTGGAAAAGGTTAATGCGAAGGGAAAGAAATTGTTTGCACAGAGGAGGTGTCTGCAGATTGCCAGCCTAGTTCCCTTGCCATGAACCCCAACAGGCATCAATCATGTCTATAAGGGACACCCAGGGTCAGTGCCCTCCTAAGATGGGTGGAGGATGCCACCTGCTGGTTGCTTTAAGTACTTACCCAAGACGTTTGTCTTATCTTTCTATTTTAGGGAAAGAAACCTGTATGGAGAGTTCTATCACTGTTCATCATCCCCTCCCACCCCCCCTGCTCCATTAAGATAGACAGTCTTAATTATCATTTAATACGGATATTCAGAAAAGTTAGGTGGACATTCCAGGATGAGTCGACATTAGGAAAGCCTGGAATGCATGCCAGACCACCACTTAACAGAGGGTACAATAGCACCAGCTTGTACCGTTTTTTGCAACCTGTGAGCTGAGATGAGGGAATAGGTACATGGCAGGTGTTCTGAGTGTTCAGAACAGTAGAATAGATATAGGAATAAAGACACATACAGGCCTTCCTCAAGGTGCCTGGCCAAAGGGGTCTTCAAGCATCCACGGAATTTGGCACTTAGGGCCTAGGGGGAAATCATTTCAGGCATTGCTTCAATCTGCAGTTGCAAATGTAGGGTTGGCATGTAGAAGCTACTCGCTTTCGGGTCCCCCACCCCTACCCAGTGCGTGTTTACTGTAAATTATTTAGCTCTACTTTCTAGGCTGGGTGGGAGTGAGATGAAGCCCAAATGAGCCTCTCTTGGTTTCCTTTCTAGAGACTGAAGTCATGTGTGAGCTTTTTGTGGAGGTAGGAGGACCAGGCAGGCGAGTAGGCCCTCTGTTGGATTCTGGTACTACACATCAACACAAGCCCTGGCAGTAAGCACACACTGGCGTTCCCAATGCTCCCGAGCTGGAAGGCCCAGTGGACGAGACACATATCTTTCGAGTGAACAACTGCACTTCTTAAAGATCAAGGCTAACTGTGCCAGGCCTGGCCTCTGTATCTTTAGGACCTCTTAGCTGTAGTCTGTGGACAGTAAGTCTTTGAGTCAAGCTCCTACCAACAACTTCACCCCTGCTCCTCATGGCCTTAATTCCTGTAGTCTGGCAAAGGCCTCACCTTGACATCACTACTGGGCCTCATGCTAAGCAGTCACCAAGAGAGAATTTTTTTTTTTTAACCTACCCTGGAAGCAAAGGTTCTGACACCTCAGGACTCTGCTGCCTCCCTGTTCCCACATGAATAAAGCCTTTACTCAGCCCTCACATGCCTAATTATGCTGCCCCAATAGAAACTAACAGCTGAGTTCTAAAAAAATAAATCCCTAATAATTATCTTAAGCAGCTTGGAATAAGGGTAAGTCATGGAGAAGCTCGTGTGGTCCCAAACCTATAAGAACCACCTGTAAACCCCCCTCAAAGCACTCCGTTGCCTTTGCACACTCTGCCAGAGCTAATCACTCTTCATCTGAACTCCGGAAGCAGCCTGCATGTTCTCTTCCATCACAACCCAAGCCCACTTCCAAACTGCACCACAACAGGGGAATTTTTCACTGACTTCAGGAAAACAGGTTTTTAAAAGTTCTTATTCTGGGCCAGTGAGGGGCTGCGTGGTGGATCCTTGTCAACTGTTGGATCCTCTCTGCTCAGGGTGGCAAATTTCTGCTCAGGATCTAGGGTGGCAAATTTCCATTGTCGACCTGCTTGCGTTAAGAAATCCACTGAGGATTGAAGTGGCACACCTTTGGGTGTTTCTGTGAAGGTGTTCCAGAGAGGATCAACTGAAGAAGTGTGCAAGGTACCCTGAAAGTATACAGCGCCATCCCATGTGCTGGGATCCTGGACCGGCTCAAGTCAAAACAAGGAGAAAACAAACTGAGTGTCAGCATTCATGTCTCTTTGCTCACTTGTTGTGGATGTGCTGTGATCTGCTGGTTTAGCTGCTGTTGCTCTCCATACCACAGCTTCTCCATCTACTATGGAGGACCATATCCCATTCTGTGAGCCAAAATAATCTTCCCTTTTCCTTAAGTTGTTTCTATTGGGTATTTTGTCACCGCTATGCGACAGTAGCTACTATTGTGCCTCTCCTTGCACTGGTGCCTCTGGAGAGCTCTCTGTGCAGCTGGGCAGCCTTGGGTCTGCGGACATGCTCTGCTCTTCCTTCTGATCATCTCAGGTCATGTGCATCTTCCTGACACATGTTCGTCACCGTAGCAATACTTGAAAGAGCCACTTCAAAGGTCGCACGATGTCATTATGCTCACTGCTTTAGAGGTTTCCATTTGTATTGTTTCTTTCTTTCTTTTTTTTTTTTTATTGCTGCAACAACATGCCTGACAAGAAACAATTTCAGAAAAGAAAGGTATACATTTTTGCTTCATTTCAGGGGACACAGGTCTTCATGGCAGGGAAGGCTTGGCAGCAAGAGAAGGAGGCCATCTGGTCACATTGTGTCTGTGGTCACTCATCAGAGAGCTAACAAGAAGGGGAATGGGCTACGAAACCACAAGGTGTGGCCTCCTGTGAACTGTTTCCTCCAGTGAGATTTTAGTTCTTATGGTTCCCAACGTCTCTATCAGTGCCACCTACTGGGGACCAGTCGTTCAAACTCACAAGCCTATAGAAAACATTACATATTCAAACAGCGCCCATGGTCAGCTGGATCCATTGCTTCTGGGTCTGTGGTGATGAGTAACATCATGATGGAGCTCCAAAGAAGAGTGGAGTAAGAAGGGGCCAGGGCTAAGATATATCCAAGGCATATCCAGTGGCTGAATTTCTCCAGCCACACCTCACTGTCCACTGTTGTACTATCTCCTAATAGTCTGTTCAAGGTCTGAATACATCAATGGATCATATTATTGATTAGTTGGGGCCCTTAGCATCTAATCTTCTGTAAAATGTCCTCAAAGACATTACTGCCTTCTGCCTTATTAATTTTCTAGCTTTTTGTCAACCCAGTCATGTGCGTCAAGGCTGAGTATAAATAGCATCAGGGGAGTTTCCCCCTTCCCCTTAAGGTCTTCTGAAGAACTGCTGAAGGGACAAAGACACAAAGGGCAGTGTCTACCTCTAATGGTGATAGTGTCTACCTTACATATGTGAGAAGTTGCTGGGCCTCAGCTTCAACTCAGCAAACTGGCCTGGGCATATGTGGCCCTTCTAGTGGAATGCTCAGCCATGGATAGTGGCCACTGACACTCCTCAGGTGACCTTGTTACTACACACTACAGGGAAGCAAATCTTAAAGGCCCTTGTCTTACTAAAATATTTCTTGCTCAGTAATAAAAGTCCCTCTGTGAGTAGCCAGCTGACAATCAGGCAGACAAAGAAATGTTTTCCTCAGAGCTTTCATGGTGAACCATAAGGTCCTTATTGACTGGAAAGTCTTTTAGGTATAGATAGGAATTTGGATGCTGAGAATTTGTTCAACGACCCATGGGCACTAGAGAATGAAAGGGGAGTTATGAATGAGAATGTATAGAAAAACATGGTTTAACAATGGCACTAAACACCTAGGCAGTGCCAAGAGTGAGCCACTTGTCAGGGTCCCTGAGAAGTCTAAGCAAGTGACTCTTTCCAAAGGTGCCTGCCAGTGGAGCAGAACCATGGGGCCAACAAAGCTCCCCATGTCTGAGCCTGTAGGGAAGCAACTTTCTAGGTCTTAAAGGATAAACTTGAAGGTCAGCTATCTGAAGCTCAGGGAAGAACAGGGTTGTGTAGACAGTGAAATGGCCACTGCCACGCCTTAGAGAATATGTTATCCTACAGTTATGGCACAGAGATGGAGTTGAAAGATAGGTCCTCTGACTCACCCTGACACTCTGTCTCCCTTCAGTGTAATGCCAGAACCTTCCGCTAATCATGAGTATGGCATATAGCTTTAAGAGACTTTTTCAGATGGAGGCCTTTGCTTGAAAAAGCCACAGGATTAGAGACCGAAGGTCGGTCGTGTAGACTTTTGCACAATGTAGCCTCAGGCTCCTCTGTTACCCAGCCTCCCTGTCCTAATGCTGTGACCATTTAATATAATTTCTCTCATGTTGTGACCCCCCAATCATAAAATTATTTCATAGCATAATTTTGCTAGTTATGAATAATATAAATATCTGATGCCTAGGATACTTCATATACAATCTCCAAAGGGATTGGGATCCACAGGTTGAGAACCACTGGTTTAAGGGCATCCAAACTGTAATTAAGGACTGTAATTAAGGACTTTTGCCTGATGAGGATTACTAATGAGGACTTGATTTTTGCAAGAGTTCTAGAAGGCATCTTAGCAGCTAGGCCTACCCACAGTCCCGAGGAGCGATAAGATTCTGGTTTAGACACTTCCAAGACAGCAGCCAGTGGAGAGTTAAGCCTTCCACTTAAGGCCTGGTGGTTGCAAGGAGCCATTTATTTGGGTTTGTGCAGACATGAGGAGAGCGTTGCTATGGCTGCATTGCAGGTTACGGGTCTTATGATCTGGAACAGCAAATTGTGTATGTAATGTGACAGCATTTATTAAAGCAAGATAAACTCAGAGGCAGAGGATCTGGCTAGAGCCATGAATTCCTTTCATCCTGGCTTCTGACCCCCGCTACATTCCATTCGAATGAGGCCCCTGTGGTCCAATCACTTTCATTAAATAAGTCAATTTGCTGAGAATCTCTAAGCCTAGGAATCAGGGGTTGCCCCTTGCCTGGTCTGAAGGGAAATTGCTGCCACCCAAGGGTCTGACTCACTGCATTGCTGAACAGGAGCAGACCTGCTGTACTGGGTGGGGAGTGTGTGGTACTATTAAGTGTCTGGGCTGAGCTGGAGCTCTCTTCCTCCCAGGTCCTTTGATGTAAGGGGAAAAGGAGACACCTCTGGCGTACTTTCTAGATTTAAGAATTTAGTACGCCCCCATGATAAACTTTACCTACCAAGAAAGTGGGACAGAGGGGAGAAAATCCTATTGAGACTTTAGGGGTGAGAAGCCAGGAAGAATGAGGAAATAGAGGGATCCAGTGGGTCCTGGAAAAATACAGGTGGGTCTGGGCCCTCTAGTCCTCCTCAAACTATGGCACCAGCCAAGGAAAATATAGCAGTAAACTTCGAACCCCTACCCAGTCTAGCCGATGGACAGGACATTCTCCACCGTTAAGTGGAGAAGGGGATCTGACTTTCACACAAACTCTGGTGCCCCATATCGGACCATGTCCCTTGGATGGGGAGGCCTGGTGGCACTCAGAGGAAAGATAATAAGTCACCAAGAAGAGTCTTGATACCCTAGGAGCATATACAGGGGGAGGAGGTCCCCCTCAGTCACAGACATAGGGGAAGGGAGTAGAGGGGGAAATGGGAGGGAGGAAGGAAGGGGAGGATACAAGGGATGGGCTAACAATTGAGATGTAATATGAATAAATTAATAAATAAATTAAAAAAAAAAAGAAACAAATGGTAACGCAGAAGTATTTGGACAAACAAGGACCTTTCTGTACCCCTCCGTGAGACTGCATTTCCATAATGACAAATGAACAGATGAAATAAGTGGCAGAGGAGCTCAGATGACTAAACTCAAAATGGGTACACATTTGTGACCTTTTCAAAGTGTACATCGAACATTCAAATGACTAATTAAAACAAAAATTTTTCTCCCAAAAAAAAAAAAAAAAAAAAAAGAATTTAAGAGTGCCTGACACCCCAGACATTGAATTTCCCCAGCTCTTTTAATATGCAACTAGAATTCTGTCACTGTAGAATGCCAAGGACCAAAAAGAAGAGATTTTCATCAGGGGCCTAGAGAGGGAGCAGACACATTGGGGTCAAGGCACCAGTTTAAAAAAATATTTTATTAATTTATTCATATTACATCTTAATTGTTAGCCCATGCCTGTATCCTCCCATTCCTCCCTCCCTCCCACTTTCCCCCTACTCCCCTCCCCTATGTCTGTGACTGAGGGGGACCTCCTCCCCCTGTATATGCTCATAGGATATCAAATCTCTTCTTGGTAGCCTGCTATCCTTCCTCTGAGTGCCACCAGGCCTCCCCATCAAGGGAACATGGTAAAAAATGGGGCACCAGAGTTCGTTTGAAAGTTAGTCCTCACTCTCCATTCAATGGTGGAGAATGTCCTATCCATTGGCTAGATCTGGGTAGGGGTTCGAAATTTACTGCACGTATTGTCTTCGGCTGGTGCCATAGTTTGAGCAGGACACCTAGGCCCAGATCTGCCAGTCATAATGTTCTTCTTGTAGATTTCTAGGACCCTCTGGATCCTTCTGTTTCCCCATTCTCCCACACTTCTCTTTGCTGGTGGGAATGCAAACTGGTACAACCACTTTGGAAATCCATCTGGCGCTTTCTCAGAAAACTGGGAATAGTGCTTCCTCAAGACCCAGCTATTCCACTCCTTGGAATATACCCAGAAAATGCTCTACCACACAACAGGGACATATATGCAACCATGTTTATAGCAGCCTTATTCATAATAGGCAGAACATGGAAACAGCCTAAGTGTCCCTAAGTAGAAGAATGGATAAAGAAACTGTGGAATAGTACTCAGCTATTAAAAACAAGGAATTCCCGAAATTTGTGGACAAATGAATTGAACTAGAAATGATCATAATGAGTGAGTTCACTCAGAAGCAGAAAGAGTCAAATGGTATATACTCACTTATATCTGGACACTAGCCCAAGGGGCATGTCCCATGAAAGTCTTCACTTACCAGGAAAGTGGGTCAGAGGGGAGGACATCCTATTGGGACTTTAGGTGAAAGGCACCAGTTTAAATAGAGTTCTAGATCAGGGTAGGGGTTTAAATTTTACCGTCTGTATTGTCCTTGGCTAGGGCCTTAGCTTGAGCGGGACCCCATGACCCAAATCTGCCTATCATAATGTTCTACTTGTAGGTTTCTAGGACCCACTGGATCCTTCTACATTGCTATTCTCCCATTGTTAGGACAGTCTCCACACTTGAGTGGAGAGAGGGATTTGACTTTCTCAAGTACTCTGGTGCCTCACATTTGACTATGTCCCCTGGCGGGGGAGACCTAGTGGCACTCAGAGGAAGGACAGCAGGTCACTGAGAAGAGACTTGATACCCTATGAGCATATACAGAGGGAGGTAATCCCTCTGAGGAACAGTCATAGGGGAGGGGAATAAGGGGAAAATGAGAGGGAGGGGAGAATGGGAGGATACAAGGGATGGGATAACCATAGAGATGTAACAAGAATAAATTAATTAAAAAAAAAAGATCCCTAAAATAAATAAATAAATAAATAAATAAATAAATAAATAAATAAATAGAGTTCTATTTACTCATGGGGCAAGTAGCCATATCCGAGCCTGTGAGTCGCTCCGTAGAAACTGATAGCTCACCCTCATTTGCCTTCGCGCATGATAAGCACTGTGCTGGAGTCCTCTATTGACTGCACAGTTCATGGAAAAATGACAAACAAAAGTGAATGCATCCCTTACAGAATAGGGAACTAAGGCTCAGAGAAGTTGGGGGATTTGGGAATGGCAATGTTTGGGAAGTCTGCCTATATTGTCAATCCTTTTCTCATCATAGAACTTCTAGGCTACACCAGAAAGTGGACACCAGAGCATCATTACAACATAAATCAGAAAGAAGTGCAATCATTAAAATGACAAGCATGAAGCTAGATCTTAGGGTGTATGTTCTTTCAACCTTGTCAAACTTCTGCTTTACTTTCCTCTCGGCGTCTTCTCTCTCTTTCCTCTTCCCTGGGCTTGAGCACTGTGCCCCACTCCCCGCACCCCTTCCAAACACTCCTTGCTTTGTTCTGATACACTGCTTCTGGTGCAATTCAGACTTGAGAGTGAAAATCAAAATAACAGACAAACTGAAAAGTACTGTGCTTTTATTAAAAAAAAATACAATCAGGTACTGTTCAGACACACTTAGGAAGGGAACATCTCTTAAAAAGTCCTCAGTTTTCACCACCACCACCACCATTATTATATTAATAATATTAATGTCCTTGAAATTTAAACTGTGTCACTTTTCTGGCTTCAGTTGTATGAAATGTACAAAAGGACAGGGCAGGGGGGCAAGGGGTAACTTCCAATGACACATGTTTTATTTTTGCTACCTCAAACAATAACAAATGAATTATACAGCTTTGTGTAAAATATGGCTGGTTCTAAAATGACTATGTCCACTGTATAGCCAGCCTACTCCTTTCCCATTCCCAGAGCCACCCAAGAAAAGTAAAAATCACTGTGTTGCTGTCAGTAGGAGATTTCGCTCGATCAAACAAGAAAGCAGAAACTGATTGCAGACTGTTGTCTTTGGTGCAAAGGAAGTAACTGCAGAGGGGCCTGTGCCAGTGCCTCAGTGATCCATGGTCTGCTTGAATTCCCACCACATGCCCAGGGATGGCTTCACCGTTGGACTGGTTGTGTTGATGCTTTGGTAAAAAATCTGTTCTTTTCTCTGGGCCCCATTCTTCTCTCATCAAATTGTCCCCGGAAGTTAAGCCCGTTTACGCCTGCCTTCAAGATTTCGGAAGTTGCTGGGTCTCAGTTTCATCTCAGCAAACTGGATTGAGTACTCGTGGCCCTTCCAATGGAACCAGTTAACGCCCTACAAAAACAGAAACAGAAACAAAAACAAAAACAAAAACCAGAGCCCTCTGGGTTAGTTTCCATTTGGAATCAGGTTTGCGGAGGATCATCACCATTTAGTTATCAAAACAAAACGGGCTTTGTTTTTTAACTTAGAACCACTTGGCATCTCACAGACAGCTGCCCCTTCACTCTGTCTTTGCTGGCCAGTGTTTGAAAACTTTCAAAAGGTCCAGCTGAATCTAAGCTAACTGTTTACCCATCATTAGGAGTCATCCAGGTTTGAGCTGAGCCTTGGGCAGCCATCTTGAAATAAAATGGTGGCTGACGTTAACTTGTATTTCTAAGAAAAGGGTGTAAGAATTCAGGTCATGATGAGGTTATAGACTTGAGTAGCTAGGTGCAGTGTGTGTGTGTGTGTGTGTGTGTGTGTGTGTGTGTGTGTGTGTGTG